>CM021766.1:93169902-93252793 GCA_011076525.1 Nettapus auritus | reverse complement strand
TTTCCTTTTCCTTTTCCTTTTCCTTTTCCTTTTCCTTTTCCTTTTCCTTTTCCTTTTCCTTTTCTTCCTATTCTATTTCTAGTAAGACTGAAATATAACAATTATCATAAGATGAGGATGGCAGAGTCATTTAGATTACAGTTTTCAAACTTGAGATACCAAAATCAAACATTAAATGCATATTTAGGTACCAAATTAGTCACAGGCTGCTTTTAAACCTATATCAGTGAAAGACGCCAGTGAGATTTACCTAAGATAATTATTTAGCTGTCTAAAAGATACAGGAATGGTTAGCTAGTCAAACAACCAAAATACAGTAGTTGTTTGGACAAATTAAATACCAAGAAGTTAGTATTTTCAGTACTTGTTTTCTCTTAAAGAGGTGATGATGGAAGAAAATTCTAGACTGAAGCACATATCAGTTATCATCTCTCTTGATCTGAAAGTAAAGGATTGCCTGGAGTATATTTCAGTGATGTTAGTGACTTAAGCATATCAGGTAAATCAATTAAAAAACTTCAGGACTGAGTGAGTGGAAAAATCATCTTTACTTCGGAGTATGACAAGTGCAATTTGTTATTATTGGATTTTCTTTTTAAAAAGCTAGGTTTCTTCTTGTTCAGAAGTTATTTAATTTACACTTGTGTCTATGGCACAAGTGAAGTAATTAATTTCATCTGTAATTTCTTTGTGAATTTCATTATGAAATTATTGCATGTGACAACAATCTATGATGGAATGTTGTAAGTGTATCCCAGAAGGGGGTACTTATTCTCTGGGCTGGTAATATTTAGAGACCTCATATGCAGGAAAGCTACCATGCATAAGAAAATTAAAAGTGCACATGGATGTTCAACATGATGAGTGGAGCTGACAAATCTACCAGAATAACTCTCTTTACTTCCAAGTCCCCCCTTTTTTTTTCTTTTTTTTTTTTCTTCTTCTCACCTTTGCAAGTAAAGCTGTGTAAACAAAAAAATAGAATATTCAGACATTCACTTTCAGTAATGTTAGTCTTGTAAGAGAAACCTATGATAGCAAAGACACTTTATTTATTTATTTATTTATTTAAAAAAGCAAAGCTAATTCTGTTCTATTATTGCCTAGTCACAAAGAGTGTAGGGATTTTACCTGGTTGTTTTGCATCTTCTCACAGAGCAAGTTACTGATATTCTGATCTTTTAGTCTTTTTCCATTTTTACCCCAAAATAAAGTGATTGAAAAATGATTATATATTTAAAATACTCTGCATTCACAGTCTGTCACTACTATGAATTTTTGATCAAACATTCTCAAATAAAAGATTTCTAATGTTAATGTTTTGTTTTGTAATGTTAAAAATTTCAAACTCAGAACACCATAATGTCTGAGGATGGAACACCTTATTATACTATTATCAATGATAAATATCAATGACAAAAATCAATAAGGTACTCTAATACCTAGTTTTAAATGTAATAGGAATTGGATTTTAAATCACAGATGTCTATAATATAATATATGTTATCTATATAACACACATATTTTGTAATATTGATAACATTTCAGTGGGTCTGGGTTAAAAAATATTACCAGAGAAGACTACACAAAAGATTTGTATGAGTATAAATGTATCATTAGCCAGCTATTAAATAAAAATAATAATTAAAAACAAAAACCACAAAACCCAGCAACAACAATGACAACAACAACAAAAAAATACAGAAGGCATAGTGCAAAGATCTAGGCAGGTGAGGCTGCTGTAAAAGTAATAATATGTGATTTCTTAGGAATTGATTAACTGATTGGAAAGAGAAATAATACAGAAAGGTAGTTTTCCATTCTTTGAATGATGACTACTTGGAACAGAAAGTACCAAAAAAGACAAAGACTTTCTCAGTTCTGGGATTAATTCACAAAATGATGTACTTACACAGTAAATAATAGACCACAACATAATTAAACTGTGCTCCACAGTAGAAAAATCAAATAAAGAACTATTCACATGGTGCTAGCATGGTACTAGCTGTCCAAAGGGGAGTTTAGAATAGCAGAACAGGACAACAAAATAATTTATATTAGTATATATGTAAGTCAATATATATATACACATGTAAAAATGTACATTTACACATATACATATATAACCATATCTATATTTTAATACATTTTTAATACACATTTTAATACCTGTGTACATAAGAATAAATTTGGTAATCAATATATTTTTATTTTTTGCTCAATGTTGAATAAGATAGCTTTAGGATCTTGGACAGATTAAGACAAGAGTCTGAAGCAAACCAAAATGCAGTTCAACAGGCACAAACAACACAGCACAGGCAGACCTGATCACCTGCACAAATTCATGTATCTGGAAAAACTGGCTGAACAACAGGCCAGGAGATGGGGATTTAAAGGTAAATCACAAGTGGAACACGAGTTAGTAAGGTCATGCCACTGAGAAAGATAAGCATAGTCCTGGGAAGATTAAAAAGGGGTAAAGTGAATATGGTATATGGTCAGTTTGGTCTGTGCACTTAGTCACATGGTCTGAAGTTTTTGGTAGACCTGTGTGGTGCAAGGAGTTGGACTTGATGTTCCTTATGGGTCCCTTCCAACTTGGGCTATTCTATTATACTATGATTATATGATATCCTTCTGCTTTTCTTTGCATTTGTAAGAGATCAGGAGCAGCACCGTGTGCTTCTGTGGGCACTTCAGTGGAGATGAGGCTGACGTTAGAGAGAAATCCACAAGAGAGAAAGAGAGTGGTCAAGAGATCTGAAAAGCAGCTCCTGTGTGGATGGGCTGAACAATCTGCTATTCTGTGTGTTTTCACAAAACAGAAGGATAGGGAGAGCTTTTGAGTCATACCAGCCTTAACAGGCTGTTGGAAGAGAAACAGAATTGTATGTTCTCCTTATTCTCAGTGAACAAAGCAGGAAGAAACAGACTCTATTTAACAAGTAATTTTGGTTAGATATAAAAAAAAATAAATAAAAAGGATTATTAGATGTTGAAATAAGTTGCCAATAAACCTATAGGATCTTCATCATTGATCTCTGTGGATGTTATTAGAGAAAGTCTAACATAACTGTTTCAGTGAGGGTCTGAGGGTTTGTTGGGAATTATATACTTAACCTATCATGCAGAGGGCTTATGAACCAGAAGATGCCTTGGAGATCCTTTCCCACCTAGTGATTCTGTGATTCAGATTGGGTGGTTAGGACACCTTTGAGGGCTGCCTGTTGACCCACCCAGAGGACTTTTAACTTGTATGATCAGTGATGTGCTGTGAGTACCCCTACAGAGACCATGGTGTCACACTGCCTTGCTGGAGTCCTGCTGGAAGTTCCCTTCCTCCAAACTGCAACTCTTCCTCACTAGTCATGCACACAGGTTTCTTCATAATATTCTTGGTTTAAAGGTCTTGTGCATTTTGTCCCATCAAACCTCTTAATTAATATTCTGCATAGCTAACATTTTGATGTTTACCCATTAAGTGTTTTCACTTAAAATTGTGATTGTGTGTGATCTCAGTATTCCTCTTTCCTTTTACTTATGCACAGTAGTTGGCCACTTATGCACAGTAGTTGGCCATGCTCCTATTCTAGCCCTCCTTGTGGCAGCAGCTGAGAAATATGCCAGGCCTGAGATGGAGTACACTTTGAGGAGGATAGGAAACTACTAAAGACAAACAGCATCTGAATTTTATTTTAGAATGAGGGATATTCAAAAAAGTCAAAAGCACATCCAACATTTGTGCTGTATGAATTCAACACATTTTTAAGCAACCTTTGTAGGCATGAAAAAACAGAAATAAGTTGTTATGTGTAGAAAAGGCTTTTAAATGTAGGCATTGTTATGTGCAAAACTTTGCTCTGGATGTGCAGGTTAAGGAAGACACTCCTACCTAAATCAAGTGTCCAAAGTTTTAGTGACTTGCATGGTGTGAACTCTTTGAAAATGTAATCCCAATTATTTTGTGAAAATTTTGAGGAAAAAAATGATGATGGAATGGTGAGATAGCAACACAATTTTCAGAAGATCCATTTACTGACTAATTCCCTTGCACAGGTAAATGTGTTTGTTAACCATCAAGTTAAGAAAGGAAAAGATTTATTACAAACCATCCTTGCGCTTACCGTTGCTTGCACTGAATCTTTTGCTGCTGTTTCAGTTGTATTTTTGCTGAAGGTAAAACCGATAATAATGATCTACTTACATGGCCTGTTCTCTGTATATCTGTCATATTAAAGTCTGTGCTGTTTGTTTATCATGCAGTGATCTATAACTCTCTATTAATTTAATTATACTAAAAGATCTTAAAAGCCTTGGGCTAAGTAACATGTCAATTACAAATGAGTTTAACTTGGAATAAATATAAACTTAATACTTGTAATTTATTGCTTTAAATATAAACAAAGCCCTTACTATGACACAATCTATTATTAATTGCTCCAGTGCCCCAAGTCCAATTAAGCAAATCCATTTACATTTTCTTCAGAGGAAGTCAATGTTCATTTCTCATAGGAAGTGCAAGGAGTCTACCTTTCCACTTCTCTTAAAGCACCTAATGCAACAAAGCACTTCTGTGTTTAATGAAGTGTATCATGTTGGAGGTGAGGGGACTGCTGGTGGTGTGGGAGGCAGAGCCATGTGGTTGCACTCGTGTGTTCCCTTGAACAAAGTAACTTTCAATCAAATATCTGGTCATATACAATTATTTCTTTAGATATAATTAATGAATGCATGTTTTCTAGTTGAAGGGTCTTTATTATCTTTCTCCACTATCCTTTCAATTACAAGGAGAAACTGTTTTGAGCTATGTATGTGTAAACATGCATGTGTGTGTTTATTATATATGTTCAGCTGAAAAATTCTAAACTTTTTTTATACTCGTTATACCTGCATGTATTGAAGTAGCTAAGCTGATTTTTTTTTTTTTTTTTTTAAGTGTGTGAAAATGTATACATATAAAAAAGTCAGCCGCTGTGCTGAGACCTGGTACTTCATGCCTGGGGTAAAATTTTATTGCTTAGTTATAAAAGAGAGGGTTTATAGTGGAAAGCCTGACACAACATTAACTATGGTTATGCTACCAAAGGAGTGCAGCATTTAAGAATTTAGGAACTATTTTGTTTGTGTGTGTATAGGCAGTCGTGTGTATGTCTGTGTCTAAAACTTCATCTTGACTTAGATATGCCTTTTATACTTATTTTTGAATACTGTGAGAGGCAAAGTCACAGACTAGTTGTGACAATAGCATCTTCACATGTGTATCCTTTTTCTTGTTGTCTATAAACAATAAAAAACATTTCAAAAACTTGAAAAAATCACCAGTAGATCATGGATAGCTTAAAAGTGGATGAGCAATATTTTTTTTTTCTATTTTTTTTTTTTTTTTCAGGTTAGACAAACAAGTAATGTGTTCTGAGTTGCAAGAAGTCGCAGACAAATCAGTTCATTCATAGTCTCTTTAGTGACATTAGTATAAAACTTAAATGAAATGAGCAGAATGAAGATTATGAACAGTTAATGGGAAAACTGAGATTTCAGGGGAATGAGCACAGTCACACGTCTCTGTGGTGTCGATTTTTCTATTTTCATCAAAAGGAATGGGCCAGATAATCATCCTTGGACCTATCATCAAGTTATGAGAAAGATAGGTATTGTATCTATAAACCTATGAAAGGTTTAGAAATTTTGTGATGGGACTAGCAACTAGTTCATTGATGATTCTGAATATGTAACCTTGCATGGGAAGGGTAGAGACCATCATTTACATTGCCTGTAGCAAGAAAACTATAGAGTATAGAAAAAAAATAAATTTTCAAAAGGTCTCAAGGGAATTAGGTGCTCTAATAGTATTTGATTGTGATACAAAGCAATCTTACCTCCTAGCAAATAACCCTCACATTTTCTTGTGTGACAGTAATGTTATCAAGAAGAAAACAAAAGCAATTCTCATCACGCTTCTTAAAATCTTGTTTTTAATCTTATGATTCTGAAGTCTGATTTTCTATCTTACAGCATGTGGTATGCCAGTATGCCTATCAACTACAGACAATATGTTTAATTAGTAGCTCCAGAAGAGTATATGTCTTTAAGCTATTAAACCATGTTAGCATCTACTTCTAACTGTAGATAATAAAAACAAACAAACAAACAAACAAAAAACAAAATGGACATGTTATAATTCTGGTTTTGCTCACTGAGGATGGCCTTTTAGAGAACTAAGGGAAAGAGAAATACAAGTATTATTAGTTATATCCATATCATTTGGGCACCTGTGCTTGAAATGTTGTCCTTGTTATTTCAAATAGAGCTTTAGAATCATAGAATAATTTAAGTTAGTAGGGACCTCCAGAGGTTACCTGCTCAGAGCAGGTCTAATTTGATATAGGTTGCTCAGGACCATATTCTGTTGAGTCTTGAACACCTACAAGGACGGATACTCCACAGCTTCTCCTGGCACCCTGTCCCAGTATTTGACCCCCCCCAAAGAATAAAATATTTTTTCCTTATATCTAATCAACTTGTATTTATGGCCTGTGGACTGTCATGTTGCACCTCTGAGGAAATTTTGCTCTTTTCTATGTATCCTCTGACTGAGGTAGCTACAGATTACACTGAAGTCTCCCTTTAGTCTACTCTTCTTCAGGCTGGGCAGACATAATTCTCTCAGCCTCTTCTCATCTGTCCCTGTAGTGGGCTTATGTGGCAAGGTTCTGGTAGCAGGGTGGCCATAGGGGTGGCTTCTGTGAGAAGGATCTAGAAGCTGCCCCATGTTTGGTAAGGGCCCCACTGCTGACCAGAGCTGAGCCAATAAGCGATGTTGTTTTGCGCCTCTGTGAGAGCATATTTAAGACAGGGAAAAAAACACTGCACTACTCGGCAGCTGGGAGGGTGAGAGGAGTGAGAAACAGCCTTGCAGGCGCCAAGGTCAGTGAAGAAGGAGGGGGAGAGGTGCTCCAGGCGCTGGAGCAGAAGTCCCCTGCGGCCTGTGGTGAGGACCATGCTGAAGCAGGATGTCCCCCTGCAGCCCATGGAGTACCACGGTGGAGCAGGGTTCCACGCTGCAGCCCGTGGAGGAGACCACGGTGGAGCAGGTGGACCTGCCCCGATGGAGGCTGCGGCCTGTGGAAGATCCCTGCCGGAGCAGATTCTGGGCCAGACCTGTAGGCCGTGGAGAGGAGATCACGCAGGAGCAGGTGACCTGGCAGGAGCTGCTGCCCGTGGGGGACCCAGGTTGGAGCAGTTTGCTCCCAAGGGATGGACCCCGTGGTACGGACCCATATCTGGAGCAGTTCTTGAAGAGCTGCTGCCTGTGGACAGCCCACACTGGATCAGTTCGGCAAGAACTGCACCCCGTGGGTGGGACCCCACAGCACAGGGGACAAGAGTGACCGAGAAGGAGCGGCAGAGAAGAAGTGCTGTAGACTGACCATAACCCCCATTCCTCTGTTCCCCTGCACCACTCAGGGAGGAGGTGGAAGAGGGTGGATGGGGGGGAAGGTGCTTTTGGTTTCTTTCCTTTATTTCTCACTTCTCTAGCTTGTTAGTAATAAGCAATAAATCTTACTATCTCTCTATGCTGAGTCTGTTTTGCCCGTCATGATAATTATTGTGCGATCTCCTTGTCCTTATCTCAACCCTTGAGCTCCTTTCATCGTATTTTTTCCCCGCACCTCTTTGAGGACGGGGAGTGAGAGAGCGGTTGTGGTGGAACTCGGCCGCTCACCTGAGTAAAACCATCACAGTCCCATGCTCTAGTCCTCCACCAGACTGGTTCCAGTAAGTCAACATTTTTACTGTACTGGTGAGACCAGAATTCAGCAAAGTACTCTAGTTACAGACTTAACAAACATCAAATAATGGGGAAGGATCACTTCTCTGATTCTGCTGTCTGCACTCTTTCTAATACAGCCCAGGATGTACCTGGTTTCTGTGCTGCATCTTTGCTTCTGTACCGCTGATTTATGTTCAATTTGCTGCCCACTGTGACCTCCAGATCCTTTTCTGCAGAGCTATTTAC
Organism: Nettapus auritus; assembly: GCA_011076525.1. Taxonomy (NCBI): domain Eukaryota; kingdom Metazoa; phylum Chordata; class Aves; order Anseriformes; family Anatidae; genus Nettapus; species Nettapus auritus. The sequence goes on along the minus strand of CM021766.1, from coordinate 93,244,776 downwards.
CAGACAGTTGGCCCCCATCCTACACTGATGTGGGGGGTTATTTTCTACCAGGCACAAGGCTTTGCATTCACTCCTGTTGAACTTCTAGAAGTTCTTATTAGCTTTGTTCTCATATTCAAGTTCTTATTAACCTTCCTCAATAGCCATTGAGCTCTCAAAAATGGCATGGTGGCTTCACAATGACATTTGCTGATTCCTTCAACTTCTTGGTCCCATGGACTTCTGTACATATGTTGTGATTGAATGATCAGATGTTCTCTAGTAATTTCCCTTTTATACCTATGTTTTTCAACTGCTTCAGCAATGTTCTCTTTCTTCCATGTTAGTAATAACACTAAACATATTTATTTAAACTTATTCAGTGGTTCCTTGAAACAGTCAAAGTACTGTGGAAGTCTTCAATGTAGAAGAGAATACAACTCTCAGACTGTAATTAGAGGAGCATTTCTTTCTGTGGTAGACTGGCTAAGCCACCCGTATTCCCAGCCTAGCCCTCACCGCTCATTAGTGGCTCCAGACGAGTCCCTCAAAAGTCCCTCCACACCTGTACAACTACGTGTATGGCTGTTTGGTGAACTGGTTTCTTTGCAGGGGTTAACATTAGCCTTTTTTTTTTTTTTTTTTTTTTTTTTTCCTGTAGGTTTTTAAAATCCAGTTACATTATCTTTCTAGTTTTCCTCAGAACAGTCCTGTTGCCAGAAGTAAGGGAAGTAATAAATACTGAGACTCAGTACCGAGAAGGAAACAGCAAGGCTGATTGTCAAACACTTGACATGTTACATACTCAGAATGGCAAATAAGAACAACAGAAATACAAAGCAAGTGAAATACAGACTAACAAAAAGTAATCACACCATTCTACTTCCTACCTTTCTTATAGCATCCTACTATTCTGATATAATTATAATATTTCAAGAAGCTGGATAAATTGTTCTTGTTATGGTTCTTGTATATATACAATATATATGCTTAGTAAAATCTTACTCCATCTCAATTGGTAATTGCAATTTATGAAATTCCTAAGATAGATAGAAAAATACTTTTTTGTTACTCCATTCAAGCTATCATATCTTAATGAAATAGCAGGCACATAGAAATGTGTAAACTGCAGTCTGTTCTGGTAAATGTGAGGTGCTTTTGAGCTGAGCCAGTCTGTACCAGTGAGATGGACTTTAAGAGGTGCAGAGGTAAGACAGAGAGCAGATTGAGCAATAAAATATTCACAGAATAAATGCCACAACCACAAATAATTGAATTAAGCAATAACAAGGCAGACACAGGGCATTTCCTGGGGATTAATGACTAGCTGGGAGAGTTGATGGTCCACGGCGGTCATCAATTCCCCAGAAAATGTCCTGTACCAAGGTCATCGTTGCTATTATATCCCCTTTTCTTTTCTCCAGCAAAGAAAAGGAATCACACATTTTACCTGTTTTCACACAGTGTCATCATTCCTTTAGATGACTGTGAAACAGATGGGTTTGAATGGCAGAGCTGCTGAAGGATTTCTGCGTAATTGATGTCCAGTCCCACAACCAATGAAAAACACTTTTTCACCATCAAAATTGTAATTAGGCTTCAGTTTTTGACTTATTTAACTCTAGTGAATCCCCAAATAATAATTTTATTTTATTTTGTTGTGGGTCTACAAGCCTGATGAATCTGTGTCTTCATTATAGCTAGGTGGGCTGGAGGAAGCTGGACATATTTTATTCCTTTAGAAGTTTTCCTGTGGCATAAAGAACCTGCTGAGAGAACTGGCAGAGAATTTATGCATTCAGCCTGATCTTTGGCAATAATGTGTGGATTTATAACATAAAGTACTTGCTTAGAACAGGTCAATAATGGAGATAATTAAATCTGTCTTTGCTATTCAATAACAATTATGAATTAAAATTTGTTATGGCAGGTTTTACAATATAAGCCCTATCATGGCTGAATTCCTCTAAGTCATAATTTTATCCAGACATGTTTAAGATATTATTCTGTAGCAAGTATGTAAATCTTTAAAATCTATTTTTCAAGCAGTAAAATAAAAAAAACAAAGCACTAAACCCAAAAGTCCAGAAGATAAAAGAGCTTATGGTTATCTGCATGCTCTTGGGTCAAACTTATTTTACAGTTTTGCCACTATTCCTTAACTCACTTATCTTCAGGATTTGTGAATCTTAATCTATCACTTCTTTCCCTTCGACTAACATTTCACATCCAATTAATGTAATCTTAAAACAGAACATTGTAGACTATACATTTTTTAAAATTGCTGTTTATGATCCTTTATTCATGTTCCATTTATGCATACTCTATGTTACTGTTAATGTTTGTGTAGTTCATGGTGTGCAGCAAGTTGCTCTTTCTTCACTTCAGCCTCATGTAGTTAAGCCACTTATTTTCACATGCCTGGAATTTTTTGGCTCTGTATACCCATATTAATTTAACTGGCCAATTAGTTGTTATTAAAATATTTTAAAAGAACATACAACAACATATGCACAACAAATTATTTCTTTCCACATTTTTATTAACATTTTTGTTGGTAGTTTCCAGTTTCTCACCTCCTTTTCCCACCAAGAGAGACTCTCCACGTTTAAGAACACAGACTGTATGTTAGATTCAGGGCCCCGCTAAGTTTCCCTGAATTCCTTTAACCTGTGTTTGAGAACATGGAAAAAATGGGCTGAACTAATGAAATCTTAGATCCCTTTCTTCTCTCATTCCAGTGTTAGGAGTTGAAGCCAACCTCACAGCATGATAGATTCAAATCTTCAGTGATAACAGACTGGTGTTCCAGGACATTTCAGGAGGGGGTGAGAGATTATTATAACATTTAATTGCCTGACTAGGCCCTTGAAGTGAAAATATTTACAGTGAAGAATCAACATATTAAAAGGGAAGCAATGTCATGTATTTCATCTCCTTTATTTCTTGGCCAGCACTAACAACATACTTACTACGTGTTTGTCACAAAGGCAGTCCAGAGCAGATCAAAACAAAAATGTGTTTTTATACTGAGGTTTTAACTGTCAGTTCTGCATTGGCAAGGGAAATGCAACTTAAATCTGCTTTGTAAAATTTTGTGGCAAAAACAGTAGTGTTATATTATGTTTGTAAACCATTTCACTCTTAATCTGCAATTTGGACTCAGAAAAAATATCGATAGAGAAAGATTTTATAATGAAAAGTGCTAAGTACTCTAGACAACTCTTCACAGTTTTCCACTTCTCCAGTTCCACAAACAAAATGAGTCCCTTTAAATACACAACCTACTTCTACCAAATGTTTCACTGTTCCTCATCATACTTGCACCTGTTGGAATTAATCTAAGGGGGGTGTGGTGGTGGTCAGACAGCAAAGAGGGCAGTGAGATTATACACCAGAAGGCTGCTGATACTTATGTGTGTTTGCATGCATTTTTACGTAGGATTTATTTACCTTCAAAATCTTTGCATAATGATAATATGATACTTTTGATATGAACAAAATTTAAAAAAAAATGGTGGAAGAAAAGAGCTTAAGAGAAAAGTAATAAAATACTGGAATGGTTTTCAACTCTTTCTCCACATAAGTCAGCTCCATTCTTTCCTGCATTTAGAAACAAAAAAAATAAAAAGGCCAATACATTTTTTTTTTTTTTTTAATATAGACACAAGTGATCTAAAGTGATACCAGCAGTAAATCTGTATTGATGATCAATGTATATTATATGTATATAACTCTCTAATGTATAGTAGGTGAGAATCTGGCTTTAAGTTTACATGTTTAATGCCATAGATCAGGTGTGACCAACCTTTTCACTGAAGTCGTCAAGGATATGTAATGTCAGTTTACTTAATTTAATATTTTACAGTGTACTGCCCCTCCCCCACCCCCCAGATAGAAGGCTGCCCATGAGAGTTTCTTTAAATCAGCAGTACCATGAACAAGCAATGCTGTGTGCGGAAGGAGGGAATACAAAGTACTAAGTGGGTGCTGTTTGCTGGTGGGAAATGGGATTTGAGTGGTTGCATAGAAGTCAAGTACTTACCCTGAAATAGCTTCTTACCTGTTCCAGCCCAGACAGATGAGCACAAACTAGAGCTATATGTGCTTGGAAACCCTCCTGAGCTGCTGCCCTTCTGCCCAGCAGTACCATAGTCCCCTTCCCCCCAAGGAGATCCCAAATATCATTGGCTGAGGCCAATCTGGTATCTGGTGTGGCCAGAGGCAGCTCAGCTGCTGGTTGGGACCTGGTCAGCACCAGTCCCTTCTCCCTGTCCAGAAACACTGACAAAAGGAGACAGGACCAAGCTGACGGCTCCCACCATAGGCTGCATGGGCCATGTGTGTGTTTGGGATTCAGCGGCAATGGATAGGACAATAACACAAAACTGACCAGCCAGATAAGTTCAGCTAACTCTAACTCCATGCTCAAAGCAGTTTGATTTAAATGGTGTGCAGACGTTACGCACAGACAATGCAGAGTTGTTTCTGAACAGGTGAATACACTTGTTAACCATCCAATTACTTCTGGCGAAGTTGCAAGATATTTTTATGCTGTTTTTATGTTAAAGAAAGCTTTCAGTTTGATAAGTCATAATATCACACCTGTGTAAACATGAAGTATGATGCCGTAAGCTTTACTTACAATTACACTTGTTTTTCTTAAATTACATGAAGTATAATCCACAATAAGCCACTTCATTGTTGGCAGTTATTACAGATGTATCTCTGAAAAGCCCGATTGCTTAATTGCACCTTGTATTGTGATTATTCTGGCATATTTCTAAAAAGACTTTCTAAAAAAGAACCGGATGAATGTTTCCTCTGTATTCTTCAGTTTAGGTTTAATTGTTCAACCTTTAGAATTATTGAAGTCAATCAGTTCAGCTCCTATTTTCTATTCAGTGTAATTTTACTTCAGGCAAATTTAACTTATGTGGTATTTAATCCAAATAAATAATATCATTCCAAACCTACTTGCTTCCTATTGCATAAGGTTTTTAAACATTTGTCTTAGAAAACTCCAGTCATTAACTATGGCAAATCTTTAAGATGTATAGTAAATTGCCTTTCTGATACATATTTAACTATTTTATTTATAATATTTATAAATAATGTGTATTTAATTTAATTAAATATAAAATAGATGATTCATATTATATGAAATATATTTAAAATAAAAGTTAACATATTATATTTTTATATTATTTATATTTTTATATGTAACTATTACTATAATTTAACTATTTAACTCTAATAATTGAGTTAAATATTAAAGTGTTTTTGTTGTTGTTGTTTGTTTGTTTGTTTTTCCTCAAAATGACTGTTCAGTTAGTTCTTTAGCACAGAGAACTTCCAAATAGGTGAATGGGAATTTCTGTGAGTAAGCAAGTGATGATTTGGATCTATCCAAAAGTGATACCAAGATATCCCAAAAGATATCAATTATTTGGGTACCTACATCTGTTTTTCTATCAAAAGCCTGAAGAAAGAAGTGTCATCATCTGTGTAAGTAAAATGACATAGAGTTTAGAAAATCAGAATTAATCTGTCATGTCTGTTATTTTCGAATCAGATTACTCTTGCCTTCCATGAATAAAAGAAAATAAATATTATAGTTAAAGCTAGTGCATCTTTCATTTTGTAAGAACTTTAGCCACTGGATTATTTCAGTGGATCTGCTCCCAATTCCTGGATGTATTCAGATATCTGAACACTTTCAGAATCAAGGCTAGACATACGTTTTATTATTTCTGGAGAAAGATTGTTTTGTTGGCAATATGCATGTGTGCTTCCTTTGAATGAAGACCTACAAAATGACAAGCAATCTACTTGAAACTCCTCACTAAACTAATAATGTTCACTCTTTTCCTTTTAGACCTTTAGACATTTTCAAGTGCTTGTGAAATACTTAAATAATAATTAAAGTGGTTCTCCTTATGGTTTGGTCCTACTCAAAACTCTATGGGTGCAGAAGTCACTCTATAATGAACTAGTCATCTTGAACTAGCCAAGTATTTAAGCTGTAATTTTGGTAGAATTCCCATTTTTTATTTTCTAAAACTAGAGACTGAAAAAGCTAAACTAGGCTGGACAAGACCCTGATCAGCATGATCTGACCTTGAAGTTAGTGCTGCATGGAGCAGGAGGCTGAAGTAGCTGAGTGTCTCTTCCAACACAAAGAATTCCATAATTCTAAAATGAAATGCAGTGCGGGTTGGATACAAGAACTACAGGTTCCAGGGTTCAAACAAGCTACTGTGGAAATAGAGAAAATACAGCATCCTTTTATTAAGCGCTAGTTTCATTACGCACAAAGTGGCTTAAAAATGACGGGAAAAAAAAAAAAAAAAAAAAAAAAAGCCAAGAGAATACAAAGATTGGAACTGTAAATGCAATAATGGCAGAGCTGCTACTGGACTGGAGAACGCCCTGCATGCACTTTTGTCCTCACCCAGCATTCTTTGGTAATAAGAACAGAATATACTTTTTAATGCATTCTGTTCTAATGTACTGTTCATTAGATGTACCAGAAAGCTAATTGTTAAAAAACAAAACAAAACAAAAAAACAACCAAAACTCAAGCCAAATTAATTGCTCAAAATGAAACCTGTGTGAGAATGCTAGCACATGTCACTCAACAGAAATGAATCCAAAAATGTAAAAGAAATGCTTCTTAAAATACACATAGCAAGGTAACATTGACATTATTCACCGACATCCTGGAGTGTTAGGAATATAGCCAATAGCTAGTGTGTTTCATAACACAATGATGCATTTTCTTATGGCAAAGCAAATAATTTCCCTGGCAGATAAAATAAAGTGTTGACTTTTCCTCAAAATTAATTAGCACCTAAACACAACGGGAAAAAAATGAAAGACTTCTTGTTCCTAAAGGTTATTCTGTAAGGATATAAATCAAGTGAAGGTAGGAAGTGTGCTCTCCTGTAATTTATGATTAAGTGCTTATAATATAGACAGTCTCTAAGCCTCAGCTTTTGCTGGGAAGTTCACATCAAAGGTGAGTTAAGTCTTTATTACAAATACATGGAAAAATATAGAAACCAGAGCTGCTTTAAGTTGGGAGATCCTCTGGCTTCAGTCAAAAGACCTTTCTTTCTTTTTATCGACTCATTTTACAAGTGATGTCCTGAATTTATGCTAAGAACATTTTCATGAAGCTTTTGCTCTCCTCTTGGCAGAAGGCCTTGAAATTTGTGTCAAATAAATTAGAACTAATGTCTTTGGCTAAAAAGAGGAGCCTGTTAAAGGGCAGTAGTAATCAAGACAAGATAATCATTTATCTGTGATTTTGTGGGTATTAGTCTAATATCCTGTCTATTCACAGCATGTCAAAGATAAGAGCAGTCACCGGTTTACTGTTTTTCTGCCCTCTCCTTCCTCCCTCCCTCCTTCCCTCAGGCCTCAGGAGATAAAAGATAAAAAACATATATTTGACCAATTGCAATAATACTTCACTAAAAGGGATACACCGTTACCATTCATTTATGGATGTTTTAAAACTTCAGACTAAAAGAAACTACTATCAGATAATTATCTGTCCCTCAGATAATTATGCACCTGGATAATTCTGCTTCTCTGAACAGTTCACAGGGTTTACCCTAGAGGTTTCATCATTCAAAAAGGAACCCATCTACAGATCCACATGATAGTCATGACAATAATTCCCCAAAAGTTTAATGGTGGAAAATATTCTATATAGATGTCTCATGGGGATTTTTGCCACTTATTTTGTTCCAATGTAGTACTTTAAATACTAGGGTTTAAAACTCATATTCATGCTGGCTGCTACAGGTACTGTTGATAAACCATGTCTTGCACATGACTTCAGATCAGCCAGTCATCATCATGAACTGTGTAAATGGATGGTTAAAAATTCATTAAATAAGGTTGGAGGCACAGACAGAATCTATTATTTAAAGAAATATTTTTTCCCTTGTTTTCTAATTTTTGAAATGTAAATTGTTAACATTTTAAAAATCATGACTACATTATATGCCTTTTCTGTAGTGAGCAAACTCAGTTTTGATCTAATAAGAGATTTTCACTGTGGACATGTAGAGAAGAAGTTAGTGGAAGTCAGAGGACTGTTATTTTTAAGTTTGGTAAGCAATCAACAAACTCACAATAATCTAACAGGACAATTATAAAAGAAATAATGTTTTTTGTAGAGTTAGCAGTTTCTGAAAATACTCTGTTATATCTTTAATAACATATCCTCTGGAGTCATTTAAGAGCGTATCTCCACTAACCTTTATAGAATTTATACCTAAACTACAATTACATTTGCTTAAATTTTATTTGTTTTGGAAAGTAGATTACGTCTGGAAGAGCATTACACACACTGAGTACCTGACACAGATTATAAAAAGGGAATCTCAAATGTGTTGTTGAACTTCATTCTAAAGCTTGCCAGTATTTATAGATATAATCCTGTTGATTATGTCACCTTGCTACCTTTGAAGGCTCTCCTTCCTGATGGGGAACCATATCTAAAGGTCAAATAAAGCACACAAGTGTCCATTTTATGGTCTTTAGAGCCACTTTCCTAACATAGTAATAAAAAGCAGCCTTGAGAGTTGACTATAAAAGCTTCTGCAGCTTGCAGAAACTTTGTGCTAGCACTAGTTATTGAAGAGAAAGCAGTTTTCTGCTCTTTTAAAATCATCTTTTTGGCATAAGCATGAGTATTCTCCCTTAACTATGCTGGGAGTTGAAGCTCAGTTCACCTCCTAATTAATTAAAGCAAAGTCATTTTTTTAAATTAAATTATTTTGTTATTGTGCACAGTGGCTAACCTTTCACATCTGACATACTGTATAGATCTTTTATTTTATTTTCAAATGTCTGTTTAAAGAAATGATTAGTTCTGTAATTTGTTCAGCAAGGCTTCTTTGTAGCAAAGCCCTCCTGGGAACTCTTATGCAAATGAAATCCATCTGGAGATTGGAAGTAATGCAGGTGACATTATAACAATATACTTAATTTTTAGGATGATTTAAAGGGATATTAAAGCACACTTCATTAAAAACTCCAAGCTACCAGCACGTCTTAGTCACTGTTTTAGAGGAGTGCTGCTACATACAGCATCAGCTTCCTTTGAAGTCCTTCCCAAAATATTGAAATCTGTACCACATCATATATGCATACAATTTATGTATTTATTATTTTTTCCATATTTTAATGATATCTTGACTTTTATTTTACGTAGTCACAACCACATAAACGTAATACTGAAAAATTGCTGTTAGTGTTTCCAACTTGTCTATTTTCTGTTCTTATGATTGTAATTGTAAAGAAATCATAATTTCATACTTCATAGTCCATGTCTGGCAGAGAAGTGACACATAAACATAAAAAGTCTTCTACTCTAGAAGACTTTCATTGAAGCCAAGTTCTGGAACTTCGTGGAAAAGACTTGCAATAAGATCTTTGGAAAAGTCTTTGCTCCAGAACAATGCTAGTTTTTAAGGAACAATGGAGGTTCAGGGTTTTCCTGAAGTTGTACCTAGGAATACAAACTATGCAAGTATTTCTAGTACTTCTAAACAAATACAGGATACAGACAGAAAGGGAGATAACCTGTGAAAAAGTGAGGTAGAGGAGGAATGGAATAAGTTTCTTTTACATAAAAGGTTCAAATAGAAAATGTAGCTATGCAGTGGGGATCTGGTAATGAACAAGCAATGATTACAGCATCCAAAGAGGAGATAAGGATGTGTTGTCTATTACTCAGTTTGTACTCCATAGCTTGCACCAGTTCTCTCATCTTTTGCTTTATTATGTAGACCCTGGTTTGTCTGAGAAGCTGGTGTGTTGGGAGTATAGAGTGGGAAGAAAAACCTCTTCACAACTAGTAAAATTTTCAGTGCTGACAGCAGTTCATTAGATTATTTATTCTAGCAAACCAGAATCCATTAAAGGTTTTAGGAAATTATTTTATTTAGTTCCTTTTATTTCAAAATTAAAAATGGCCCATGAGAGGATGTTATCAGGATCTGTATTATAGAAATTAATTAAAAGTTTATAACAATTGTTTTCTGTAGCTATGGAAGAGCAAAATAGCATAAAAGGAATGTCTTAGTTGTCTCTCCTTTAAAAGTATATGTGTCATGGAAATTTCAAGTCACATTCTGGCACGGTATGGCTACCAAGTACAATTTAGAAACCAAGCTTACCTCTGTGAGCTGAAATGTGACTCCCAGTTCCTGTCATTTAAAATGTTTAGAATCTGTAGATTCTATCCCTGCTTTACCACTCCATCACAAGGTAAGCACTAAAAGACTATGAACCTTTTCATTTCGCATGGAAATAAAAGAAAGGAGAGAGAAGGGAAAGAAAGAGAAAGGAAAGGAGTAAAATACTACTGTCATTTGGAGGAGGGGAAATCTGCTACTGAACTACTATTTTGGGACACATTTTCACTTTCACGTGATGTACTTTGTCCATCATTAGTTTAAGCAAAGATTTGAGGGAGTTATTTTGAAAGGTTTGATGCATTTCTAAGCTAAGTGCATAAAAAGAAAAAAACAGTGACTTTCTTTGTGTTTGTGAAAACTAGCTGAGTTTCCTGGGTTTCATCTTAAGAATGAAAAAAAGTAACTGAACAATTTGGACAGTTCTGACAGTGTTACTGGAACAATCTTTGTTCTTTTGCTTGCTTAGAGACACAGGAAGAGAAACTTCTGGCACCCAGAAGCATCAGTCATAATACTAACATTTTATCAAAGTGAGAATATATTGTCCAAATGGTGTTTCAGCTTCGGTATTGAAACACATTCGCTTTTGTCTTCATGTGTTGAAAGTTGCTCCTTTTCTGGTTAGATTAATCAGCATAGTTTCCTGATTTGTTTATTAAAGGAAAACAAAACAAAAAAAAAATCCAGGATATAAATAATGTTTCTCACTACAAAAGAGGTATGGGACTATCCTCTTTGGAATTATGGGTAAAGCTAAGGGTCTAGTGTAGACTGTTGGATAAGCAAAATGTGTAGCAGGCCTGCCAGCAATGAAAATAACTCAGAGAGGATAAAAGACATACCTAAGCTCTGTTGTCAGAGGTAGGCAAACTATTCTTGCAGTTTCTGGCAGAAAAATGTTGTAGAATAAAAGACTATTGCAGTCAGCTACTGTCATCAGAAAGTGGGTCTGCAGTCACTGGATTTTATCTTAAAAGGCTTTTATATCCAACTAGATTTCCTAAATATTGGAGTATGTGTAAGACTCATGATGCACAAACTAATTTTCTTCTGTTAGGAGGCAAACCCTTTCTTTTCGTCAGGAATGAGTTCAACACAAAATCCAACAGGAAGAATTGTCTAGGAATTCCTCTTAAAAATAAAAAAATAAAAATCAATTCAGGGCATCAACAGGCCCTAAGATGCTTGAACTATAAGATGAGCCATCCAAAAGAAGAAAATGTGAAAATTAAGATTGTCTGCAAAGCTTTTGTATATTTGCTTCACAGTACGTCTCATCTGTGACCATGGAACATCACACTATATTTTTCCTTCTGTGGAGGAAGTACCAGCTGGTACCGTCATGCTTTTGTGCTTTCTTTTTCGTTACACTTCAGCAGCATGTTGGCCTGTATGTTACTGTCCATCCTTAATCTTAATATACTTTCTACCTTACAACCGTGATTAATCTTTTAATCATTTTTCCACATCAAAATACTATCTTAAAATAAATAAATAAGTAATCATTGCAACCTTTCTGTGATACTGAGACTGCAGTTGTTTCCGATGGTTGCTAGTAAATTCAGCTAGGTGTTATGTTTGTTTACTACATGTAATGCATGTCTCTGTTTTATTTCTCTGGGCTCTGCGTTAGGTATTATTCTGCTAATTCAGGTACATGTGCATTTACTTATGTAAATATATGTATGTGTATATGTACGTATAACACCTTAACCTTATCATAAACTTCTGTATAGAACATGTTAAGAATCTGTAGCGAAAAGAGAAGTAACAAGCAAAACTAGATTATTTTTCCCCAGTGGTTGGTACTGCACAGAACACAGTTTGGAAGGTATTAAATTGAAACAATTTTGCTGCATATAAGGTAAACTGCCAGGGCATCTGCTAATGGACTTCACAAAGCCTGCTAGAGCATGTGGCACTTGCATCAAAATTGCAGACCTGCTTTGATTTCCTAAAGCCCAGCACAGTCCTTCTCAATCTGTTTTCTAAGCTTAGGAGCTTAGGAAAAAAAAACTTGTGCAAAATGTACTGCAGACCTGTAGCCTGACGTTGTGGAGGTCTACCCTCTTATATTTCAACTTTTTATTTTTAATAATTGTCTTTGTCATAGAATGTCCACTAAAGTTTATTATTGCTTGAAAGTTAAAAATCCTTTCAATCCTTTTGTGATTAAAGGCAGAACTGTTCAAACTTTTTTATCCTCAAAGTGCAAATTTCAAAGACTTAAGAATTGGAGACCAGGAATAAAAAATGTCATGCAGCCTTTATGCCTTATACAGTGACATTTGCACTGCAATTCTACCAAGGACATGTGGCAACAAATTCTCAGTTGATGAATGGTGGGGAGACAGAGCACCAAAAAGATGGCAAAATTACTATTTTAGCTACTTACTAGATGGCTGCTAGAACCAGAAGAATTGGTCTAGATATCAATTATAAAAGGAAGCTGTTTGGCTATTTATGTAAGAGGCTTTTAGCTTTCCCGGTAATTAGATGTGTAACTGTTTATATGTAGATTTAGTGGCAGAAGTCAGTCTAATATTAGCAGTGAACAAAATTTGTTTCTGTTAGGTATCTCTCGAGAACATATTCTGGAGCAGAAAAGCAATCAGAAGAATTAGTACTGGCTGACAGCTTTGTTGGACATTTCACAGATAACCCAAAGAACAAGTGGATTTAGTGAATACATTGTATTGCCTTCAGATATAGTAGTTTTTTCTGGCCAAGTAAGAAGTGTGTTGGCTCAGCAGTGAAAGAAACTTGCAGTGTCTATACTGTATGTAGGCTGTCAATAAATAAAGAAGTTCAATTTCCAGGGCTGTCAATAAATATATTATGTATGAAGTTTTTCATTATGTTCAGATGCAATTTGAGGTATTGTCTCTGCCTTCTTGGAACTAAAGATATTTTTCTCAACATGAATAGGATTCCTTCACTACATATTTGCAAATGCATTGTTAATAAGGCAAAGAATTGCAGTTAAAGATAGCAAACCGGTTATTTTTCTCTTCTCTTCATTTCGAGTGTTTTGAGTGAACTGACTGAAAGGTGATCTTAAACTGCTTTTATGCTGACTTCATATACTGAGAAATGCAATGGTTATAGATAAACACTTTCACTTTTAATGAAAATTATTAGCTATCAACATTTTGCTTGGAGGCATAAGCTATAGTCCAAACTCCATTCAAATCCATTAAATATGCTTGAGACTCAGCTGTCAATAGGCACCATGAAGTAAATTTAATTTTCAGAGTCAATACAGAGCACAGCTGCATTAAACATAGGATAATTCTGGCACATTATTAATTTGAATGGCCATGTAAGGCATTGTCTAGACAAGATATAAGCCTAAGTTTTCATAGGCAATCTGTACATAAAATGAAGTATGTCAAGGTTGTAAAGAATACTAATAACACAGATCTGGCCTATTAACCAATATTGATTGCTCCTACTGTGACATGCTCCAGTAACTTTAGAGGTGAAATAGTAAGATGTTCAGCGCTATTGCTTCTTTTTCAAAAGCAACACTAAGCACGGACCTTTACAGATGAAGCTTGAATGCATGTGATCTCGTGTTTACTATGTTTGATTTTTAGTAATTATTTTTGTGGATCAGGCCATTTTTAAAAGTAGGAGATTCATCAGAAGTAGCAATCAGTCTTGCTGGCAACATGAAGATTTTTTTCAAATGCTATCCATATTTGATTTTTTTTATTTTTATTTTTATTTTTTTTTTGCAATAATTATAGGTATGCTGTGAATAAAAAATGGCTGGTTTAGAAGGTTAAGCAAACTTGATACTTACAGTATTTATACATAGTTGTACAGATCCTGTGTAACATTTCCAAAAGAAAGAAATAAAAAAGGAAAACTAATCTTTTGAAAGCTATATAACCTGTAGTAAAATTGTTTCAAGTTTTTTTCTGTGGTCCTGTATGAACTCTGTTAAACGAGTGAGCAGTTTGGTGCTTGCACTGTTCTGTGTGTAAACAGACTAGAAGTTCTAAAATGCTAGTGAAGTAAATCAACTCATTGGATATTCACTTTAAGATGACACTGTAACAATGTTTAGTCTGTATTTTGCGCGTCTTTCATAGACTGAGCATGTGGTCTTAACATAGCCAGCTATTGCTATGCGTACATCAACAAGCAACACAGACCAAAAGGTGTGGGTCTGAAGAGCATAGTAGTTGGTGTTCGGCCCCAGTATCCCAACTGTACACATTCCTAGTGTTTTTCACTTTGGACTAGCTCTGGTGTGGTCCAGAGGAGTGAATGCCCTTTTGCTACTGTAATATTCCATTATATACTGTAAAATACATTCCCAGAGTGCATCTTTTGTTGCATCAGTTTAGTTTCATCCAGGTCTCCTGTCCCAGTTAGAATACAGGAACAGGGAAAAAAATCGGACATGAATTCAGGAGTTGAGCTAAACCATTAATGTGGACAAACCCTTTGGATTCTTAGTTGAGTAAGGAACATACGATAATTCATAGGATAAGTCATGTTAAAAAGGAACCTCGAGAGGTCCTCTAGTCAAACCTCCTAAGCTAGCAAGCTAGACCCACTGCAGGGGAGAAGAATAAACACCTTTACAGAACAAGTCAACGTATTTATGATCTGAAGCACTGCTGGAGGTGCTAAACTTTTTTCTTGGAGTACTGAAGGTGCTGAGGAAGACAGGAATACAGCTGAGAACTTGAAGTTAGCTATTTTAAAAGCCTAGTGTTCATTGCAACAAAAGATACCTAAAACTCTCAAATTGTATCCCAATAAAATAATTCATACTCTCTGAGATCAGTGGGGCCAGATACTTACTAAACGTAAGTATCACTAACCCTCCTGGTTTTGTGCTTGTTCATGCAATACTAGAAAATATTCTCTAGAAAATAAAGCTTCTGTGGCTAAGTATGCCTTTATATATAATAATTATATGCATAAATGAGGTATTTAGGACAAAAATGTACTGCAATAATTAATCCCACAAGTTAATTTTAAATGTAGTAAATTATTTCCTTGCACCAGTTTAAAATTTGTGTTTCAAAGAAATCGAGCGTTCCCTTATTCTTTTATTATATTTAGTTTTTCTTTTTTTTTTTTTCTTTTTTTTTTTTTCTTTCTTTTGAATGAAGGCAGGTTAAATCATTTAACCAATTACTACCTTCTTGGTCTTCCATTTTTCAAACAACCTTTTATAGAACTCTTACTCTTCCCTCGTTGCCAAATACAAGCATGAAGTATTCAGGAAACTGAAGTTAAAATAAATAAACAAAATAAAACAAAATAAAACTTACGGAGAATAAAAGATATTTGTAATGTGTGAAACTTGTTTGTTTTGTTACTTGCAGATAAGATTCTGAGGAAAAAGTCTGACTCCAGTCATATACACTTTGAAAAGGATGACCGTACAGTACTTCAATGTATTCCACAAACAGGCAACACTTAAAACTTTTGTTCTTCTGTTAATAATTTTTTTTAAGGAATCTTACTGCTGGTTGGTATTCCTTGGTACATGAAATAAATTCCTTGTCCCAGCAAAGCTCAGGTACTCAAATGCACTTTTGCAGTAGTTTTTAGGCTAGATTCGAGACTTTTGACTATTTAGGCTTGCTAAATTTGCACCTTTTTAAAGAACACCTCTTTTTATCATATAGAACAATCAGATTGCAGAATATCTGTTTTCTTTGTTCCTTGCTTAGTAATTTCCTTGTGGTATGCCTTGAAATCTAAGTTAAATAATACTTGTTATTAGAATAAAGATAATATTTGGAGGCCTGTACATTTTGGGATACTAGTTTTATTTATTTATTTGTTTATATTTATAACCTGTCTCTGGAATGCAAATAGGTCTGTACATTTTCTCTTTTTCTTTGAAAGACAGGATTGTGAATTGAAAATTCAAACAGATTTTCTTCTGTTCAAGAGATTTACCTGAGTCCACATGAATCAGAAAACTGGGCAGAAAATGGGCATTTTTGCTGATGTCACAATGAACTACAAATGAACTATTTAAACATCATCACCATTAAGAGTTTTACTTGTGGTCATTTTATCAGAAACAACGAATGTCTTTGTTTTAAGGTGCAAAGTTGTATTCAAAGACCTCCTGGGGCAGGAAGTCTTGGCCGCCTCAACACTGTTACCCAAATTCTCAGTTTCCCCTTAGGAAAACAATTTGAGAAGCTGCTTCTAGCTTTATTGACTGCTTTTATATCCTATACAGTAAAAATGACAGCACTGAGTAGATTTTATTCTGATTACAATTAAAATAGAGAAGCTAACATTGAGACAAAGGAATACTTCTTTAGAGACAAGTTAGCAGTTCCACAACCATTGCTCCTGCAAACTGACTGGGATATTCATAAGGGTGAGATATTAAGGAAACAGATTTGTCTATTTCAAGTTCTGTGAGAAGGAAATCCTTCCAGATCTCCATCGCATCCTTTTTTTCTTTTCTTTTTCCCTTTCCCTGGTGGTGTATGGCCTGAATAGGTGTGGCTTGGAATACACAATAATATTGGAAAACTGTGATTTTCATCAAAATCTGGACATTCTTGCTAAACATAGCTAGTTATACCAAACAATTTTCTTGCATGCAATAACAAACACGCCTTTTAAAAATGAAGTTTTTGTACAGTTCTTACATTTTGATCAGAAGTATCACCCTCACTTGTCAACCTGAAGGTAAAGAACCAGAAGTCCCCTTAAGCAGAAGAATCAGAAACAGAAGATTAATGATCTGTTAGATGACTCACAGAATCACAAAATTGTAGGGGTTGGAAAGGACCTCAAGAGATCATCGGGTTCAACCCCCCTGCCAAAGCAGGTTCCCTAGAGCAGGTTGCCCAGGTAAGTGTCTTAAATATCTCCAGAGAAGGAGACTCCACAACCTCCTTGGGCAGCCTGTTCCAGTGAGATCTCCTACTCGTAGCTTCCAAGGTGAAGTGTAGTTCCAAAAATATTGAACTCTATAAATCAATTTACTGAAGGGCTCATTAAAATTATGCAAATGGAATACAAACCCAAAAGTTATCTTCTCTGAAACATACTGAAACCATTGTGCTTACTTCCAGCTACTGGACTATCTTCAGTTCTGAAATAGTGCCCAGAATTTTCAACGGTGAGAGATAAACTTGCTAAAATATAGTTAATTAGTCTGACTAAACAATACTACACCAGTATTGCCATTGAACATAACCAGTCAAATTTGCCATATCTGAACATTATGGGTGGATTTTATTAATGAGAACAGAATTTGTTGTTGTTGTTGTTTGTTTGTTTGCTTGTTTGTTTTTTTTAGCAAATCTGACCTGTGGATATTGAAGAAGGCTTTGTTTTAACAATATAGTGTCTGACTGATTTATGCAAAAACAGCTCATTTTAAGACAGTTTAGAAAGATGAGTACTAAGAAAAGCCAACACTATCTACCACTACCTCTTTTGGCGAGAGTAATTTATAGGTATTCTCCTTGCAAAAATCAATGAACAAAATAATTTTAAAATCAAGGAGATCATTTTATTTATTTATTTTTAATCAAAGTGTAATCTCACAGATGCTCTCAGTGTGCAGCCTTGTGATATTATTATGTTGTGGTGTCTTTTAATGGACATACATATCTTCCATTTGAGTTGGCGAAGGAGCAAAAATCTTCAAGCACACCTTTTAAAACTATTAGACTACAGCCAGTAGACCCAATAGTGTTTTTTGAATTCCTGGATCTGGGGAAAGCTCAGCTTTGCTTTGGACATGTAACTCCTTCCCTCTCCTGCCATGCTTTGGTTTCTTCTGCCTGAAAAAATCGGAGATGCATAAATCATAGGGAACCACAGCATGCCCTGGGAACCTCTCTCTGTGTTGAGTGGGCACTAGGAGTATGGAGAGCCCTGCTGAGCACTGCTGCCCCTTTATACCCATTGCTTCTTCTGTTGTAATGGAGCCCTATATGTCCTGACACAGTTCCAGCAAAACATTCACTTTCCTTTCATGTCAGTCAGGCGCAAAGCACGCAAGGAGGAAGTGAAGAGAAAATAACCAAGAATAAGACACTAGCAATTAGTTCAAGTATTTTTCACTCCCATTAAACATTTCAGAAGGTGACCCATGCTGAGAAATTGTCAGCACTTCACCACTGCAATTATGGCTCCCGTGGAAATCTTAGTGAAGCTAATGAGTGCTTTCATGTACAGACGGTCTGTTGGATTGGTATCATCACTCACTGCACAGCCTGGGAGAGCGGCTGCAGCCACAGTGAGAGCCCTGCCAGGCTGCACTGCACCAGCACATCACAAGTACAACACCTGCCCTGAGCTCCTCGCAGTCCAGCTGTAGGCAAAGGAGAGGAGGAGGGAAGTAGCTCCTCACTGTTTTGCTCCAGGACAGACCTCAGAAACAGTGAAATGATCACACAGAAAAGCTGTGGCAGAGTATGAATGTGAATGCATATCTTCCCAGGTGAAATCCAGGCCTTGCGGTGCTAGAGTTATTCCCTCTTACTCTTTGCCGTGAGCAAATAAAGAACATTTTTGAGCAATGCTGGCATTGGGTCTGTCCAGCCGCTGTGCTTTCTCCCAGCATCTCTTTCATTATATTTTCTTTAGTAGACTGCAAGTTACAGACTAATATGCAGGTAGTAATAATGAATGATATAATTAGCTAGATAATTCTGTTTTTCTTCAGTAAAAGCCTAATAGTACATATAAGAAAGCACTAGATTCCTTTCAACTGTTGTTGTTATTTGCATATGCTGAAACCACAAAGGACATTGATTATTTTAACTATGCTCAATTTGCCTTTGAAACAGACATTCTAAAAAGCAAAAGAGCTTAAACAAACATGAAAGTAATCTAATACTGACATAAACATGAAAGATAATAAGATTACTATGAATTGATCTAAATATTACTTAAAATAATTAGAAATGATTTTCTCATGGTAAACCATTTAAGTTAAGCTGCTTTTTAATGTTACTTAGAAAAACAAGCAGAGCATTACTTTCCAGAATTTTAGTGGTCGTTTATGACATTCAGTAAAACAACAGGCAAATATACCTTTCTTTTTGTTGGTTATATTTTGCCATACAGTTTGTAACCAACTAGTCTAGTTTTGCACCAGCCACTTTTGTAAGGGCAGGATTGTTGCCATTTTAATATGGTATCATTTTATGACTTTAAATCATGGTTTTTTTTTTTTTTTTTTTCTTCCCTTCTTCCTTCCTTTGGGGGGGGTTGCCTTTCTTGGGAGGGGGGGCACCATTTCTACCAGTTAACTTTATAAAAAGCAATAACATGAAGGAAATAAGCCATGCTAATAACTGTTATGGCTACCAAACAAAAATAGCTTACATAGAAAAAATACCAGTTAAATTTCAGCGCTGTTTGTCAAATTAGCTATTGAGGCCAACCCCCAAATTAACCCAGTTTGGTATTGCTTTTATTACCTCAGTCCCAAGCAAATTAGTGGAAATTTGGGGCTTGTGAGGAACACAGCATTTGTTTTTCTTCCCAAGGATTATCTGAATTATCTCAGTAGAACTGAGATATTTTGTAAATTTTGTAAATTTTGTAAATTTTGTAAAGTAAGAGTAAAATCTGATAGGACCAGGTTTCTCTCATTATTTAAAGAACTACCTGATGTTTTAACCAACATGGCAACTGTTTTCACTTCTTATTTAAGTTGTATTCTGATTATAAGGAAACTAAAGATATAATTTGGACAATCTATTTTCCATTAATACATTGAATATTTCAAATGCTAAAGTGAATTTAAAAATAAATCCCCAGAGGAAAGATATCTGGGTAGTATGGTAGAAATGTATGGACTTAATTGTATTTCACATTCAGATCTTCAGTCTGGGTTTGTGAGGTTTTCCTCTGCATGCAAAGTCTAAGAAAATAAGTTGAATGCCATTTTGTATTTAAGATTGCCATTTGAATGTATTTATCAAGGTTTTTCATTAGATGGATGTACTGCATCTGGCTGGGATGTTAACTTTCCCTGCAGCAGCCCATACAGCACTGTGCTCTGCACTTGTAGCTAGAACAGCAGTGTTATCACACCAGTGTTGCATCAGCTGGCACAGCATCAGGACTCTCTTGAACCCTCCTACAGTGTGGGCAAAAAAGTGAGAAAGAAACATCACCAGGGAAGCTGACCTAAACCAACCAAAGGGATATCCCATACCATATGACATCACACTCAGCAATAAAAGGTGGAAAGAGGAAGAGGAGGGGATGGGTGGGCTCTCATTGCAAAAATGTCTGTTCTCCTCCCGAACATTGACTACATGCGTTGAGGCCCTGCTTCAAGGATGTGGTCAAGCATCGCTCATTTGTGGGAAGTACAGAGTAATTTATTTCCTCTGCATTTCTACATAGCCTTTACTTGTTTTGTTTTTCCCTTTCCCCCTCCTTTTTCCCCTTTCCCTTTTTTCCCTGTAGTTAAATTGTTTAATTAATAATAATCCTTCCTTAATAATTTTTTTTTTTTCCTTTACTTAAATTATCCTTATCTCAACCCGTGTGTTCTTTCCTTTACTTCTTCCCCTCCTTGTCTGAGGAGGGCGAGTGAGAGAGTAGTTGTGGTGTTCAGCTGCTTGGTAAAACCACCACAGTGGAATTTCTCTTCAGCTGTATTTGGAAGTGGAGTAGGAAGGGCTTGGAGAGATCTAAACAATTGCTTATGGACCACAGAGTACAGAAACAGTTTAGAAGATACAAAGTTTTCTGAAGTCAGGGTGAAAAAAAAGTACCTCAACACATGGCAGCCCCTGTTCATCTCTGTGGGAGAAAGAATAAGTGCTTCCCAGCACATTCTTTTCCCCAGCTTGTCATCTGATTCATGATGATGGGACCCCTCACAGTGGAAATTTGACTTTCCCCAAAAAAGCAAAGACAGATTCTTAGGCCTACTGAAACCTCAGGCTCACCTTACACCAAGAGGACGTTCAGGGCAGCATTGTCACAAAGGGAACACCATAACAATGTCCCTTAAAGCAACTGACTTCCACAATCTGGCATGGCATGCTTGTGGCAAGGAAAATGGATGAGAAGACAGTGCCAGACAACAGAATTGTACACAGGAAATGAAAGGGAAAAAATGACACTTGTTACCAGATTTTCGTGGGGAGAATATGGAAAACACCATCTACTTCTTTAAGAGACTCAACTATAACACCCATATTCCTATTCTCTTGTCTTGGCTCCTCTGTGTTATCCCACCACCACCTTCCTTAATGTTGGAGGTATCTGCATTTCTTTATGTGCATGTTTCTAACAGGAAAATCCCCAAGACCCCAGAATTTCATAGAAATGGCTGTCACTGTCTTGCTAGAACTGAGCTGCAATGCTAGTCTTATGCACAAGACCTCTCAAGCTTAAAAAGCAAGGTGTGCTCCTGCCCATCTCACTTGGAAGGTCAAAACTTATCCAAAAGCCAGGAGCAGGGTTTCCCTTTCACATCCATGGAGATACCAAGTGAACAGAATGCTCACCTTTTGCGTGAATTAGGTTCAAATCCCAACTGTTTCTGAACACAAATCTCCCAAAAGGTGACTTAATCTGTGGGGTAATAAATAGGTAGCTCTTACTCTCTCCTGCTGGAAGTGCTTCACTTCCAGTGTGTAATTAGCATTCATCTCAGCAGGGACAGTGACTGGATTCTCCCACATCTCAGGGGAGTACCCTGACCATTGGACTGTAAGATTCATTTGTCACTTTCCTCTCTTTCTTCTAGCCCAGTGATTATTTCATTTTTATATACAGGCATACAGAAAAAAAAAAAAAAAAATACACAAAATCATATATTCACACCTCTGTAGAATAATATATATAATTACAGCAATACCTGCCTGCTTTCTATGACTGAAGAACTGCGAAGAGTCTTACAGATGCCTGGTAGAATTGTACTGTGTTCATTCAAAACAAAACAAGCAAACACCCCCCCCCTCTCACCCCACCCTTCCCATCAAACACTAAAACAGAGGAATGAAGCATTTTTGTGTTTGGAAACAATTTTTTACCTATTAACATTACTACCTCATAAGTTGCTGAAACCTGTCTTTGGCTATTGCAATGACTCCCAGTATGTGTATATTGAAGCTGTGCAAAAAATCTAGTAACTCCCTGAGTTTCAGTTTTCCTTACAAGCTCAACACTCAGTTCAGGTTCACTGAAAGGACATTACAGCCCTGGAAAGTACATGAGTGATGTAATGCAGATCTCTCATATGGCCTACTGTGCACGGCGTATTGACAGATATCACCATTTGCTTCCTGTTTAGTGATTACTATCACTGTATCACTCCAAAGATGCAGAGCTGTTTCAAGTAGATGTCATTCAATGAAGACTAGCTTTATGTAGGCAAAATGCAGCAAAATACATGGAAGCAACACAAGTATTATTTTAAAGGGATTGAAAATAGGACAGAAGAATGATGCTTATGTGGCAAACTCCAGGAGCACGTTGAATGAGGTGACTTTTATGGTACCCTGTGAGTTCTTAGTTCTGCTCCTGTGTGCATCCAAACTGTGCTCTGAATGAAGCAGTCTGATGAAAAAAAAGCCCTGTTGCTGCGTGATAAAGGTTTGGAGCATAATACAGATTCACAAAGGGACAAATTAAATTTGCTAATACATTTTCTATGTTCTCTGTTCTGAGATGGAGTGTGGAGCTCTAAGAATCTTTTAAGCTAAAATTTTCTAGGTATAATTACTTAAAATTTTATTTATTTATTTATTTAGAGAGGTAAAGATCAGCTTTCTATATGTAAAAGAAACTTCCACATAGAACCAACAGAGTTAACTGTTGAGACATTATTTGTCATATACATTTGAAACATTAAAAAGAAATTTTAAAAAGTTATGACTTAAGCTAAAGGTAAAACTATGGTAAACAAATGCAGAGAATTGTTGCTACCTCAAGGTAATCTTGCCTTGTATCAGCTTTCAGAAGAACAGGCAACCTGGTAGCTGCTACACATCCCAGAACATATTAGCTGATACAGTGGCACACAACCAGAATTTTCCTTAGGAATCCAAAGTTAAGACCAAAAATAATAATTTGCAAGAGTTTGTAACTCAGTTATTCCTGTGTGGAATATCACGAAGAAGGGGAATCTGCTTCTTCAGCCTAATGGACAGGTGTTTGGTTTTTTTTTGCTTTTCTTTTTTGGGGAGAGATGAGGGGTGGGGTGGGAGGGCTAGTGGTGGTGGTGGAGGAAGTTGCTGTACCTTACACAAAATACTCGGTTACCTGCCACTAATATTGGAAATTTTGATAATTCTTTCTGCAAAATTATATTGTTGTACCTATTGAATAAAATGAACTGAGATGATGTGAAAGGGAGTTCTTTTAAAATGACCATGGAAGGACACTGTGCAGCTAGCCTAGAAATGACTGCATTTGGCTAGTCTAGCTGGCATCCCCTCTGCACAGGGGAGAGGGTATCTGCCACATTGCTGTGGTGGCAGATCCCTCAGTTCTATCCAGTATCTTGCCTTTGTAGCAACTGCTTTGGAGCTTTATGGAGTTGGACACATCAGAGAACACAAGAGATGCTCCCCTTCCCCAGCCTCTTAATCCAGCTCCTTTCTTTAGTCAGAGAACAGAAGAGTAGATTTGTCTCGAAAGGAGGCATAGTTTGCCTTCAGTCATCTCAAAAGAGAGCTACCTTTGAAGCCTCTGTTTCTTTATGCCCCTGGCGGAAAATAGTGGATAAATTTAATCTAAGAAATGAATTCCTGCTTATAACTGTTATTTGATAAATCTTATTATTCTGACTATTCAACAGAAACCACTCCTGCACAGTAGTTATTATTCTCACACAGTTCTAATCCATACCATGTAGACTTTGTACACAGATTAGTATTTTATTATATCTAAACTAAATATTGTTTGTATAATCTAATTAGATATTTTGCAAATAAATACATTCTGACCGGAGTTACACTATCTGAACAGTAATGTGAAAGTCTGAATACTTAAAGAATAAAATGGTTGCTTATCAGAAATTTCTGTTGCATTAATTAAATATCCAGCTCGCTTTGCAAAAATTAAAGAACCCTACTTAGTCTATTTATATGTATCACATTTCCTTTCTGTAAAATATTTTGAGAAGATGCATGAGATAAAATAACATTACATAATGGGTGTTTATGATTCAAAAAATGTCCTGCTAATGCTGAAAATATTGACATTTCTTCCAGAGGTTCTGACAGAAAATACAATACACTGTTTTACATCAATTGAATACTTTGAGATTATAATAATTCCCACATGTCTTTCACAAGCAGCAAATTCAGAGAAAATTTTAAAAGATGAAATTTGCGTAAAGGTGGGTGTCTTGTTATGCTAGGTGCCTCTTTTACTACAGCAATGACATGCCAAAGAAAAAAAAATCAAAACTCCTCTGAGGAGAAGTGCTGGCAATGCTCAGGTACACATCGGAAAAGCCTGAATAACAAATGGAGAAAGGTGTTGACAGTGTGCTGCACACAGTGTAGGGGATGTGGTATATGAAGACAATAATGGAGTATTTAACATATTTGCATTTAAATGTGGTAAAGTAAGACAATGATAACCACTTGCAAGGATTTACGAGGTCACTTCTAAAATTCTTTAGCAAAAATAACATATTTGAAACAGTGACTTAATGCCATTTTCCCTCTCTTTCTTTCCTTTAATATTGTGTATATATTTTATGTGCATTTTCTATACATTTGTCAGGAGAATATTAATGTTCTGCTTTATGATTACCACCACTTTTCTAATCATTGCTTTTTATTATTCTTGTTCAGTACAGTTTAGCTGCTGAGCATGAGCAATGAAATGGGGGAAAAAAGAAAAGCAAATACTGTATTATATCATCATCTGGGGAGCGTGATTGTTTCTGCTGTGTTAATTTACACTAAAATCTATGACCCAGTGAGTCTGATTGATCGCCAAGGGCAGAAATCCAGCCCCTGGCCTAGTTTATTTTGTGAACTGTAGCCTCAGATATTGCTGCAAGCCACAATGATATTGATTTGATATACACTAGATGGCTCTTTATGCTCTTTGGGAAATTTATTGTGCAGAGTCAGAGCTCAGACAGATGGGGAGAAGCAGCTCTTTAAATTGAAGAGGGTTATCACGGTTTGACTCCCAGGTCACTCGGGTTACCAAGTGGCCTGAGTGTGGCTGGGTCGGAGCAGGCTCAAGGGATTTGTGCTCATCAGTTTTTGAATGTCAAATCTCCTTGCCGGACTTGAGTTATTGCTAATAGGAACTTGCTTGGGCCTATAACATTTGGATGGCCTATAAGTTAAACATCATAACCCTTCCTTCACGTCGCGGTCCTTTAAATTATGGCTGAGCACACCACCTTTGCTCTGGACGTTTAGCAGGAGATAGCCATGCATTATAAAGGGACTTGCCTCTGCACTGGTACAGCTGTTATCTGCAGAAGGGCTGTAATGGGACAGTCCCTGCTCTAGACCATGTCACAGCCTTGTCTGCTGTTCTCCAGTTGTTGACATGCCATTACCACCTTGTTTTTATACAGCAGATATTCAATGGATGATGGCTCTTAAAGAAAGTGGGAGAACAACTGCTTTTTCTAGAAGTTAGGGCTTCTCCTTCAAAGGGGAAGGAAGAGGAAGTCTAGGGAAATGTCTAGTTGTGGGACAGAAATGACCGTTATTGTGGAAAATCCCTTACCATCGGGCAATAAGTGAAGGAGGAAACGAAAGGTGCTTCCAACTTGGGATAAAGCATTCTTTCAGATGTAAGAGGTCACAAAACAAGGCCAGGTCTGCCATGGGTATCAGAAGTCTCATCAGCATTTTCACTAAAGCGCAGATAACTGTTAAGCAATATTTCATGCTACGGTAAATGCTGAAGAGACATGGGGAAAATAAGATCTATGAATTTAAAAGGATAGATTGCACTGTATATCATACCAACTTTTTAATTACCGAAGAAGTACATCTGCATGTTTTAACAGGTATCTTCAACAGTTATACTCTGTATACAGTCCACATTTCCACACAGTGTGCTTGTATCAGTGTTTGAGCTGTGTGTTTCCTTAGAGATCAAGACAAGGATTTTAAGCCTGATTCAGAGAAGTAGGGAATTAACCCAGAGGCACAAAGTCCCACATCTGACGAAGAGATGTGGTAGGGCTCCATGTTGCCATTACAGTGAGAAAGATAATACTGCTCCCAATTTTATGAGTAGCTGCTGGTCTCTCTACACACAAAAGATAATAATACTCTATTTTTCTTCAAATAACAAATGATTTACATAGGAATGGGAGAAAGTAGTGATTGTTTTTCTTAAGTAGCTGTATCATTTTCTTGGTTTGAGTTTTGGTGAAACTGGGACTTAATGCTTTTAAAGAAAAGATTCCCACAACATTTATTAAAAGTGCAGCATTTATTTCCATCTATCTCTCTCTATGTACATAATATGCCTTTTGGAAACACATCTATTCTTTTGCATTTTGCTTACCTATCCAAAACAAAGAAATCTCAGGAGGTTAATGGTAAATGGTAAATGGCTTAGCCTAGACTTTTGGACTCTGTTCCTGGCAATACTCTGCAGCTCTAGCTGCATATTATAGATATACTATTAAAACATAATACTGCCTGGCTTGTGGTCTGAGATTTCTGGGGTTTTATTCTTCATTTGAAGTGAATACTGATTGAGAAAGTTACACATTTTTATAGCTCCTGAAGAGTAACACCCACTTCACCTATCTATTGTAAATTAATATGTAGCAGATGGTGAGCTGAGATAGTTTGACAGCCTCCTTACAGTACCATCACTTTAACCTCTCAATGAAAAAAAAAAAAAAAAAAAAATCCTATTAGCTTTTCTGCTGTTGGGCTCTTAACCCCCCAAAGTATCCTTAGTTATCATATCATGGGATTTTCTGCTATGCCAAAGAAGAAAATAATTAAAGATATCCTCTTCCATTTAAATGCTTGTTCTAATTTTACTGGGCATATATTCTTAACTTCTCCAATAATTTCAGTTTAAATCTTCATTTAGAATGAGATTTTTCTTCCAAAGGTTTTTTTTTTTTTTTTTTTTTTTAAATCTTCAGGGACAACTTAGTGCACTGCAGAAGCAAACACAGAAGTGCTTCCATATATTATGATTAATGTGGTGCAAGGAGCTCCCCTTGCTAGAAATGAAGAATCAAAGGAAGCAGAGCCCATAAGTAGAATTTAAATTCAATACACATTGGAATCGTATGGTTCAATTCAAAGTGGCTCTAAAGGAAGTAATTAGATACTCACCAAGCCTTTCAGTAAGAAACAACTTTCTCTAAGAAGGGCCTGCTCAAAGTCTTCATTCAAAGTATTCAGTTACTTTTTTTCTTTTTCTTCACTTTTTCTAATAAAAGAGAAGGATTTTTTGAAGATTTGGAAATCCATGTTAAGAGATTTAATTTTAAGTCTCCTTTAAAAGAAATGGGTTAATTGAATGTTTTATTCTGATTGGCTCACAGAAGTATTTTACTTACTGCAGAATATAAATTTATAGATCATTATCAGAGATTTACAAGAACACTGATGGTGCATGTTTAGAACTCTTCAAGATAGGCTGAAACAAGATATTGTTCAGCTTTATAGCATTGTTCACTTGTTGTACGGAGGAAATGTCTCTGTAAATAATATCTGGCCTGGAAGTCTCAGTTTTGCAAGATAACAATAAAGTCCTGTAACTTGTGGACTTGACCACCTAGGATTGAATCCTTAGGCCGATCCTTTTACTAAAGCCCCCCAAATGTTGCCTTGACTCTTTCACATTTAACAGCAAAATGGATCAAAATTTTATTTGTGAAAAGGTGTGATTTTCCTTCAAATCTCTGATAACTTCAGAATGTGAATGGTTCACCAGTGGAAAATCAGTGACATTTGGAAACTGTCAGTTTCATCATTCAGCCCATCTCCAAAGCTCTTCTTCTCTCTGTCAATTTTAATATATTATTTAATTTTAAGACATGCACATATGCACAGTGTTCCCTTTCCCTTTTTCCTTTCCCTTTCTCTTTCTCACAAATGTTTATAAAAAACACACACTTACTTACACGTATACATACTAGAATACTAACTGTATCTTTCACATATAAGAAATTCACATTAAAAATAACAGATGCTTTTTGTGGGGCATGGTTTAGTTTTCTCTTCTCCCTTCCATTTGTGAATGGATATAAAATGTCTCTGCTCGTATGCCCAAAAACTGGAAACCTGGGATGTTCCAAGCCATTTCTACGTCTGTGCTACCTAAGGTGAGACTATCAGGAGATTGTGTTCCATTTTGATTATTTTTGAACTGCCTTGTGGATTACAGAGTATCTTTTTCTCTGGTTAGAAGGGCAAAAGGAGTTATAAATTGCATTCACGGTGCACCAAAACCATCTCCAAACCATATAAATTGCATGGAAAGATTGCAACTGCCATTCCCAACCAAGCATTGCAAAGGCACAGATGAGAACAGCTGGCTTGGGAACTGGAGCAATACGGAATAGTCATGAGCCTCAGATTGGGAAGGATGAATTTTACCTCACCAGTCCCTTTACACAGGCATTGCATAGATCCCAATTACTCTGGCTTCATGTGAGTGCAGGGGATTGAATTTCAACCACAGAGTAAGAAACACAAATAAATATTTTATTAAATAATTAGATCCCATAATTGTGGATTACCTTTCATTTGTATTAGAGGAAGGCATGGTATTGTTAGATCCCCCCAGTGTTGCTTGGTGTTTACGTCACATCTGATTTCTAACTGTCATTTCAGGATTCTTTATCTTATTTCTTCTATATATTTTTTTTAATATATAAATTGATTCCAGATATCAGAAATATAATTAATTTTCCCCCACTCTATATTGAGATAGCAGTCTGAAATAGCAGACTTAGCACACTTTAATTTTGTTTCCATTAAGAAAATACTTTACTTTTTAAACTGTTCATTTTTAATACTCTCTCTTTGCAAGTCTGAGTGGTAACCAAAACATATTTTAGTTGTTTCCTCAATTTTATATACTATGGAGAACATCAGTAATGTCCCTTAACACACAGCCAAGTAACATAATAAAGCCCCCATCATATTTCAGTATAGCAATGTCAGCAGGAGGCTTAAATACGACTTTGAAATGCTTTCAGCCTTTTGTTTTTAATAAGGGAAATAGGTCATGAGTTTTAATAACACTTAAAGTACTTGTGGCTGATTTAAACTTTATTCCTTATTTGAAAAGCTTAATTTGGATCTTGATTAAAATTTTTAGATGAAGTCCTGTTAAAAGGTTTTGAACTGCTGTCTTTTACATAGGGCTGGCAATGTAAATGACCAGGACTAAGCAGGAGCAGAGAGACTCCTTTACTCTTGGGGAGAGAGCAGAAAGATCTTATAATTTGGGGAAAAAATTGCTCATAGTCATACCTCTTCAGAATCACCTGGCTGAAGGGGAAGATAGTGAGTTGTCTCCTGCTGTCAAATAGCACAGACTTGTGTGCTGCAAGCTGAGCAAAGCAATTTAAAATAGACAAATACTGTACTGTGAGGCTTGTGCTTAAGTCCTATACAGTTCTTCAAGCACTTGGGCAAAGACTTAAACCCAGGAAATAAATCAAAGAAGCCAACCAAGTCCCAAAGTCCTACTGCCAATCTTTTAGAATAAAAAGTACATATAATTTTTGATAAACTCCAATATTTGTCTATTTTCAATTTATATTTCAATGAACTGCTAGAATGATACTACCTGAAGGACCACTGACTTCAAGTCACCACATAGATTTGAAATTACAATGTTTTTCATTAACTGTTGTGGTTATTCAGAATGTTAATTGCAGTTACCCAACAAGCACAAAATCCTTCTCAAACAGGTAAATCAGACTTGAGTAATACTATCCTCATAATTATTAAGAGCATGAATAAATGCATTAGACAAGTGCATTTAGAATTCAGATATAGTAATAACAGAAGGGCCCAGTGAGATGTTTTAGTCTGGTCTTTTCTGTGACAAGCCACACCTGAATAACAGCTTTTTGGATTTTTCCCATTAAAAAAAAATCTAATAAAATAATAAGAAAAATCAAGACACCTAACAGAGCTTTAAAACCTCATATATTAGAGAATTAGTCCTTAGCAAGTCATTCCTATATACATATATATACTTTCTATTTACATATATGTATATATTCACTACTGAAAATGTTTTTTTTTGTTTGTTTGTTTGTTTGCTTTTTTTTTTCTTCTTCTGAATTTTAAAGGTTTAACTTCTATCCATTTGATCTTATTATACTTTTGTCTAGAAGATCAAAGAGCTGTTATCAAATTTCTGTTCGTCTTAGTACAGCATCATACTGGGAACTCTTGTTCAGCTGATTATCTCCCATTGACCTTGCCTTCACCCGAGGAGTCCTTTTCATCATCTCCATTTTATACAATACAGTCCCCCATCCTGTAAATATGCCCTTCACTCTTTGTGAGTACATGTAGGTTTTTACAACTGGCTGCATTAAAATGACCCTGGCTTGCCAAGCAATCTAGATAGATCTGCAGCAGTGACTCAGTGACTTGCTGTCTTTATCATATTCTGTACCTGAAGCCTTTGAGCCATCTGCAAACTTTATCAATAACTGTTTAAAGTTGTCTTCTGTATCTTGGATAAAAACATAACTAGAATAAAGTGTAAAACTATTTTTTTTTATTTTTTTTTTTTTCCAGAATCAATTTAAAAGCACAGCCATTTGATGATAATTTCTGGTTAGAAGTACTTTTAGAGACTTACTGGTTAGCCAGTTTTTAATCCATTTAATATATTACATGTTGATTTTGTATTGCTCTCATTTCTTAATCAAAGTGTTGTGTGGTAATAAGTGGAATGCCTCACTGAAATCTCAGTACTCTATATCAACTTGATTATCTTGAGCAACCAAATTTGTAATCTTATTAAAAATATATTAAGTTAGCGTGATAAGATCTATTTCTAGTACACCCGTATTGACTGAAAGCAGTTATTTTACTCTTTTGATTCTTAATACATCAGGTCTCCTATCAACCATCCCATCATCTTTTTCCAGTGTTATTATAATAACAGTATGCCTGCAGTTACTGACGTCATCCCATTTTCCCTTTTTAAAATATCACTACCTCATTGGCTTTCATCCAGCCTTCAGGAAATTTCTCAGTATTTTAAGAATTACTGAAAAGCAACAACAATAATACAGAAAGTTAATGCTCTCAATTTCTTGGAAGCAAATTATTTAGATCTACCAATTTCAAAATGCCCAACTTTTGAGATTTCTTAGTAGTCTCTTCCATTACTATGGGGATGAAAAATATGCCATGATCGTGATCATGAGATGACTAAGACTTCATCCTGTTTCTTCTCACAACATAAAGCATTGCTGTAGTAATAGTTACACACCTCTCATTACCATCTGACAATGGCTCTGTTCCTTTACTGGGATACTCTTTATTCCTAAGTTATTTACAGACAAGCTCTTCTGTCTTGTCCTTAGCTTGTCCTTTTTTTCATCTCTCAGTTTTTTACAGTTCCTAGTTTATAACCATTGTGCTCTATTTCTCCTCCTTTTTACTTTTATCTTGGTTCTACATTATTTTTGTATTTCCTTTCTTTATAGCTACCTTTACTTCCCCACTAAAACAAGCTTTTTTTTTTTTTTTTTTTTTTTTTTAATATCTGTGTAGCCTATACTGTCAGTTATGAGATTGTGGCTTTTAGGACATCTAGTAAAACATACTTAAATAGTTCCAAATTGCCATTTACATTTTTCTGTTTGATTTCTTTCTCTGGCCTGTTATGTCTTGTAATTATTTTCAGCATTGTGAAATGGTCCTTTTAAAACACCAAGTACATACATTGAATTTTGGATGCCCTCCTGATTAGTCTAGCCAGCCTGTCTCCAAGAAGATTGGTTCTCCTTCTACTGAGATGGAAACCATCCAAACTCAGCAGCCTGATATCTCCTCACAGAGGGTGAAACAATTTTCTAAAACAAAAAACAAAAAACAAAAACAAAAACAAACAAACAAAAAAAGCAACAAAAAAAAACCTTTTTCATGTTTTATTTAATTGATTAGCTATTAAAGTTATAACTGGAAATTTGTTGTTTTCAGAATTTTCTGCTTTGTGCTTCTTTTCTCTTTTGGTAGAGGATATATTCTCAGAAGAAAATGTTCTTCTCTTTCAGCACTTGCTTTAGTACTGGTAGAAATTGTTAACCTGGGAAGTGACTGGTCTACAGCAGAGACCATTTAACTTGCAGGATTCACTAATCTCAGAGTCACATCTTCTCTCCTGGCTCTCCTTCATCTACTAACCTTTTCTAATGCAATATGTCCAATGAGAGTCTTTTAAGGGGAAACTCCCTAAATGGAGCCATTCCATGGATCATATCTGAATTTTATGAATATTATCTGGTGAATTTTATTCTCAGAGGTTTTTCAATAGGTTCCATACTATGAAAATAAGCATATATTTTTAGTCCATTGAGTTTATTCTGGGACTCCTCTAGTGCAATTCAAGTCTGGGTTGAGGTTTTTAAGTGTAGGAAGGAAAATCCACATGAAGATGTTGAGGTGTGCTGCAGGTGTCTGAAGCTCCCACACTAGTCCAGCCAGCATAGTCAGTGGAGTCAGAGAAAGCTCACCCTAAATAATTTCTGTCTCTTCCTACTACTGAATAGTTGGTAAGGTATATTTAAAAATGAAATCCTGACACATATGGGTATATTTAGAAATTTCTGAAAGTCAGTGAAGAATGGAAGGGAAGACTTGACTGATTTAATATCATCTTATGGATAAACTCAGGAACAAGAACTTCCCAGTTCGCTCACAAAATTTTTTCAGCCTGTTGAAGTCTCTTGATATAACAATAGCTTCAGTGTAGGTCTGTGGTAAACACAACGCCTTCAATACCTGGGGGATTTTAGTGGTCAAGAATATATCTATAAAAGTGGTTACAACCATGAGTTGGGAAATGACATGCCAGCCAACTTTAATAATGCATTGCTCTTGATGTACATTTCTTATCAGTGACTTGGTAGCAAAAAAAAAAAAATAAATAAAAAAATGAAATGCTAGGGAATATCAATTTTAATTTTAATTAGGAAACAAAATCAGCAAGATAATGTTAATGAAGTTAGCATCACGTTTAGTACCTGAACTATATGTTCCAGAGCATATTTGTATTTTCTCTATGTTGAGATTTGAGGAACAGTGAGATTGGTATAGAACATCATCTGCTTGAAGAATCACTTATAGTGTCTAGTGATTTGTCTAGTTTTCGCTCCTTTAATAAACTGTATATGGTACCATTTTTCATTCTCCTTAAATCAGAAAATAAAATCTACTATAGTATATTGCATTATATTTATTATATATTATATTATATATATAAATATATTATATATTATATATAATTATATATATATTATATTATATATGCAAAATACAAATGGAAGAAAAAAATAGTGAGGTCAGGTGGGCGCAAAGTTTATAATCACACTACACATTAAAGAGCCCTTTTAGTACCTTTCTACTTCCTTTAATTTTTATGTATGAGGAATATATCCCTAGCAGCCTTATCTTCCTGAACTTAATACCAGCCTGGAGACTGCACTCCCTGCTGAAAGCAAAGAGATTTATTTCTGTGATTCCTTTTTTTTTTTTTTTTTTTTTTCACTCTAGTTTTCAGGTCTTTAACTTCATGATTTTATATGCCTGGTCTTCTGCAGCATCTGTCAGAATTCTCTACCTACTGCAGTTTCTTTGCATCTTTAATCACAAAAATTAGAGACTCACGTGTAAGGTACTTCAAATAAGGCAAAAATACACTTTTTCCCTTTAAAAAAACAGGAAAACTTACTGGGCCTCATCAAGTTACTTGGTCATTGATAGACACTGAGAGCTTTAAGAAACTTTCAATAATTTAATGTTGATTTACATTCTAACTCTAAGCAAAACTAATTGTTGGGAATTTGGAAATCATACTTCTTTTAAATGAAAACAACAGTAGAGTATGAATCATAATTTCACTTGGCTATGTAATACCTCACATGCTTTCATAAGCTGCTGTTCACTATATCAGAGCAAACATATATTTATGGAAGATACTGCTTCTTACTGTAAAAGCAAGCAAAGTTTCTAATAAAGTTGTACAGTGGCTCTTGGCAATTGGTTCTTGAGAGATAGAGACAACTTTTCTTTCGTGCACTGACAGTGGTAATTGGTGGTCAGTACACACTGAGCTTTATATGAGGAAAATCATTATATTTAGCAAGCTAATTCATCCTTCTTTTCACTTCTAATCCTTTTAGAATTACTGAGTCTTGGTTTTGGACAGTATCATTAAAACCTAAGTTCTATAAAAAGAAAAAAAAAAATAGAACAACATAGAAATGTCTTATTGACAACCAGCATGATTTAGCTTTCTCAATGCCAAATTTGAAATTGCATTTGGTCACCTACTAATTGCATTAGTAGTTAGGTGCTGAGTTGGCCTTTCAGAAGCAGCTAAATACTGAACTCTAATCAAACAGATAAAAACATCTACAAGTCCCATTCCTAGTCACATCAAGTCAAGATTTAATTTCTAGCTTGCTAATTGCCTAATATACATAGTAGTCTTACAGATTTTTCAAAAATCAAGCATACATGTCTGAACAAGAAAAAAAAAAGAAAAAAAAAAAAAAAAAGAAAAAAAAAAGAAGTCTCAAGGTCTCTGAATTCCTCTCCAGGAATACAGAGCATTTACAGAGGTGGACTATGGGACAGAGCATCAGCGTCTCTGAGGAAAAATGGCCTTAAGCTAAAGGATTGCTCTTCTTGGTCTTTATGCTTGCTGAGGCACTCTCTCAGCCTGTCATTTGCAGGAGGATTAAATGGATATTCCTGTTTTGAATCATGATACTGAAAGATGTTTGGCCTCCTTCTGTGTAAAAGTTGATGGATCATTTTTAATAAATCTGTTTCCAACTGGGCTGCACAATAAGGGCGCAAGGGAAAGAAAGCTGGGGGTAAGCAGAGAGGGTACTACAGCATATGGAAAGTTTGTATAAAACTTATGATGTTAACATGACTTCTTTCACCTAAGGAGAACCTATAAACTTACCTATTTTCTCAGCCTACAAATTCCTTAGTATATCCCTGGGGACAGCTGAATGGTTCAATTCAAAGGATTTTTTTAATTCTTGTAACCCTAATCTTCATCATTATTTCTAATTCCTCAGTACGAAACCAGAAATATTGATGATCTAATACATTTTACAGAGCAGCACACAACCTTCTTTATGGCACTTACATCATTATGTAATATGTTATAAAGCAACTTGCATGTTGTAAAACTCATTAAAAAGATATATATTTTTCTCCTAGCTTGAATTCACGATGGCCAAAACTGAGGTGGAAAGCTATTAAAGTTCCAGAAATCCTAGCATTACACGTTCCTTTCAAATGTTCTTTTCTGCCCTCTTACTTGGTGTTTTCTGTCACATTTTCAGTATTTCTGATGTGGGTCTATTGAGAGGTAATTTCTCAGCACGGCAGCTGAAGTAAGACTCCTACGGGATTAGTAACCCAACCTTATAAATCGTTACCTGGTTTCTGTCATTTATTCTGATTTGGTCAGGACAGTTGCTAGCTGCATGAAAATGGCATAAACCAAAGTGAAAGAAGAAGGATGATATTGAAATGCAATATAAAATATAAATTAAACTCTTTTATTTTTTTCCAGAAATGATTGGATAGATTTTAACAATTCAACCGTTATTGTCAGAGATTTATTATCAGTGCAGTACGAGCTCTTTTGTCTGTGAAAACCACAGATAAAGATAGTATGTTGAGCATTTTTAAAATTCATTTAGTGTTTTCAGTACTTCTCAGGTTCTTCTTCTTGCTGTCCTCTTGCATACTGTTGTATGTGTATCTTGTGCTGAGTTTGTAGGATTTTTGACCACAAGAATAGACAATTACCAGGGCATATACTTACTGCTCTAGTGGTTAGGAAAATTAGGGACTACTGTTATACTGGACTATCAGTAGAAATAGAATTCACTTCTGTTCCCTTCCCATTGAAATTGCTTGGTTTCAGAAGGACTGTTTCAAACCTAGGTTGTAATTTGTTCTGCTAAAAATGGCCACCCTGCCAACAGCATCCTACTTCATTTGTAATTTAAGAACTAGCATATCTTCTCATTGCTAGCAGCAAGGAGGCCAATTCTGCTTCTGCAAGAGCAGAGTAGGAGTCACTTGGCTGAGAGTACTAACACCCTACTCCTCTCTGTGGTGGTCAGCTATTATTGTAATGCAAAACAGATTATGTAGTCAACAACAAAACATTGCTGTTGTGTCTTCCTTTGGACTTGGAGATAACAAAAAAAAAAAAAAAAAAAAAAAAAAAAAAGCTGTTTTACACTATTAATTCACATACCAATTAGTCGTGTTTTAATCTGGTCACTGAGGAGACCTTGTCTTCATTTGGGCATGTAAAGATCTTGTCACTATATGAACTAAGTGGTTATATCCTCTGGATAGACACTGAAACTTAGGCAAGTCTTTTCACTTTCCCAGGCCTTCACAGCTGAGATTAATTTCTTATGGTCAGTCATAACAAACATAAACTCCAGTTATTTATGAAAAAGAAAAAAAAACACAGATGTAAAGCAGACCTTTCTGCAGGATTCCTAAGCTGGACTGGAAGATAAATGATTAAATATATTGCAGCATATTCAGAACAGGAGTGTTGTTTTTGTTTTCTGAGAAACATTGTTGCTGATTAAAAGCAATGCAGCTGCTTGGAGAGTTAAATAGATCCAATAAACTACAGGCCATACCCTCTTAGTGCTAGTTAAGGTGTAAATTAAGAAATCTTATCTTGAGGAGATCTGCTCAGGGGAAGGAATCCTTCATACATACATATATATATATGTATATATATATTTTGTATCAGTAAACTGAGGATAAGAGATGGTAGTTCTCACTCCTGGAGTTATTTTAATGAAATGTTTGATGGTATTTATTGTTTTCACTAGAGCCCTAGCACACAGGGCTATTTAGCTATAGAGAAAACTCCACCTCCAATGAAAGTGAAGTGTCAATGGCTGGAGTAGCCTGCCTGTATGAGACATCTCAATGAATGACCATCAGCTTATGAAAAGTTTAGGCTGAACCAGGTCTAGTAGTTTCTTTGCAAAACCACCACACTTGCAGACAAGATACTCCAAGCCTTTATATCTGCTGGGAGGGGTTGCTTTTACCAGTCCCTCTGTCCTTTGTGTGACTTGCTGTGTTAAGATGTCTGTTGAAGGATCAGGGATCTTTGTGGTGTCTTTTTTTTTTTTTTTTTTTTTTTTTTTTTTTCCTCCTCTCTTCTTCACACAGGCTGTGCATTAAGCAGACAAATCTGTGTTTGTTTTTAATACTGGCTTAGAAAAAGGTTGTTGCATATATGTGCATATATATGTGTATATATAATATTTAATAAATCTGCATACATATTGCCCAGCTTTTGTCAGCACAGACTTGTTGGTGAGCTTCAGCAGTGCAGAGAGAATGGGTTGTGGATGGGGAGCCTCCACCGTGTGTGGGGGCACAAAGAAGAGCGGGGCACTCCTGAGCCACCCCACGGGGCCACCGGGGGTTCCAGGGCAGTGTTCCCCAAGGGGACACAGCCCTAGCACAGAGCTTCTTGTGGGAGAAGTTCAGCTGGTGCTGAGGAGTGTCTTTCTATCAGGCAGTTAATTTAGAACAACAGTATGAGGTTATGATACTTGATCTGGATGATGGAAATCATTTAATAAAATGCCATTAGAGGTTTTTTTTTTTTTTTATTTTCTTCAGGCCATACTCTCTTTTTTTTTCCTTTGTATTGGGATTTTATTTATTTATTTTTTTATTTATTTATTACTATTTTTTCTTTCTCCCTCCTTTCGAGTGAGCTGTTGGCTTTTGGGCTGCAGGGGGTGCAAGAGCTCCATTGAAGCCTGCGGGGTTGAGTGTCTCCGCAGGTCAGACCCCACACTGAATAGGCCTTTATCACCACAACAGAGCCCAGCTCCTCCATGAATCCAGCCCTGTAAGATGGGATCAAATCAGCATGCATTTTGACAGTGTAAGCTGCAATCTTAAACTCAAAGCTGTAAGTGAGATCTCAGAAAAGGGAGCAAGGTTATATTCATCCTGTGAATCTCCCCCCAAGAATACAGCGTGCCAAATAGGCAGAGTTGTTCCTGTTGATCTGAGGAAGAGGTCTTTACCCTGGATGAGAATGCCAAACTAGTTTCTGCTCCAAGAAAATGTAATCAAGGGAGAAATGCAGTGTGTTAGCTATATAGAGAAAGGAAAAATATATATACATATAGTAAAGAATGCAAAAGAAGTGTTGATGAGGGTTCTCCCTAGAATTATAATTCCAGCTGGTACTATTTTTCCTTGTATGGGAAATCCTATGAATGATGTGTCATTATTATTATTATTTCCTTTGCGGTGTGAATTATTTTCACTATTCACTTATTTTTAAGCAGTAGTATGCTTCACTTTTGAAGTTGGTGTTTCAGTATGCCACTTAAGAGACTACTCCATTTAAGTGATTGTCACTCAAATTAGTCCCATTGTTTTGTGATACATAGTTTTCTATACTGCCTGGATTAGCCAGTTCAGTGACGGTGACAAACATGCATTGGTTGTTGTTAGGGAGAGGAGTCTCACATGGGAAAGCACATGTACATCCAGTCGGGACTAATGCATTTCCCAACAGAGAGAGGGAGGGAGCGATATAGCAAACTGGTATTTATCACTTGTTCTTGCTTGCATGTTTTGTGTGTTTGATATCACAGCTCAACAACAGGAAATAAGGTATTGAAAAAATGTTCAGGCATATAAAGATGTTGCTCTTAAAGGATTAACAGAGCTCCTCTGCAGTTAAAGAATGAACTGGTTGTAGCTCCGAATTTTGTAACACTGAAATTAGGGTTAAATCTCAAAATAACAGGTACAAAAGAAGGATCCAAATCTATGCAGCCTGAGTTGGCAACGTTCAGAGGAAACTAAAGCCAACGGAAGCTGTGTGAGGCACTTGAAAAAAAATCATTTTGTTCCCACAGAAGTGCAAAAGCATCAGGGGAGAAAATGAATTCAATACTTTTATTCAATGATATATCAAATATATAGGAAGACTGTTTTAACAAAAAACAAATGTTATGTAAGTAAGACTTCCTTTATTGAACATGTTTAACAAAACTGATACTCTTATGAGGGAATATTTTAGTAACTTCCATAAATGTTTCCAGTCTAAAAAAGATTTTTTGGACTGTGATAACTTTAATTTTTGTAGTGATATAAAGTGCAATTTATTCTCTGAAGTAAGTGAATTTTATAATGAGTATCATTCCCCTCTGCCTGTGTAGGGGAAAAAAAAAAAAAAAAAAGTCAATTTCTCCTCATAGTTGTCAGCAACTTTATTCTAGAATAAAACTACAAATTCAGGAAACCTGATATAAATTAGATTTCTGTAGGTAGACAATGACAGTAGAATAATTTCTGCAAATTTCTACTGTCTTCAGTTTTACCAGAATGCCTGTTGAAATGAATTCCAAAAAATAAAACAGTTTTCATGATCATAACCAGGAGGATTTAGTCTGATGTTTTACAAGGTCTGGGAAATTTTTGCTTTAATAGCTGTATTATTTTCCTACTAAAAATGGAATTGTAAAGAAACTGATCACACCAAAACCCAGGTGAATTGTTCCAATAATTTTTCCCCCTACTTTCCTCAGAGTGGAATGTGTTTCAACACAAATTTTTCCTTATCTTTCTTTTTCAGAAACTTCTCAGGAATACTTGCAAAAAAAAATATGTATATCAATCTGTCATATTTTCATAGACTATAAAGCAAATTTTAAATATATTGTCTGTGATTGTTCATGTAAAGCACAGATATCAAATTAGTCGTTTAAATAAAACTATCAACATATGATTTTTTTTTTTAAACTAAGTAACACCACTGGAATTTCAAATGTTAATTTTGTTCTTGATTATGAATCCATTACAGAAAATGTTCCATTCATACCTAGTTAAGAAATTGGATCCCTTCACAGATGTGAGCATGAGGCCAAACAAGTAAAAAGAATGGGCTTCTTTGGTATGTCTGTTTGCATCGACAGTACTCTGCTACATTATGAATTGGGGTTTCTGCATGTACATGCTACCTATGACAGCTATATGTGATGTGCTGCATGAGAATAT
The DNA here is from genome assembly GCA_011076525.1 of Nettapus auritus. Classification (NCBI taxonomy): domain Eukaryota; kingdom Metazoa; phylum Chordata; class Aves; order Anseriformes; family Anatidae; genus Nettapus; species Nettapus auritus. The sequence continues at coordinate 93,204,317 of CM021766.1, read as the reverse complement.
ATACCTATCATCCTGATTTGTGCTTTTTTCCTCCTTATTCTTTTTACATGTAATAAATGCTGCTTTCAAATGCATGTTTTTTGTTACATTCCAGAATTTCATATGTTGTATTTTCCTGGAAATTAGAATTGTTTTCCATCTGCATATTTTCATATGTAACTTTTCATCAGAAGCTGCCATAAAGTACGTTCTAATCTTATTTATTAAAAGTAGTCGCCTTTTATAATAACTGTTTTTTGATAAGGCAACACAAGCTTTTCTCTAGGAGCCACAATGTTAACAATGGCATTGGTTTTAAGAGAATAGAATCTTTCAGAATGAAAACATCAAAATAAATTTTTGAAACTCACAACTTTAAGTTTCTTTTGCTATGCACTGAGCTTGTGAATAGAAAGCATTAGGAAGATTTTTTCATCTTGATTAAAGATTGATGTGCATAACTCTTCATACACCAAAATGAAAATATGCCCCTTAGAGCAATGGCACTCGACCTTTAGCAACTGAAGTGCCATTTAAAATCACAAAGAGGCACACAAGTCAAAAATACAGAAATGTGTGTGACAATTTTATTAAAAAATATGAATGAATGCATTCACGAAAAACAGTTAAGAAAATCCAAAGGCACTCTGCAATTTGTGTCTTAGGGAGAAGTAATTGATTAGATGGACTGTATGTTTTTACAAGAAGGAAAAAAACTTTACATACATAAATGGAAGGAAATGGCAAAAGATATCATCCAACAAGTTTGCAGAATAGCTGAAAAGAAACAGAACTGAGCCAGCGTGTCACACAATTTCTCACTCAGACTCATGATAAAAGCTCTATACAGGCCTCTGAAGAATAAATTCCATAGGTTGTGTTCCAGTGCTGTTAAATACTGTAGGTGCTGAGGTTGTTTTCATTTTTCCTTTACTGTTTTCCTTTACTGTTACTTTTTGAACTTATCCACTGCGTGGATACCAACTAACGTTTTTAATGCAGTAGTGATAGATCCTGCTTTTAACAAAGTATTTTGCAACTAAGCCTTTCTATTGCTGAATGCAGATTTTTCTGTTAAAAAAGGCAAAACTCTCTTCTCTGATTATATTCAGTTATCTAACCTGAAAATCTCTACTGCATATGCTGCATTTGTTCCATAGAATAAATACCTATTTGATTTATGGAATAAATCTGCACAAAGGCTGAATCAAGAATTGCAATACCAATCTGTATTGGAAAGGAAATTCTTCCTATGTGTGCTGCTGCAGACTGCTTTACCAAGATGTCAGTTCTGAATCACAGAGCCCAATTCAGTTTTGTGCTACCTCTTTTCAGACCTCTTGAACTTGATGGGGTGATGGAGGGTAAGGAATTCGGCTTTTACTTATTATGACGCTATTTAATACCAAGATGCATGGTGAAGAAGTGCCAGCTATGAAATTTAAATGCTGAAAAATGGCATGACTGTTTAACTCTTTGTTACTTTACAGTGCTATGGACAAAAATTGGACCTGACATTTCTCTTTGATCTGGTTTACCCATCTCGCTCTGCTGCTATCAGCAGTGTGTGACAGCAGCAGACATTAGCTAGGGAAGAGGGAATAGGAAAGAAAGAAACATAATCCTCCCCATGGCCTTCATGGGAGAATAGTGAATTAGAGCCAGACGTTACACTTTGGGGTGGACTTGCGAAAATAAAACAATGCTCTTATCCTGGCAATTGTATACATGTACCAGGATTTGGGGGAAAACAGTCAAATGGACTAATTTCTTGGCAAAATGAATAAATAAGGGCAAAAAGACAGAAGAAACAATTGGAAAAAGTGGGAGAAACTTGTATCATATTTTTCAGCATGAATACTCTCTTTCACTCTGATTACATAATACAAGTCAGGATGTGTATCTTATTCATACATGTGTCTTCCTTTGAATTTTGACATGTTTTTGGTCTTAGTAACAGCAAAGGGTAACAAGAATGGTGAAAGGAATGGAACAACTGGTGTGTGAGTAAAGATTCAATATTCTCTTTGACTTTGAAAAGAGATAGCTAAAAATAAAAATGGAGTAGAGTAGGTATTAAAATTGTAAGTAGTTTGAAGAAGGTTGGAGAGGAAGCAACCTTCAGATTTAAACCCCATACACACACAAAAAAATATGCTATTGACTCTATAACCAGAGAATTAAAAAAAAAAGGAGTGAACAAATTCAAGGAGGATTAGTCCAGTCATGCTAGAATCTGTCTCGCTTCACTGTGAAAGTCTGGAGAAATAAAACTCTGTCCTTGGTAGAGGAGGACCAAATTAGGGAGCATTTAAATAAATCAAACCTCTATGGCACCTACAAAGGCGAAGGGAGCTGTCTCATGTCGTTGTGAGGCCACTTTTGATTGTCTCTGACAGATCGTGGTGGCTGGAAGTGCTTTCTGATGGCTGAAAGAATACAAATGTCATACCTATCTTCAAGAAAAGTGAGAAAGGGATCGAGAGAACTACAGAACAGTCAGCCTCACTGATTGTGTGCAATATGATGCAGCAAAGAATCCTGGAATGTGTTTTTGGACATGTGAAGGACAAGAGGTGGTTGGAAGTAGTCAGGATGGGTTTAAGAATGGGAAACCATGCTTGGCCAGCCTGATAGTCTTCTGTGATGACATGACAGTTTTGGGTGAGGGGAGAGTGGTGACTGTCATCTTGGCTTCAGTAATGCTTTCAACACTGTCCCAATATGAATTTCTTATTGACAACCTAATGAGTCACTGCTAGACAAAAGGACAATGAAGAGGATGGAGAACAGTCTGACCTGTTCTTAGAGGACTGTGGCCAGGGCATGAAGTCCGGCTGAAGGTCAGTCGCTATTGCTGTACTTCATGGGTTGGTAGTAGAGCTGATATGTGTTAACATCTTCATTAATGACTTTGATGATGGGACAGAGTGCGCTATCAGCAGGTTTGCATATGAGGAGTGACTGATGCACCAGTTGGCTGCACTCTCATTAAGAGGGATCTAGAGAAGTTATAGAACTAGACCAACAAGAATCTTATAAATCTGAGTAAAGGGGATTAAGTCTTGCCCTTGGAAATGAAGAAACCCCAGACACCCACCCCATACAGGCTGGGGCCTCACTAACTGGAAAGTAGCTTTACAGAAAAAGCTCTGGGCATGGCTGTGAACACCAAAAGAAACATGAGCCAGAAAAATGCTCTTGTAGCAAAAGTAGCCAGCAGCACTCAGGATGCTTGTGAGTTTCACCAGTGGGTTGAGGTTGGTGATCCTTCATTTCTGCGCAGCTATGGTGAGACTTCCTCTGGAGTTGTGTGCCCAGATCTGGGTTGCCCAGTACAAGAGAGACACAGACAAGCTGGGGAAAAACCAGAAAAAGGCCACAAAGATGCTGAAGGGACAGTATCTTTTCAGAATAATGGAATGGCTGAGTCTGGAAGGTACCTCTGAAGATCATCTAGAAGATGAAGAACTGAAGAACCCTCCTGCCGAGCAGGACCACCTAGAGCACATTGCACAAGCTGGCATTTAGGCAGGTTTTGAATGTTTCCAGAGAAGAAGACTCCACAACCTCTCTGGGAAACCTGTTCCAGTGCTCTGTAACCCTCACAGTAAAGAATTGCCCCCTTGTATTCAACCAGAACCTCCTATGCTTCAGTTGGTGCCTGTTGCCTCTTGTCCTGTCACTGGGCACAACTGAAAAGACTGGCTCCATCCTCTCAACACTCTTCCCTCAGATAGTATATATATTGATGAGGTCTCCCCTCAGTCTTCTCTTTTCTAGGCTAAACAGGCCCAGTTCTCTCAGCCTGTCCATGGGCCCCCCCCCCCCATACTGGTGCTTCGGGTTATTCCTCTGTAGATGCAGGACCGTACACTTGCCCTTATTGAACTTCTTGAGGTTCCTGTTGGCCTAATGCTCCAGGCTGTCAAGGTCCCCCTGAATGGCAGCACAAGGAGATGCTGAGAGAGTTGGGATCACTTAAGCAGGAGAAAGGAAGGCTCAGGGGCAAGTCTTACTGCAGTGTGACAGAATGGAGTAAAGAAAAAGGAGCCAGAGTCTTCTAAGTGGTTTCTGATAAAAATTTGAGAGGCAACAGGCATAAAATGAAATTCAGGAAATTCTACTTAAACATAAGGAAAAAAATGCTTTAAGATTGTTCACTGGAACAGGTTGCATGGAGTGGCCATGGAGTCTCTGTCCTTGGAGTTAATCAAAATGCAACTGGTCAGTATCCTGAACAGCCTATTGTACTTGACCTTGCCTTGTGCAGGGGATAGAACTAGGTGATCTCCAGAGATCACATCTGATCTTAATCATTTTGTGATGCTGTGAGAATTGCTAGCAATACCCGCTTGAGAGGTAACATCATAGAAAGTTAGAATCATAGAATATCCTGAGTTGGAAGGGACCCATAAGGATCATCAAATCCAACTACTGGCACTACACAGGTCTACCCAAAAGTTTAGACCATGTGACTCAGTGCACAGTCCAAACATTTCTAAAATTCATACAGGCTTGGTGCAGAGACTACTTCACTGGGGAGCCTGTTCCAGTGCACAACCACACTCTCAGTGAAGAACCTCCTCCTGATGTCTAATCTAAACTTCCCCTGCCTCAGCTTCACCCCGTTCCCTTGAGTCCTGTCACTGGTGTTTATGGAGAATAGGTCACCCGCCTCTCCACTACCCCTCGCGAGGAAGTTGTAGACCGCAATGAGGTCTCCCCTCAGCCTCCTCTTCTTCTCCAGGCTGAGCTCAGCCGCTCCTCTTATGTTTTCCCCTCCAGGCATTTCACCATCTTTGTCACTCTCCTCTGGACACTCTCCAACAGTTGAATGTCCTTTTTGTACTGTGGTGCCCAAAACTGCACACGGTACTCGAGATGAGGCCGCACCAGCACAGAGTAGAGCAGGACAATCACTTCCCTTGCCCGACTAGCGATGCTGTGTTTGATGCACCCCAAGATACGGTTTGCCCTCCTGGCTGCCCGGGCACACTGCTGGCTCATATTAAACTTGCTGTCGACCATGACCCCCAGATCCCTCTCTGTGGGGCTGCTCTCCAGTTTTGTCCAGTAGGATCCTATGGGAAACCATGTTGAAAGCCTTGCTGAAGTCCAAAAAGATCACATGAGCTGGTTTCCCTTGGTCGACTAGATGGGTGATCTTATTGTAAAAGGAAATCAAATTTGTTAGGCAGGACCTACCCCTCATGAACCCATGTTGGCTGGCATCAATGAAGTCTTCATAGATAAATCAGTGAGCTTCATAGATAAACTAAGAACATATCTGTTCAAAGCAATATTTATTCTACATAGAAGGGAAGACCAGGAACCATAACAGGATACCTGTACAATAACCAGATTTCTCCTTGATACTATGCTTTACTGTACGTATGTGTCATGTTTTTGCTGTTCTCCCAGCTTTGTGTTATATAGTTATAACTTAATAGGTTTCAAAATTTAAAAATGTCATTGGAGGATTGTTGTTGAGTAGGCTGTATATAGAAAAGATTTCAGGTCTAATAATATTCAAGAAGTTAATTTGGAGATATATACAGAACTGCAGTTGACAAAATCTTGGGGGATTGACAGAGATATTAACAGTGCTGGGGGCTAGATGGTCAAGTCTGGATGCATTCGTGAAAAAGATCCATTCATAAGAAGAAACCCACAGAAATAAGTGCCAAGGAGCACTGTGTGACTGTGTGTAGCTACAGTATGAAGTTGCATCTTGAGGATCAATTGATCCTGACAGTGTAGTGTTTGAATGGTGAAGCTGAGGAAAAAATAAACAAACAAGCAAATAAATAAATAAATAAATAAAGGAGACTAAGAAGAAGAAGACTATGCTCCTTGGAAATGAAAACAGGGAAGTAATTAACAAATATGTAGGTATATACATGCACTTGGTTTTAATATCCACATTTTACCCAAAAATTGCAGAAAAGACCTACAGCAATTATTTGAGGTCCAGAAGAAGGCATTTTACTAAAAAAAAAAAAAAAAAAAAAAGAAATCATAAAGATCATTCTATTTATCATATTAAGAATGTCAGAGGTGATTTGATCTCACTGTAAAAGTAATGTCAAGAGAGAGTGTATGGGGTACTGAAGGTGCTTTAATCTAGTAGAGCGCAGCATAATTAGAACCAATGGCTGGAGGCCAAGACAAGGCAGAGTCATCTGAGAAATTGAGTGTACATTTTTACAGTAGGCCTGAGAAGCTCTTGAAAGAGAATACTGGGGTAAAGTAGTGTCTTTTCCTTGTCATGGTGTCTTCAGCTCAGAACTGGATGTCCTTTTTGGAATATGTGCTACTCCAAGGTATTGCGCTGCATACAGTGAAAACAAGATGAAAGCAGGCTTTTAGGTCAGTTTTGCTTTACTGATAATGGATGCCCCACAAATGAGCTCTATGCCACCACAAAAGTGGAATGAAGCACTCTGCCCTGTTACTGACCATGTGAAGTTCTTTTAAGATGAGCTGGGTGATAGAACATAGTAATTGTTTTTGGCCTCTAAATCTATGGTTTGCATCAGAGAGTTCTTTACTATGTATTTCTAACCTTAACTACCTTGTGCTGTTCTGCCCAAACAGCTGTAAGACAACCAAATTAATGGCCTGATCTGGTGGTCTTCAAACAACAAAAGCTGTACATATAAAATGTTAACTGTATTCTAAATATTGTATAAACTGAACATAGTTGTACAGACTTGAAGGAGCAGTTTCAAAGCATTTTAGTTAGAATAATGTATGTTGCTTATATAGATGGTAGAACTATTATGGTCTATCTAACAATGAATCTATTTTTAATGTGAGGTGTCAACAGGTTAATATTTTGTAGCATAAGTACTGGCAGAGAATCCGTCCATTCTCTACTTTTTACATTTTCATGAGCTTAGTAAGCTGAAACAATAATCTTAATAGTAAGGAAAAACAAGACTAAATCAAAGTTGCAGAGGTTATTGTCAATTTTACAAATCCAACAATAGCCTGCAGGGTTCCAGGTTTGTTTCTTGCTGCTCAGGAAGCTTGTGTGATTTGCTCACAGATTTTTTTTTTCTTATACCCCAGAGCTGTGCATCTGCTGGAGTCAAGGATCTAATATTCTCTTTGAACTTTCTTAGCATCCTAGTGCATGCTGTGATCCATAATTAGTGCATACACACACACTCTAGCTATATTAACTCCTAAATGTCAGAAGTTCTGCCATGTCCAGCACCTGTTTCAGGTGCTGCACAAGAAGAATGCAATTCTTGCCTTAACCCTGAGGGTGAAAGTCTGCAGTTATGAGTTGTAACCTTAGGGAGGATTTATTTATTTATTTATTTGTTTATTTATTTATTTATTTATTGCATTTCAGGTGTGATACTACTCTGTGATCAATTTTACAGATGTGATGAAGTACCAAGAATCAAGGAGGCAATTGCAAATGGCACAGAAGCCTCAACTGTGAGTATAGTTTCAGTTTTGTTGTGTGTTTTTTTTTGTTTGTTTGTTTTTGTTTTTGTGCCAAGCCATTTCTGTTACTTCAAAGGCAGGATTTTTCTTTCACCCTTCTCTGTTCTTGTTGACTGTTAAGTTGTTTTGTTTAGTTTGAAGTTCAGTTAGTACTAAAATCTCAGACTTCTAATATCCCTGTAGGACAAAGGTGCTTTATCTGTCCATAGGGCAACATGGCTAAGATGTTATTAGCTATGTTATTTCTGGAGAGGTACCTGGAGGCAGAAGGCAACTGTTTTTCTAAACACTGCAGTTCATGGGATAAGAATGCAAATAGATCTGATGAGATGTGCCATTTTTGGGTAGTCTTACTATGGACATGAATGAGTACATAAAAAAAAATCCTGGATTAAACTCACTAACTGTATTAAACTCACCAATTTTTGTGGCAAAGTCTGCATTATAGCATAGGAAATGATGAATTCTCCAGGGCTGTCTGGTGCTCCACTGTAAGCAGTTTGTAGATTTGTTACGGAAGAACAACACTTGATGAGTCATTATTTGCAATTAGGAGCACTCTCATTTCTGTTAATGATGGTGATTCACACAAACCTACATTTGTTTTGTAGTAATGAGTGAAATAACTCATATCCTTGAGATACCTCATCTGTTTCAATGGCAGTAAATAAAATAAAGAATAGTGGGGGAGAGGGAGCAGATACATCGAAGGGTACTGGTCAAAGGTTGATCATGAAGCACAAGCAGTAATGCAGAGGTCATGCCTGTGTGTACTTGTAGATCTTTATCTTCCTAGTTTCTAGAAGAATTGTTACGATCAGTCATATTCAGTGACACGATAATGGAACTGTGCTCCGTTATTACTGGGGATATCCCAACACCTATGTTTGAAGCTTTGCAACTTTTTTCAGAGACTGAAGAAGGACCTCTGTTAAAGATCTTTGAGAGGGTAAGCTATAGTAGTAAGAGGGCCAAGAGCCCAAGCAGAAGGCTACATAGTCAACAAGTAATGCATTGTTCACATTTCATTTTAAATGTTTTAGATTATCACAGGGTCGAGTATTCAAATTCCTGACACAAATTTTGTTTGTTTGTTTTTTTCAATGTGCCACTAAAGTGCCAGACTGTTACTGAAGTACCACAGGGTGTGTTTGTGTAAAAAGTACTTTGTAGTATTTCACACCAATTTGCTGTCTCTCAGATACTTTTTCATCTATGTCTGGGAAACATACAAATGCAACAGGTATACAAAATTACTTTGAAGGTTATTAGATAACCTTCATTCACACTGAAACTTTTCCTTTTATCTCAGCTAAAATTAGCAAAGCTTTGCATATCTGTAGTTATAAGTGTAAGTGGGGAGAGAATATAACTGTAACACCTTGGGACTCTCTGCTTAGGAGATGGCCCAAAGTCTAGTGAGATTTGTGTTGGAGTGTGGGGTGTATAGATGTTGGATGTGTTTAGTTTTCCAGGATGAGCAAGAGTTTTTGCATTAAGCACACTTGGTCCAGGAGGAAGCATCACAGAATTACAATTTGATTTAAAGCCATCTCCTTGACTGAACATTGAGGTGTAAGAGCAAGATCAGAGGATATCAACACATTTCAGGAATGTGCATAAAGTCCTTCACTTCTAACCCCTAGAGTCTAGGTTGTAGTTGACTGTCATGTGGATCAGACTCTCCCACAGGTCCTGCAGAGAAGGACCCAAGTGCACTGTATTGGTTATGTAGTCTGTCAAATCAGAGGCAATTTTATTTAAACATATTTTGTGGAGGTGGTGAAACTAGATTTTTAAATTCATTTACCATCTGCATCTTTTATACAATTAGTATATAACAAACTATTCAGAATACATATATATGTATTGAAGTTTAGGTTCTGTCTTCTGCAACTAGTGCAACAAATGTTTTGAACTAATATATTCATCATTATTATTTATTTATGCATTTTATTTAATTTTTTAATGATCACTTGTTCTGTAGATTGAAATTAAACTATCTTCTAATTTGCAGTCTTAGGCAAGAGGAAAAAGTAGTAGAATTTAAACGTGTTTTTGTTGTTGTTTCTGAAGTCTATAAGAATTTTATTATGTTATACCTATCCCTTATATTGGGTATCTTTGATTGTGTTTTGATTTCCTGTGGTAATTGTGATTGTCTTCTACGGTATGAAGGTATGAGAAACCAAAGTACTTGGGGCATCTAAGATTCAAAAACATTTCATCTTTGCTTAATCATGACCTCATTTTTAAGGTCATCAAAATTGTTGTCATTTCCTCCTCCTTTCTGGAAATAAAAAGGAAGAAAGAATTTCCCACCGTGTTCTCCTTTCAGTAATACAGAGAAAACTCTGAAGGTAAAACAAAATTATTTTGTTTGAGATTAGAGGCCATTAAAACCACTTAACATGGTTTATATTGATATTGCTGTGAAAGTACAAGTGAAGTAACACTTGAAGTAACATGGTAGATTATCAGCTGCATAATATAATAATTGAAGCAAAAATAGTTTTGAGGGCTAGAGTTTTTCTGATATTATGCAAGCAATGCAAATGATGAGACAGAGTACACAAATGAAAAGAACGGTATTTTAATCTGATGCCTTGTGGGCTACTTTGTAACCCTTAGCATGTCTTACTGTTTGTTTGTTTATTTATTTATTTATTTATTCATTTATTTATTAGAATCATTAAGCAAAAAAAGTACACTCTTCCATTTTGCATACGCTTAACAATACCAAGTGATCTTCTTTTAGGAAGACTTGCAGTTTGGCCAATGTGTGATGTTGTAGTAAATGGAAGAGTGTTTCTTATTAAATTCCAGTTGGACACAGGGTGAGGTATAGCATGGTGCAGAGTCATACAGCAGGAAATGGATACAGCTTCTGTATGGCTTCCATGTTAAAGAAAAGGGAGCTTTAAACTCACTGCCTGAAGATTCTTTTTTATTTGGTGCTCCATGGCATTTCTGATCAACTCAAGATGGTTTGGAGGAACTCTTGCAGTGTGAGTGTGCAGTCCTGCCTACTACATTATCTTCCACTTGTCTCTGAAATGTGGATTACAAGTAGATGATTTGGGGTGCTTGCAGATGCTGGAAGGATTGTAAAGTGATAAGTTATTCCTCCAAGCTCTACTCTGAAACAAGGTAAGTGAATGCATTGCAATAGACTAACATTTTCTCTCTCTTTCTCTCTCTCTCTCTCTCTCCCAACACACACACACGCAGGTTATTTCATTTTGCAAGCAAATATGAAGCTATTTTCAATCTGAAAGTAACTCTGCATATGTATCTTTTTTCTGTAGACCTTTACAAAGTAGACAATGTGGAGATCTGTTAGGCACTTAGCTCTCTATTCAGTTGGAGCATACCATAAAGCTAAAACCAGATCAGTCAAAGGAACCACAGGATTTATTTGATTTGGAGAACCAGATGAAAATTTCCTTTACAAATACAGTACATTTGGGCCTTCAGCTATAGTGAGCTACCACTGGAGAACAATAGTTTATCATTCACAGCAGTGAAAAAGGAGGTCATACAGGGATCACCTCTCCAATGACATAAACATGAGACTTTCCTCACAAGCTGTCAAACTTCAATTGTTGGTGAGATCTGTTGTGTCAGTGTTTCATAATAATTGCTTCTAAGTCTTGTTAAAGTTCTAAAACAAATTACCTGAGTGACATGCTTTTGGCACCAGTAAAGGAACGATGGGAGGAATGCACATTGCGTAACAGACTTGCCTACTACGATTTTGTTTGAGTTTATTGCAGCAAATCTACCATTACTTCCCATTATTTAAAATACCGTAATAAGAGTTGCAAGTTGTCTCATGCCCACAAGGAAACATTTGTTCCCTGGATAATAGACTAGCTGGACAACATAAGCTCATTTAAAACAATTTTTATTTTATTTTATTTTTATTTTTTTAAGAAGAAATGTTCCAAACAAACTGGAAAAGTTAATCCTTTCACTTATGAAAGCCTTTCCTTATGTTTAAAAAGTAATATTGATGGTTTTTGCACTGCAACTCAGATATTGTTTCATTTACAACTCATGCAATAAATGGATGATAGATTAGTATATACAAATGGAAATCAACAACACGCATGTCCTAATCTACAGAAATGCTCTTACCTGCAAAAATATGTCAAAGAAAAAATATATAAGATGTATATATAAAAATATATTTCCTTGTTAACAGCTGAAGAGAAATGAAATGACTTACTGCTTTCAAAATGCTGCTCCTGTTTGATTATGTATATTGAGATTTACATGAGATTCGTTTTTAGGTTTTCTCTATTTTTTTTTTTTTTTTTTGCACTGTCTAACCACACCAAAAAAAAACCCCACTGAATGAAGAATGGGACAGCCTGTCTCCTTTTTACTCACATAAGCATATTTCATAAAGAAGGTCAAATAGGTGAAAACAGCACCTTGCAAAACTTACAATGTCAGCAATGAGTCAATTTAAGTATAAAATAACTCAGAGGCAGACGAGGGACAAATACTTGATTAGTTATTTGTGAATGCCATTTCTTTTGGCTTTTATTTAAAACAAACAAACAAATAGCCCAAATCCCTCACTGCTTGCAGGGCCAGGTCTATTTTTCAGGCACCAACAGAATTTGATAAACAGGACACATCAACTAACAATTTAAACTCCAAAGCCATAGTAATATGCATGTGGCTTTTTCCCAGAGGCTTCAAGTTAAAATGCTACAAGTGCTGCAGAATGGCAGCTAAACACATGTCCCTGGGGCTCTGCATGGCTTCATTCTACACAATGATGGAAATGTGAAAAACACGTTGAATGCAGATTTGGCTATATTCACCAAACTGCAAAAGCCGAGAGGATTTTGCTGGGTATATCAGGGGATCAGGCTCTCATTGCTCAGGTTAAAGCAAAAAACTACTGTGCTGAGCTTCACTTTTTATCATGTTCAGGACCAAAGAAGCAGTACTACTAATTAGGAGCTCGTAGATACGATGATGTCCTTAAAATCAGCATATTGTATAAAACAATATAATGACCTTTCATTGTAAACAACTGTTTTTGTCTGGGAGGTTTTCATTACACTATCATGCCATTCCTTTTTTTTTTTTTTTTTCCCCTCATTTAAATGCTACTCCAATGCATGGATTTGATACGATATCCTTTTTAGTTGTTCCTATAGCGTTGTTTCCAGTGATGTTACTCACATTGACATTCAGAGGACCAGGGAGTTACCATCCTGGCCCTATGCGTCCACCCCAGCACAGGCAGAACCTAGGATGTGGTGGAGATGCCCACTGACCTGTGTAGCAGAAGGTTCTCTGAAATTCTCCTTAATTTGAAAGATGGGGTCTCCTAGGGGAAAAAAAAAAAAAAAATGAAGAAAAAGAAAAAAAAAGTAGGTGATACACAATGATACACAACAGGAATTATTCTGTTTTTGATTAATGGTTATTATTTTAAGGATTCACATAGTCATGGAGTTGATGATTAGCAACCATGTAATTCAATTAAAATTGCCTTTGCTAGGTGTTGATAACAGTATGGGACCGAGGGATGTTACCCTGACTGAGGTTTGTAATCGCGGCTTGCTTGCTTCTGCTTTTGTAACCTACTTTAAAACAGCATAAAAACTGTTGTGTGTAGGAACTGATTAGTATTCTAAAATAATTTAAGAGCCCTCTGTTGGGCTTCCTTCACATATTTTGTGTAAATCATGAATAACAGTGCCAAAGAAGACATTAAGCCATATGTGTTAGCATGTAGTTAGGAAGTGTGATTAAATGGAACTTACTCTGCTAATGTATTTTTAATACCGAGTCAGCAGCAGAGATACAGCAAGAGCCATTCCCCCTTGGTAAGGAACCCCGTTTCATTATGTGTTTGGTCAATACAAGAACTGTCAACAGTGTGCTGTACATTCCAGTGGGGATTCAGAGTATTATTGCAGAACAATGCTAATAATGCTAAGAAGTGATTGTCATTATGATGGTGTCATATATGTGAAGTTTCACAAGCAAGTCTTCCCATAGTGGTTGGCATCAGACCACCATTCTGCAAACACAGTCATCACACTACACTGCATTCCCCAAATAAGACAAAGCCATCACCTCTTGCTGCAAAATACAGTCACACAAAACTATGCACCATTTATCACATATGGCTTGTCAACCCAAACCCAGCACTCTTCAACTGCCCACAAACTGACAACAAGAAATATTGTTCTGTCATATTTTATTTTCCACGTAGATTCTAGAAACAGCCCTATTTCAGATCCATTTTTTCAGCTACAATCCAGACAGCCCAAGCTACTCTTCCCACCCTTCAAAGTATATAGTGGCTCTAAAACCACACAGCAGCTCCCTGATTCACCTCCTGATATAGCCCAAATACCACACTGTAAGAACTTTATGGTACATGAGCATTTTATGCCCAAATACTGTATTTTTGTCTGCAAAATTAGAGGCTAAGTCTAGAAAATTTGGCTTTAAAATGCCTCAGAACTTGGTTTTGCGTATTTGTATTTTTATTTATTTTTCAATTATTAGTATTTTTCAGCTCAGGTATAAAATGTGAGGTCAAAATCCTTCTTAATGCATTGAAACTTTCTCATGTTGTAAAAATATTTTAAATCTTAAAGTTAATTTTATCCATGTAGTAAGGTATTTCCTTGTTAGTTTGAGAGTCCAAATGAAGGTATTTTGCATTTATTTACAAGTCTGTAAATCTGTTACAACAAATCAGTAAGATATTTTTAAATTTTTCTCTGACACAGGAGGTAGTCTTTTCCTGTTAAGTGGAAAACATTTTGTGAAAAGTCCAATTGTTCTGTTTTGATAAAGATGATGTGCACAGAGCTGGTGGCCAGTACATTTCCCTAGCATTTGAGTGGTCTAAAGGAATGGCTCTGGACTTTCTCATCCTTATTTTGCTGAGTAAAATTCTGTCTGTCTTGTTCAGACTGACTGTTTTCATAAGGAACCACTATGAAGAATGGCTCTTTGGAATAAAATGCTTATTGTGTTCCGGTATTCTCCTGTTACACTTTGCTTAGCATTTTGCTGGCTCAAAGGTAAGTGGTCCATCTTAGGACTGCTGAAATTTTGGGATTTGTTTTTATTCTAGAGTGAGTAGACTAATGGAAGGGGGTGGAGAGTGAGGGTCGGGATGGGGGGAGAGGAAAGGGACTGATCGAGGCAATTCTATCAGTGTAGATAGTTCTGAATCTTTGACCTAAAATTAGTTTATTTTTGCTCTACATTTGTGAAGAACAATCTTGCCTACAGCAATCTGAAGGAATGATCAGACAGGCTGGTGAACATCAATTTAGTCCTATTGACTTCAGTGACATGGGATATGACCATAGACATTTGGTGATTTATATGGTACTGTAAGCTAAAATATCTTTTACAGAATGATGGTCAGTGCAGTTTTCTGACAGCTAATTATGTGACTCATAATTTGGAAGTACTAAACATGATTTCTGTCATAAACAGCATCATAAATCTAGAATAATTCATGTTTTATTATAATGCATTACATGAAAATTTGGATTATCTGCT
Organism: Nettapus auritus; assembly: GCA_011076525.1. Classification (NCBI taxonomy): domain Eukaryota; kingdom Metazoa; phylum Chordata; class Aves; order Anseriformes; family Anatidae; genus Nettapus; species Nettapus auritus. The sequence goes on along the minus strand of CM021766.1, from coordinate 93,189,314 downwards.
GAGGTTTCTTTGCATCTTTCCTTCTATCCATACTAGTGGAGTTGTGCTGGCTGGATCTAAGTCTACTGTAAAATGCTGTTTCTGCTATCAGAAATAACAGGGTCTACCAATAAAATCTTAATAAACAAAGAAATGAATTGACTCTGTAGCTTTGTCAAACCAATTGAGTTTGGGATGTTGCCTGGTGAATATAAATTATTAAATAGATTTTTTTTTCCCTTTTTATTAGGGAGTCCAAATTCATAAAAAATGCCAGTGTCAGAGCTTTTGTTTTCACTTGCCTCAGTCTACTGTGAAATTATGTGGACAATGAGAATTGCTTGTTTTTTTGTTTGTTTGTTTTTCTTTTTCTTTTTTTTTTACAAGTTAAATAAAAATTCTTTAAGTTTGGGTTAACTCTAGTTTAAGGTCCATGCTGTGACCAAATTAAAATTTTAAGGCATGTTATTCCTACAAGCTCGTTAATCAGTGATGATGCACCATTGTGTTTACCACACCAGCCAATCAGATGTTTAGTAAACTTATAGCCTAAATGAAGTCAGACACTGCAACTACAAGGCAATTTCCTTTTCTGAACTGAGATCAATATTTACTAGCTTTCTACAATGTTGCCTATGCTTGCTTGATCAGCATCTGCTTCTGAAGACCATTGATTGTCCAGAAGGCCTTTTCAAAGCCAGATAATGCTCTTTTCAAATACACTTTGTATTGATCAGCAAAAAGAAAGTTCTTGATGGTGAAGAGTGCCAAAGCCATTTATAGAGATTAAGGACAGTGGTATGTTGCTGTGGGTCACAGCGAGGTTGAATTAATATGGGCTAATGCATGTTCTACTTTTGAAAACAATGGATGAAAGTATTTGAGGATTTAAGTGATAGTATGCCTTCACTTGCAAAATACCTGCTATATCATCTCCAGGGAATTAAAGCTTTCTCCTTCAAAAATGAATTGCTAGTACCTACTCTCCTATATACCTATTTATATTCTGTGACCTATGACAAGTTAATATATTAACTTGATGGACAGTGGAATTTGATATAAACAAACAAACAAAAATATTTGGTTTTAAGCATTTTAAACCGATATGAAATAAAGAGAGATGAATGCAACCAGAACCTCTATGGCAAAATAACCAGGCTAGAATAATAGAAAAATACCTTGGACTTTCACTAAAAACAAAGCAAAACAGCCAGACAAACCAACCCCAACCCCACCAAGAACAAAAACAAAACAAAACTATACCAAAACCAACCACAAAACAGTATTAAGCCAGAACTACACTTCAGAGATTTTCATAAAATTTACATCTGATTCTTCCTTTTTTTTTTTTTTTTTTTTTTTTTTTTTTTCATATTTGAGCAATATAGTGCATCTATGTTGCCCAGAAATGTAAGGGTAGGTTCTGAAAGCCCGTGTATCATACTGAATTAAAAAAAAAAGAAGACAGGACATTTACATAGGTTTTGGTGTAAGAGTTGGTGATGTGACAGTTTGATACATGACAGACCTTAGGAAGAATTAAGACATCTTGAAGCCTTCCTCAGAACAGATATGCTTCTACAATAATCAAAATTGAAGGAGCTTCTAATTCTGCTGTTGTCTACATCTTTCCAGCAATAATAACTGCAATATATCTAAGAAAACAAACAAACAAACAAACAAAAAAAAACACATTTGGTTTACTAGCTGGAGTTCTCTTCAAATGCCAAAATTGATCACTGGAATATGGCATATACCTCCCATTAAAGTAAATAGTGGTGACCTATATATTCAATGACAAAATTCTGCTCCAAGTCTTTCAGCAACTTAAGTAGCATGTGTTTTTTTTTTTTTTTTTTGCATACATGAAACCTGTGTCTCTCCCGAGCCTTTTATTGAAATTCACTGTACATGTATAAATCTTTGGAAAAAAAAAAAAAAATCCACAAAAGGCAAATAAGTTGCTCTAGTCTTATATTAAAGAAATTGATAATGATTAAGCCAGTGTGTCACTAAAGCTCACCTTCTGAGGCTCTCTGTGTATTGTGGGATTCTTTACTCCTTTAACAATGCATATGTTTGGTCATAATGCATTAAAGTAATATTTTCTCCAACAGGACAAATTTCTTGGTGACACAGAGACAAAGGAGTACAAAGCAAAGTGATACTAAATTTCTCAGGCATCTCTAATAGTCCTCATAGAGAAATACATCAAGATATATGTAAAATAAATAAAAGCTGGAAAGCTGATGACATTTTCAATTTAGTTATAGTGTCCAAGGAAATCTATTTTGACTATTCTGACTAGTCTAACTAGCACAGAAAAAGTCTGGGAAAGCAGAATTCTTTCTGAATTCTGAAGTGGTCAAATATACGTGTGAAAAGAGTTTGACTGAAATAGAAAAGACATTACTTTTGCTTTCTCCCCTTTCCATACAGGGGCTAGGATTTTTTCCCGTTTGACCCTGAGTCTTCATTCCTGAGGTTTACTTTTGCTGTTTTAAACTCACTTAACTGTTTTTTCATAAACTTTTTTTTTTTTTTTTTCTTAACCACTTCAGGTCCCTGGAGGACATCACTACCTCCAAATGTTTTATCATTCCTCTCATGTAACACTATTACATAATACATTTAATATGAAGGGTCCTGTCAAAGTGAAATGTGAACTGGGTTAATCTGAGAGTTTATCCTGTACGATTGTTTCCTGCTGTACATCTGGCAGTTCTGAAGTTTATCTGCCCTCAGAGATGATTTTCAGTCCTGTTCCACAAGGATGGCATGTCTTTACTAGATCACAGTTTACAGCCTCGCCCCTTTCATTAGATGTCAACTGATCCTTTGATTGCAAATTATTATTATTATTTTTTGTAAGGCATAGCATATTTGATTAAATTAATTCTTCATTTTCTATGTGAATATATTATCTTGTTCAGAACTGAACTTGTACTTCTTCATACTCTTTAAGATATCTACTATCATTTAAAGAATTTGGAGATTATATATGAGTAGAATCACTTAAATTGAGTACCATGAGACATTTAAAAAAGTCTGTAGTCTTTTCACTTAACACCTTAGTACTTTTCAAAGAGGTCTTCACTTGTTGTGAGAGGAAAAAAGTTTACCATTGGTATGGTATTTGATGACTGATTTGTCATATTAGTTTTTCAGTGAAGTTTCTTTCTATTTTGCACACATCATAAATGACAATATTAAGCTGTATAACATTTTTTTTTTTTTTTAAATTGAATGTTGCATGGCAGTGAGAAAAGCATCAGCTGTCACCGTGATTAATGAGCAAACTTGAGTTGGAGAAATAGCATGAACAGTCTATGCTCAAAGAAGTATTGCAATACTTTTTTTAAAACGTTTTTAATATCCATGTTTAAAAATGAACCAAATAACTGCACACCCACATAACATATGTTGTTACAATTAAAGAAAATATGTCAAGAATTGCAGTTTTCACAACAATAAATGTTTGTTGAATATGTAATAATAAAGTAAGTGCCGTTTAATGATAAACATACTATAGAAAAAAATATACTAGATCCCTAAATAAAGTATTCTGTATCGTGACTTAAAAAAAGTTATTTTTTTTTTTTTTTTTTTTTTTTTTTTTTTTTTTTTAACTAAAAAGAGGAGATCTGAAGATAGTGATTTTATTTTATTTTATTTTACCTTTATATACTATTAAGGGATATGGCAAAATAATGTATTTTCAAACTTCATGTATTATTGCACACAAACCTTTTATAAGTTATACAAACCATTTTTTTGTCTAAAAAAAAAGGCACTGTTTTTTATTGAAAAGGACAAAAAGAGAGCCAAAGTGTTGTTTTAATGTATGAATTACATTAAATATATATATATATATATATATATACATTGTAGCATGGGGTAAGGTTTTATTTTTTCTTAAAGCTTGACTGTGTGGTATTGTAGTCATATAAAGGACTCCTTGACATTACTGCAATGAAATAAGCCATTTACAGGTATTACATTTTTTTTTTTTTTCCCTATAAGTATTCTCAGACTATTTTTTAAATCACTTTAGCTGCTCAAGAATTAGTCTTACAGACTTCTCCTTTGTAGAATTTTCAGAAATTTCTTTCACAGTTTTCTTATATTAAGAAAAACATTCCATTATTTCTCAGCTTCTTCAAATCCATCTCACCAGCTCTAAAGCAGAAGAAGCAGTAGCTGGTGAACCACCTCTCCATAAACCATGGGATGTTTCCTGCTGACTGCTTCTGCTCCGTGGTGTACAATTTTATAATGTCTGATATAAGATATGATTGTAGAAGTTTCTATAAGACTAAATGAGATTAAGGGATATTTCATTCTCACTCAAATTTAAGTTCATTTCTTTTCATGAAGACCTGTCTGGACTAATGCAAAAATGGTTAAAAACCTTCCTTTTGACAATGGAAAAAACTATTCTCCTTTCAGAAAGCTGCTACTACTTCCCCAACTCTTTTTTAAAGTCTGAATTTCAGTGAGTTTGTTTTCCACTTGACAGAACACTACAGAGATGAAATCTTGGAATGCTTATTAAGACAACTGTTGATTTCCAGAAGGCCACGGTTTTACCCACTACCTGAAAAGCTCATCTTGTTTAAATGCATGTGGGGAATGCTTTGTTTGTTTGTTTGTTTTATGGAGCAGAGTCATGATCAGAAAAATTTAAAGTCTTTTAGTAACCATTTTAAAGATGAGATCACCTGACAGACATGGAAATAGAGATTTAGGTTGAATTAAGATCAGATTATGCTTTTCACTGCACTTCTCTAGATCCAGAAAAGAATGCATACCTTCTTGGACATCACTTGGCTGCATCAACAGCAGCAAAGTAGAAGTACCATGAAGAGGTCCTAGGACACTCTTGCTTGGAAAGTTGTATGCAGCTGGCTGAAGCAGATGTGGACGGCAGCCACACATCATGAGAAGCAAAAAGCTGCTGGAAGAAACAGTCCTGCATCACTGCCCTCTTCCTCTCCAAACTAACACTCACATACTAAGTACTTACACCACTGAAGTTCCTGCTCCAGCACTGGTCACCATGACTAATATTGCCAAACAATTCAAATTTGCTTAGTCATTGTAGGTAGGTAATCAGTTATCCGGGGCTCAGTCAACATTTCTGATGCATGCTCAACTATACCTCACATTCAAAATGTAATCTACACTACAGGGTGTTTTGAGGTGACTACTCAGATATACGGTTCTCCTCTCCCAGTATAAACAGATGCTGACCTGACTGCATATTGCATCTATGCTGGCAGAAATGCCATCAGCAGCAGAAGAATGTTAAAAGCAAAACAAAACAAAAACAAACAGACAAAAATAAACAAGCAAAAAACATATAAAATGTAAATAGCATCAGTGATTCTTAGTATATCACAATCCTGTGATATACAAGATTGTGGAGTCTTTATGTCTCCCAGATATTGCAAAGTTGACTGTCCTTGAAGAATTAGGTGTTCAATGCTTTTGTTGTAAGCTTGACTTCTCAAGGTCAGAAGTTTTGTCTGAGAAATTGTCTTTCACCAAGCTGGCCAAGACACAGAAGCAAACTTGGTACTTGGCTGATATTAAAAATGTCTCTGTCCATGCCATAAACATCACTGCATGAGGGAGATTGGACCAGCTGGGCCCTTTTTGGTGACATTCTCAATGACAGCCTTGACAGGGTGGCATTATTAACACAGTCTCAGGTTGCTTAGTACCTTTCTGACTCTACGTGGACATAATTGGAAAAATGCTCATAGATCACTCCAGCCTAGCTTTGATACTCGGGAATAGTGAAATGTTGCAGGTTTGGCTTCTGGATGGTTCTAGACTTCTGTCTTGAGATGATCTGGAAGTGTCTCTTCTTTGTTTACAGACACTACAAGTAAAGAATGAAAGGGTAAATGATGGACAACAGCTAATGGGATTAGGATGTTCCTGGTAATGTGGGTTGATAGATAATGTGCATCTTGCATCTTGGGGTTGGTGCTTTTAGAAAGGATCTTTCAGTTCTAAATTTCATCTCCAGCCTCCCAGTCCTGAAAAGTCTGTATTCCTGGTATCTTCTTGGAAGTCCCTACCACACACTTGCATGTCGCTTAGTTTGGGTGACACCAGACAGACTCCCTTCAAGAGAAAAATCATCACAATCATAGTTCAGATGAGCTGAGGGAAGGAAGTAAGAGGGGTTTCCAAGTATTCCTTGGCATTTTAGTCTGGCCCTCTCACCTGTTTGAGGCATACCAGATCTTACACCACTATGTTCATCAAAAATCCAAAACACAGCATTGTGTGATCCTCTACAAAGAAAGTTAACTCTATTCCAGTCAAAACCATGATAGTGAGCTACACAGCTCTGCCACCTCTACAAACCAAAGACAGTTCCAAAATGCATTAGGGATAAATGGAGCAGATTTCTGAAGATGAACTTACGATATGAATGAATGAAATAAATGTGGGTATACTCTAGAAGCTATCAGGAAAATCTAAGTGATGTAGAAAGAATGGTTTGTGATAACGTTTTCACCCTTGCTCAATTCTTAGGGAAGTTTTATGGGTATGAAAATTCCTAATAGTATATACCCTGGTAAATAGTCAATGGTAAATACAATGGTAAATAGTCAGCTTTGAGCTAATCGCTAACACTCCTGGAAATTTTGGACTTAAGACATAGTTCTGTGAAATGTCTGCTCAGTGCTCAGTAGTGCAATGAGTCCTTACCGAATGTTGGGACTTATCAGAAAGAGAGCACAAGGTAAAACACAAAACATTATTACACCATTTTGTAAATACTGTACTGCCCTTGTAATTCCAAGATGACTGCTTGTGAATATATATAAACTGGATAGAAAAAATACATCCAGGACAATTGAAAAATTGTACAGGACATGAGGATGAATGTTTCTGTTCATGTAAAAAAAAAAAAAAATCACAGAAAAAAAAAAAAAAGTAAAAACCAGACAAATTCTATACTGCATACTGAGAAACTTTCCTGAAAAGTATCTTGGCCAACTGGTTTAGTAGTGATTCAGGTAAGGACTGCCAAACCCCACTATCACATTCTTCTGTGCCTAGGGAAGGAAACTCTGGCCCATGAACTTACTGACTCCGACTGCAGACCTGCCTCTGAGATCTGAAACTATTTTATAGCAAAATCATATGGACAAAGCTGATGTGTTTATGTTTGATTCATTTTGCAATAGATATGATCTATATAACTAGGGATAATTTGCCCACAAATGAGGCTTAAAAATGTCTGTTTTCAACAACAGCAACAAAAAGGTGAAAAAAAAAATAGTATCCCTTTCAAAAAGCAGGTTTTTTTGGCATTTGCTACTTAAAAATGCTAGCTTACTGCCTGATCTTGTCTTGCAGTCTGAGCCCATAACCCATGAATAAACTCTGAGCCAGGAGTCACAGATCAGTGCTTCTCCCTGTGTGCTCCGTGCACATACCTTTCTCACTTTGACCAGAAATGAGTACCTCCTAACTTCAACTCCCACAAGACTGTCTTTTTGGTCTGAAATTAAATGTGAATAATTGCTGTGTAAGCATTATATTTGCTCAAACTTCTTCTGTGTAGGAATCTTGAGAAGCTGAAGGATGCTTAGTGAGGGTAAGCTGATGAGTACATGAGCTTTGTACTGTCTATGCAAATGTATGTTTCCAGAGGTCATGTTTGGGTGAGCCTTTCTAGGAAGAGCAGAAAATAAACCTGCAATGGTCCCACGAAACCCCAAGCTTTTCTACAACACCGTAAGGATGCCGACATTTGGATGAATGATGTAGCAATATGTATTTGTGTTTATTGTTTTATGTATTCAGTATAGTCAAAAGAATACATCTTGGAGTCCATTCTCAGAAATTTATGAAGCATTTCATTTTAGACTCTTCAGACTTTAAAGAATATATCCCACCTTACTCTGCTGTGAGAGCTGAATCAGATTCCATATTTACTTCAAAGTTTAAGATCAATGCAAGTTTCACTTTAATATAAATGGGTTGGAAGGGACCTTAAAGATCATCTAATTCCAATCTCCCTGCCATGGACGGGGACACCAGCCACTAGACCACGTTGCTCAAAAGCCCATTCAACCTGGCCTTAAACACTTCCAGGGATGGGGCATCCACAGCTTCTCTGGGCAACCTGGTCCAGTGCCTCACCTACCTATGAATAAAGAATTTCTTCCTTATAGCTAGTCTAATTCTACATTTTTTTTAAATTATTTTTATAATTTTTATTTTTTAAATTTAAAACTATTACTGTTTGTTCTACCCCTACACTCTCTGAAAAAGGGTCCCTCCCCAGCTTTCCTCTAGGCCCCTTTGGGTACTGGAAGGCTGCTGTAAGGTCTCCCTGGAGCCTTCTTTTCTTCAAGTTGAGCAACCCCAGGTCTCTCAGTCTATCTTAATAGGAAAGGTACACCAGTCCTATGACCATCTTCATGGCTTTCCTCTGGATAATACTTCCATGTCTTTCTTGTGCTGGGCACCCCAGAGCTGAACACAATACTCCAGGTGGGGTCTCATGAGAGCAGAGTAGAGGGGGAGAATCACCTTCCTTGACCTGCTGGCCATGCTTCTTTTGATGCAGTGCAGGATATAGTTGGGTTTCCGGGCTTCAAGTACACATTGCTGGCTCACATATAGCTTCTCACCAACCAACCCCCACAGGCCATTCTCCTCAGGGCTGCTCTCAGTCCATTCTCTACCCAACTTTTATTTGTGTTTGGGATTAACCCAACCCAGGTGCAGAGCCTTGTACTTAGCCTTGTTGAACTTCATGAGGTTCTCATGGGTCCACCTCTCAAGCCTGTTCAGGTCCCTCAGGATTGCATCTTTTCCTTCCAGCTTGTCAACTGCACCACACAGTTTGTTTTCATCAAAAAACTTGCTGAAGGTGCACTCAACCTCACTGTCCATATCACTGAAAAAGATGTTAAACAGTGCCGGTCTCAATACTGACCTCTGACGAACACCACTCATTCATTAATGATCTCCACTTAGACATTGAGCCATTGACTGCAACTGGTTAATTGTGACTATCTAGCCAATTCCTTATCCACTGTGTCATCCATTCATTAAATCCATGTCTCTCCAATTTAGACACAAGGATATCAGTGGGGACAGTGTCAAATGGTTTGCACAAGTTCAGGTAGATGATGCTCTTCCCCTATCCACCAATGCTGTAACCCCACCAGAGGCCACCAGATTTGTCAGGCATGATCTGCCCTTAGTGAAGAACAGATTTACCATGTTGGCTATCACCAATCACCTCCTTATTTTCCATGTGCCTAAGCATAGTTTCCAGGAGGATCTACTCCATGATCTTGCCAGGCACAGAGGTGAGACTGTCTGGCATGTAGTTCCGCTGGTCTTCCTTTTTTCCCTTCTTATAAATTGGGGTTATATTTCCCCTCTTCCAGTCAGTGGTAACTTCAGACTGCCACAACCTCTCAAATATGATTGCTTAGCGACTACGTTTGCCAGTTTCCTCATAACCTGTATCTCATCAGGTCCCATGGACTTGTGCACCTTTAGGTGATTTTATTCCTCCACAGTAGCAGTACCTACAGATTTGCAGAATCAAAGCCCAGTTCTTTTTCTATATACAAGAAGAAGCATGTTGTTTTAAGCTTTAGGTTCTCTATATAATAATAAAAGAAAGTTGATTAGACTTTAAAAAGACAACATGTATCTTTTCAATGATAAGACAATAGTATATTTGTGTCATAAAGAGAAAAATTAATCAAGAAAAAAAAAACAACAACTCCGTTTTTAAGATCTGTTTTTGCACATCTGTTATGTTTCCTGTCAAACTGAGGTTATTTAAAGATTAAATGTTCTTGTTTTATGATTATAACAAGGCTGTGTTTGTTCTTTTTTGAAATAAGTCACAATGAGGTCTCTTCACTAAAAAAAAGTTAAAAATCAATAGATAATGCACACACACCTGCCCTGGTAATCTTGTGTGTTTTCAGTGTTTGACTTGACTTAAATGAAGTCACTGCCAGGTATGAAACTGGTGTATTGACTAGTTAATATTTTTTATATAATGTAACACACAAGTAGGTATCTTGTAAATCTCCAAATTTGATAAGTAAAGTAATATTTAAAAACAAAACAAAAAACAACCAAACAAAACAAACAAACAAACAAAAAAACACGTGATGGAGTAGGAAATGCTGATATAAAAACATTCTCTTATAGTTCTCATTTGTAGATGTAATGAAGAGTGTTATAATTAAGTAGCTCAGATTTAACAGACATTTTGACTTTTAATGGGGGTATTTTGCATTTTCCTGCTCTTCCATTAAAATTAATGCAGGAATTCCTGGGATACCTTTCACTTGAACTGTAGCATACTCAACTGGATGATGAACTGCAGGATTGCCAACTTGTTGATCAATTCCTACACAAATCTATACAGTGCCTGTTTAATTCTGGTAGAACATTCAAGAAAAATGAAACGACACTAGTCATTGTGCTCTATTACTTTTTTATTTGTTCTGGGTTTGTTGCTTTAGAAGGAAGGGTTGCCTGTCACATCTGTACAGCAGTCATTCTGTCTCCAAACTCTACTGCTTGGGCACAACATGACTGTGACCAGAAAAGTGGAAGCAGTACATAAATAGTCAGTTTGTCTTAAATGATGCAATTGGAATCTTGACAGAGTGGTATTTAGGGAAGACATGCTAAATACTCCAAAAATGTCTGGTTTTTGTTGTTGTTGTTTTGTTTTGTTTTTCTTTTCTTCTTTTTTTTTTTTTTTTTGGTCTTTGTCATTTTATTTATAAAATACACGTTAGGACAAAGTAAGAAATAAGAATGAAATTCAAGGGAGTTATCCTACTCTTGCTCTAAAAGTCAGTAAAAATTTTTAAGGGCTGGGATGCTGTTAAAGAGATTTCTGCCTTGAAGAATTTGTAGCTGCAAGTCCTGACCTTGCTTTTACTATGAGTAATTTAGTTTATCTAAAAATGTAGTATTTGAGAGTCCAGAGGATCTCAGTAGGTGTATAATGTTAAACATGTATTTGCAGAATTGGAATGTAAAAGGATTTCAGCAAGGAATGCAGAGAAGGAGATAGATGACTGTAGGTGGAACACACAGAATATGTGCTTGTTTTTGCACTGGTTGTTTTAGAAATGTTTCCCTTTCTTGTTGCTTGTAATATTACTAGTGTTCCACCAAAGTGAAAGGGAGATGTGTCACAGGATTCTATTAGGTCGTTCTGGAACACCACAAGATTTTTGCGGTCAGGCTGACTTTTTGTCTTCTTTATTTGATACAGTCAATTCTTTCTCTTATTTGTCATTTTCACTATTCTTTCAAGTTACTTATTTAAAGGAAAACAAAACCTTCAAACCATTAAATTAACAATAAAAAGTACATATTCACTCCAGCCCTTAGCATGTATGTAGTTCATGTAAGTAGTTCAGTCTAATTGACTGGTGTGGCTGATGTCATCACGGGACCTTTCTCAGTTATTTTTCAATGGTCTTGAGAATCCAGAGGGGTCACAGTTGACTGGAAGCTGGAGAATGTGGTCCCAGTTTTCAAGAAGGGCTAAAAAGAATATCCTGGCAATTACAGGCCTGTCAGTATTGCTTCAGTACATAGTAAAATTATGAAGATTATGCTGGGGTTTATTGAACAATATCTAAAGGACAGTGCAGTCATTGGTCAGATCCAACATGGGTTCACTAGAGGAAGGTCATAAAAATTTAATTTCTTTTTACAAGAAGATCCCCCAGCTAGCTGACAAAAAGAAGCCAGTCAATGTAATCTTTAAGGATTTCAGTAAAGCTTTCAATACTGTCTCTCATAGTATCCTTCTGGACAAAATGACCAGGAGATAGTTAGATAAATGCATAGTAAAATGGGTAAACAATTGGTTGATGGGTCAGACCCAGAGGGCTACATCAGGCTGGTGACCTATCATTAGTCGAGTTCCCCAGGACTCCATTTTAGGACCAGTCCTCTTCAATGCTTTCATAAACAATTTGGATGAAGGACATGAAAGTTTTTTGAGTAGGTTTGTGGATGATATCAAATTGGGTGGTGCTTTGAGTCCATTGAGGGCAGTGAGGCCTTGCAGAGAGATCTGGACAAATTAGAGAGCTGGGTAATCACCAATATGAAGTTTAACAAGAGCAAGTACCAGATTCAGAGGTTGGACTCGGTGATCTTGGAGGTCTCTTCCAACCTAGACTGTTCTGTGATTCTGTGATTCTGTGATTCTGTGATTCTGAAGCTGGGAAGGGGCAACCCTGGTTATATGTACAGAATGGGGGATGAGATGCTGGAGAGCAGTTCTGCAGAAAGGGATCCGAGGGTTTTGATTGACAGCAAACTGAACATGAGCCAGCAGTGTGCCTTGGCAGATAGGAGGGCCAACCATATCCTGGGGTTCATCAAGCATGGCGTCACTAGTCAGTTGAGGGAAGTGATTGTCCCACTCTACTCTGCACTGGTGTGGCCTCACCTCGAGTACTGTGTGTAGTTTTGGGCACCACAGTATAAGAAAGGTATAAAACTGTTAGAGATGGTCCAAAGGAAGGCAACAAAGTTGGTAAAGGAGAAGACATATGAGGAACAGCTGAAGTCCCTTGGTTTGTTCGGCGTGGAGGAGACTGAAGGGAGACCTCATTGCAGTCTACAACTTCCTAACGAGGGCAGCAGAGGGACAGGCACTGATCTCTGGTCTCTGGTGACTAGTGATAGGACCCGAGGTAATGGCTTGAAGCTGTGACAGGGGAGGTTCAGGCAGGATATCAGGAAAAGGCTTTTCACCCAGAAGAGTGGTCGGTCACTGACAGTCTCCCCAGGGAAGTGGTTATGGCACCGAGCCCGCCAGAGTTCCAGAAGTATTTGGACAACACTCTCAGACACATGAGATGATTTTTATTTATTTATTTTTGGTTTTGAGTGGTACTCTGGGTACCCAGGAGCTGGACTCGATGATCCTTGTGGGTCCCTTCCAACTTGGATATTCTTTGATTCTAAGATTCTATGATTCTCGTTTTAGTTTGTCTTGAAACTTCTCCATCATTCTAATGGGAGGATGAGGATTTTTGGCTGTTCTTTGTCACTGGCCAGTGTGGGATCTGGCTTTCTTCATCTACTTCTTGTGCAGCTTATGGAAGTCAACCCAGATGTTCTTTCTCATAAATATAGAAAGGGACTTTGGGGCTTGAAAATATATATGTATGTACATGGACATATATATCTATCTATACAATTCTTTCAAAAAGATTATGAGAATGATTTTTGTGGCAGTACCCAAAATAGGTAACTGCTCTCTTAACAAAAAATAGGCATATTCTTTGCAAATTGTTGTTATCTAGAATGACAAAGCAGATAAAGAAATGTACAGAAAACCACAGCAGACAAGTCATTTGACAATTGTAAAGAGCCTGTTGTTTCCACTTCTGTTAGGATAGTTACTGTGCTGGAAAATAGTAGGAGGAATAAGAAGAAAAAAGTAAGAAGACTGAAGGGTAGAGAGTTTAAAATATACAGGAAGGCAGGGAAGGATAGGACATCCAGGGCTGCAAGTGTGAGAGCTATGGCAATAATTCACTGAGACTTCTGATTTAAATCAATCATTTTGCCTTAATCCCTCCACAATAGCTGCTAGACAGCATTCTGATGTAAGAGTAGACAAGAAATCTTATTCCTCACTGTTTCGGGTTCTGTAGTAGAACAGAAACATAAGAAATAAAAAGTATTTTTTTCTGGAATCAGTAGAAGACGCAGAAAATCTTATGTTCTTTGGGAAGAGGAATTGATAGGGTATGGAATACAGAGAAACCCTATACCGTACCATGTCCAGGAATACACCATGACCTGATAGTTACAATAACACGCAGGGAGAGGGAAGGAGCAGATTTCAGTCCTCTTATGTACTGGAAGTTTGGTATTGCCTGCAAGAGCCCTCTGCCAGAGGATCTTCAAATGTGGATCTTTGGTCACTAGCCAACTACAAGAGCACAGTGTGGCTCTGTATCAAGTCTGTTTGAGCCTTTTTAATTCAGATTTGATAAGGGATGCAGTGGTCACCTAGAAACATAGTTTATAGTGGGCCTGTGTGTTTTGGAAATGCTGTTGTAACCAAAAGGCTTTAACATGAGAGGGTGGCACCTACCTTCTCTGACAGTTATGCTTTGTGAGAAAGGGCTGGCTGAGAGTAGAAGATATGGTTTTGAGTAGCAGAGTCATCTATTTTCCAGAAAACTCCGTCTTAAATGAGCTCATGTCCCACTTTCATTGATGCTTCTTCCCACTATGCACTTTCACCAGGTTCCCAGTAAACAAGCCAGCTTTTGCTGATCACAGTTTTTGCTTCTTAACTTTATCTATCTATTGAGTAGGAAGCCTCCTGCCTCTTCATGAGGCGATGAGTGTATCTAGGCTTATTTTGTACAATGCTGTTGGAAACTTTCAAAGAGGGCTTCTGGAATTACAACGATGTTTGCTTCATATATATATATATAATTATTATTATTTATATTTTTTTCCCCTACATTTTGATGCTTTTTCTCTAGGATATCTCACTTGATGTTACAACTGAGAAACCACCTTTCTATCTGACCCCCCTTCCCCAGTATGCAAATGTATACCAACCAGTATCACATTTTCTGTAATATTTTAAGTTAACTAAAATGCAATAAATCGACTGGAACAAACTGCTGCTTCCAAGATGTTTTCTTTGCTGTATCATTGCTCCTGCCTTGCTTTGCTTTCTGATCTCAGGATAAATGCCACTAGCACATCACCTTTTCTTCTATGATATTGGTTCCCTGCCTGCTTCCCACATAAAATGAGATAGTAGCCTCTATGAGCAAATGTCCTGGAACTGTACATTTACATTTTTAAATCATGCTGTTAGCTGGAGGGAAATCTCATGTTTTGTAGTAATTTAAAGGAAAGTTAAAGTAAATACTTAAATCAATAGAATACTTTGTAATCACCTTGAATAAAAGCTTTTTTCATTCATGAATCAAAAAATACATAGGATTCTTAAATTACATATTGTTATGTTAAAAAAGCAATTTATCATGATGAACAAAACCCTTTTTTTTTTTTTTTTTTTTTTTTTTTTTTTTTTTTCTCCCTCTTAGGCCAGACTGATGCCAAATTCTGTTTGCTTTGCTTATGAACCAATGAATTTCCCAGTAATGGAGTTTTAGGGAAACTTTTAATAAAACGTTTAGTTCAGAATAGCATTCCAATAGTCTTATTCTTTAATGACTTAGTCTCTCTCTCTTACTTCATTTTCCTGAGACAGATACTAAAAGCTGAGCAGTCCTTAACTATCAGTGTTATTCAATGTCCCCAAAATACTGTTCAACTTCTCTACTATATTGTCATAAAATGATTATTGAAAACTGAGATAAGAGTTATATCAAGTATTGAGCAGGTTCTATTTGCTACAAAAAATAAAAAATAAAAAAATCCTAGAAAAGTCTATATTAAAAGTGAATTACACTTTTTGTTCTTTTGTCTTAATAACTTTTTATTAAGAGGAGTTTCAGGTGAATGAAAATTCATTTTTTATTTTAAATAATTTGCTTATGAGCTTGGAAGAAAGTAGTATGGCATAGTTTGCTTAAGAAGGGAAGAGAACCAGGCTGCAGGAAGATGGAATTTTCTTTTAGCACTAGAAAGGATGGTTTTTTTTTCTCAAATTAGGAAGGGAACAGAAAATTACTCTCTTTTGAAAGCAAATGTGGAATAAGCCAAATACTCTAATACTCTCCTAGGATTCTGGATACTGGGACTTTGTTTGCATCAGTCTAGTGATGCTTTACCATTCTGGTCTTTAAATTCAGTAATTTATTTTCTCCCATCATTGAAATCACTTTGTCTAAATGTCCACTTTTTACTCATTCTTAGAATTTGAGTTGTTACCACTTACATTTTCTGCTCAGGGCACATCTCAAGATAGACTTTGAGCATCTAATACTTGAAGCCAACATAAATACAGTAAGAAAGGAATATATGGAGACTATAGCTCATATGTACAGAGATGAAAAAAAAAAAACTCGAGCTGGAAAAGTGATGTGCACTATCTGAAATGTAATGTTTTCTTTACTAACTAACAATATAAATATTCGTATTTTATATCCCGGAAATAAGATAAATAGTTAAAAGACAAGGTGAAAAATCACTTTTTCTGTATTGACTTGAAACCAAAATAAAGGACACAAAAATGAAAATACCCATAAAATAGCAGGCAAATAACATTTACCTAGAGATTTATAAGATCTTTAAATTGCCTTCTTGATAAATTATAGTATTTATTATTGTTTTATTTTGGTGAATATTTTAAAACTAAACAGCAGGCCTATGATTCTATGGGACCTTGCTTCAACTCATGTATCTTCTTTAATATGTCTAGTTGAACTGTGAAACTGCCATCACCTAAGCATCAGAGTGCCTGACAGCCTGTATGCCTGGTTTATTTTTACATTTTTATGATAAAAATGCCTGTGCTTGTAAGTAAGGTGGCATACGTGACGTTGGTACACAATCCCGTAAGAATATGTTTCTTCCCTACTGAACGCATCTCCCAGAACTTCATCCCTTCTATCCTTGTCCACAGATCAGATGCCTGTGTACCATTTCTATTGTGCTGTTTTCCTCCAGTGGGAGGGATACTGGCTATCATCTGACTTCTGGCAGTCTTAAAAAAATTGTATCCATCCCTGAGAGAAATAAAGCAGGTGTCTGCTGTAGGATTTTGCTTCTGCTTTTAAAGGTGACTAGTAAGGAATGCTCAGAGCTGAAATGGTGCTCCTTCTGTTTTCTGTTCCTTTTGTCTTTTGATCAGTTTCAAAACTGCTTTTTGTATTTCTAATATTCTTTTGTGAACATCAGATAAACAGGAAAGGAGTTCAAATAGCAGAGTGGCAAAGACTATCTTCCCTTGGCAAACTAGGCCAAATGTGAGAGGGTATTCTAAAAATAATGGAAACTAAATAAAAATACATGGTTTTTGTTTGTTTGGTTGTTGTTGTTGTTTGTAAACATGATTGCTGACTCTTTCACTGTATATGGAGTCCATGGCACCATACATATTTATATTGGATCTTTGATATATAACTATCTTCTAGCTTCCCAAAGCTGTATGTTACAGTATTTAAAAACAACTTTCATGTATAAATTCCTTTTTGATATGGTGCTAGTATTATTCCTATGTATTGACTTAGGCTTTGTAGACATGATAGAGAAGCAATTGTTTTCTGTCTAATTAGCCCAACTTTTGCCTTAACCATAAAACTTTATGCAGACTATTCCTTGCAGTCTTTGCAGTCCAATGAAATAAAGATAGACTTATAACTCCTAAAGATTTTTTTGGCAAACTGCTAATAAGAACTTTTTAAAAATATAAGACCTTCGGCTGATGGAAAAGTATAAGAGGGAAAAAAAAAGACTGAAGTCTTGCACAGGCAGTAATGATGACAGCACCATTAATAACATGGATCATTAAAATTTATAAAAAAACTATTCTTAATATAGGATATAAATACATTTCTCAGGCAGAGCTATGAAATTTATAACATTTTTATTGTCACCAGAGGACCTTCTTAGTGTTCTGCACCCCTCCACTGTCTGCCCTCCATCATAAATCACTGTGTGGTTAATAACCTAGATTACAACTACCAGTTGCATTTACAGAATTAAATATTGACTATGTGAAAATGTTATTACATTTTTACTGATCGGAAGACCGCAGAACAACCCTGCAGGACATGTGGCTGGACAGAAAGATCAGTGTAATCTTTGTTAGAAACACAGTTATGGGATGCTTGGTAACGAGCAATAGAGTTTTCAGAAATATGAAAGAGATGTTGGAAAGTGAACTCCTTAATTTAATATCAGGTTAAAAAAAAAAAAAAAAAAAAAAAAAAAAAAGAGAACAAACTATATATTACAGGTCACCTCACTTTTAGTTGAGAAGTTGCAAGGTCAAATGTATGAGTAATTTTTAAAGGTAAATCCTTATGCTGTCAGAGAGGTACTTCAGAAAGTTGAATGGCTTTGCTTCTCAGATCAGGTCTGGGAATTTTGTGAAAGCTGAGCTGCAAGTATATTAAGTAATGGGGCTTTCTGCCAGGCTGTTTAGGAGAGCGGCTTAGATTTTAATACTTTATGAACTGTTTTTCTGCAACTTCATGTGTCTTCTTCTGTTTTCTCATTGCTTAATAATTCTGAGGGCCTCTTGAATTTCTTCTTAATCAGAAAATATGAATTAACATGATTAGTAAAAGAAAAAATCAATTTTTTATTAATGTTGTTAGGATTTGGTGCATGTTATTTACATAATTAATTGTTTTAATTCTGCCTTAGAAGACCTTGACATAATTTTATTATTAATGCAATTTTTTGGCTAGATTTTTTTCCAGACAAATTTGTGTATCCAGATAAATTGTCATTTTCAGTGTCACTGTCACATTCCTGAACTTTTTCCTTGCCTCTGTATTTGTTTACTTTTCTTCTCTTTATCTTAAGGGAAAGTTCAATGAAGCTCCTGCCCCACATCATGATAGCAGAGAAAGGAGAGTTACTTTTGAAGTCTCCCAGACATAATTTCTCTGCTGCATTGAAAAGAAATCTACACTTTTATGCTGCAACACATTTTAATAATGACTTAAACACAACTGAAAATAATGAATTATTATTTTCAGTAAAACAGTGATTTGGATATTATCTTATGAATTTGAAATCTAAACAAAGAAGTTTTAACTTACCATTTTGATGTGATTTTTTTCATAACACCAATACATTTCTTACTAGTCAGAAGTCTTTCTTGTCTCTGCATATTTTCCTGTTTATCTCCAAACTGTCTTTATCAACAAGTTCTCTGTTTTCCTGCTTATGGGTTAACTTCAGTGTTGCAGGAGGTGTTTCATTTCATTCACAGGTGAAAGGTTTACATCCTCTTTCTTTGTCATATGGATCTCCCCAAATTGTGCACAAGCTTAAGAACAAATGAGACTTTTCAATCTGTAATAGAACCCAAGTTTTGCCTGCTTTAAAGATTTGTAGCGAGCCCTTATTACATTCTAATGCAAATCATATGGCAAAATGTCTTCACAGTTGTGTGAAGTAGGGGAAGATCAGATTTTCTGTTCTTCCTTGTGCTAGAACTCTTTCTGGATTGAAAGAAGAGGGTGGCTTTCTAAAGAGTCTTCATTAGATATAGTTGCAAAAGTGCCAGATTTGCGAAGTGATTCATTTTTCCTTTGATATCTGACTGCTCATAATGGCTCCCCCCACTTGTCAGATGAGTTTGATTAATAATGACTTAAACACAACTGAAAATGATGAATTATTATTTTCAGTAAAACGGTGATTTGGATATTATCTTATGAATTTGAAATCTAAACAAAGAAGTTTTAACTTACCATTTTGAT
>CM021766.1:93152427-93169802 GCA_011076525.1 Nettapus auritus | reverse complement strand
TTTTTTTTTTTTTTTTTTTTTTTTTTTTTTTTTTTTTCTGTCATTTCAGGTTTATTTCAGGTTAAGCTGGCTTGGAAGTCTATAAGTGTGCCTATACTGCAGAGTGGTTTGAGTTGTAGTAATTAGTAATAAAATTAGTGATAGGGCATTCATTTTTTATTTATTTATTTATTTTTTGCATGTTAATATAGTTAAGATTATATCTTCTTCCTTTCTCTTTAATAATAATAGCATTTTAATAATACGCAACTTTTCCCTGGTTCTGCTCTGCTTAAAGGCTGAATAATACAGTTTGCCTCTATACTAATGGGCTTTGTAAATTTTATTGTAATGGAATGAGTTGTATAAATTTAGTCTTGTTTGCATATTGTTCATTTAGATCAAATGTTCTAGCATTGTGTATCAGTGAAGAGCCTGATGGAAAGGCATAGCACCCGTAATTGAGAGAACAACAGGGAAAGAATTGGAAATGTGAAGCATATTTGAATGGTTAAAAATATATAAATGTGCACAACACCAAGGAATTAATATCCCTCTGTACACAGAATAAGCAATGAATAATTCTTACTAGACAGAAGTGTTTGCCCTTCCTATGAGTACTTCTGTCACACAGTTGTCTAGCTGTATATATAAGTATGGGAAATTTTCCAAAAGATGACTGGCTCTTGACTGGCATTTTATATCTCATTCTCTGAGACACTGACATCTGAAAGCCTCCTTCTCTGTTTGCATGGCCAGAATACTTACTTCAGAGTCTTTCTGGTAGTGTGGATGTACTTAGAAAGCAAAAAGGAAAAAATAAAATAAAATTAAATAATAAAATAAAATAAAATAAAATAAAATAAAATAAAATAAAATAAAATAAAATAAAATAAAATAAAATAAAATAAAATAAAATAAAATTGAGGTCTCTTCCAACCTAGCAATTCTGTGATTCTGTGATTCTGTGAAAATAAAATAAAATAAAATAAAATAAAAAAGGTCAGAAAGAGGAGTAGGAAAATTATATACAGAAGAAAAGATGACAGCAGAAACATAATTCTCACATGAAAGGAGAGGTTTAGCATTTTAAAGCTCCAGGACATGTGGTATAGGACCTTCTGGCTGGCTCAGTCAAATCAAAGCATCTCTTAGGGCAAGAAATAGGGGAGCACCCCTATTTTGATCCTCAATATCAAACTTTGCTTCCTTCTCACAAGCTTATTAAACCAAAGAGTATAAAAATGAATGATAGACTAAATAGCTAGTCTTTGTCTCCCAGTTAGGCTTTAGTATGAGAAATTTTGACCTTAGTTAAACCATTTTTCAATTTTCTTTGAATTTTTTGAAATCTCAACAGTCTACATTCTCTTCCACAACACTTAATTGACTGAACACCTCAGTTCTTATGTAGACTTTTACCACTGGTGTCTTTGAAATCAATTGCAAACTGAGCAGAAATTTTGAAAAATGTTTGGTCTGAACTTGAGGAAGAAGAGAATGCCACTTCTGCTTCCCTTCCAGGCACAGGTGAAGAGACAGGAGGATTAAGATCTGTTCTGTTTAACTGAAAGGTTAAACTAAAATACTGAGGGGTAGGGGAACACAGATTTTCACACGAAGTATTTCAGGAAATACTTCACAGGAAAATTACAGCATGATTTCCCAGTATGAAAGTAGGTTGGCTATTGAAGGAGCATGGGGCTGCCTTCAATTCAGGAGAGGAAGGAAAGGCAGGAGAGCATCTAGAATTTTTTTTTTTTTTTTTTTTTTTTTTTTTTTTGCAGTAAACTGGACTAGCATCACTGTAAGGTTTCTTCAGTTCTTGATTTGTTGTTTGTTCCTGTACTTTTCTTGTATAAAGACTAAATTTGGATGTAAATCAAGATAACTCTGACTGAAATAGACTAGCAAAAGTCTAAAGAAGTCTAAAGTACCATCAGTTGTTACTGGGAATCACTGGAGATTTGAAATACTTAACTTAGAAATGCATTTGTACTATTAATTTGAAGTTTTTTGCTCTTCCAATTTTCATACTAGAACAATAATTTTTAAAAGTTAGGAAACTGAAAGAAAAAGCCAAGATTTTTCCCGGAAACTTGTTTTCAAAATACTCCCTGACAATGTAGTTTTCTTTTAAAAAATAAATGTCATGCAGTAATATGATCCATTTGATTATCTTGAATTAATACTTCTTGATGATGCTAAACTCGTTTATTTGAACTATAACGGTTTTAGCTGTGATAATCATCAAGTTTCTACTTAAGTTGCAGTGGAGTTCTGGCTACCTAATGATTGCTACCTTCAATTAAGCAATTTTGATGTCTTTCATTTTTCCTCATTTTTCAATTTTTAGATTTTTTTTTTTACATTATGAACTTGAGACAAGCTGCAAAGTAAGGTACATTAACATCTTAATAAAAATAAAACTTCATAAAAAGCCTGTTACATTTGCTATTTCTAAGTAGAAATATGTCAAGACCCAACAAAATCCTATATAGAATTAATTTATCCTTCCAAGTTTACAATAGGAAAGTTTTAAAATTAAAAAAAAAAAAAAAAGATATGATTTTTGTTCTCACTAGAAAATATGCTTGTAGAGGTGACTGTTATGAATACATTATTCTACCGTCTGTGCACAGTGGCCTTCAATAGTGGCCTCCAGGTGAAAAAGATCACTAGGCATCCACCATTAAAAATAAATAAATAAATAAATAAATAAATAAATAAAAATGGGAAGGAAAACAGATATTATCATGAGAAAAATCAGGATTTTTTTTTTTTTTTTTTTTTTTTTTTTTTTTTTTTTTTTACAGAAGTTTTTGTTCTTGCCTCAGAGGTCTTTCCCTGTTCACAGAGTATCCCATGTGGCCAGAGACATAAATTCACTTCTCCACTGTACAATTAGTACTTCACTGTACAATTGCACTGTACAGTGCAATTAGTGTTTATGCATTTATTTTTATTTTTGCAGGAAAATTAAAGAAATTAATTAGTTCATATATAGTTCATACACTTACAGAACTATTTAAAGTTTTATGACATCAGAAGAAAAATCATAAATAAATAGTAATGTTATTTACAACATAGTAGAAATTTAGCACAGCCTTATGGGACCAAACAACAATGTAATGGCTAGACAAAAGTTCTATCTTAAGAGTTTTGGTGCAGAATTCTCATACTTTTCCAACAAGCAGTTTTCTGGTTTTACAGGCAATGTTAGTTATATGATTATTAGAAATTATTTCCTGATATAGATGTAAACAGGTTACCTAACTGCCTCTTGACAATATTCCTTCTGTTCTCCACAATTTTTGAAAATATCCCATCTTTTTTGTTGTTGTTGTTAATTAGCACATACATTGTTTGTATTCAACAGACCCTTTCAAAGGTACTTTTTTGACAAATGTTTTTACTGTTTCCTGTTGCCCCCCCACCCTCCCATCCCATAGTCATTCATATTTACTCACTTTCTGGAGCTAAAGAATCCCCTCAACATCTTTAAAACTGTCTTGCACAAGCTTCTGTTTGGAATATCTCAGATCAGAGACAAATCTCTTAAAAAAAGTACGTATCCAACTGTTACAGTTAAAATGTTTGCAGCATAGGGTGAAAACGCCTGTAGAACAAACTTGCTGATGCTTCACGCAACAATTAATAGCTTATTCACCTCCTATAAAAGATGCAGAGAATGGGATATCTATTGGACAGCTGAGCACAGTCAACTTTCAATTTAACTTGCACAATGGCATGCCATTAAACTGTATTCCAAATTAATGTCTGAATCTCTCAGTTGTTATATTCCATCTGAGGTGGCACTGTAAGCTCTTTCCATGATCAGTGGAGTTTACCACCACCTGCTCACTTTCAGAAATGAAGGAAGGAAACAGGGCTAGCATGCTACTGACAGGAAGAAAAATGTCAACCTAGCAAATTGTAGGGAATGCAATAAAAGTTGAAGCAAATTTCTATTCTAAGACTGACTATGTGGTACGCAAAATCTTCCATAGCTTTTGATAGGCTCATGTTATTGCGTCCAATTCAAGAAGTATCACAGAATGAGTACAGAACACAAAAAAATAATGCAAACCCTAAGCACAGATCTTTCATTTCCTCCTTGGAGACCTTAGCTTTTAAAACCGTCTTTTTATGTGCCTGTGTATAAGTGTTTGCATAGACAAGCATACAAGAGGAGAATTAAAGAATAAAATCTGTAAAATTTATTTTGCCTTGATTAAGCCTTCTGTAGGAGCCAGTTAATTCTAGCTCTTTATATGTCTACTGTACAATCTGTAAGAAAATGGGGAGCTTGTCCTTTATAAAATATGATTCTGTTCATAAAACAGTACAACTGCTAAGACTTATTTTTTTCTTCCAGAGAACCTGAACACTTAAGCCATCTGCATTCAGCAGTTCTACCATGCTGTTTATTCAAATGAGAATTTGTAACAAAAAGGTTACTTCATTGGGCCAGTTCAGCTTGCTTGCCCAGCAGGAGCTCCACACTTTATTTAAGGTTTTAAACTCCATATCAGTAACATGAGTTGATGTTTAGAGCACAATAGTGATACAGTATAGCCTAATATATGCATTTTTCCTTCAGAATTCTAATGGTTTAGTACTGAAGGAAATTAACACAAGCCTTATAGAAATTAAAGCAAGGCATTTATTTCATTCACAGAATGCAGTGACTTCCAATGGTTGCACTGCTAAGGACTCTCAGCTTTGAAAGAGACCTTTTATTGTGCAGGAAGAAAGCTCAGATACAGCACTGAGCGAAAATTTCAGAGTCCAGATTAGCATGCCTAGCAACTCATTGCTGTGTACCATTTTTTCCCAGTCCCCTACTAGCTGAACTCTTTCCGTACATCCTTAATTGATTGGGTTAATATAAACCCTCAGCACTACCAGTGTTTGTGTGGCCCCCATAATAAGACTATTGTGTGCTTCTCTCTACTCTTGTGTTCCCTATTTAGGAATGTGTCTCTCTGAGCAGTTCAAAAGTGTGAGCAAATGAAAAAAGCCACAATCATTTCATTAATGATTTGTAAACAGAATATCCAGTACTGACGCCACCTGCATAGGCTTTCAGAAGAAAAAATACTGGATTTGCAGAAGCTCTGTGTAGAATTGCTTAGGAATTTAATTCCTCAGAGTAAATAAATGCCCCAATTAACACTTTTACACTCAACCAAATGGTTGTATTTAGAGGAAACAGTTCTTTCTTCAAGGAAAAATTCAAAGGAGACATGGGATAAAGATAAAAAAGAACACCCCCAAAACAAACAAACAAAAAATAACCCTTAAATGTCTCCCATCAAGTTTTACACAAGACGGCACACAGCAGTGGCTGCAGTTAAAAAGGCAGACAGCAAAATGTGTTTAAAAAAGGAATGTAAAGTAAGAGAAAAAGTTCACTGAAAATTTCAAAATAGCAGCAAATGTGTTTATAGCTTCAGTTTGCTGCTGCTGTAGGCCTCATTAAAGCAAGTCTTTGTTTTTTCCTTTTCAAACACTACCTATTATGACAGCTAGAAACAGCTTACCAGCTGCATACTGTCATCTTGGCCTGCCAAGATATCATGTAATCATTCTCAAAGTCTGAAAATGGGTATTCACAACTGGCTTTGTGAAGATGTCAAAAAGCCTAAAATTGCTCTGCATGCATATAGTTCTAACTACATGGCATAGCTGTTGATTTAAGAAAGACTTTTAGTAAACCTTACTGAAGTAATATTTATCTACTGTATCTATCCAAATTAAAGGCAAGCTTCTTACATGGCAGTAGATATGCACAGTTTTAAAGACCTGTCAAGTACTGTGAAGTTTCTTCAAATGGAAGGAGAGAAGAGTCAGGTTTCTTTCTGAAATGCCAGACATTCAGCCAGTCACTGGTGGCTGCAGTGACAACACAAACCCCTCATCAGCCAGGGGCTCACTTGGGTCTTTTATATGATCTGCTATCCTTCTGTACTCTGCCTACTGCTAAAGGGAACATGTTGCAAAGGAAGGAGACATGAAAAGGAAGCTCTGAATATTTTATCTTGCAATTTTGAAAACTGACTGTATCATGTAAAACTGCAACATCCCATAAGTAAACAGTGGAGTTGGTCTACATTTTCGTTGGAGTGGGTAAGGAGAGAATTTGACCATTGTCAAAAACATTACATTGCAGAAAAAAAAAAATTTTGAGGGAAGAATTGCCTCTGAGTGAGGTGTGGCTTGTGCATGAGCACTGCTTTCCTCTCTATATTGCCAAGAGAATGAAGACAGACTTACTCCCTTCAGAGAAGGCTTCTTCTTCATGGAGATGAAACAGCTGCCCATCCTGAAAAATATATCACCCTACCCCAGTCCCCAGTCTCCTGCTTTGCAGTATTCTGTAAAATGCACTTATGGGGAAGGTGAAACAAGCTTTGTCATCCTGAAATAAAATGTGCTCATACACATAAAAACAAACAAACAAACAAACAAAACAACAACAACAAACACTACCAACACAGGATCACATAGTTTTCAGGAAAACAACAACAACAAAAAACAGAGAATATTCCTGTGTTGATCAAAGTGCAGTGGGGACAAATTTGTCTTAAATAATATAGGCAGTGTACCTTGTGCCTTGTTTTCACCTGAAAAGGAATGTAGTAAAACTAGAAAGGGTGCAAAAAGGAAGCCAAAGTTAAATAATCTACCTTCAACAATACAAGAATCTGCATTAGGTCCAAAGACTTGGGAACTACTGAAATAAGATCAGTCACTCTTCACTGTACAGCATTAGATGCCATCCATTTCCTGAATGCTTTGAAATTCCTCATTTCAATGGTTTATCTGCCATCGACTAACTGTCCCATACAAAGATGTAGAGCAGGAGTAACGGAAATGGAACATAATTCTGTGATATGGAGGCTATGATTTTGCATCAAGAAAAATATTGGCATCATATTTCTGTGAAGATCTTTGTCATTGTTGTTGGTTTCTCACATATGGGTTTATGGTTATTTGTGTTCTCATATACTACAGCTTTGAAGCACATTTTTACAAAGTTTTGGGGTTGTACTGGAAAGATTTTTTATTGTAAATAAAGTCTAAAGTGCTACAAAACAACTAAAACTTCTATGCAAACTTGAGCAAAAACCATCCTGACATAATATGATTGAGTATTCCTTGCAGTAAATGCAACAAAGCAAATCAGAAGAGTTAGTGGAACCATGACTTAAAGAACCAATAACACCGATATGAGTCATTAGCAATTCGCTCTTTCTCCCGTGATGAAGGCTTCTCCATCACTGGAGGAATATTACTTGAATAATTCTGGATAGCATAGTTTGAAATCTATCTAGTGCTTTTCTTGCATTGTATGTGTAATAAGCAATATTGAAAAGCAACTACACAAAAAAAATGGACTTCCTGAAAAGTCTCACAATGGCAAGAACAGTTACCCAGCCTACTTGCCAAAAGTCCACTTCATCTCCTATTTTAAGTAACAGTCAGCAGATATATCTGGGAATTTAATTATTTGTTATGCCACCAACACCATTGCAACAGAACGATAAATATATAACTGATAACACTCCCACTTTAGGAATGTATTCAAAATATGCATGGATTCAGAGAATCCTAAAGTGAACAAGCTGGGAATTACCTGACACTTGCAATTATAGTATTGGAGAAGTCTGTTCTGTGACGTGCTTGTTAGTTTGTTTGTTTGTTTGCTTTGGTACATCTCTTTGGATTGAGACATAACCTTACAACAGTCTTCTTGCATGTCTGGATTCTTTTAGGAGGAAATCCACATGCAGGTAGGAATGGAGTTGCATTGTGTTTCCATTTTAACTGCTGAAGGGATCAGGACAGGAGGGAACACCCTAGAGCCTATGAACTCCACCAACTGGACACATAACACATTGTTCTGTGTGGTATGTAATATACATTGGGGAAAATGCATTTTTTTTTTTATTTTTTATTTTTCTGAGACTTCTAAGAAAAGACATTCAGAAGCTTGGATGCTAAAATAGCACAGACAACAGCATATTTGTGTCTTAACCAGTAAGAACTGTGCAAGCATTTTCTAAAGTGTGTGATTCTTACGAAGTTAGAAGACGTAAGATGCCCAATGTGTATTCATTCACAAAAAAACTTTAAGCTTTTCTACATGATCTTCCTTGTTCCTTTAAAAAGAACAAGAAATCCAAAATGAATACACCATCCTCCAGTATGATCCTTGGTTGTATCTGGATTTCTTTTCTCTCTTTTCAGATCTGATGAAAATGCAGTTTCTGGCAGGTAACCAAATCAGAGTAGCCTTCTTGCCCAGGTGAGTTCTGATCATTGTAGTCACTATTGTGATATACTCACTAAAAAGATTGAGGCATAGCATCCTGTCCTAGAATAAATAGCTGGATGTTGAGTAATTATTTGGAATTCATTTAGAATGACTAACTTTTGCTTGCTTGTAAATTGTTGTTGAAACACTGAACTTGGTCTTTCAGGACACACATTTAAAAATAGAGAACAGACTTCCTTGTAAGTTTGTGAATATAACCTAAAACTATTTATGAATTAGAATTCTTTGCATAGTGATAATGCAAGCTTTAGAATGGCTACAGAAATCTTATACTACAGTAGACAATAAAAGAAACTTTAATATCTTAGGGAGTATGATTCTAAAAATAAATCTGTGGCTTTGAGAAAATGGCAAGTAGATATTCTGACACAAAATGTACTCAGGGTATTTATTTGTATAACTCTGTTTCATTAAAAACAAATATCTCAAACTGGTCTGCTTATAGTTACTGCCCTTTTAGGAGAAAACACAGAAAACTTCTTTGCAGAAATATGTTTTTTTTTTTTTTTTGTTTATTTGTTTGTTTTTAATATATATATATGTATATAGAAATATATATATATATATCTTTCAGCTCTACCTTTTCTTTAGACTTTGCCAAAATTGTTATATTCCCCAGAGTATGATGAGAAATTATATTTGTGGGATTTCAAATTATAGTAAAAGGAAATTGCACAGTGACCCTTCCTTATGTGCAAGCAAATCTTATAATTTTCTGCTGGAAAGCAAGTAAGTGAGAGATTGTGATGCCTTTGAGAAAAGAAGCAGCCTTTGGCGGTGCTAGCAAGCTATAGCCTACAAAATAATTTCATGAAGCTGAGTTTTTGATTCATTTAGGAACTCACGCTCATCATTATTTTGAAATTTGCTAATTCCTATTGCACCATCTGTAAATACCTCAGATTAGCCCTTAATTAGCACATACTTGAATGTGACAAAATCAATTCTCTGCACTATAAACTTGGGTAACTCATTTTTAAAAGAAACCAGAAAATCTTAGTTTAGCTTTCTTAAGGAGTGCAGTCAAAGGTTTACAATTCCACTTGGGAATGTTTTCTAATCTACCACTCAAGGTAAATGGAAAATTAGAGACAGGTTTTTCCGTTCCAGAGAGGCACTGAATAAGGAGGAAAGGCTGCTGTTCTCTGCAGTTGTGAACAGCAGCAGCTAAATTCACTCATCTCCCTCTTCATCATGAATTCATATTAATTTATAGATTTCTGTGGCATTTGTTAAGGTGTAAACAAATATAGCTCAGTTCAGAAGAAAAATGTATAATTAATGGTATTTTTCAAAATGTGTGTCTGTTCTACTTTTTGTGATTGACTTTTTATTTTTCAGGTTGCAACAGTGTGATTCATAGCCATATGCTGCTTGTTGGACTCCAGAAATTTCATTACAACTGAAAAAAAAAAAAAAAAAAATCTCATTCAATTTATTATATGATTTTTTTAGATATATCCAGACATCTTTATAATTGTCTTCTCAAAGGAGAGCTGGAAGAAAGTTCAGACATTTGGTGAATTGCTTATTTATTCATTTATTTATTTGTAGGGGTGTGTGTGTCTATTTCTTTCTTTCTTCCAGCAATGCAATATGTACACCAATATTTAAGTGTAGTGGTAAAAATTGACTTTGTTAGCTTTGCTCTAAATTGTGAAAAGTACACTCATACTTCAACTCTCTCATTAATAAACTTAATACATGATTATGATAATAAGTAACAGCTCTTACTTTCTGTGCTGTCTTTTATTATAATTGCAGAGCAGTTTGCTAACTGATTAACAGCCTATAAATAGTTCATTCAATTATCAACTTGACTATTTCTGTGCACTTCCAGACAGAGCAAAATTGACAACTAATGGTGTTTAAACGTGACTACTTCACATTTTCCCCAGAATTAAGAGAAACTTCTGGTCTAAGTTGGACATGATCACTGTGGGGCAGAAGGCCTTCAAATAACCACTAATCTGGATGTGGTCTTGGTTCCTTCTGAACGAGTACCTACTTAACTCGTTCCAAAAGCCAAAGAGGGTGCTATTGATAGTGGAAGAAGCTGCTTTGGGAGCAGGGTATGAGTAGAAGGCTTGACCAGAGTTCATTATTTGTGTGTTTTGGCATATATGTCTGCTTGCTTGTCTTAATCTAACTAGGTAAGTAAGAGTGTAATCTTGAGGATAACATGCACATTTTTATTTTATTTTTTAATATAAGCAATTTGTAACACCACTTAATATACAACATGACAATGAGATTGTGGGAATCAACATGTATGCTAAATCACTCAACTCACTGTTTTCATTTGGCAGATCTTGTATATTTGATTGTGCATTCTCTATCTATGATTACTTCTCCTGAGAGTGTATATTAAGCATTCTTTGAATGTATTCTGTGTCTTGATTATCAAATGCATTTAAGTGGTAGAAATGTAATGCCATTATATGTCAAAGTAACTTGTATTTCAGAAAAATGGAAAAATGAGTAAATGTGGGTTAGTGTATTGTTTTTCCCCACTAGGAAGGTACAAGTCAGCTGGTATATCTTTGTTTTTGTTGATAGTTACTTTCTGAAGATTCACTATAAAGCTTGTTATTCTTTAGGGCAAAAAAGTTTGAAAATGGCATGCTTCAAATGTGTTTTACTTTTTGATAGTGAGTGGCACTGCTAGTTTGATCCCTATATGTTAAAATATTATCAGCTCTTTTCTTTTCTCACCAAGAGTAAATCCTTTCAAAGATGAAAACTTAAACATGTTTCTTTTCACTTCAGAC
Organism: Nettapus auritus; assembly: GCA_011076525.1. Taxonomy (NCBI): domain Eukaryota; kingdom Metazoa; phylum Chordata; class Aves; order Anseriformes; family Anatidae; genus Nettapus; species Nettapus auritus. The sequence goes on along the minus strand of CM021766.1, from coordinate 93,158,708 downwards.
TTTTTATTGTGACCCTTCAAACAGGAGGAAAAAAAAAAAAAAACACCTCTCACCATGCAGTTTACAATGAGAAGAATAATCAGGAGATTTTTTCTATTCATATTTTTTATCTGGCTTTTGTCTTTTTAGCTGTTTCGGTGACATTTGCTTTGAAAACATAGGTCTTTGTTTTATGCTTCCTGAAAGATTATAATTGATTCAGTTGCCGTCTATGTGCGCATGATGAGTATTTGTTGTGTAGATGGAATCGGTACTGGCAGAATATTGCTGCATGCTGCATGTTGCATTATTCACTTTCATCTGCATGCAGCTCATGGCTGGCAGGCTCCTCACAGCTACCTTTAAAGTGGCTTATCCAATATAAAACTCTGGCTTCTTCAGTTGGAAGTCTAGTAGATCAGTTGTCATATTGGAAGCCTCCTGCTGAATTCAGGAGAGAATATAGGATAAGGGGCATGCCAAGGTCTGATAGAGGATTGTTTGAGGTGGCATTATTGTGCTTTAAAAAACTCTGGTCATTTCTCTTCAAGTTATCACTTTGGCTGAAGAGCAAAACAAGGTTGAATTTAACAGGGATAAATCCTAGGTTAGAAACAACCTTTTTTTTTTTTTTTTTTTTTTTTTTTTTTCCCTTATTTGTCATTATTATATCCTGTGCAATCCAAAGAACATAATGATATCTTGGAAAGCAGGTATGGGTAACTCTGTTTCATAGTACATAAATACCTAAAATAAACACTTAACTTTTCTGTAGCAAGTCTGTGCTGTTAACCTTTTGTGAGAATCATCCAGTTGACTTCAAAGTGGTGAAATAATAATGAAAATACGCAGATGTGCTTTTCAGTAGGATGCTGTGCAATCCAACAATTTCTTCTTCTCAAGATTATTTTGTTAACTTCAGGGTTTCTGTTACAGCAGTATCAGAGCTGTACTGAATTTACAGGAAGAAATTTTGAGTCCTTAGCCTACTTCTCCATCTGGAAGGTTACTGTCTACTCTACAAACCTGGAACATGTGTTTGCACCTCAGCTGCATCAGCAGGAAATCTCAGGGTTCACACACACCACCAGTGGTGGCGGGCTGATGCTAAGCAGCTAAGCTTACTTGATCAGCTTTGACCTTTTGCTGTTTTTTTTTTTTTGATTTAGTTTGATTTATGTTTGTTTTTTTTTTTTTTTTTTCTGGGGAAGAAACAGACTAGTAGCGTACTAACTAACACCTTAAACTTCTGCACAGCATGACCCTGAGCTTGTGTAGTACTGAGTATGGAAAAGTTCATGTGGGAACCAAATGCAATCAATAATTTTTGGATTGGAAAGTGTAGTTAAGCTGTGCTCTTCAGCTCTGTCTGTAATTCTTAAAGCTCACTTGCATCAAACTTGCTCTATGCGCCAGCCAGCCAGCAAGGTCACAGTTTTGTCTTTTTTTTTTTTTTTTTCCCAGTGGCAAAAGAAATGTAGACAACAAATATTATATTATATACCTAAGATAGACCAACAAATCCTCTTTCAGCTCCTGCATATAGTCTTTTCTCTACTGGACTGCATTATGGGCAACTTGTGAGTAGGGGGAGCCCTCAGTGTATAAGACATACGAATGAAGCAGTTGGCAAAAAAAAAGAGAAGGCAGGAGAAAGAAAGAGAGAGAGAAAGAAAGAAAGAAGGAAAGGAAAGAAAGGAATAAAGAAGGAAAGGAAAGAAGGAAAGGGAAGGAAGGAAGAAAGAAAAAAGAAAGAAAGGAAGAAAGAAAGAAAGAAAAAGAAAAAAGGAAAAGAAAGAAAGAAAAAGAAACAATGACAGAGAATTTTGCATGGAATGTATACATGCACTCTCTGTTTTTAAGTCTCTATTTGAGTCCTAAAAGGGTATTTTGTCTCTTTTATATTGATATGTTAGGTACTTACTGAAGTCCTCACTGGTTAATTAGTTTTCAGAATTCTTCTGCCCTGCAGGTCTTGTTTTTCTAATATCGACCAAATTCCTAACTCTTAATCACTTACAGTGGTAGTCTCTCTTTATGTATCTATTTTGCAACAAGTCACTAAAATTTTTTCTGTGTTTAAATTATGCTATTTTCTTTCATTCTATTACATATTCTTACATGTTGTTTAGCAATGAATGACTGATTCTCTTTACAGTAAAAGCATATGTTTAGCACTTATTACTATTTCATGCAATGTTTGCAACTGAAAAATATTTCAGCAGCAGGTTAGAATGAATAAATACACTGTAGTATCCTGACCAAAATAATTCTTCAATACAAATGGAATGCTAATCAGAATTTTTCAGCAAGTTATCAAATATCTTCAGCTGATTGTTTAAGTCATTTTACTTTATAAGGTGAGAATTAGATAGGGTTTATTTATTTGTTTATTACATGCTAAACATAATGGCTATAAAGCACAAAGGAAACAAACAAAACTATTGTAGGTTCTCTATGGGATTTAAGTGAACACAACAACTATTAAAGAATGAACAAAATAAAGAACATTTCCTAAGTTAATGCTGTTTAATCCATTTGCATTTTTCAGAGAAAAAATGTCTTAAGAGATATATTTTTGCTTATTTGAGGGAAGTTTCATTTGTTGTCTTCTAGGCAATGGATGACAAGAAATTTTCAATGTATTTGTAGTGTTAGAAATTAATAATTCATGTTGGTATTATTATTAAATTGCTGTCAACTGAGGATGACTGATAATCATTTTGCCTAAAGGTATGCATCATGGCAGTATATCTATTTGATATCAAGGTGCCAATTGAATCTTAAATGAAATATTTGGACTTCTACAATTCATGGATTTTTAAGGATCTATTGATTCATTTTTCTGCATCTTCCCTCCGAAGAGACTGTGCCTATATGCAAGCACACCATCATATTCTAGTCACAAAACTTGGAAAGTATTGTCTGTCCATACATTAAGACTTTTGTGTCACACTTCACTGGAAATTTCATTCAGAACATACTACTAAAATGTGCATTAAAATGGCAAAACCATTCAAAATGGTTCCTCTGTCTTCTGTTTTGCTTGATAAAGTACTGAATCACTATCAGAGTTATACACAGTAGCATACCACATCATATCAATGCTGAACTCTCACAGAAATTGTTACAGACATCATATAATATTCTAATTTAACTTACAGCACTGTAAGTTAAAAAGCTGTGTTTAACTTACTTTTGTAAGTTAAAAAATCTGAAACCACGTCAGATTTTACTCCAAACATGGCTTAAAAATATGAATTGTTTTGATGCAGATGTCAGATTTTAGAATGACAATGGCAGTTAATAATAAAAGATGCTTTCCATGTTTGACATTGCCTTATGCCGTTTGAGAGTGATGAAACTGGAGGAAAAGTGATTCACTTTAAGCTCATAGAAATATTAAATTTTTAATTTACCTCATTCACCAATTTTCATTCTGGAAAGGTGAATTGCAAAGCGGTGTGCAAGACTGTCCACTCACACCTGTGTTCAAACCCTCTTATGATGAAGAAGTGATGAGGCTGAGCTCTTGCAAGTGTAGGGTATCTTCCAAAGACACACTACAACAGCTTAATGGATAAGGTTATTTTTGGGTAAGGTTATTTGCAGATCTAGTGGTGCTATTTAGCCTTCATTTTTTTATTTTTATTTTATTTTATTTTATTTTTTATATTGCAAATATCAGAAAGTATTAACAGAAATTAAACCTCTAACCTCACACAGAGGGAGATCTTAGCAGTTCTGAATATGGGAGCACTGGTCTATTCACAGTGCAGTTGGCAGCTTGAAATGTGTAGCTTTCTTTAGTTGCCAGGGCAACACATGTGTTTATCTGTCATTTCGAACACAACACTTCCAGTTTAACAGTAGAGGCCATAAAATCACTATTCATTGTTGTTCCTATTTGGAAGCCATACCCTGTGTTGCAGATGACACCCAAGACTGACGTTGTGAAGGAGTTGAACGCTGTTAAATAATTTTCTCTCCAGAATTTACCAGCATTAAATGCTGATCTGGAGTGACTTTACACTGAGCTACAACAATTCAAATTAGCAGGTAGTACTATCCCAAATACCAAAGACAGCATTACACATACTGCTGCTGATCTCTTGTCTAAATAATTTTGACCACTGGCAGTAAAGCCTAACCTCTTCATGTGGCATGCAAAAGAAAGAGGCATTTGTCAGTCTGGTGTTTCAAAGAGTGTTTCTGAAAAGCTATCCTGATTCAGTCTCTCCTTTTTACTATTGAAAAGCACTGCTAGGCAGAGTTAAATGGATTAATTACATTTTCAGTGTAAGAGAAAAAAGAAATAAGAGTCTTGTCTTTATCTCCTCTGATTTCAGAGGCTGACTAGAGGCTTTTCAAATGTGCATATCCCTTTAATGACTTAATCATCTAATTAGGTGACTTGCAAAGGCTATTGGCAAATGAGCAGAGGGTTATTTTCTAATTCCCGTGTATCTGTTGATAGAGCAAAGTATTCTGGTATAGTCTCTGTCCTTTTTCTCCATTCAAGATTTTGGAGATAAAGAGTTAAGATTAAAGATGAACAAGCTCTTTGAACAGGAAATGCAAACTGGCTAAGAATGTGTTATTTTTGTTTTAATCCTCTGCAGCTTTTTAGCAACAAAGTTGGTTTAGAGATTAGTTTTAAATCACTTAAAACAATCCCTCAATTTTGAAGTTTTCTTTTTAATGTACCCACTTGATAAGTGTCAAACCAGCTTTAAGACTTGAGTCAGGTTGAACTCACCCATTTCAGTGTGTATTGAAATGGGCACTTAACAAATGGTCTTTATATGCGAATACTGAATAAAAATACAGTCAGAGTTCTTCTGTGATCATGGGAAAACAGTGTTGTCTAGAGGTTAAAGCAAGTAGCCAGGAAACATGAATTTGAGTTTGTGTCTAGCTCAAGCACTGAGTTGATGCTACCTTTATTAGTTTGGGATGTGTGGTCTTCATTACTTGTTAAGTCCAGTATCTGTGTTTACTCCTGGCATTTCAAACATATCAATTTCAGCTTTACATTAAATACCAGGAAAAACTGTGAAGCCATGCATTACTGTGAAAATAACATTTACTTGAGGGGAGCTGACAAAGTTACCTAAACCATCCAATAGCAATATGCATGTTAAAATAGTTCATGCGTGTTTAGGGTCATACTGTGAGTTTTACATGTGTAAAGCTACGTATTTTTATATTTCAGAAGCTCTGGTGCTGCTGCCAGTTACGTGACTATCTCAGCACTGGATTCTTTAGTACAGCTTTTGGAGATTAATGGTATTTCAACACATTATCTTGTGGACCACAGTTACAAAAGTCAATTCAAATTAAACGTAGTAAATGCACTTAAGGAATGAACTTAGCCTTGTATCTAATGTTTAATATGCTGACTGGAAGGTAGTTTGGTAAAGTGCGAACTGAAGGAGTTGTCAAAATCATGGCTTTCCAAGAGACACCAGTAACTGGTTTTGAGTTTATTGAGACAACCCATTCACAGGATAAATACAATTGTATCCTAGTTGCACAGACTTGTAAGGAGAGAAGCTAAAATAAGTTTTAATGAATTCTCACATCTAGCGACTCTCCAGCTCATCCTATCATTCTCCCCTGTGGGAGAACATGATATTTAGTGTTTCCTCCACCACTCTACGGAGAGTCACAACCTCCAGACTTTCCCCACAGTAGTTAATGTGTTTTCCTCACTTTTGCTTGTCAACATTATTCTTTTTTACAAGGTTTGCTCCCTGTATTCAACAGACCTCTCCTTCTTTAAGATGCAGTGAAGTGTCATCTCCTAAACTGCTTAAATACTACGGGTTATCAAGACACTGCACACTTAATTAGAACATTCATCTGTACCAGAAGAAGTTGTATACTAATACTGTTAAAGAAATGGCTTGGACTTATGACTTTTATGCAATATTCAGCCAGGTTCTTTACCTGTGTTATAGTTTTAGACACAGCATGGCTATGGCACAGTTTTGTGACATAGATACCTACTCATCAACTTCTTCTCAGTAGCCAGGAAAGTGATAGTGCTTTAACAAGCAGTTCTCCAGCTCAGTTAGTCAGTAACTCTAATCAGATTTTTTTGTTTGTTTATTTTGTTTTCATTTTTGTTTTTGGTATATGTACCTAGAAAGACTGCATTGTAGGTATCTTAGAGTACAGGTCCAAATTGAAATACAGTCATTTCTGTCTTCTGGGTTCAGCGCTGTATGTTTTATCTGTCAGATTCACTTTTCCTTACTGATAATATTGCCAGAAAACAAATATCAGAAAACAAATTT
>CM021766.1:93115676-93149575 GCA_011076525.1 Nettapus auritus | reverse complement strand
TGGCTTTCTGCTTGGGTGGATTTCCCCACAGAGTTACCCTGTTACAACAGTCAGAAACTGGCCTAGGGAAAGACAGCACAGCTCCGGAAAAAAGCATGACACTGCCTATGAATGCACCACGTACCAAACACAGTTTGTTGTCAGGAACTGATAAGCCAGCCATGTCCAGCTCAAGTGGCCCTGCTTCCCATCGGCTTGAAAAGGCCTGCCAGCCAGGAGGCTTTGGTCACAGCGCTATGCTTTATGCTCCCGACCCCATTGTCCCAAGGCTTCAGGGACTGGGCGGGAGGCGTCGCCACCCCACCAGAAGGCTATCAGGGGTGGTGGGATGGTGTGGGGGGAAACAGTCTGGGTTCTTAGGAGGGAAGTCCTGAGGAAGAAGCATCCTGTGTCCAGGAGTGCCTTGGTCAATAAGCATCTCTTCCTTCAGTTTTGGCTTCCCAGTTATGGTATGCATAAAATCTTAGTGCTGAGAAGCATTTATTTGGGTTTTGCTAAAACCTGTAGCAGAGTTTGTATGTTATGGATGTGGGTAATAAAGAGTCTTATCATATATAGCCTTAACTTTTTGGAAGCACCAACTTCCTAAAAGTGAATGAAACCCTGCAAACAGGCAATAAACCTGTGGAGAATTTGAGACCAAAGTTTAGTAGGAGAACTGAAGTCATTTTAGTTCACTTTGATTACTCTTTTTAATAGGTAGCTTACAAGGAGCTTATCACCTGTTTTTTATAAGTAACTATGTTTGACATTTCAATTTCATTCTTACAGCTTTTAATACATTTTTTATCTTGTACTCTTCTGCAGATAATTTACTTCCCAATGTTTCTTTGTAATAGCAACTGGAATGGAAAAAAATGTTCTCATTTATGTGTAAATTTTGTTAACAAACTCATCTGCATAAATCACATTTCTTCCCAAGGATTTTATTGTGCAATACCTGCTTTTCACTAACGTTAGAACTTTAAAACTGCTTTCAAAATCAGCTTGAAAGTAAATTGCAATGAAAATAAGATCAGTACAACAAAACATTTTGATTTTGGCTTTAAAAAGAAGAGGATAAAGAATCAAGGCAATAAAGGGTATTAAGGCTAAGGAAAATGTTTAGTACTTATCTATTTTTAAGGGGTTTTGAGGGTTATAAAATGTGTGAGTCTAGCCTGTGCATTTGTTAGTAATTGAAATTTGCAATCTACTGTGTATTGTTTAAGTGTACTTGAAGAACATAAGAAACAGAACTCCTTATATTTATTTGTTCCTTTTGACTCAATGTATGAGTTTAACACAGAAGTTTGTTTGCTAGGCTGGCAAAGTGGCAACAATTTTGTCTCAGGTTAGCACCTTTTATTGTGTCATCTTCATAAAAATGTGTGAAAGTATGAATATCAATCACAATGTGCAGATCAAAATTGTCTGAAACTGCAAAACAAATTCATTGGTATTGTAACCAAGGCTACTTACTGGTCTTTTTAGTTGTCCAGAGGTTCACTAGTCCTAACTGGAGAAAAATGCTATGGAAATCTAGAATCATTTTAGTAATGACTTTTTTGTTGCATTTAATATTCTGTGTTTCAGCATTCTCTGAAGAAAATGGGTATGTAGACTGCACATCGTGACTGGCATTCACTGCTTCAAATTTCAGTGAATCCCCTCCAGAGTGCTTGGAACATTGAGCAAAGATTTTAATTTAAGATCAGTTCCTCAGATCTCTTAGAATTACCAGTGAATTGTCCTATATGTTGATTTAAGATAGTGCAATATCATTTGTTCTTTGCTCACTCAGTGGTAGCAAAGATGGATAATTTGAGAAAGCCTTGGTTTCAGGTATCTCTTCTTCTGATCAATCAATAAGTAATACATCAGTGAGTGGCAAAAAAGTTCTTCCTGTTAAATGCAGCAAAATATGTAAAACTTTATTATGTTAAATATAAAACACTAATATACAGTACTGCGGTGAAAACTTCAATTTCATGTTATTTTTATGTACCCATAATGCTGTTTAGCTGGTTTGAATGGCTTTGTATAGTAGCCAGTCTTTCCAGTCTAGAAATGCACAAAATTCATAATTGGCTTGTAAACACTTTATTAGAGACTACACTCATTTCCTCTGTAGCCTTCAAAGATCTAGCATAATGACTATCTGGAATGAATTCTGCTCCTTGTTTTAGTAATTACTGCATCTGTGTATGCTTAAACTTAACTGTTAAAGGTTGCATAGTGGAATTATTTTCTCAACAACATAAAAATATAAGAATTTTAGCCAATTCTGATTCAATGTCTCCTTCAGAAAGTAATTGCCCAAAATACCTTGTCTGTAGAAATTATTACCTACGTATTTAAGAATCTTAGATATTTACAAGAACAATTTAACCCAAACCAGAGACCCAATGCAAGTCATGTAAAGGAAGAATCATAATAATAACCATTCTAGAAAAAAAATCTATGTTGTCAGTCCTGCTTTTAGTATTGATTAACGTCAGAGGGTCAATAGGTTGACTGTGAACATCTTTTGGTTGTTGTAGGAAGTGCACCAACGCTTTGTTTGTAATCGAGGCCCAGACTTTGAAAGACATAAAACACTGTTCTCTGAATCAGGACTTTATTTATTACCTAGATTCTCAAACACACTAGGAAAAATTGTATTATGACTCTCTTTATAAGTGGCTTTCATTTTTTGTGGTTGTGGCTCCATGAGCACCTACTTATTATTTGACTATGTTTTCCACTAGAGCAAGGGTGGAAGGCGAGCTCAGGAATCAAAATCTGCCCTGAAGCTTCAAGGAGAGTGGGAGAGATTTTCATTAGAAAAGGTTACAAGCGCAGTGGCAGATGTAAAGCTCAGGGGATTCTGATTTCCATTCCCTATTTTGCTAAACATGATGTGTGATGTTAAAAATATTTTTGTTACTATTCTTGTAATATGAAAACAGACTTTTGTTACACCTGGACGACTGAAATTAGTTTCTGAACACTGTGTCATTTTGAAAATTTTAGAGTCTAAATGAAGGATCTCTTTTCCTTTATTGTCATCCCCCCCATCCCTATAAATAACAGAGGAAAGCAAAAGACTGATGAGTTAGAAGAGTATGGCACCTATTTCCTAAAATTCTTTTTAAGAGTCTAATAACAGCTAAGTTTTCAAAGTGATGAGCAACCACTTTTTTTTTTTTTTTTTCCATTTTCTTCTTTTAAAAGTTTAAATTGAATTTACCTGTATGTCAAAGTGAAAAGCACTTTAACTCTCTTGAAGCTGTGTTTCTCCAAAATCAGCTTCTCTGCCATTTGTCTGCTTTGCATATACTTAAGCAAATGTGTGATTGAAATATTGTTCAGCCCTGAGTCATTTACAAGACCTGGTATGTCATCCCTGAACACAAAGAGCATTCAGTGCTGCACAGAAGTTATAATGCCATGAGTGGTGATGAGCTAAAACCATTTGGAAGAGTTTGAAAGAACTAAGTAGAAAAACAGCCTTGCGGAAATGAAGTTCTACTTATTTTTTATAAATACATTATTTAGTAGCATATGTATGATGAAATGAAAGCAATGAAAGAATATTCCCATTTTAAATGTTTACCATTAATGCCTGAACTAGATTTAAGATTTCCTTTTGTACTTCAGTATGTGATCTTTAAAAAGACCTCTAGTTTTTGATTCCTAATTGTATGAGTTAAGATACAGCGAGAAAATGAAAGGCAGATGTCTCGCACCTTAAGTCTATCTATAAGAGTATTTTGGAGCAGTTCAGCACATCCAAGGTTCTGACCTTCTTTGGCAAAGCTTCTTAATTTTCCCACACCTGCAGGTTGTTTTTTTTTTTTTTTCTTTTTTTTTTTTTTTTCTTCCCAGTTCCACAATAAGTGTAGCTAAAACAAGTATTCCAGTGTGCATGAATAGAGCACACAGTAGGCAATTTGGGGACTCATTCATCACTGATCAATAGAACTGCTTGGATAGTGGATGAGATAGCAAACCATTTGATTTATTACATCCAATGTAATAATACATGATTTTAAAAGAAATTAAACCCACAACAGTAAAAACCTTTATCTTATTTATTACTCACTTCTAGAAGAAATAAATAACTACTGCCATTTCTTAAAGGAAAAAATAATCATCTGTATCTGTTGTCTGTAAAGTATGGTATCTTTTCCAACAAGGTGTAAAAATGGTATTTTTAGAAAAGATTTTGTTCTAAGGTTTTTACTATAAAGATGCTGCTATGTACAATTATTAAAATGAACACATATTAAAAAGAAGAGCAACAGAAATACTTTTCCACTTGATCCCTATGTATTTTTACAGGAAGATCTTTTTAAACTTTAACAAAAATGATTTGAATATTCCTGAATAAAAAAATGCCAAATTATATCCACAAAATACACATATGAACATAAACATCTAGGACTGAAATCTGTAATGGAAATAAGTCCTCACAAAGGAAAAAAAGTTTCAAATATTTTCCAGGGAAAATGTATTTTGGCATAAGTGACAAGGCTAAAACTCATATACTGCTTGTGAATGAGTTTCCAAGTGTGTTGCTGCTAAGAGGTTAATCCTGTACCCATTTTATTTATTTATTTATTTATTTTCCCAGTGATGCAGTAATGACAGCTATTTCTCCTTCTAGTGGTACAGATCAGGCACCAGACCAGCAACATACACTTTGATATTGTTGGTACCTATGTCTATATATAATAGATTTGCAAAATTCAAATATCTTAAGTGATCTGCTTCCAAACAATTTAGCACATTATAATATCTCATGAAAATAAACTGTTGAAAATGTTAACAGAGGGAAATGTCCTGTGGCTAAAACTTGGAGTCCAAGAACTTTTGTCTCATTCTTTGCTTTTCAAAATCATAGTGTACTTAACCTAGACCTTTGGGAAATTATTTCTTCTTTGGTCATTTTCAATTACTACTCAGCTATTTATAGAACACAGAGAACATAAAAAAGTGCAGTTTTCCTAATGAGCTTTCCTAAATAGCTTAGAAAAGGTCTTGCTATTTCAAAAATGTCTTAGAAAATAGCTGAGGTTTTTAATTTAACACGATGATGAGCATGAGATTTTCCATGTAAATTCTTTCAATGGGAGAGTAGGGAGAAATATGTCTTCTTCTTTCACTGTTCAAAAATAGTGATAAAAAGAAAAGTTGCAGCATTTTTTATTTATTTATTTATTTATTTATTTTTATTTGGCATTTGTTTTTAATCCAGTCTGGGGAAAGAAAACATCACTGAAGTTTCTCACTATCTGCATTCAGTGGAGTAAAAACTTTCCTTGGCGAGGACTCAGTGAAGTTATCCGTGTTCCCATGAAAAGTTTTGCACTTGGTGAAACAACATTTGACAAATTGTTTTATGACATGATCTGTGTTATATCTGGACTGAATCCATATCTTCATCATTAGTATTTGCTAGTCTCCTTTGAATTCAAAGACCTTCAAATTTAGTGTAGAAATATCCTTCCATCAGGTCAAATACTGGTTAACAATCCTGTCTTACAGAACTCACATACCAATTTATGCTGATTCCCCATTACTCTTTTGGCTGAACATACATAACTTGAACACACAGTGGATCATAGAAGCTTAAGAGCTGTTTGAGTTGTTTTATATAAGGAACTACCTTCTACTATATAGCAAATGCTGTTATATTTATAATTTTTTATTTTAGGCATACCAGATTTCTCTAAAGCATATATATAATGACCAGAATTGAGAACTGTTTAGAAATGTAGAGGATAGTATATATGAAACAGAAGCATAGACTGTAAGTTCAAGTTAATTTATGTGAAAATAATTTTAACCATTGTTCAGGATATTGCTTTGTACTTTGATTTTATTATAAACTGCATAACAAATGTTGAGACTAAACTAGCGGATTTGAGCAGAATTGTAGAGTTGCTTATTTATTTCAGAATCCCTGAATTTTATTACAGATTTTTGGTATAAATAAGATAACTAATGCTGGCAATAATAAAGGTAATAAAAGTTTAACTTCAGTTATGAAGAAAACTACTACTTCTTTACAGTACATCTCTCCTACATGTAAAATCATGTTATACAGCAGGTATTCAATTAACTGACACATATGAACTAAAGATCAAATATTTTTTGTAATATAACATGCTCCTAGTTATTATTGTTATTATTTTGTAAGAGAAAAAAGTAGCATACTCCACCTACCTAATTGTTAACCAGTTGTCCACACATAGCATCTGTTTACATTAGTAATGTAATTGCTGTGATAATAAGCTCATTGATTTAGTATCTAAGGAAATAATCAGTCAGGACATCACATTTGTCTTGCTTTATTTGACAGCCTATCTTCTACCCTGAATAGGCAATGTCAATTCTTGCCATTGTTTCAGGGAAATGGAGCCACAAAAACCCAACCCAATACAACCAACCAACAAAAACAAACAAAAAAACAAAACAGAAAGCTCTCTTCTCTTTGCCAACTATTGCTGTAAGAATGTTTGTTGCAGCTAACTGGTATTGGACAAATTTAATTTCAACAGCGGCACAAGTCCAGCACAATTTAATGTAAGAAAATTGTATTTCTTTTGTTATTCAGGCAGTTTGACAGGCTTATCTTTCACTTGACAGTTAAGCATAAAAGTGAAAAACTAAAAATAAAATAAAACAAAAACAGAACTGGGAAACTGGTTAGCTAAGTCACTTGGAAGTTTATTCCTTTCTTTAAGTGTTCTTGTGTGAAAATGTATAAACAAATTCCTTAACAGAAGCACTTTACTGGATAGTAAGATGTCTATTTACTTGGCATTCACCAAAACCACAGAGGAATATAATCAATCAAGAGTGTTAAAATAAAGAACAAACTGTTTTTACACTTTTTAGTTGTTATTTTTGTCTTTATTTTATGTGCAGTGTCATATTCACATGTCCTTCCTTCTGCAGTTTTGGATTTTACAGGCTTTCAAAAATCCATGGTCCATAGAATGAGTTTATGAGCTGAAATTATACAGGATCAGGTTATTTTCATCTTATGTGATGTTCAGGCTAGAGAGGAGGACAACAGTCTGTCCTTTCCATTTTTTTGCTGCCCATGAATATGAGTATCTGTCACAGAGCATTTGTCTGCACTGATTTCTCTGGATGTAGATGCAGATGAATTATCTTATTTTAGATGGAATGGGGAGCAGAGAGCAGGAGAATTCTTATTCTCCCATGTACTACATCTCTGTAGTACTCTCTATTCATCAGTTTACAGACAGTACAACTGAACTCATAGTGCATACAAGATAGAGCAAAACTAATACTATTCTAATTAAATAGCAGCAATACATTCCAAGACCTCTTATTTTGAAGGACATCTTAAAAATACTGCCATTAATAATCATGTACTTCACAAAGAAAGTGAATCTTGAAACAATTATAAAGAGGAAGGGAAGGATCACTTTTCCTCTTCTAAGAGTAAAACAAAAATAATAATATAAAAAATAAGATATTGTAAGCCACAACATATTCTCTAAGAAATGAACCAAAAAAGAAAATTTACCTCACTTCACCTTAGTATTACAATAAGTTCAGGTTTCCTTACTTCTGCACAAGGTGTTGTTTTTTTTTTTTTTTTTAAATTGCACATGGGAAGAAGACTTACACTTTGGAAAAGTCAGTAGAAAAAAGATACACAAAATTAAGCCCTTATCATGGAGTTTTAATTACCTATGCAGTAGTTGTACTTACAAGATGAGAGCAACCAAGTCAGGTTGTTCTTTGTTTCTAAACCAGATGCAGGGCAGCAGAAGCGTGGCCTCACAGCTCATCTAAATTCTGAATTCCGGCAGGCTGACAGCTGCTCCAAAAAAAGGCGCTTCCTACTCAGCATTTTTAACCATGGTTACAGAAATGGAGATACTGTTAAATTGAAGAAGAAGAGCTTGGATGAGTCACTTTGGGAGGCGTAATTGTTTATCACTCATTTGCTGATACATCACAAAAAATGCCCATTACAATTGAAAACTGTATTATATATATATATATACACATATATATATATATTTTTCCCACAACTCTCCTGGACAGAAACCTTGAAAGGTGTCTCCAAAATGAAGTCCTTTCCTGTCAGACAAATGAAGCCTATTCAGTTGTGGCCCCTGAGTACTGCTGGCAAAGATCAGAGTTGACACAAATCCAGACCCTGTTCTGCTCCACAGAAGGTAGGAAATCTACATTTCTGTTTCAACTTGCAGGGCAGTATTTTATGTCTCTTGGAGTTCTTTCACTTCTCAGAGTTTCAAAAGGACACTATGCTGATGCTGCCAAAACTACTAAGTTTGAGACGTGGGTGCATATGGGTATTGCTTCAGCAGGGACAATCTGCTGAAATAAATAGTCAATTGTCATCCGGGACAGATTTGTTAGGGTACCTTTATTCTAAGGGTTTCACATCACTTGTATTTGTACAGCTGAACTTGTTCCAGTTGTGGCTGAATATTTATTCTTTTTATAATATTATTTTCTTTTGGACTGAATTTAAGGTTTGGAAATATGTGAAGAAATATCTTGTTTGTCACCATGTTAGCAGTTTTCAGTGTTCTTTCCTGAAGCCAGATTATCCAGTTTAAGGTATATGCTCAAGCTATAAATGAGCATCTACTATATGGATAGGCTATGTATATTGAATATTTATTCATTGATATACACATGCGCACATATATAGAAATTACTACTGCACTCTGAAAGAAATAAAAGACATGTCCAAACTAATATATGCATTTCAGCAGATTTAAAGATATTTATTTCACTTGTGATGTTCTTCCTCTTTCCTAGAAAAGTGTGTCTGCTATAGCATATTTTTAAGCTACAAACAAAGTTTTGTAGCTTTCAGATTACACACTTATAACCTCAAAAAATGTGACTGGAATATGAGTTACTGCCTTCTGGATTTGTACTTAACCAAAATGCCTTTCTTCCTATGACAAGGGATTTCAGAAGTTGGAATCAAAATCAAAGATATGCATGTTTTCTTGTATTGGACAGTTGATAATAACTTGAATACTAGTGAAATATGGGTAGCAGTTGCAAACCAGAGTGGGAAAGGGCCATGCAGATCCTATGTGCAACCTCTAAAAGTGTCCAGTCTGATTGCAAACAGGTTTTACCTAATGATTTCTGAACTGAAATCAATTTTAATTCTCTCTCTCTCTCTCTCTCTCTCTCTCTCTCTCTCTCTCATTGAACCTGAACTTTCCTTTCTTAAAAAGTGTTTGTACAAAAGAAAACTAGAGGCATTACATCTCTAAGAAGACCCTGAAGAACCCACTGGAGAAGACCTGTGAGAAACCAGGTCATCAGAGTAGATAAATGAAGATTCACTGCGTGAGGGGACTGAGTGACCTAAGGGCCCTGTCTGCTATTACCTGAGCAGAAACACTGGAGGGGAATCATTTGAAGGAAGATAAGAAAGCAGTTTTCTTTCTGATTCTGAGCTGTTTCAGTTCAGTTTGAGATGTACTGTGTCAGTCACATGAGAGCCTGTCATTAGAACTTGTCACCTATTTTTTTTTTATACTTATCTGAGGATAATGCCTTTCTCTGGTTATGCTAAGTTCTTGCCTACTTGCGTAAAGGAAGGTTTTGTTTTGTTTTGTTTTGTCTGTTAACTGATATCAGGTGTTTTTCATTATTGCCAATCATATGATGAAAGATTAAAAAAGTTTTTTTTGTTTGTTTGTTTGTTTGTTTGTTTCTGATCTGGTAATTTTTACTGTAGTTTGTATAAGCTTGTTGGATATATATTTTTTTGGATTTATATATATTACATATATATATGTAATATTTTTTTTTTCCTCCATATCTTCTATTTTTATGTAAGTTCTCTGCCTGTGCTTTTGTTCACTCACTGTCCTGTGGGAAATAAACAGTAAATGCCTATTCCTTCAAGTAAGTCAGAGGATGCAAGGTATTCTAGGATGTACCACATTAAATCAAGAGGATTAGTGGTTAGTGTTTATAGAATAATAGAGAAAATTTCCATGCACGCTGCAGCTCTTATCTGTAGATAGTTTTAGACTCTGAGAATACTTTTGAAATTCTAGTCCTATGAGATCAAGTGACTTGACGATGATGGATTGTTGGGCATATCTTGAAATGAACAGTGTGTTCCATTTATAAATATAGCAATCTATATGGTTAGAAACGAAAGCCAAAAAATCAGTAGTTAAAGCTGTTTGAAGTAAAGGAACAGTTATAGATGTACTTATATATAAGTTTCTTCATACATCACTCTTTGGTATGCTGAAAAATTGACTATAGGTGTGAGCAACCACTTCAAATAACCATGGAGATGAATATATCAGTCTCTGACATCAAATTGTCTGGTTTTGGTACTTCTTGAGGTAAAATTAAGAGCCTCTTTTTCTTTTAACTACTTTGATTAAAATATATTTATAGCTAACATGCTGATACTTGTGAACTCCACTTTGTTAACAAAATCAGCCTGAGTGGCACAAGAGTTTACTCCTTAAATCGGCTGACCTTATGTCTTGTACCAATTGAACTCTACTGAGCTATCTCAAATGGCATTTTCTAC
Organism: Nettapus auritus; assembly: GCA_011076525.1. NCBI lineage: Eukaryota > Metazoa > Chordata > Aves > Anseriformes > Anatidae > Nettapus > Nettapus auritus. The sequence continues at coordinate 93,139,011 of CM021766.1, read as the reverse complement.
CCCTACCTCTTCCGGCTGTCATGGAAACAGCCATCTACCCTGTCATAAAGGTACTGTAATACTGTAGGGCCCTGCACAAATCACATTAACAGTGGAGTTAGAATCAACTTAGACATAATAATTGCTGTAGCTTAGGGAGATAGCACCTCATTTCTGTTCTAGACAGCTATGAGTGTGAGCACTTCCTGAGAAAACGGGTTCCATATCCTGGAGAAAAGCTGTCCTGAAGGATGTGCAATTCTTCACTGCAGTGATAAAAAATACAGACATTAAATCCATCCATTTAGTGTTAGCTGGAAAGAAGTTTCCCTCTGAGATGTGTGACTTCTAAATGGCAGTCAGCTTTTGTCATCAAGTATCTTTCTTCAAGGATGAAAGAACTTGTGAAAAAATCTGAGAAAGATGCAAAACACTGCACCTGACACAGTGCATAGTCATTGTTAAAGTCCAAACTTGCCTTAAAATGTGGAAACGATCACAACATTTTTCCCCCCTTTTACTAGCTAGATTGTCATCAAGAGGAACAAACATGAAAAGAGCATTTGGGGGTTCCTTTAGCTTAGTTTGCCTATCTCATTCTTGTTGTGTGTTACTCTTCATAACAGATATTTACATGTCCTTTTACTTTCCTGTGTTTCACGTTTGAAGTCACGAGTTCTGTGGTTCATTCCAGGACAAACTGGAGGATAAAGGATGTCTGAATTCCCTATTATAGTGAAAAAAAAAAAAAAAAAAAAAACCAACAACAAAAAAAACAAACAAACAAACAACAACAAAAAAAACACAGCTCTGTTCTTCGTTGTCATTCCAGCAGAAATCTTGGAAATTTCGCTCCTGCGCCCTTGTCCTCCCACTTCTATTGAATGAAATGGCAGCAACTGCTCCACCATTAGGATCAATATCCAGGCCATTATGTTGGCAAAAGGAGCAGCAAATCACATTTACGTGGATTGTCAGATTCATTATTATAAGCAGATGGCAGTCCTTGCAGTACAATGAAGCTGAGAAAAGACTGACATCATTTCAAATTAAAATCTATAATGCTAATACACATCTCTGACTCTTTGTACAGGCTTAAGTGCATTAATCTTCTGAATGATTTGCCAATGTGTGCAATGCTTTAGGTGTTTCCACTTGAGTGGAGCTAAAAGGAGAGCTTTTAACTGAGAATGGTTAACATTTATTCATACAGATTGATAAAAGTTAACACACAATTTTCTTTACTAGTAGCTCCCTAATCGGAATTAATGGCACATTTTGAAGAGAAAATGCTAAGATCAGAAGACTAGTTTAAGAAATGTGTTAAACACTGGAGAAAAAAAAAAAAAAAGTTACTAGTGTCTCCCTTATGTAAATTTGTCTTAAAATATTTACTCTTTAAAAACAAACAAACAAACAAAACATTTTGATAAAAATATGTATAACAGAACTGTCTAAATGTTCAAGAATATTTAATTTCTTAAATTGGACCATAAAATATATATATATATATATATATATATCTGTGATTGGGTCATCATGAAAACTTGAAAAAGTAAACATAACCTAAACTGATCCTTTTAATACAAACAAAATGTAAGGCAGTTCACAATAAAAATGATTTTAAATACTTTGAGGGCAGTTTCAACAGTAGTATTTAGATTATTTATCTTGTCATTAGCTTTTCTGCATCGTGCTCTATAATTTCAGAACTTCATAAACAGTTTTTAGGGATGTGGGGTCTGATTCCTCCATTCTTCTACCTTTCTCCAGAAACTGATATATCTAAGAGAAATAATTGACTGGAGAGTGTAGGCAGAGACTGTTTCAAGCTGTCTAGACCATGAGAACAAAATGCATGTGATTCTAGAGGAATGTTTGCATACTGAGGGGAAGTTTTGTTCTTCCTCTGTCCACATGTGAGATCCTGAGTAACCCCATTTTAGCAGCCATGAACAGATTCAGAGCTAAAACACCTTTCCTTTTGGAAGGCCTCGGTAGGTCAGCAACAATATTATGCTGGTGCATCTTCTTGGTTTCATGGAACAAAGAAAAAATATGTGTTTTTCCTAAAGAAGATTGTTTCAAAGCATCAAAATTAACCACACAGCTGTGAAACTCAGCAGTCCTTCTATTAAAAACATTCTTAAACTATGCGTCATTATAGAAATGCTTTGCTTAAAAAAAAACATATTTCTGAAAAAATCTGTTTTTCACCAGATCCAGGTAGGACCTTTTGTCACATTTATTCTTTACCAGAAATTTAACTTCAGAGAAAGAAACAGAGTATTCAGGCCTATAATATTTTCCAGTGCATGTCAGGGGAAAGTGTTGATCTTCCAGAGGGTAGGAAAACCCTTCAGAAGGACCTGGACATGTTAGATTGATGGGCAAAGGCCAATGGGATGAGGTTCAACATGGCTAAGTGCTGTGTCCTGCACTTTGGTCACAGCAACCCCAAGCAGTACTACAGGCTAGGGGGAGAACGGCTGGAAAGCTGTGCAGAGGAAAAGGGTCTGGGGTTGTTGGTCGATGCTTGACTTAACATGATCCAGCAGTGTGCCCAGGTGGCCAAGAAGCCACCTCTGGATAGTCTCTGGTGAGGCTGCGCCTCGAGTACTGTGTTCAGTTTTGAGCCCCTCACTACAAGAAAGACATTGAGGCCCTCGATGTATGTTCCTCCAGAATGAATTTATTTTTCAAATGTATATTATATGGACTCATTAAGTACAGTACACACCAACATTCCTGACTCTTCAGTTCATTGGTCAAGTTAATTTCGATAACCTCCAAAATACAACTTCTGAATTAACAAATCTGAGTAGAATCTGTGAAATATAACTGAGGAGCTTAATTCAAAACATGACATATTTCTCCCGAGAGATGGTCTGTGACAGCGACCATTTGAAAACTGTAGTAGTTTAGCAGTAAACTTTAAGTAAGTATTTTTTGAATATGTGGAAGAGGCTATGTTTGTCCATGGCTGAAGAAGTAAGATACAGCATTTACAGGTTGCATATGCCTTATATTCAATTTGAGCCGTATAGTTTACACTTCTTTCCCCATCCCCCCCTTCCATTGCTTGCCCTTCAGTTTCTTTTACTGCCTGAACACTTAAAGAGATATCTACTTAAGGATGTCAAACGGTGTAGTAAATGGGAGGCAGGCCACTGGGACACAAAACAAGGAGGTCATTCCGCCTGACCTCCCCCTGTTTTTTCACACTAAGGAAGCTGCTGCTCAGCTGACTTGAGATTGAGAGACAAGGAAGAAAAACAGCAAATACAGTATTAACTCTACCTGTTTGGTGCAGTGTTCCCTCCTTGCAAGAAGTTTTCCTTCTTGCTTAAAACTGGCTTCTGTCAAAGTCTTTTCCTTTAGTTTTTCATTTTTATCCATTGTTCACCCTCCATGCAATTTGTGTAAGTGAATGGAAACCCAGTGATAAAGTACTTTCTGATGTGTATTAGTTATAAATACATTTCAACAATTAAGCTAATGTTCTCAGTAGCTGATACTTTTATTGACATTGTCAAGCAGATTTTGTCATTAGATGATACGTAGCACTTTTATAATGTCTTATTGTTGTATTTACATATTGGGAAGGTAATCCTGACGTTTAACCACAACCACATTGATGAGGAATAAAACTGATTTACTGTATTGTATTGAGTCTCAGAGGTAGATCCTGAAAGTTTGGCAGGTGAACATTTATTTGGGTATAAGTGGCTGTCATCTTGAAGAAAAGAATCAAACCTACTCCTCTTATAGGTACTAAACACCTCTTAGTTGTCTGATGTCTAGCAGATCACGTCTATTTTCTCAGTACCTTGTTTTATTAATCAGTAGAAACAAGAAATATAATCTGCCTTGGGTTCAACTACAAATAAGAGATACCTCTGTTCTCTGGACAACAGCAGCTTCCTCCTACTGAAACAATACAGTGGGACTTAAACCTAAAAACCAGCATTCTAAAGAGATGTTTCAAAGGCATTTGTACGTTTTAGATGCTTATTTCACTTAATTTTAGTTAACTTAGTGGCTCTAAATCTGCAGATCCTTGTCATGGTTTATTATGAACTTGTAGTAAGCCCAGTTATTTACCCATAAAAGGAGAAACCTTTCTCTAGCTTGCTAGTAGTAGGCAATACATTTTACTAGTCTCCTTACTCTGAGTTTGTTTTCCACATTATGATAACTGTTGAGCAATCTCACCATCCTTATCACCTTGAGCCATTTTCATTGTTTTCTACCCCTTTTCTTTTGAGGTAGGGGAGTGAGAGAGTGGTTGTGGTAGAGCTCAGCTGCCCACCTGAGTAAAACCGCCACACAATTCCATGTCATTATGCTAACTTAAGAGTAAGCATTTCTTAGTTTTCTTTCCAGGGACACAGCAAAGTCACTGATATTATAAAAAAGATGCTGGTTCTATATGCATAAAGAATGAGCAGTTAGACAGGTGAACGTTAAGCTTTATTCAAATGTCATGATCATATCAATAAAACGAGAAAAAATCAAAATTAAATAGAACTGCACTGAAATGGAGTGCGTTAACCTGTTCTCTGGAGAAACATTTCAGGGCCAGAGTACACAAGATTTTGTACATAAATATGTCCACAGTGTTAATCCCTTGTCCTTGGTTGTAGCAACTCTGAAAACAAATTTTACCCATACGTATATATATATAATTTTATCTGTGTTCTTTAACATGGTTGATTTAAAAAGTTTGCTTGTGATTTAAAAAATTAACTCTTTCCATTGGGATTCTTAAATTTGGGCATGTGGCAAACACACAGAGCATCCTGCAGTCCAGGCAAAGAGCATTTCTCAAACGGCAATTAGTTTTGCACTGTTACTGATTCACAAGGTAGCTTCTTTCGATTGGGGGAGCACAAACGGAGGTGGCTTATCAGCAGACACTGCAAATGAGAATGATAGATGTGCTTTAAAGGTAACCATCTGCACTAACTTTCAAATATGCTGAACTAGCAGTCCTTTTCCACTTCCTCTTTTTAATTTCTGATACACATTTGCACAAGTACAGAATCTCTAGTGAATGACAAAGTGGGATGTGGACAAAGGTTTTCCTTTCTAGGCAAGGATGAGCATAGTGTAATGTGAAAAGTTCATTGTATGATGGATGAGCCAGTGAGTATGAAGGTCACTCTGTCAGTGATACACAAGAGAGGATTATGGGTGACAACAGCTCTAAAGAAATGGTAGATAAATTTTTTACAAAATACAATAACAGAGAGTTGTCAGAAATTTCCTCAGCTTTGTTATATCTAAGTGATGACCAGGACAAATAAGCTAAAAGACATTTAGATATCTCAGGGAACATTTCAATAGTAAAGAGAGATAGCTTACTTTAAAATCTAAGATCATCTGTTCTTTTTTGAATTAAATTATCAGTAAACTACAAAACAGCCCCAAACTACAAACAAACCAGAAAACCACAAAACACACACACACCAGAAGCCATTTAGAATAAAATAAAGTTACATTACTTTTAAATTAACACTAAATAATAAGAACAATAAGAATAATTGCAGAGCTTTTCAAAATACCTCAAACTACTGTGCACTAAATGAAAATAAATGAGTTTTGTTTTAAGGTTAAAGTTGTGAAAAGTATTTTTGTTCTGTTTAGCAGGTTAACTTAAAAGTCAATCAGTTAATGTTCTTATAAAAATGACCGTAGCCATAGCTGATAGAGTGACCCTCAAATGACCTGGTGTTTGCATATTTTATTTTCTGCCACCTTAAAAATAATATAACCTAAGGTTATTATAAAATATTAATCTCATTATCATTTTAAAATATAACATTTAATTACTATTATCAGATATTTCTGACATTTCTCTTTCAAATTAAATCAATTTTTTTATGTGAATTTTAAATTGATTAAATTGATTAAAATTGGATTACAGAGTAACATTTAATATTGTAAAATTTCATTATAATTCTGTCTTGTTTTAGAAATGTTTCCTTTGAAATCTGTTATTTTGGAAAGCAATGTGTCTTAAAAACATAACTAAATAATGTATCAAATGTATCAAATTTCTGTAGAAATGTTTTCTTATACAAAGAAACACAGTTTCAAATAGAAAGTCATCCTGAAGATATATACCATATTTTCTCCATCTAAAATGAAGCATACATGCAAAGATTTCCAGCCACTCACCAATATGAGACTATGCCAAAAGCATTAGTGTTCATCCATATTGAAGTAGGGTGCTGGATGGTGGTTTTAAACTGACTTAAGGCTTTGATTACAAGCCCTCTCAGATATGCCATTCCTTAAGTGAGGCACCCTTTATTTAACTAAATGTTCAGTATTGCCAAATCTATAAAGCTAAATTGCTTTTTTATTAGGTAGAACTTTACCTGTTGGATAAAGTATGTGCAGTGAGGCTTATAAATGCTCATAAAGGGAAAGTATAGAAGGTAAATGTATCCATTACATTTTGGAAAAAGGACAATTATTTCAAAGAAAATGCCAGCAGTGGGAGACATATACTAATAATTTAGGAGGAAAAATAAAACTGACTTTTTCCCAGTACCACTATTAACAACACAGCTACTTCTTTTGTATTAATTAAAAAGTGTTTCTTGCTTTCTATATATTTTTGTTAGCAGCCAAGTATTTTGTACATAATAACAAAGACTAAACTTCAACCAAATTGGGAGCGAGTGTGCTTTGGAAAGCTATCAGGGAAACTTTATAACATAGTGTCTCTTAATGAAGGACAAATTCATTTAATAGCTCTCCCTGTAAAACAACATCTGTTGGTAAATTGACTAGTGGGATTGCTGTGGGTGAAATTCGGGTCTGTGGACTGAATTGATGCAGTTGTTGATTTAGTAAGAAGAGTTAGGCTTTTTACTTACCAGTGAGATATAAAGCTCAAGTGTTTTTTTGTTTGTTTTGTTTGTTTGTTTTAAGATGCACTACTATGCTTCCCCATATCCACACAAGTACATAAGATTGTATCAGGAAAGGAAAAAGACAACTCTCCACATTCCAAAGATCACCTTATGAAAGTTTTGTACTGCTTCATGATGGTAATATAGATTGCTTTCGTCAGTGGAGAGGGTGGGAATTGGGACACTTGGACGTGATGAGGCTTCTGTGTGCATTGCATCATTATTTTTTTTCCCTCCAAATGAACTCAGGAACTGAGTTTCATTCTTTATACATCAGTGCCTCTGAAGTCATTACTATGTATGCCTCCACAGATACTGAGCTTTGCCAAACACATCTGACTATGGGAAGCAGTACCGTTTGTCCTAGTGATGACCAGTCTCCGTCAATTACAATTCTGAAAGTATAGATAGTAGTACACAACTAATTTTCAAGCTTTCATTTCTGTAGTGTAGTTGATAGTCCATATTTAGATGCATCTGAGATGGTGAGCCATGAGAAGATCTTCAGGGATTTCCCATGAGGTCCAAATAGTAGTTGAGAAACCTTCTTTTCAGAAAAATTAAAAAAATATTAATACATATAGTATCATGTCCTGTATTCCTTTCAGGGTTTCACAAGGCTACAAAGAATCATTTGGGTTATCTAATTTGATTTAACTAAGATCAAAAAAACTAAGATCAAAGGACTAGCCAAAATTCATTTATTATTGAACTTGTATACATACTTTATAGGAAAAGAAATGCCATCTCAGTTTTCCCATCCCGGAGAATATCCCATGTCCCTTTGTAAGCTGTTAATTTAAATAGATTTTAGGGTAACTTGACAGCTTACTAACTGTGCTAATTCCAAGAACAATTCAGTGCCTAGTGATGGTACAATTCACCATCACAGACCTTCTGATGGTGAAATTTCCCTCTCTTATTCTGTGAGCTTCAACAGGCAGCAAAACTAACACTAATATCATGTGCCTGAGCACCAAAACATAGATTGTTTACTCTTCTTTGTTTTAAAACCTAGCAAATTAGCATCAAGACACGTTCTTAAGCAGGTCAGAAAGAGTGAGTTATTTCCTTACACTACTGACAGTCTTATGGGATGCCATACTCTCTGAAATATTGGGCGAGCAACTCCTTCCCTTCCCTTCCCTTCCCTTCCCTTCCCTTCCCTTCCCTTCCCTCATTCCAATTCCTACACTCAGTCATTTTAAAGTTTGATGTAGATCAATCTATTGTTATCTTTCCCCTGTCTAGACTCAGGAACTTCAGGGAAAACAATCATCCTACATATGATGATATCAGAATACGTTCTTAAACTTGAAAGTCTGAACAAGGAAGACACCTTTGGACTGCTTTAAACTTTTGGACTTTCAAAAACAAGTTATGGAAGTGGCAGTATCCTCCTTAGTTAGTTTTTGCTGGTATAGGAAGTGAAAGTTGTATTAGGTAGGATTCAATGAGCCATACCACAGCTCTTTTGGGGCATATTTAGACAATTGTTGCTTCTATATATTGCAGCTAGAAAAGACACGTCTTAGCACACTTATGAATAGAACTGGGCAGAGAATAAGTTTTATTTCAGAGATCTGTCTTTGTTTGTAAAGACACTGAAGTCTTGAAAATCACTGCTGTCTAAAGGTAGTCTCTGAAATAAAAACTTTATAGAAAAAATGCTTTAATTACAGTTTTCCAGAACTTCAGAAACAGAGTGGATGTGTAATTGTTATTTCCAGACAATATTTCCAGGGGAGGATAATATAAGATCCTTAGTGATATAATTTATTTTAGTTTTTACATCATGAATTTCAAGAGATTACACCAGTTCTTGAGAAGAAAGGTATTTAAATTAAAAGAAAAATAAAAGTATTTAAGTACACACCATATCTAAAATTGAAGGAAAAACCAACACCAAAAGAAAATGTGACATTTCAAATGGAATATTTCAAATGGGATACTAGTGAGCAGATGTTTTGGTTTGGACAATGGAAGCATTTGTGAATTTGTACCTAATAAAATTCCTCCTTGGGACATTCAGTAATGCTAATGATAATTGATTGTTCAATTGGAAAGACCTTCAGTATGAGCTGATATTGTACAAATGTCAGGCAGATTATAACTCTCTTAGCTGTGATTGAAATCCCCGGTCAGATAAAGGAAGGAATTTAGAGGGAATAAATCAGATATCCTGATGGCACGTGATGCATAAAGTTCCTGTTGACACCCTCAGAGTGTTCATTTTACCTCATCTTCTGGTTTGGAGGAGCATTTTGTTCTTTCTCTTGGTGAAAAAAATGATTTAAATAAGGATCTTATATAAGGTTCTTATATAAGGATCTTATATATATATATATATAAATACTAGTAGGTTTTCCTCTGTGGTTTATCTTTACAGCACTCAAGGGGTTTGCATATTATACTCACATATTACCTCTCACAGCAGGGATTCCCTGCCTGTGTTATCTTGTAGAGGAGCTGCCAATGCTTGGTTCAGTGATGCCAAGGAAATATCAGCACCCAGCCAGAAGCCCAGGAAAGTGTGGTGAGACTCATCCCAGCTTTAGAGGGCAGTTTCCCCTGTTACCTCAACCAGAACTTCACAATTTCCTATTGAGGAGCCTTTTCAGGGCACATTGACAGGAGTGGCAGACAGGGTAATGAAAGACAAATTCCATAACGCAAAAGGCAGAGGCGCTGACAATGAGATCAGAGAGCTGACCCCTGACCCAGTCAGCATTTTCTTTTCTCTCCTTCTCCTTCCCTCTCTCTTTCTCAGTTTACTGTTTCAGGTTTGCTTATTACAGGGAGCAGTTTCAGTTGTGACCCTGAGCCCATTATTGCTTTGGCTTTTCCCCTCCCCTCCAACAATTGTTTGGAAAATGGCCCCAACAATGTGGAAAAGATGCTGATAAGTAGAGAAAAGAGAGGTTAATGAGAAAAGCTCAGAGCTGCTTGCAGTATACTGAAGAGAATGAAAGGAAGAGTAGCATTTTCAATGCCGGTGATAACAAGAAAGATTAGTGCAAGACTTCTCTGTGCATTTATTTAAGCTGGGTTGTGTGTGTGAGTGTGTGTGATGTCCTTTTGTCAGCCACTTTCACCTGGAGAATCAAACAAGCAGTGTCATTTCATTTCCTTTAGTGATTTAAGGTTTCAAGCCGTGACACCAAGATATGAAGTATGTCTTTACACAGTCATCTTTCAAGTATTTCTTCCTGTTTTTCAGCCTTGTCCTGAAAACACACATTCATTAGTTTAAAAAAGCCATGATCAATGTTGTCACTGATTTTACTCATGAAAACTGGAAAGTATATTGGCTCACCCAAGGAATGGCAAGACTGGCATTCTACTGGACACGCTATTTCACTTTTGAGGTATGTGACTTCTTTAGTCCTATGTGCAGTTAGGACATGCTGTATCATCACCAGCTGTGTTATGAGATTAATAAACTTAAAACATGTAGCTGTTTCCTGAGTTTAAAATATTTTCCTTGAAAAAAAGGATTTGAATGGGGGTAGTCAAAATTGGGAAGTCTGACAGTCCAGTTATGCAAATCATAGTTATCTTTCATGACTTTTCCTTCATTTGTTGTCTCCAGAAGGTTTTCTTACTTCTAGGATCCCCTTCACATGCTCTGTGAGATGACACTGTTGTACTAGTTTTCATAGAATCATAGACTATCCTGAGCTGGAAGAGACCCACGAGGATCATCAAGTCCAACTGCAACCAGTCTCACTGATATTCAGCTAGTTCCATCTTCACTCAAAAAACTACAACTATGCAAATAGTGGGGAGGTCCTTTTCATGTGGAGGATATGGCTGGTGGCTTCCTAAATGGAAATGACAATAATTAGGAAACTGATTTAGACAGAAAGTAGAGCCCTTATTTGATGAGTGCACTGAAGACCTTATCAGCAAAGGACATTAAATGTTAGAAATAACTGTTTGTGCTTGCAGACAAGAAAGCTAGACCTAGAAAGAAAGAAATAATAAAATTACAGTATTAGATGTATCAGTATGTACCCACTAGGAATGTTGTGCTTTAATATCCACATACTACAATGTATCTGAAGCCAGACAGGAAGGCATGGAAGTCTACTGGAGATGAGCAAGTAGAGGGTCCCGATATTTTAGGTGCTATTTACCTACACCTAAAAATATAGTCAGTCCCCACGAAAACTTATATATATATATATATTTTTTTTTTTTTTAAAAGGTATATATATATTTAATTCTTTAGTCTCTTGAAAAGTTTGATAAACTTGCTGATAGTAGTGTTTTAACCAACACTCCAAACCTGCTGGTATTTACTATGACGCCTACTGGTACGATTTTGTTTTTTACAAAACTTTATTATACTGCCTTACAGAGACTATGCAGAAGAAGCTTGGAGAGTCATCTAAGTCATCTAAATCTGACCTTTCTCAATCTCTTCCTCTTGTCCAATTGTTAAAAATAAGTTGGATATGGAAAATATTCCCTCTTAAGGTAACATATCCCTTTGAGAGCAATTGTGTTTTCTGACCAATAGACATATTTGCTTCTCTTACAGAACATTTATCAGGTTCAAGTATATTTTGCCTCTTTTGCAAGAGACCACGAATCAAATCAAATGTCACAATGTACCTAGGGATTACTTGTGCTTCATGCTGAACCTTATTATAGGTATTCTCTCTTAGAGTGGCCTCTCCCATGCGAAAGTAGCCCTATTAGTATTCTCCACTAATGCTTTACAGCAGACTATTGGACAAGGGAATAAAGATGGAACTTTTAAATTATTAATAAAAATAAAAAATAAAATAAAATAAAATAAAATAAAAAACCTCCAATATCGTATCAATTCAGAAAAAAAAAAAAAAAAAAAAAAAAAGGAAAACCAATTTGTGACAGTGAAATAGGCATTAATTGAAAGATTGACCTTCATTCAGCACAGATGAGATCAGCAGAATGGAGGCACTGGCGGGCTGCAGATCTCCAGAGGGCCTCTAGCTTCTTGTTGTGATGCTTTGGATGAGGCTTTGCATTCTGCTTCACTTCAGGGACTTGTTAAACTGCTGAAATTTGTGAAGTGAGGAAAAGAGTGCAATTTGTACACAGGCTTCTGGCATGTTTCAAAATATGGGGCCAGCAGGGTCATACCTTTCAGCATCGACCTGTGAGCTTGCCTGCCTTGCATTCCCAAAGCATCAGTCAGAATGGGGAGCTACATGAAGGTAGAAGGACACTCCTGCTTGAGACGTTATGGCACATAAATTTGGATTTTCTATTGATTTGGTTTTATCAAATTGAGCAGAAGAGTTTGCCCAGTGTTTATTGCAGGTACTGACAAGACCACATGGATTGTGAAACCAGGCAAAATCATACTTTCCTAAACATTTTCCAGAAAGAGTAGATGTTCCAAATCCTACATCTGAAACTGGAATATTTTTTCCAAAGAAGAAAGAAAATATATGCGTGACTTTATCATTGTTTAAGTAAGCTGAAAATAGAAGCCAAAAGAAAATTTTTGTTGATACACTTTGGAAATAATTAAATATATGTTGAAAACTTGGAGCATAATTCTGCATGTCATCTCTAGGGTAAATAATTTTTTCCATACATATTTTAGAATTAACCAGAGGTTACTTCACCTCAGTGAAGTCTAATGATATCAGGGTCATATCTAAAGTAATTTATAAATTCTACACCTCTTGAGAAGATGCCAGCTGAGCAAATGGCTTAGCTCCAGCTGAGTGATGAAACTGTTCTTGTTAATATACCATATAATGAGAATATTAAAAATAGGGTGCCTAAATGTTACTTTTCTGTTAGAAGGGAATTGTGGTTTGCAAAGTTAGAGCAAGGAAGAATGAACATGAGATGTTTAAAGTGGCAGAATGTGTTCTAACAGCCCCCAACAAAGGAGAACTGTAGAAATTCATGCTCCAAAACAGCAGTGGTTAATGCAGCTTGTATTATTAAATTAATAAATGCATTAAATTAATAAATTTATTAAATTAATAAATTAGAGTTCAGATAGCTTCAACAAACATCAGGACAATATGGCATGTTCTTTTAGAATACTATTTTTGTTGAGTTAACAGCTTCTCCTTTCCACCTTCCAGCTAATTTTTACACAATCCTATCACAAACACTCTGTGAATTAGCAAAAATAATAAGGTATACTTTGCTAGCGGTATTCCATCAGTTTATCATGGTTATCAAGTTACCTGTGACAGAAAGAAATGAAACTAGACTTGACTACACACTATCTTCATAGTATAGAATCAGAATGATAGAATATCCTGAGCTGGAAGAGACCCACAAGGATCATGAAATACAAATCCTAAAATAAGACTCTGTTTTCCTTTTTCTAAGTTCTTTGCTGTTCTCTGCCTTGAATAGCCCTTCAGGATGCTTGGAGTTTTCCTAAAAAACTGCCTGCACATATCATGGTCCACAAAACTATTCTGGAGAACCATCAAGAAGCCTTGTTAACAGCTCTGTGGAATAATGGTCCTTAATGCCTTTATGGTAATATATATATATCACATTATAGTAATAAATTCTGGTCTCAATTAAAATTTTGCTTTGGCAGTAAACATTTAGAATTAGCAAGAAGTAAGCAGATAAGTGCTCTTTGATCAAAATCAAAATAAAAATTAAAGTATTTTTATTAAAGTAAAAAAAAAACAACATTTATTTTATCCAACATTATTAATTGATTTATGATCTCAACCTTCAACTGCCCAGCTACAAGCCTAAGCCTCCACCTTCAGCTGTGTAGCTCTGCTTTAATGCCTTTTCTGTAAACCTCTACCTCTAGCTACCCAAGGTGCCAAATGTAAGATGGTACTCTCCACATGGTCTTCTGGAGAGAGGTAGTTTTCAGAGTACATGCAGTTTAAAATCTGGAAACTCCTACTTTTTCTGCTTTGTCTGATGCTGTCCTTATTCCCTTGGCACTACATACAGTTCACCAGCACTAGCGAATAAAAGGTCCAGAACCTTTTCTCTCATCCAGACTGTGGGTGGCACATCATACGTTTCTACAGCTAAACTCTCTTTCCACTCCAAGGCATGTAGTCTCATATGTACTCCTTCCTCTCCCTGATCTGTCCCAGAAATAATCTCCAAATGTGCCTGAGAGCGTATTTGCACAGATTAAGCAACTGTGTCAAAACTCTGTCAGGCAGGCTGTGAGAAAATTGTATGGACAGTTGGTCTTCCAAGGTTAACTGCAAAGCATTTTACTAACTAGACCATTCTCTCCATATGTGAGGGGACCCAAGACTGTGGTTTTGTGTAGCCATTTTCCACCTTGCATGAAAACATCAGGTGAAATGGATTTGTATGTTAGAGCTAATATCACCAAGCTAGTCTTGTGATGTTTGTTGAATTTGATAGCTGATTTTGAACTGTATTTGAGAGTTGTGTTTACAGTATTCTGAATCTCTCTGCTATTATTAAGGTTTTTAATATTCTTAGATACTCCTTGATATGTCAGAGGAAGTAGACATGTCGATTATTTATCTTAAGTTGCAGTTAGATTATGAAGCCCTTATATTCATTTTGGTAAATCATTGCGTAGCTGTCTGTTGATCTTCAGCTGTACTAATGATAACTGCCCAGCCTCGGGTATACTTACCAGTATTTAAATACTTCTAAAAAAAATAAAAAAATAAAAAAATAATGATGACTATATAAAAAAAAGATGACTATTACAGCTTCAAACCTACTTCAGGGTTCTTTTCCTAATCAACCAGTGTTAGGCTTTTCTGACCTTCAATTTAACAAGGAAGACCCCAAATTAGTCTTTTCAATCAGTGTCTCCTTTTGGCCCTCATTTTCCTTCATTCCTCTTTCACTGCCTTTTGAAGTTTCAAAAGGCAACATCTGCACTTAACCTGCGGTTCTTCCCAACCTCGCAATATGCTTTATAAATCTTTGAGTCTCTCATACTGTATTCCCTACTGTATAGAATAAAGTGGAAATTGACTTCTGCAGAGGCCATTACCAAGATTTATTGATCTAAAAGGATAACATTTTCTTAGGCAAAACTGAAGCTAAACATGAATGGAAGAGCCTAAACAGATTTGGTCCTGTGAGCTTTCTATTTCTTAGGTGCCAGGACCTTATTTTTGTTTTGGAATAATCGATTCCCTTTCTTTTCCTTTTTTTTTTTTTTTAAAAAAAAAAAAAATCTCACAGAAAATGTCCGTATTTGTTTCCATGCTGTAGTTCAAAGCCTCTCTTTTTAAACTTTAGTAAGGACACTTCTCTGCAGGCTTTCCCTTAGGCCTGTAGTGGGTTTGTTGTTCCTGAAATTTCTGCAGCAGTTCTTTTTAATATCATGCCAGCTTGGAATTGAATTGCTTTTCACCTCTGGCATTCGTGACATGAAAAATATACATTTCTGTGTTCTGAAAATAAGAGAGAGTTAGTATTTTGACATTTAATGAGTCTAGACCTACCAGTTAGGCAGACACAAATCCTTATGGCAGTGGGTTTTTAGCATATATTTTAAAAACTATTTTTGATGTTTCTTACTGATGTAATTAAATATGCTTTAGAAACCTTATTTTCTCAGATTTTGTAAGTGGCTTTTTCCAGTCATAGAGCAAATATTTTTCAGAGAGGGTAAGAGTTGCTGAAATGGCTAAAATATTTTTGTATATATGGCATCCCTTTTGTGAAATGTTTTATAATAGTTAAACCTCAACATGTGATTTGTCCTTTACATACCTAAACTAAAACTAAATTTCCATGCTTACTTTATTAAATGTAATCAATACTGTAAAAGCAAAAAGGAGCATAATATAAGTTTTTATTTATTTATTTATTTATTTATTTATTTTGAATAGTGATAATTAGTCCCTTTTTGGATAAACAAGTTGTCAAGCTGCCATTAAAAACTTCTTAGGGAATCAACATTCATCATAACAGTATTTTGTCATTATTTATAGCCAGCTGAGTTGTCCAAAAACTTCTTTGTTCTTCCATAATTTATTGAGATTTGTAAGTGATCTTTATCTATCTGCTCCTTGGACTTGTCAGTCTTTGCTACTAGTTTCCTAATATAAGGATCATCTCCTTTGTCTTTTAAGACACACAGGAATATTTTTTCTCAAGTTGAACTTATTTTTGGTGTGTGTAAGATTTGGCTTTTAGGCTAGAGATCAGGAACTTGGGTGGACTCCAGAGCTACGCATAGCTCTTGTGATTTTGAGAGGGCTTTGTGCAGAACCCATCCACAAAGATCATAGAATCATAGAATGGTTTGGGTTGGAAGGGACCTTAAAGGTCATCTAATTCCAATCCCCCTACCATGGGCAGGGACAGCTCCCACTAGACCAGGTTGCTCAAAGCCTCATCCAACCTGTCATTGAATGCTTCCTGAGATGGTATCCACAGCCTCTCTGGGCATCTGTTCCAGTGCCTCTCCACCCTCTGAATAAAGATTTTTTTTTTTTTTTTTTCCCAAATATCTAATCTAAATCTATTCTCTTTCAGTTTAAAGCTAGTACTCCTTGTTCCATCACTACACTCTGGCAGAGTCCCTCTCCAGCTTTCCTGTAGTCCCCCTTTAGGTACTGGAAGGGAACTATAAGGTGTCCCTGGAGCCTTCTTTTCTCCAGGCTGAACAACACCAACTTCTTCAGCTTGTTTTCACAGGAGAGGTGCTCCAGCCCTTTGATCATCTTCAGGGCCCTCTTCTGCACTCATTCTCATAGCTCCATGTTCTTGTTGTGTTGGGGGACCCAGAGCTGAATGTAGTACTCCAGCTGGGATTTCATGAGAACACAATAGAGGGACAGAATCAACACCCTCGACCTGTTGGCTATGATTTTTCTAATGCAGCCCAGGATATGGTTGGCTTTCTGGGCTGCAAATGTGCATTGCTGGCTTATGTTGAGATTCTTATCAGCCAACACATCCAGGTTCTTCTCCTCAGGGCTGCTCTCAATCCATTCTCCACCCAGCCTGTATCTGTGCTTAGGATTGTCCTGGTCCAGATGCAGGACCATGCACTTGGCCTTGTTGAACTCATGAGGTTCACACAGGCCCACCTCTCAAGCCTGTCCAGGTCCCTCTGGATGGAGTCCTTTCCCTCTGGCTTGTCAACCACACCACTGTTCGGTGTCATTGGCAAACTTGCTGAAGGTGCACTCAATTTCACTGTCCATGTCACTGAAAAAGGTGTTAAACAGTCCCGATAGTGACCCTTGAGGAACACCTGGACATTGAGCCATTGACTGCAACTCTTTGAGTGCAACCATCCAGCCAATTCCTTATCCACTGAGCGGTCCATCTATCAAATCCATGTCTTTCCAATTTAGGGACAAGGATGTCATGATATCCCATTTAGAGAAAAGGATATCATGATATCCAAGATTTGATAAGATGCAACATACAGGAGAACTGTTGAGGCCATGCTGAGCCACACTGAAGTGATTTGCCACTGAGTTACTCTGCTTGCAAATTTATTTCATGTAATTCAGCTGGTTTCACTTATAAATCTAAAGTGACATAAAATCTTTGTCACTATAAATCAAGTTATTCCAATCTTAGAAATGAAATGTGTTGACTTTAAAAATGTAGGCAAAGTTCTGTTTTGTGGAAGCTGTTTTTTAATACACTCTGGTTAGAGTAATGAGTGGTGAGAGGATTCCGTGATTCATAAAACTACCTCGTTTCCTTGTTAAATTAATTATTTACAGAAGTAGAGTGACCGTATTTTGCCTTCTGGTCATACGTAGGGAGACTGATTCATTGAACAAACTCACTTCCTGTAACCTGATGATTCTTAAAATATTCAGTACAGGTTGCCATCTCATGCTGTTTAATGCCTCTTAGTCTTGCTTAGTGCTGAAGATATATTTTATTATTATTATTATTATTATTATTATTTTTACAGTACATGGTTTAGTCTTAACATTGACTTTAATAATGATGTGGCCATTATGGACTTTAAAGGCACATACTTCCTCAAGGATCCTGTTCTTCAAATTAGCCTCCCATTTTTTTTTTATTTTTTTTTTTTTATATTCTCACTTCAGCTCTGTTACAGTCTTAGATGTCTCTTGCCCTTTTATCTGCTTTCTTAATATATATAAGATCAGATAATAGCCAAGATGTTCTTCACAGAAATATATATATATATATATATATATATATATATATGTGCTTCTTCAGTCTTCAAAGTTGGTTACTGTCCAGTTCCTCAGAAACTACAGTCAGGATTGCAAGGTGAGTGTTCCTTGCTATCTCTTTTGTCTGTTCTTGAAGACCAAAATTATGTAAGAGAGGCTCTACTGGGTTCAGCCAATTGTTTGGTCCACTTTTTCATCTCCAACGGTACTGATAGGAGAAACTCTGGGGAGCAACTATTTGTTGCTCACTTCCCTTACAAACTCCCAGAATCCACAACTGTTGGGTTAGGACTGGTAGATACATATCTTTATATTTCCTTAGTATTCAAGAATGTTGCTCCTGAACTGACCTCTTGCCTGTTTGTAACACTGGTCTGCATTAACACTGCTTTGTAAATGGTTTACTGTATTATTTACTTCTTCCAGCCTGGGCAATTATCCAGCATTAACCAATTTCCTGTTGCCAGAACTCCATTTGGTTTGGTAATTTTTCGACTTCCAATAGCATACCAACAGAATGCAAAATATGGTACATTGACAGCAAAGTGCTCACCCAGTAATTCCTTTGCCGAGGAACAGTGTCAGTCTCTGCCAGTGCTAATAAACACTGCTTGTTTTTTTGTTTGTTTGTTTGTTTTCATCCATGCTACAGATCTTGATGTAGCATCATTCTTTAGAGTTTACTGCTATATACAGTTACAGAAATTTAACAGTTGGTAATCTACTTCTTCCTTGCAGCATGCTTGCATATTCATAGCTTTGGAGCACATTGCACTGCTATTTGTTTACTGGCTCAGGGGTTCATGAGATTCAGCAAGCTCTCTAGAAAAAAAAGCTGCCATTTTCTGTTGACTACTGATGGAATCAATAAGCACTTGCTTTGGACATGTCCATGATGTTTCTCCATTTCTTAGGCAATGGTTAGATATCCCTAAGAATTATAAGAAACTTGATATTGGAAATCTCTGCTTTTCTCTCTTTCCAGTTTGCATGCATTCATCTTTATATTTCAGTCCTTGCATCTGCCCGGGCTTACTAAACATTGATATGATACTCTGGACTGCCTCTTCCCTAACCTTTTCTTCCACAGTAAGAAAACCACCTGCAGTTTGAGGACCAGGTTCACTTAATATTAGAGTATCTCTGTGACCTGTGAGGCTTTCTTTCATATATACCCATTAGCATGCACCAAATGACATGGCAGAGATATTAGGTAGCTAAGTAAGTCATTTATCTTAGTCTACAAAAACTCAGTTGACGTCATGGAAAATACTTCTGACCTGGCTATCTCAGGCTGTATGCTCCCAATCACTATCAATGTAATGATTAAAGATTTTATTTATTTATTTATTTATTTATTTATTTATTTTTTTCAGAGCCATATAAAAAGACTTTAATTTGTGCAGATCATCAGAATATATATTTTCCTCATCACTCATTTCCCAGGTTTAAAAAAAAAAATGTTGCCTCCATTTTGCACACTGTTGGTCCTTCCTTTGACTCATCTAGGACTCTTGGTATTTTCCTAGACAACATATAGATGTTCCAGAGTTTAAAGCTTTTATTATGTTATAATATCAGGGAAAGGCTGCTTCTTTTTTATCCCTACTATTTTCTCTACACAGATACATACCCACCCCTTCTCTATCCAAGACATTTTTTCTTCCTCAGTATGCATATTGCCTACTTTAAACTAGTTCAAAAGGACATAAAACTATTTTTTATACAGTCCTGGATGAATCTCCTCCTTCACATCATTGTGGAAGCACCTATCTGAGGTAGAAATCAAAGGCTCTGGGCCTTAAAATTAATGAGGAATCTAAACATTCAAGATTATTTCAAGATTACTTCATGCTTTGTCTGTGACAGTCATGGCCAGAAAGAATTGTAGGAAGAAGGCTTTTGTGTTTTAGGGCAGTGCTTCCCAGTCTGTTTGAGATGATCTTTTAATCCTAAATCCTTGTCTTCTTACCATCTTCATAATTACTAACAAAGTGGAAAAGTGACAAGAGTTTAGATGTTAATCACAAATATAAATGGAGATATTTATTCTTTGCTCTTGGAGGATCTGAGCGCCTTATATACAACAAAATTGTCAAAAATGTTCCCCCCCCCCCCTTTTTTTTTTCCACCCTCTGTCATAGAAAAAACATCTCACAACTTCTCTAAACTTCTCTAAGTCCTTCCATGATGGGAGGACTACTACATTATGTGGTCTGCATTATGTTGGTTCTGAATTTCTCACTTTCCATTACTGATCATTTTTTTCTGTTGGTAGGTAAAAGTGAATTTTGAAGAATTTAAAGTAAATATGAAAAAATGGTCTGTATATGATTAATCAGGAATACATTATGACAAGATCTTGACAGATAATTTCATACAACAATACAGAAAATTTGAAAGCTCCTCAGAGCAGCTGCAAATGAAAATCTTGTCGAGACTGAATTATGCTCTCAAAACAGTGCATTTCATGTAAACTCTCTGAGATGTGTTACTCCTGGGCATTATTTTTCACAATTCCTTGTCAGTAATCTCAGGAATAATGCTACATGTTTTTTATTAAATACACAGGCAAATTGCAATTTAAATTAATACAACATAGTATGAGGAATGTAGGTTAAAAAAGTAATAAAAGAATTCCAGCTCCTTGACTGTTGTTGAGTGAGAAAATTAATATTGATACCTTATACATATGCACATATGTGTATGAAGAATAAGTACAAAAGAGAAAAAGCTGATAGGAAAAGAGAAAGTGGAGTGGGTCTGAAAAAAAATGTTGAAGATTTGTTTCACTCTTATGAGAAGGTACTTTGAATCAGGACTGCTGTATGAATTTCTCTGTTAAAATTTTGTTTTCTTTTAAAACACTGCTTGTTAAGAGGTGTAGAACCAAGATGTTTACACTAAAAATACTAGGCTTTGACTCCGTAACTATCATGTGCTTACAGAAGAGAAGCTGACATTTCCCTGAATGAACACCAGAAAAGAATTCAAACAATTTAAGAAAAAGAATCTTCTTATAGCCACAACTCTATGTACTAGGAGAAAAAGGAGGGTGAAAATATAATTTTCTTTATGCCAAAACTAGTTTCATATAAAAATTGACAGACTGGGAAATTAATAGCGGTAGTTGAAACCAAGAGAAACAAATCAGTGTTAATGATAGAGTTGCTGAAATTATGTCTGATTACTTTGAGCACCTCTAAAATTAGCATGTGGCGCCTTTTCAATTTAGGGCAGCTCTACTGAAACAACTTGTTTACTCCTGAGGTTCCTACTTAAAAGTGCAAAGAAATTAAGACTACTTGCAAATTTCTGCTTTCTTGTTTTAATTTGCTTGAATGAAGTCTATCATTTCTGCCTGGGCTCATGTTAAAATAACTTTTGTAAAATGCAACATCCTCACTAAGACATTGTTGAGTATTACCATAAAGAAAATATGTCTGTGAAGAAATTTAAATAAAAAATAGAATGAGGGCTCCTAGGAGTTTCAATAAGGATTTTATAATTAATATAAAGGTTTGAAAAAAGTGATTTCCATACTTAACAATAGAGATTTTTACTGGCAACTACTGGAAATATCAACAACATTTTAAAAATATAAATATATTAGATGTGTAGTGGTTAAGAAATTATTTTCTCATATGCAATTTTTGTTAAAGTTAAAATTGTCTTCTAATAAGCTTATTGGAGCTCCTTATTTGAAACATCTTGTAGCTACACTGTAAATGTCAGAAAGGTTTCACAGAGAACAAAAATCTCTAAAAGAAACATTGTCTTCCTGGCAGACCGTTTTGGACTGCAAAGGAGGTACTGAAGAAAGAAACAGGAACTGATATATTTCTATCACTAATGAAAATCAAACTGGACATCTAGAAAAGAGAAAATATCCATGTTTATTTAATGAAATTATGTTATTGTTGTCTGTGTGAGTATTGACAAAAAGTAGAGGGGCAATAACACAGCAACCAACAAATATCTATGAGTTATACCATATGCATAGTTCTTGGATTTTTACAATGTACAAGAGTTTTCTACTTCTTAGGCAAAGGAATGTTCTCACCACATGTAGCATTAAAAGTAGAGAAGGATCATATTAGCTGTATTGCATGACAGCTACTCGACCATGCTTTCTTCCAGTTGAGAAATATGATGAAACCTATTGCCTTCTTCATGAAACTGTGTAACAGGAGTGCAATAAAGACCATGGCTATAAAAACTAATTAAATAAGCTGATATTTTGCTTATCACCTCTTTGGAACATTAAAATTAATGCAATTTAAAACTTTGGGATTTCTCTTTGAAATCTACAAATTTAAATGTCTTCTGAAACTTCAACATTGTTGCTTGATTTTATAGTAACCAAGACTATTTTCTGAAATGAATGGTTATATTAATAATATCCAAACATTCTGACCTCTTCAGGTTTGTAGTGCCCATGGGCATGATGGATGTACTTGGAAGCCCAGAAGAGCTTACACTGGGTACTTCTTTACCATCCTAGCTTTTATTTTCTTTTGCTGTTTCTTGCTTTCAAATATTATAAATATGCATAAACATAAATATTTAGAACTGTACCCAAGGATTTGAAATTCAAGAAAATGTTTGAGGACTTGTTCTTCATGCAGAGTTAACAACAACTTCCCATTTGCTATTAGGAACAACCTTTAAATTCCATTCTGGTCCAATCTTACAAAATGGCCTTGTAATCTCCCCCAGTTGACTAGTTAAGCAGAAGACATATGTGCGTATACTGAAAAAAATAGTGAAGTAATGTAGGTAGGATTACATCATGTCTATGTATAATTAACAGAAGCCAGAGCTTATGCTTTCTCTGCAAACCTTGTGGCAAGAAGCTTAAAGTCAAGAGGTCAAGAAAAATATTTGGAACTGAACATGCTAGAGAAAGGTTAAAGAGAAGAGATGGGCAGTCCAAAAAGTTCTAGAAAGAGTTCTCTATAAAATTCTCAGTGCATTTATATCTCTTTATATTGATCTCTCATAGTTTAGAGAAGAATGAAAAATTGGTAACACTGAAATCACTGAGGAATTTGAAGATAGTAGTAATAAAACAACATGCATGATCCGGTTATGTCTTTTTCAGAATAACCAAATTGTCAACGACAACATAGAACTCTTCATCTTCCTTTCCTTTCCTTTCCTTTCCTTTCCTTTCCTTTCCTTTCCTTTCCTTTCCTTTCCTTTCCTTTCCTTTCCTTTCCTTTCCTTTCCTTTCCTTTCCTTTCCTTTCCTTTCCTTTCCTTTCCTTTCCTTTCCTTTCCTTTCCTTTCCTTTCCTTTCCTT
>CM021766.1:93091176-93108569 GCA_011076525.1 Nettapus auritus | reverse complement strand
TCTTAGTCTCTGATTTTGATATTACAAGCTGATTCTCTACATTCCTTCATAAGCATTGCTAAAAGAAGTGTTTGGTACTTCTCAGCTAAGAATAGGCCGCTATTGTAGGTAACTACTAGGCTGAGAATAGGCCATGATATAGGTATATGATATAGGTATACTTACTTAGGTACTGATAACAGTGCTGCCTCAGTTTTCCAGTCATCAACCTATTTATCCTATTATGATTGTAGCTACTCTATTACTACATTTTTCAAGGTCATTTATGAGAACATGTGTCACAATGTTAAGAACCTCATGGAAGTTTCTCAAATTTGAGAAATCCATTGTGTCTTCTGACTGAAAGGTCTGCTCTGCTTTTGCAGAGAGAGATTAAATTGGCTTGACTGAATTTGCTCCTGACAGCTCCAAGTTAGCTGATTCTTTTTTCCAAGGTGCTTTCAAGATTGCAGATATCCCATGAATTCCCATGAATTTCCATGAACAGAAGCTAGGAAGAGGTGTGTGTCAAGCTTTCTCCATTTACTTTTTTTATATTAAGATTTTTTAAAAATTTTATAGTCTTTCATCATTTTTTTTCTAGTTCATCATTTTAATGCTTCAGTTTTTAAGATCTCTCTCATATGATTAGTACTGCTTCACCTACACACATTTAAATAGCCACAGATGTAGCTTATCAGGTCCAGACAACTAAATTGCCTAGGTATTTAGCATGTTTATTTCATTTACTACTCAATCCCATTTTAGTATTATAATTCATGTTAGCTACCTCTGACTTGTCAGTAATGCTGTTAAGTTTCAGGGAAATCAGAGAGAAAGGCAAGAGCTACGATACACATAACAAAGAGAGTGAAATGGAAGTCTATTCTGAATACAAAAACAAAAAACAAAACAAAACAAAAACAAAACAACAAAAAAACATGTCCAGAGTGAGGTCTCAGCTCCAAGTTTCCAAAATTCAGTTTAACATTATCTTTTCCTCATTACTGATTTCAGTGTTGGATAGCAAAAAAATGTCCAGCTCCAATTTAAGTGATATCTTCTTAAAGTAAATTATTTTGAATCATGAATCACTGTGACAATATAATAAAGTATCACATGCATTCAGGACAAATGCATTTTTGGTGTACTTTTTTAGATAGATGCTTTGACGGTTTGGAATATTTTCTGTGTTGGTACGTTGTCTGTTGTTTCTTCCAACTTTGAAGGCATAAAATTAAAAAATATTTATTGTGAGCCTGCGGGATGGGGGAGTTCTACTTCCATTAATGTTCAGTAAGAAGCAGAGGATGATCACCAAGGAAAAATATATAGGACTAGAGCTGATCTACATCTCTAGCACACCCTTTTCTTGTTCAGCATTTATTAGAATAATAAATGCCCTGAAGCACCTAGCTATAATGTGTATGAAAAAAAAAAAAAAAAAAAAAAAAGCAAACCAAACCAAACCAAATAACAACTGTTTTATCTGGAAAAGGGAAGGGGGGTGGGGAGGAGTTCAATCTGCCCAACATATGCTGGGGTTTCTCTGTTTGCCAGTAATGAAATGTGCTTGGGATTTCTAAAAATTATAGATGACAATATCTTAACTTAGAGAGTGTTTCATCTTACACAGAGGAATTCTGTCTTATACCTCATCTTGACAGATAAAGAGGACCTGATTAGAGAACTGAAAATTAGTAGTTTCCTAGGTGCAAAATATTACAACTTGATTTCACCGCTGTATGCAATCAGAATAAAAGACATACCAATGAGATATACACTTGGTGCTTAAAAGGGTCAGTTTAACAAAGATGAAAACAATTATGAGACAAGTCAACTGGGAGACATAACTCAATTGGAAAAGTCTAAATGATTATTGCAAACTATTTATTAATTTTTAACTGGATATCTAAAATGCCATGGGCAAAAAATTCAACCTGGTCAAAACTCAAAGAAAAGAGCAAGCCAGCTTAAAGGATAAATTAAAGTAACTATAAAACATGTCAACCCCCTCCCAAATAATGAATAAGTTATGAAAATAAAGACATTAGAGCAGTGAATATAAAATAGATCAGTTTTGTTACTAAGAACTTTAAAAACACAATAATAAGTTTAAGAAAGGAAATTTGTTTGTTTGTTTGTTTTTCTGTGAGACTTATAAACTTTATTTGTAAAAGTCAACATACTGGACATTGATGATTAAAGGTGGGTAAGCTACCCTCAGTGGGTTCACAGCTGACTGAACACGCTTTTTCCTAGACTTTAGCCTCACTGACCCAGTACATTTTCTTTTCTCAATATCTTCCCCTGGTCTTCATAACTTCTAGTACAGCTCTGGGCTGTCAGGAACATTTTATCATATTAACAACAGTGCCACTCAACTCATGAATAAATTTGTTATTATAATTGCATTTGGTGGATTATTTTCTCTGTACAATATTTTTACTCAGGGACACTGTTTTTTATTGTATTTTGTATTGTATTGTATTTATTTTATATTTATTTCATTTTTTATTTATTTATTTTTTAATATTTAAAGATAATAGAATCTGTTTTATTTGGATTTGGTCTTTGCATATGTTTGGTAATGTAGTGCATTTTGGTTAAGAAACTGTTGAGCTGCATTAATCACCGTGTATGCTTTTAGAGAAGTACTATTGTGATTAGTGCTTGTCCAAGCCTTTGCAGGAGTTGCATTAACTACATGGAAAAGGAAGGTTTGTATTGACTACAAATACAAAAACTCAGAGTTTGCTAATCGTGAAGAGGATAGCTTACTTAGGCAGATTGCTTGTATAGCTGATAACTTGATCACAGAGTTGGTGGTGTGTTTTCCAGTATGGAAAAATATAAACTCAAATACCTGGGAAGAAAGAATGTAGGTCACGCTGGATGACAAGACCATGGTAATACTCTCTGGAGTAACACCTCAAAAAATAAATTAGGCTTCATGGTAGATGATGATAGGATGATTATTTACATGGCTTTGTTGCTAAAACAGGACCATGCAATTCTTTGATATATAATCAGTGAATTTGAAATAATTATGAGTGGGTGAGTTTACCTTGCTATTTCATTTCAGTACTGCAGGTTGACTACTGCAACCCTGAACCTACCACTTGTGTCCAGAAGAAGAAGAAGGAAATTAATAAACTAGAAAGATTTCAGCGAGGATTGAAATATTCAGCGAATAATTGGAAGACTGGGAAATATCCTCCCTACTGAGAGACTCTAGCAGTCTATTTACCTTATCAAAAATAAAGTTTAAGAGGTGACCTGAGGATAAAAACAGGAGTAGAGTGATCTTCATTCTAGCTGAAAAAGGTCTATTTCCTGGTAGTAAATGAGACAAAAATTGTCTTGAAATTTACCTGGAACTATTACCTCTGGAGTAAGTTTTGTGGTAGATTCCAGGGATCTTTTTCTAAAAGTTTCAAAAAAAAAAATCTTTCAACGTGGTTGTCTGACTGTGCTGTGGAAATGATAAGACTGGTTGATCAAAATATCTGGCCTTACCCTTCACATGTTCATAAACCTCTAAAAGGGAATGCTTACTCTGTGCAGTGATTGGTAAATCTCTAATATGTTGAAGAATCTGGCACCTTGAAAGGATGCTTTTGTCTTCTATTACTTCACTGGAGACCAGTACATATCTTGAAGACATCAGCTACTTTGACGCTGTGGTAGATGGATGACTGTCTGCTTTTTTCTATCTGGCAGAAAGAAAGTGAGGGAGAAAAAGGCCCTTAAAAGCTCTGCCTCAAGTCTTGTTTTCTGGTGCAGTTCCTCTTGTCTATATCTGGAGTACCCCAGGTGTCTTATAGCTTATCTTGAATGAAAGCATATTTGAAGGCATAATATCTGTGGCATATTAGTGGTGATGCTTATTTCTGTCTAGTATCTAGATTCTGAGAAATACAAAGTTATGTTTTGTTCTCTCTTCACAGTTACTGATGGTATTCAGGTGGGCAGCAGTTCAGAGTGAGAACAAGTCAAGAGCAAAGTTCCCCAGGAAGGAACAGCCCAGAGGGAGACAAAAATGCCCATAGTTTATAAGCAATGCGAGTGCTGCATGTTGAAAGGGAAAATACAGCAGAAAACATCAATATTCAGGATGGCTGTGGCAGCAGGCTGTAAACTGAAATCATCCTTTCTCTGATCTGTCTGAAGAGTGGAAGTTTTGGAAGCTGTATCCAAAAGAGCTGTGGAAATCAAACATCTAGGTTGAATAAAATCACTATACCACAGTCTCTTTCTTAACATTGTTTGTGCAAGGGTTCAGAAAGGTGGGGTGAGAAGCAAGGAAAATCTAAGGTAAATTACTGACTCAGGGAAAGAAGCTGACAGGGAAAAACTAAAGATGAATGGTAGTTCAATAGAGCATCCACTACTTAAAGCATCACTTGAAGGTTTTGTTGTTGTTGTTTTTGTTTTCTGTTGTTGTTGTTGTTTTAATGTTACAGAGACAATGTAAGAAATATGGTTAGAAAAATGGGAGTTTAAATATAGGGAAGGGTGGTGTTTGTTTTGTTTTGTTTTGTTTTGTTCTTAATGTTTTACTTTTATCTATCCTATCTCATTAATCTTTATTAATCTTTCCTCCATTTGCATTGTATGAAAACATGTTTCCAGATACTGATTACCAATGTAGACAATACTTTTATGAAAGACACTTTAATATGAGAACACCCATTGATTATTAATGAAAAAGTATCACAGAAAGATATAACTGACTTGGAACTGGAATGCATATTCTAGTATTTAAAATTGCTTCCATTTAATAATAGTATATTTCCAAAACATTTTCTAAAATGGTTATAGATACTCATATGTAGAAAGACAAACCTTTCCTTTTTAATCTTCTGCTGATAAGTCTTGTAGGAAGAACTCTGAGTGTGTTCAAATAAAAGACATCATGACCCCCCCCCATGGCAGTGCTCTGGATTCATACTATCAGAGTGCTGTTCCTTGGACAACTTGCCCAAAACAGATACAAGATATGTTAATCTGGGCAGGGGGCTGCCCTTATATGGCTCCATGTTTTTTTATTACCTTCTTAGGTTGCACATGGCTGTTTTGGTATCTGCCACGTGACACCACAAATGACTGTTCTGGAAAGAATTACAATATCACAAACAATATGTTTTCATTTAGTATTTAGATTGAAAATACATTTTAAAAGTTCAGGGTATCATTAGACTTGGTATTTTATGTACTTAAAATGCTTCTATAATACTGGAAGATAGCATTCACTATGCATAAAGTCTCAAGAAGAACTATCAGAGAATGTTTTGTTTTCAAATACCTGATTTGTTGACTCAGTTATGGAATATGATAGTGGAAAAGCAAAGTTAATTTGCAGACCCAGATACAGCTTCAGTCTAGACGTGAAAAGATGTTTAGCTGTGTGTAACATGGTTGGAAGCATATGTGTCACATGGGACAGTACCAGCAGAGCCCTAGTCAGTCATTTCCTATAAATTCACCCACTTGAAGATGTTTAATCTAATTTTCTGCTGTCTCAGACCTTCTACCATCATTTTAAATCATAATAGTTTTACAAAATCATATCAAATCTGAGTAGTAGGCTTTTACTGTTACTTTTTACTTCCCTGTGGAGGGATTCAACATATGGTGCTGGCTAATTGGAAGGCACTCTTTGAGGTGTGGGAAAAGACTGAGTGTTGAGCAGAGCTCCTTTGTATTACACCTTTTCTGCTTCACCTTCCTCCTTCGGTCTCCCTGGGTGATGGCACAGATTTCCATTACCTTAAAGGTGAACAAGGGAAAAACTAAAAACAGTATACACAGAACATGAGAAAGTCTGTAACTCTGACTGAGTCTTCTCTAACATGGAGAAGAAAAGGAAAACAGTATGATGCCTAATTTCATGGGATACAGTGTGCTTTACAAGGATTCCAGCTCTAAAGTTAACAAGAAGTGTCCCACTATTTGATATTTCTCTTTTCACCTGAAACAAGTTGTATAGAATTTGTCCTCTGAAAACTAAGACACCTGTTTTTCTGCATGAAGCCTAGCAAGAAGAAATGTGAAGCCATTTCAAACCATAAACTGGCTTATTTGTATTGAATTAGTATAATCATTAGGATTTAAAATATTTTTATTTGGTGACAGTTTGCTACTGATACTGCTTTTGGGACAGACAGCTCTGTCTTTTATGTCACTTTTCTTATCACTGACAGGAGAAAATGACTGATTGGTTTTGGCCTTTGCTTGAAACCCCTTTTCGTAACTTACTTGAGCACATATCCTGCAGCAAATAGATAGTGCTGGTGTGCACTGCCGTCTTCATTTACCAGACTGAACAAGTGCTGACAGATGAGGGAGCTGACAGTCTGCCCTACTGTTGAAACTGGAAGATACAGTTACATGTGATTTTGCTGGCTTTTAAAGACCTGAATAACTGCAATTGTGTGTAAGGGTCACCTCTGGGCTCAGTTATCATTCTGAAGAAAAAAAATGAGGCTTTTTTTTTTTTTTTTTTTAAAAAAAAAAAAAAAAAGAAAGAAAGAAAGAAAGAAAGAAAGAAAGAAAGAAAGAAAGAAAGAAAGAAAAAAAGAAATAATACATTTTTGACCTTCTACTAAGTGATGGCTGAGGAATGCTTGACCTTGGAAAGTCAGGTTTTCACAAAGTGGCACAGAAGAAATGACAACAGTGCTATTAAGTTGACAGGTAGAGATGCTAGGTTTTGCTTACATTGCTATTATCCAAATTAACCCACAGATATTTTTTCCAATAAAAGTGACTCTGAAAGCAATCTCTGTCTTACTCTCTGCTGTCTTCCTCTTTGTCTGTTCTAGAGAGTTCTACAACATTTTATCCAATGATACAAGTCACTATCTGTCAACTTGTCCATTAGGACTTCAGTAGTACTAAACATGCAAAATAAGGCAGTTGTGATTAAGGTTATAACCCTACATCATCACTAGTTCTTGATAATTTTGTGGTAGTGATTTACAACAGTATATAAGAATAGAAAAAAAGAAAAAAAAATAAAGAAAAACAAACAAACAAACACAAAACTCTACGCTCTGCACTCCACAGGTGTATTTTCAGATACATGACATTTTGATTAATAATCTTGGTTTGGGGCTAAAACACTCCCTCTTTTCTCTAAATCAGTTTAAAATAAAAATTTCAAAGCCTTTGTAAGCAAGTTGTAATTTAAAATAAACATTCTAACAAAATATCTCCCTCGTGACTGTAAGCTTCTTAGCAGGCTGAATTTGAAGGGCCATAGAAAAATATTCAGTATTTGCTCTGACTCCCCTTAGCCCTGCTGCAACAAGCAGAATACTCTAGGTGGTCCTTGACTGGTGACCACTTCCATCTCAAATTTTTGTTCCCCTCCTAAATTCTTTTACATTCTGATTTTCTTTCTCTTCTTATATTGAAAATATTGGAAATTACTAGATCAGCATATTATTACTTTGAGTACAAAGGATTCCCAACTCTTTGAAAACAAAGGATCACCTCCAATCTATACAGTCTCTCTCATACAGTATTTTTCATAAGCTTTTTCAAATCCATTAACAATGTTTCTGAGTTCACCTAAAGCAACTTCTATACTAGGCAGAAAGTAGTCATATGCATCTAATTATCAAAGTAGGCGGATATTTGTTTCATCAGAATACATATAGCATAACAAGTGGTTAATTTTAGCCTTTTTAAGATTTATACCTAAGTACTTCTACTGCACAAAGTTTATTTATTCAAATCTGCATTGGCAGCTTCTTTGATATATTCACAAAGAGTGTTTTTATTTGCATTATGATAAAGACATATAGCAAAAGGAAAGAAATCCACTGCCCTGATTTCATTTTTGTTTATTATTGACATACATAGTTGGCCAGAAAGATTTTTGTCCAGAAAATTATTCTTGTTTTGCTCTGTTTTTAATTTTGAACATAAGATATTTCAATCTAATAAAATTCTAATATGACTGAAGAACTGATAAAGCGATCATAGGAAGAAAAGTTGAAAGGTAACAGATTTATAGATGCACTCTTTCAAACTCTTTGTTTTGCTTTTATTTCTAGTTTCTAGTGCAAAACTTAACATTCTGGAAAAAAACACAACAATATTAAGGTTTCACTACACTCACAGAGACCTTTCAATTAAGGAGCATTAAACATGCTTTGCAATCTTCAGAAAAAGCTTTAAAGAATACCATCAGTCTTGACAAACTTATGTTAAATAAAAGGAAAGAGAGTTTGAGGATTTTATATTTATTTATTTATTTATTTATTTTTCTTTTTCTTTCTTCTTTTCTGTGTGTGGTTTTAATAAACAGTTTTCAGGCTTTCATTTTTGCAAAAAAAAAAAGCAAAAATGCTTTGGAAATGCCCAGTTTTTAAGTCTCTGGTTAATTTCCAGACTTTGCTGCTTTGCAGACTTTTTTGACTTTGCAGACTTTTTTTTTTTTTTTTTTAAAGCAGTACTTTGTAGAGGCTAGTATTTTTACTGAGGTTTCCTAGCTCTGTATAGCATTGTACTGAGTTTAAGCCACCTCACATTTTTATGGAGAAGCAAAGTAAATCTGGCTTAATACCTGAACAAATCAGGGCATGTCAAGGCAGTGAAACAAAATGTTGTTCTGGAATCGGTTCTTTGATCTCCAAAGTTTATGTACCCTCTTTTTCTTGTTATCAACTACTTCACGTACCTTACCTGTGCTTCTGTGCCAGACTAATGACAATTTGTTATGAATTCATTGTAAAATGAACTTCAGTAACATGCACAATTAAAATGGAATGCTAGTGAATTTTTATATTTCTGTCTGTGGAACACTGAAAGTATTAATCCAACTTGAAGCCAAAAAACATTAATTTTAAAGTACTGTTTTTTTTCTGTCTATTCTAGCTTTTGTCCAAGCTAAACTTTCCCCTCCTTCTGTTTGTTTTTTTTTTTTTTTTTTTTTTTTTTTTAATTAGATAAACTGTCTTTCTAAGCACTACTTAAGGTTTAAAAAAAAAAAAAAAAATGGAAGTAATCTAGAGTTCACTTAAAGATCAAGTACCATAAGTTGGTGTTTTCAAGTATCCTGAAAGTTTATTAATGCTTTACAACTCATTTCCTACTTCCCTGCCAAAAGCACTCTTCAGTGGACTGTAAAGTTTTTCAAATAATAGACATCTGATCCAAGTTTCTTATATTTTTTCTTTTCAGGAGATCACATATTTTCAGAAATCTGGTAAATTTTTATGGTAGTGTAAAGATCTGGTATTCTGACTGAGTGCTAAGAGCTGTGAACTTATTAGCCTTTTAACATCTGTTAAAAAATTCATTTCCTCATTCTGAAAGAATCAGCTTTTCTTTTATACACATATTCATATTATGTTTAAATCAGAAGAAGAAAAGATTGCTGAACCTTCCGCTCACAAATAACCATATCTGATATCAAAATGGTCATGACCTTTTAAATAAAAAGCACTCTTTTGAAGTACAATGAAGGTCTGTAAAAATTGTCATTTGTATGTATTTTATGATCTTGACAGCAACATTTGCATCTCTAAATAAAGGATTTCTTTGATCGTGCCTGAATTCCAAAAAAGAGGTGGGCTATCTATTTGTGATCAAAGGCCTTGTGGATGAGATGCAAGCTTACACTCTACAAAACACATAATTTACAGACTCTTAAATTGGGGTCCCAGCCCAGTCTCTCCTCCAGACACCAAAACTGTAATCTCTGAGAAGACTGGCATCAGGAACTGCAAATGCAGATGGAATCTTCTGAACACAAGTGAATGTTTATCTTCTTGCAAGACCTTGAACTCTGCATTCTATCACACTTCTGTAATCACAGAAATTTTTGATCCTGTGTGACAATACCTGGGACACCTAAGCTATGAAACAACATTGAACTCAATGTCAGTATGGCACTGTTATGTGTTATGTCTGTAGGGCTGGCCAAGCAAAGAAACTTACGGCAGGGCTAGACATTTCCTACAATCAACAATATTTTTTGTGCTTTTGATTAAAATTTAATAAAAATGTTTCAGTGAGGTGAAGACTTGTCAAGAGCAGGTGAGGAAAGATCAACATTTACTCAGCCCAAATCTAATCCAGCCACTTTTTCCTCTTCTCATATTCCCCATTCATACAAAAGAGCCAGAGCTCTTCTCTTCCTGAAATGGAACAGGCAGCATGACATGGGCTCTTACTCAGTAAAGAGGATTTAAAAACTAAAAAAAAAAAAACTAAAAAAAAAAAACTAAAAAAAAAAAATAATAAAAAAAAAGCTCCTATTTGTATGACCTGAGGGATCTAAAACTTTTTCTGCATCCCTGTACCAGTCACAGCTCACCTATTTAAGCCAGAGGTTTTCCTTTGACTGCAAGGATACAAAATTCCATTGGGGTCACAGTGAGTCCTATTCAAAAACCCACCACTGTAAAATATAAGAAGGCAGAATTCAGTGATGATCAACTCAGAGCCAAGATAAACCTACAAACCCAACGCTGCAAAGTCCCAGTGTGACTGCGGAGTTCAGGCTATGCAAACTGTTTAGACCAGAAAAACTCTGCAGCTCTGTTTCAGGATGCTCTTTACTGATTAGGAAATGGTGCTGGTGAAATTATCACATTGACATTTTACAGGAATACAAAAGAAGGACAAAGAAAGAAAGCAAGGGAAGCTGAGGACAGATTTCTTCACTATGATCTCTAAAAGTATTGTATACCAACTGGAACCAGGACTGTATCTTGATGAGATAAAAATATTTGTAACTGATTAAACAATAAAGTAGAAGCTAATTAATAAAACATGTAGCTCAAGTATTGATTCTTGATTTTATGTTGGATGAATTACTACAATTTAAACTTCACTCTTGATGCAGCCTGCTGAATATATAGCTGGTTGGTAAGGCAAAAGAAAGCTCCCATGTTTCCCCATGTGACATTTGAAAGGCCAGGATTTCAAGGATGAAACACTGGCCTTCAAAATGCTTATACTGTAAACATATGATGCAGTCCAGAGTGGAAGGTCAATCACTGATCAGTGTTACACTGTCCTTCCTCATCTGTAGAGCTCAAATGATTTTGTAGTATAAGCCATTTTGCGTTGGATCCAAAATTATTCTGACATTGGACTTGTGGGTTATATTGTTCTCGTATGACATGGCTTTAGTCAACACATACTGTGATGAAGTAGAATGAGTTCTTCTGGAGGATGTGTTTTGTGACCACAGTTTTTTTTATAATTCCTTCAGCAATTCTGTTATTAAGCACAAACTTTAGATTTTGGAGATTTTTTATTTTATTTTATTTTATTTTATTTTATTTTATTTTATTTTATTTTATTTTATGTTTTAGGTAAAAGAGGAGAGCTTCTTTGCTACTACCATTCTGTCTATTTAAAATAATAAAAAGAGACAAAAACCTGTTGAAAAAAGGCCTTGTTATGTTTATACAGGGTTTTCAATCCAATAGTCAAAGATGTAGAAGCGTTTAAATGCGATTTGTATATAAATGGAATTTGAGTGTTGTGTAGTATAAACATAGAGCGTGGAAAAAATGGGACCTCAAAGCTGACCAACCAAACACAATAAATAAATATATAGTTCTTTAAAAATCTGAAAATATATGTGTATAATCTATACAATAAACTTTTAGGATATCAATGAAGTTATAATTAGACCAAGTGCTACCAAAAAAAAAAAAAAAAAAAAAGGTGAATCTTGAAATTTAATATAGCAAGCAAACCCTGAATTTGCTGAATTATTTATTTCCACTTTTTCTTTTCTACCTTATTTAAATAATTAATTGGAGCATTAAGTTATAACTGTGTACTGCTAAAGTGTATTTTATTTTATTTATTTATTATTTATTTATTTATTTATTACACAGGGGTAAGCTGAACTCAAGACTGAAGATCTGTTTGCTCAGGTGTCTTTTTTTTTTTTTTTTTTTTTTTTTTTTTTTTAAAAAAAAAATAAGCATGTGCTTTTTTTCACTCTGCGCATCATTACTCAATATGTGGTCCATCATCTTTGATTGCCCAAAGCCGTTATTCTTAATGTTCTTCAGGTAACATTTACAAAATGGCTTGTTTGTCCTCTACATAAACCCATAGTAAACCTTTAATAAATGATAAAGAACTTTCACTACTTATGAAAATAATCAAAGTAGGAAGAGTTAATGTACACTAGATAAAAAGAATAAAATACAACATTATTAAAAATATATATATTTTTGGGCCTCGTATTTAATTTTGTTTTCAGATACAAAAGCACTTGAGTTGAAGAGGTTCTCAACAGTCAAAAAGGAAAATTTTATTGGTTTTACTTTACTCTTTTAAGTGAATAATCTAAAAGAAGTATTTGTGTAGCTTCAAAGAAATTTATGAGGGATTATTAGATTAACTTGTATTTGGGATATCACTGAAATGATTTTCAGTAAAAAATACACTACCATCTCTTGGCAGAAAAGATGATAAATAATGATAGAAATAGTTGTTTAACTTTCCTTTTTATTAAAGAGCGGACTTTGAAGGAAAAAATAGTTTGGAGAATCTCTATTATTTGGAGATTCACAGTTTTGCTTTTCATAAACTAAAATTCTTTGCCTTTTCAGTCATTTCAGGTTATTATATAGAACTTTGCTATGTACTCCTTTCTAAATTTTCATCTAATGAAAAGTGAATAAAATAAAATAATAAAACAAAATAAAAAACACAAAACTCTTGCAGAGGAAAATAAGAAACAGTTTATCAAAGAGCTGGAACCACTTAGATTAAACATACATTCAAATATTTTATAATTAATACTTATATGTTTACTGAACAAAAATAAAGTTACATGCACATAAATACACTCTGTTTTAGAGCTATATTTTCAGTTAACTTACTGAGGCAAAAATATTTCAAGAGATGACATGAATTTTTTCAAACTACCCATATAACTAAAGTATGATGAATTAGAACTATGATTCCTTCTTAGAACCATTTTTCCCTGTACTAATCTCTGATTTAGAAGAATATGAGGGTGGTGAGGCACTGAAACAGGTTGGACAGAGAAATTGTGGATGTCCCATCCATGGAAATGTTGGCCAGGTTGGATGGGGCTTTGGGCAGCCTGGTCTAGTGGGAGGTGTCCCACTGCCAGCGAAGCTGGAACTGGATGAACTTTAAGGTCCCTTCCGATTCAAACCATTCTATGATTCTATGAATATAGACTGTGGGATTGTAATGACTTTGCTCTGTCTTCTTTATTATTTTTTGTGTATTCATAATATTTTACTTACCTTTCCAAATCTGTTAAAATGGCACCACAAATGTAAAATTTTTATTTTTTTATTTTAAAATATTTTTATTATTTTTATATATATATATATTTAAATTAAAATGGAATATATCGTGGGAGAA
Source organism: Nettapus auritus (assembly GCA_011076525.1). Lineage (NCBI taxonomy): Eukaryota > Metazoa > Chordata > Aves > Anseriformes > Anatidae > Nettapus > Nettapus auritus. Next base: position 93,095,201 of record CM021766.1, on the reverse strand, counting down.
CTCTTGCTGTGATCTTATATGAGCAACAGCAGTTAGCAACTGAGGCACAGATATTCTGATAGCCAAAAGCAATGCTGAGAATGAGATTCTTCTGTCTCTTTTACTAGCTTTGTCAAACAATTTAATTTATTTTCTTACAAGTAACAATCATTGTCTCTCTACTAATGACCATTTGTATTATTGTAAAATTCTAAAGCACTGTTCCTAAATCAGGACATTTTCTAGGAACTGCACAGAAATATTGAACATAAAATCAAAATGAAAAATTCCCAAGGAAAAAGAAAAAGAAAAAGAAAAAAAAAAACAAAAAAAAAAAAAAAAAAACCAAAAAAAAACCACACTTTTCCTTTTTCAGTAGCTTACTGGTGTTAAATTACAGGTTTTAATCCATGCTTTAGTAAATTCTATGGAAAATATTCTAAACATTTGAGTGTCATAAGATGTCAGTCCCTAAAATTATAGACTAAGGAGTGACTTTAGAAGTATATACCAAAATAAGCAAATAAACATCATTTCTTTAACGCAGATTGGATTCATCCCTGAAAGTAAGTTTTTATTTCTCATCTTTTTAGACCAAACAATGCCATAAAATCCCTATTGCTGATATATCTAATGAATTACAGAAAGCAAATGATGAATAATAAATGATATCTCGTTGTATGTTCTCTTTTGGAAGGATTTGCATTAAACAACATTCTTGACTTGTCATTCAAAATTAAAACTAAAACTGCCTTCTCAATGTAATATTTACGAAGAGAAAGCTTCTTGCCTTTTCTTCTAGTGTAAATAGTAGCATGCTGTACATATATCTTTCTGAAATGAGGCAGGAAATACCTAGCTAGATCTATTATTTGCTGATTTTGTTGTTATTTTCTATATAATATATTCTATATTTTGTAATTTATTAAATCTTTATTTTATAAATTTCTTTATCAAGGAGTGATTATTAGACACACTTTTATGTGTTACCAATGATCTGAAGAAATTAATAGCAAATAATAAATAAGTATAGCATGTACCTTATTATCTAGCAGTACCAAAGGGCCTACACCATCACTTAACTATTTTTGACTTTGAAAATTGAAAGTAAAATAGAGGTCAAGAATAGAAAAAGTGCATTTCATTTAATGTTCACATGTTGTTGGTAGTCTTATTTACAGAAATATGAATGGCATTAATGTTGGCCTTGAACATTTGCAGTCTTCACTGAAAGATTAAAACAACCCAAACTATTTGTATTTTACTGACCTGAAAAATATGTATTGTAAAAAAGACACAAATTCTGTGGGAGCTGCAGGATTAATTATTTAGTCTGGGCCAAATCCAAGCAATCCAGTATTGTCTCCAATGAATCTATGGTGAAGGTTCTATTTAAGAAGGTCTAGAATCTCAAGAGAAAATCTTCTGCTTTCACTCTTTTCCAACGTAGAACAAATAAGATTGCCTACATGATGTAGAATTTGACACAGAATGTATCATTTGATTTTAACCACAAGGGAAAGATTTAACCTCAAAACTAGGAGAAAACTACCTATTCAAATGAACATAGGTTAATGTTTTAATCTACCTTTCCAATAACTATCCAGGGTCAGAGTGAACCTAGTACCATGGAATTGCCTTCTCAGTTCCATATTCATGTTGACAAGTGACTGAGTTTTTTCAATCTTGATCTCACTTAAGAGCTTTTCAGCAATAGATGAATGTTTGTCAGAACATATTTGAATCATGTAACAAAAGCTATGATACACAAGGAAAAGTTTTTTAAAAAGAAAAAAGAAAAAAAAAAAAAAGAAAAGGAATGTTTCATTTCTGTTTTTAAATATCACTACAGTTTGATTAAGATCTGACCACTTATATGATCATAAATATGAGCAGAGTATCAGGGAAGCAGCTGATCTGATATAGTCTTAATTGAGCTGCTAGTGTACTATAGAAGAATGCATGGCATTTCCAGTTTCTGAATTGCCTTTATTGTCCTTAGATTAATGGTTAAAATTGTAGGAATAACTTAGATTTTTATACATATAACATATATTTTATACATATAACTTATTATACATTTATTATACATATAACTTATATATATATTTATATAACTTTTTAAATAACTTAGTTATATATATATTACTTAGATTTTTTTACTTTTTATTTTCACTCAGAAACCTGTTAGCATCAGTGTTGTGATGGGAAACACAAATAAGAAGGACAGCAAAGGTTACACATAATTATTATTATTTTTTTTAATTGGATGTGTAATACAGATATTTTGCCTGTTTCATTTTGTAAGGGTAAGGTATAAGGCCAGGGTATAATTTCATAATTGTAAAATACACTGTAGTTCTGCTGATTCCCTATAAGATATATTAAGGTGGTTGTAATCACAATCGTGGATGCTACCATAAAACACCTATACAAATATTTTTGGATACTTGTGACGGTGAAAGTTCAGTTTAAATAAGTATCTCAGAAAGCAAAGAAAACAGCATATTTTAATCAGCTGCATTTTCATAAATACATGTTCTCTGTTCTTCAAATAACTTAGGTATATCTAAGTAGAGTTTAGCTTGAAATAACATTGGATATATCCACCTGGCCTCATGTGGCCTAGTTTTTTTAATTTGTAGTCATATGAAGCATTGTAGAAAGGAACATCTGGAATAAGTACTGTGAGGCACAGTTCAAAATAGTAAAGACTGAAATCACACCTTCATTTATACTCAGAGGGTGATATTAATCTGTTTAAATTTAGATACCTACTAAGCATGCATCTATATTTGAGCTTCTTACATAGATCATCTTTGTAACCAATAACAGGCAAGAAAGTCTTCTAGAGCAGTTTCTTTCCTCCCATGGCAGACATCTAAAATAAGCCAAATGAGTCATGCCCTCAAAGTGCCTGTCTCTTTCCTGACTACAAAGAGGGTCTAGATAACTAACTGATGTGAAAGCCTATTCAGTAGTTGTCTAAAGTTAACAGATATAGCTCACTCAGTGTAATTTTACAGTACTTAGCTGACTTATGTGCCTCTACAGAACTCATTGGGATTGATCAATTCAGACTTTTCAGAGTTGCATCATTTCCAGTCAGTTTTACAACAGATTGCATTTAAAATTGTGCAATGGCTATTTGTCAATATGGAAGACCCATTTCATGTCAATTTAGCTGAACTTCATTGAGCATCAGATTAAGATAAATGAATGTGAATCCAGTTCATACTGAATTAATTCAGTAATTTAGTTTCTTAAAATCAAGGTTTTAGTTTACCTAGTTTTATGTGGACATACAAAAGGTTTAAAGCTATTTTAAAATGAATATAAACCACTCTGAGTCAAAGATTGAAAGAAATAGCAAGAAAAGTTATTCGGTGGGAAGATAAGTCTCATCTGCTAGAAGAGGAACACAGCTTTAGAGGAGAAAATGCTGATTGTTTTTTGGTCAAAAAAGCCTATTTTTTGTTTGTTTGTTTTTAGTTTATTTTTAATTATTATTTTTAATGGAAGAATTGTTCCCTACAACTCTATCTGGGCATCTGAAACTCATGTGCTTGTTTCTGTTTGTAAGCAGATATTTTTGAAAATCTAAATAGTGATGTTATTGAAACAGTCTGCAAATTTGGCCTTGGCAGTTCATGTGATAGCCAATTCAATTAAAGGTTGAGGTTGAAAACCTATATTTAGTAATCTCAGTGGGAGTTTGGCCACTGATTTTAAAGGGGCCATGGCATCATGCTAAGCCTCTGATTTCTGATAATATATCTTGTGTCAAATTTGTTCAATCTGCAATTCTGGATTAGGTGAATGATGCTGCTAGATAATGTAAACAGATGTGTTGCCTTTGAAACTAGTGGAATCACTTTGATTTATGCCAGCTGGTAACCTGAACCAGGGATGCTTAGATGAGCATACCAAATTCATTTATTTAAATGAAGGTCAAGGATGTAACTTCCCTGTTAATCCTTGTAACTTCCTTTTTTCCTTTTGCTTCTGTTTTTTTTTTTTTTTTTTTTTTTTTTTTTTTTTTTTTT
>CM021766.1:93065355-93091076 GCA_011076525.1 Nettapus auritus | reverse complement strand
CCCCCCCCCCCCCCCCCGATGTTATGCACCAGAGTGAGTGTTGCTGTTATCTGAAACAAAATAAAATTTCAGCTAACTTCAGTAAACCAAACAGTATCACAGTAAGTAGATATTTTCAACATATTGGACAGAAAACTTGAACCTTCTCCATATCTTGAATGCATGCTCTATAGACCTGAAAATTCTGTGCATTTAAAAGCCAAGCACAAACTGAAATAGCAATAATCTAGGATATAAGATTTCTGTTCAAATGAACAAGAAATAAGAAAGGTGTCTGCAATTCTAAGAGAACTTTGAAAAAAAAAATGCACAATATAACTCACACCAGGTTTTTTGAAAGCTCTTAAGACTATCCAGCAAGTTTTGGTCATATTTCCCTTTGGGACTGTAGTTTATTGTTATTTATTTATTTTGCTATTGAATTATTACTCTGTATTTATCCCTTTCTATATGTCTGCCTAAAAATGTACCATACTTCAGATCAGAAAACCTGCAAATGGACATTTGTTTTAGGATTTCAACAGTTGATGTCAAGTTACTCACAGAGACTGCAAATAAAATTAAAAGATACATTTTTCATTTCTAAAAAAATGCATCTCTTTTCCAGTCTAATGCTGTAGCCATATACTTCTAGGGCACAGATAATGAGGAAGAAAATCAAAAGATTTGTTTATATTTTTTAGATTCAGATCTTTTTTAGAAGAATCTGTTCCTTCTAAGCCTATCAAAATTTTCACGATGATTTAACATTGTTGAACAATAGATTTTAATTTTCAAAAATCACTAATATATATAGTGCAGCTTGGTACATGCATATGTTAATTTCCACTTAAATGGTAAATAGGGAAAATGAGAATGTGTTATATTGCTGTTCAAAGTAAGGCCTAGGACTTGCAGATAGTCTTGTGTTGCAATAATCAAGTGAAGTTCTATTGGACCAAACATAACTGCAGTATTGTCCAACTTCATAATTTTTAACATTAGAAAAAAAAAAATTATGTATTTTCTTATGCATATGTAATTCTGAACTTCTTTTTTTGCACACATATGCCTTCAAAAAATTTCCACTAGAAGATAGATGCACTGAAAGAAGGCATTTTGACAGTAGTAGGGTTTAGAGAGTAAGCTGTTTTCATCGTTTATTATGAACAGTAAACTAGTTATCTCTGGAGTCTTTCTGTCACCCCATAGACAATGATTTTATCAGCAGTGATAAAGTAGTAACAATTAATGCTACAGACTGTAATTTTAAATCCATCGTTACTCCTCTATTTTTCTGCTACTTTTCCATTAAAAAATACCCCACCTCCCCACCTTTATTTTTTTTTCCCTCATCAGACTTAGAAATCATTTAGAACTCAATGTATGTAGAAAAAAAAAAAAAAAAAAAAGAAATTCTGTTACTGAAATTTATTCTTTGATTGAGATAATTTAATTAGGATAGAAGAACCTGACCTATGGCATGCTTAGAGTCTTTAGTACTGTGTATTATTTTCTATGTACAGCATGACTTGACTATCTGCTTTGCCATGTTTGGTTGGTAATTTTCTCTGTACTGTAATGGAAAAGACTCATTCCAGAAAGAAAACCAGGGGGATTTTCTTGCCCATTTAAGGGAAACTGCAACTACAGGTCTGTGAATTTCGAACAGTAGCAGTTTGTTCACAGGGACAAATTATTGTATGAGTGGTATAGAAAAACATATTACTGTTTATAATCTGAAGTGATGCTTTAGACAAATCACATCAGGAATGTTTGTCAACCTTCTAGGGCAACAAGATTGTTCACAGACGTAAGTGGGATCCCAGTGGAGAGAAAATCAAAGAAATTCCTTAGATGTTTTGAATCATAAAGTCAAGATAGGAATTATTTTTCTTGGACTTGATCAACTAATACTATTGTGCCTAAACCTACTATAAGAAAAAATAATAAGTTAGGGAAGCAAGTAAGAAATACAAGACAAGAGAAAATTCTCATCTTAGATTAAGGTTTTTCTAAAACAGTTAACGACATGGTTTAAACAGTAAATAAAATGACTCAAATTTTCCTAGACAAAAGAAAGCTAAATAATATACATCTGTGTATACATATTATTTGTATGTAATTATATATATATATTAAATATATAAAAAATATTATTATATATAATATATTATATATGTAATATAATATTATATATATTAAATATATAATTGTACATATTATTTGTATGTATCAAATATATATGTATATTCAAATATATGTATTTGAAGCTCACTGTTGGGAAATTTGTAACAATATCATGCTGAAATTAAGTCAAAACCCACAGATTTAACCCATCTAAAACAACAATAGAAAATGTGAAGTAGGTTACTCATAGTCCAGGGACTTGTTTTAAATATTTCTCTGCTGTTGTTTTAGTTCTCTGTGGTCAGACCATCAGTATGCTGACTGTGCTTTTTACTCCTGCTGATAATCATAGCAAATTTTTATAATTTTTTTCTATTTTTTAATATTCAGTAGATAATGTTCTTCTATGGCACTAGATTAACTACTTGTATGGCATCCTGCTTACTGTTCCCATATGGATCCACACACTTCCCTCCCAGCCTAGTGATAGCATAAGAACTTTCTCATATTTTGCTATTCCCTCCTTCATGGCCAAATGAAAAATTTCATGACAAAAGAGGCATTTGAAAAAAATCAAAGAACATACAGACAAAAAAAGAATTTAAAAAGGCCTGCATAAACACATGAAACAACATAAAATAATGCAGTCTCTCATTATGTTATGCTCTGAAAAAAGAATATTTCAATCCCAAAGACTCATCTTTCTAGCTAATTTTTTGGGCACTACCGAATATGCTTATAATCAACATTTTTGGGTAGGCTACTTTCTGTTAACTTCAGGAAAGAATTCAGGAAAAACATATTAGGGATAATATTGCTGAGCTACTGGTGACTGATGATGATGCTTTTGAGAACATTTCAAGGTTTTTAAAGCAGGACTGCAGCGGGTTTTCACTGGGATCTACAGACGATATTTTTCCTGTGTTCAAATATAAGATAAAATCAGAATGAATAAGACATCACTTTCTAGAATGGATGCAAAGAAAAAATGCAATGGCATAAACAAGAATTTCCATCTTTACCCACCTGATCATTGTAAAGGAAACATATGTTGGATATGTAAGAGCTGGGTCTTCAACATTATTTTTAGAGGTCTCCATAGATTTATTTGTTAATGAGGAACATATGTTTTGTCAGGATTCAAGACTATTGAATCAGCTGTCCACTAGTGCTGAAGACATTATTGTTTATTTTTACTTTTTTTTTTTTTTTTTTTTTCTAATGGAAATATATCAGGTTAATGTGACAGAACAGTCATGAAACAATGGCCATCATTTTTTTTCATAACACGACTTTTCTGTCAGATACATCTGATATACTTCCATTTCCCCCCAAAATGAAGACTAGAACTGAAACACTGGCTATCCAGTTTTTGTCTGAGAAAATGAGGAACCAAGTAACAACATCTTGTAGGTGTTTCAATTATACTACCTACTATGAGAGAAAGCCTAAACATAGATGGGCTCTTCAACCACCACTTGAGAGGTTATCTAACTGTCAACAGCAGATATTAAATGTCATGTGTATGTGGTGTGACTGAGATATGTAGTGTGTTAATCCTGATTTCAAGTAGCCCTCTGATATATGTGTGGTGATTTGCTGCTGCTTTCACTGTACTGACTACAATTTGCCTGAATTTTTTTTGCTCCTGTTTTTATTTCTTTCTGGATATCATGTGCAATAAATAATATGCTGTTTTTAGATTCTCTCCCTAATTTATTTACCTGAAAAATGCAGTAATAAGGGCTCTAGTCAAATGAGAAAACTTTTTCAATATACTCTGTACATTTCTGACCCTGTCCTTGAAACCTTTTTCTTTCCAGTAGCACTTTAATCAGAAATTAGTACTTTTGTTACTTCTTTAGTACTTTTCTTGAAGGTAAAAGTTCTTCATTGTCCAGAAAATGTGATCCTCATTTGGCTACTGTTAAAGACAAAGGGAACTATAATATGAAAAGGGATCTGAGGTCTGGTCTGATCTGCCTCTTATTTTCACAAGGATATTTTTGTTCTTCTTTCTACTCATGTTATCAGTGTGACCAAGTCTTACCAGTTGACAAAGGTGCCTCAAATGACAGCCATTTACAGAAAATTATTTATTTATTTATTTTCTAATATTGTCAACACTGATACAATTGCATTTCTATTGTAAATCATGGCACAAAATTCTTAGTGAAGACAAAGCTGAAGTGTTTCATTTCACTGCATGAAATTCCTCACAAAATGATCTTTTTTTTTTTTTTTTTTTTTTTTTTTTTTAAAATCTCTCTGTGACTTGAACAGATTTTGTCTGTTGAGGAAACACTACTACTTGTAGGCTGTAGGTTACCAAATAGGAAAATTCCTTGCAGTTCTCACATTGCCACTATCTTTTTCCATTTAATTGAAACTATAAAGTAATATATTTATCCAACTTATTTAAAATAGTAAACAAAGATTTGGTATTGTGTTTTGAATTCTGCCCTTGCTTTCTATTGTTATGTGATTTCTGCACATATATTATGATTGCAAACATACTTTTAGTGGGCAGTGCTATCATTTTCATTTACAGAAATCCTTATTTTTCTAAGATTAGTTCCTTAGTGATTTAGTTTCTCAGTGTTTAAAGTTTCCTGCCTTGTGGTTCAATTTATTTATTTATTTATTTGTATTTATTCAGTTAGTAAAATTGTGAATACCATGATTTGGGAACTAACAGTAAATTTTGTGTAACAGCAGTAGATTTTTTTTTTTTTTTTTTTTTTTTAAATAATTAATTTTTTACCCCCTTTTTTTTTTTTTTTTTTTTTTTTTTTTTTTCCTCTCACTAAAGCTAATATAGTTATGATCTTCAAACCCTACTAAAATATATCTCTATTATCTACATATTTATTCTGAGATCACATCCAGAGCTCATGTTACTCTAGAACAGTTTTATATTCAGGAACAATTTTTGCTTTCTGGTGTTCAGGATATCCACTTGGAAGCTGTACTGAAGCTCTCCAGGATGCTCTGTTGGATGTGTTAATGTAGTGTTGATGTGGCCTCAGCCTACTTGAATGATTCCAAACAACTCATTGCTCAAACTCAAAATCATTGTCATGAATGCAGAACTCAGACACCTTAGGTGTTTTGGCTGGTACACCCAAGTGCATAAACTCCTAACACAGAGAGTAAGAAACAAGAGAAGATGGTCATTAGGCAAAATAAAAAGTGCTCATTTTCACTTCCCTTCACTACTGTTTCATCTTTTTGAGAAAGAAGTATACATTGTATGTAAAATAGCTTTATTCCACATGAAAGAATTATCAAAAAGTTATTTTTTTGATATATGTTTTTTTTTTTTTTTTTACTTTTACCATTACACCAGTTGTAATGTTCTTTTTTAATGAATAAGAAGAAAACCCAAGGACGTACATCAGAAAGTATGTATAGAGGTAAAAATGTCTTCTAACAAAATATTTCATCTACAACTTGAGATCAGAGCATCCATATATGTTTTGTTTTGTTTTGTTTCACAGCAATAGCTTTCTTAACATAAAGTAAAGCTGTGCTGCTAATTTTCCTGCTGTTTGGAGTACTGCTTTACAAAGTATTGCAAGCCTGCTGTTACCTTCTACCTTTCTTTTCTCAGTTCCTGAGAAAAAGAACAGGAGAAAAATCACAGAGAACAGGATAATGTATTAGTATGTAATTATTAATTACAGTAAGGGTGGCTGTTCTCTTTCTTCAAATCAGAGGATGGAAATTCTTGGAACATGATCCAATAATCTGAGTCAGATTGGTGTACACAGGTGTTAGTGATGACATTGTCTGTGGTTAATAGTCAGCCAGGATAATTGTTTCCCATCTTCATTGCCATTTCAAATTCTGCAGGTGTTGATATGTACTGTTTTCATGCTACGAAGTACCGATATAAAGCAGTTGTTTTAGTTCAAACCCTAGTGATTCAGCATCAACTTAATCTTAAACTACATACATAATTTCTTGATAATCTTCTGGTTACCAAAACCTGACCTGCTTATTTTGTTTTATTTCAGTGATGCTTGTTTTAATTAACCAAATATCAATGTAATTCTCTCCTGCTTTGTTCCTTATTGACTTCAAATTTGACTACTTTGACTATGAATTCACTGTGAATTGAAGTATAGTATTGTCTACATTTAAATAAATACAAATATAGACGGTCTTGTCACTGACTCTGTCTTGGGAGTTTTTTGATGTTTTCTTTCTTTCATGGTTGAAAATAATTTGGAAATTTCTAATATATAATGCAAAAATAATGAAAGTAGGAAAATAAATCTTTTATAATCTTGGCTAAGATAAAGAGGATAGTAACAATGAATTATAATCTGAAATTGCATTGCTTTTCTTCTGGATCTTCAAATTTTGCACATTCATCTTCAGCTGGTACAAAATCATTTTTTTTGGAAGAACAATTTTCTTTATAAATTTGCAGAACTGTAAGTTCTGCAAATAATTTTTGTCTCCTTGAAACCCTTTCTAGAGTAGAGCAATGCCGCTAACTTTGATGTGTTTCTGTTTAACCTATTTCTGAGCAGCAAGGCATGTGCTGTGTCCAATTAAAAGATTCAAGGTACAGAAGGTCAACAGAGGTTGTCTGCTGTGTCATTTACTTGCATGATGGCTAACACTGTATTCAGTTTATCAGCTCCACTAACAACTTCAGTTAAAAATCACAAGGAGAATTTAGTTGGTGTTGTTTTCCAGACAAAAAATACATTTTTGGGGGCCCAGATTAGATGAAGAAAAAAAAAAAAAGTTAAAATATAATCCACAAATATATATATATATATATATTTAGAAGACCTAAAATTATAGTATGAGAGGAGAAGGAAAGATGGAGAATATTCCTGGACTGTGTTTGAACATCTATATGAGATCCACAGATCTTTCTGTTATGTGTTAGGGAATTACAAATACAGATAAAGGAAAATACTTAGTCTGTAACCCATTTTGTCTGAAAAATATTTCCATGTGAAACTCTCATGCAAACCTGGAGCCAGATTGTTAAAAGGATGAAACTGAAATAATAATAATAATAATAATAATAACAAAGGGGGGTTGTTTGAGATCTCTTATTCAGCGGATCTCAGTTGAATCTCTTAAAACTGTATTTTTTTTCTACATATTTTTACTTTCTTAACTTTTGTTTCTTAACTTTCTTAGCTCAGAAAAACTGTGCAGTTACTGTTTCTAAGCTTTCCTTAATTCAACAGGCATCTGTTATTCTAAATAATACTATATAAAACCGATAATGTAGGACAAGCAATTTAACTTTATTTGGCTTGTCTACATACCAAGCTACCCCACTTTAACTAGATTAGAGTGAATTATTTGTTAAATTATTGCAATTTTGGTGCTGAAAACCTACACTTTCTTTTGCAGGGAAGTGCAACAAACTGCAGCACTTATATTCTTAGGTATAATGGGTGACAGAGATTAGCACTAAAATTAAATCAGGTATAACAAGAGAGTTCAGGGGACTCCAAGAAAACCCTCTCCAGTATTTCTGAGTTGCATGTATATGATGTTCTTTGCCTCACATTAGATATTCCTCTGGCAGACTTACCAGTTTGTTCATAAAGTAAGCTAAGTTACAAGGCAGGCATTTTGAGAGACTGAGCCAGGAACAAGAGAGTGCTATTTATATTGCTGTCTGGCTTATCAGACTACACATTAAACTATATAAGCCACTCAGCTTTGAGCTGGAATCGCAGCTAAGTATCCCTCTGGTAGCATAGCCTAATGAAGCAACTGAGTACTTTAAGAGTATATGGGTTTTTTTAGAACTTCCTCATTTCTGGTGAATACATTTTCTACAGTGACTGGTGGTGAAAACTGATGGTGGTACACCATCAGAAATGGTTTATCTGACCTAAAAAAGCTGGAGGAATTCCTTCTTTTTAGGGGGCTTGGTTGGTAGTGCCAACCAGAAATGTTGTGCCAAAAACACTGTGCCAAAATGGGAATTTATGGGAGACCACCTGTGACCTCATACACAGAGTGTCATGCTGTACATATGTGTAAAGACACAGCACTTTCTCTTTGTAGAGGACACAGTGATTCAGCAATATCATGATTTCCACTTGCAAAGGGAAAGTTACTATGTGTGGGAGAAAGCAGGAGAGGTAGGAGAGTGCATGAGCATGTTTGTGAGAAAGCGCTGAGCCCTTACAGGTGATCCATTACCCTGCAGCCATTACAATTTGTCATATATGCTTCACCTAGCATCAGCTGCAAGATGAAAAGCTTTCAGCTCAGTTTATCAGTCTACCTGGATGTGTCAGGTCAACTTCCTTTTAACCCTCTGTTCTGGTTCATAGCTTTTAGAAAATATGGCAGAACTGATCAGAGGTAGCAGTTGTCTTTTTTTTTCATCTATTTCTTATTTTTCTCACAGCATGTAACAGGCTTTCCCATACACAGACACTGCTAAGAATTTGACTTCCAGATTAATCCAGTACAATTAAAAAAATCTGACATATGCCTTCAGTTCTGTTCCAAATTACAATTAAGAAGGCTTACTATATTTGAAAAAATATCCTGTGCAAATATTTTCACAAACATGCACACACACGTGCATACATATAAGCATATAGACACACAAACACACGTAAAGATCTAACCAGCATGAAATAAACATGCTTTAAATTATTTTCATTGTTTAACAGAAAATAAAAAATATGCACTTTTACAGTCACAAAAACTTCCTTTTTTTTTTTTTTTTTTTTTTATTTTGGTCTCTACAATAACAGCATTTAGATTTTTATTTATTTATTTATTTATTTTTTAAATCTTTTGCAAAAACTCTACTTCTGAACTTTCTGATAATATCATGTGCATAGAGGTAGACAATAACTTAATTTCTGTTTTTCCTGAATGTTTCCAGTTCTAGTAATTGGCCGAGTTCCTATGCACCTTTTAACATGAAAATAATGTATTGTAATTATAGTGAAAGTTACATTGCCAAGCAGTTCACACAAATTACATTGTCCTTCCATACAGAATGTCATAAGATACTGCTGCTAGTGTACTGGTCATTGCTCAGTCACATGTTTTCTGAATCATCTTATTCCCAGACCTTATTAATAATGACTATATATAGATCAAAGGGTACTTGTCTATATTTTTTCATGATGTCCACCATCCAATATACCGCCAAAGAGGGATATTGTTATCAAGTGCAATTATCATGTAGCTTTGGAAACCTTAACATTCTTCTAAACACTTGATTTCCTACAAAGTCTTTTAAAATTCTAAATCTGTAAAAATATCATGCAGCTGACATTATTATTATTTTCTAATTTACCTTCTGCCTTGAAGGGAGCACAGTACCACTGGCAGTTTTAAATCTCTCTCTCTCTCTCTTTTTTTTTTTTTTTATATCCAGTCAGAAATGGAAGTTTCTTGTCCTGAAACACTAACACTGAACATATTATTTTAGTTATTATTATTGTCTATACTAATTATTGTCTAATGTAAAATGATTAAACAAGGATTTTAACATCTGTTTTGTTACCATGGCATAGTGTTTGGATAGTAATAATTTACAAGCTTAATAAAATAAAATTTATTTCAATTTATTTTTGATCCTTCATATTTATTCCTTTTTTTGGGTGGTGGGGCATCTATGTCCAAATGTGTACTCTGTCGGGAAGCACCTAAAGCATATAAATAACAGGTTTATTTATTTATTTATATGCACTAGGAAAGGTTGGACATAGTACCTGGTTTAGTGGACGATAGTGGTGGTAGGAGGATGGGTGGACCAGATGACCTTGGAGGTCTTTTCCAGCCTTAATGGTTCTATGAGTCTTGAAATTTCCTGTCTCTGAAAGCACAATGAACAGAAAGAGTTTTGCCATGGAATGTTTACAGAACTACTTGGAGCACAGGAGAAAGATCTGAATTTCACCGGCACACCATTGTTTCTTTTTGCCCAGACATGCCGTTTGATAAAAATGACTGATGAATACACTGCATTTTGATAAAACTCACTATTGCAGAAAATAGTAATAATAATAATAATAAAAATCATAGGTGGAATTACGGGTAGAAAGGTGTTTTCATATTCATTTTTCAGTGGTAATTTCTGGGTTGTCTGCTTCCAGCCTTTGTGTTCTGTCCTGGAACATATCAGTTTCTCATCTCTGCTTGTACCACCTCATCCTCAATTGCTTAGATTGATATTTTTGAACTTTAAAACTGTGTTTTCTGTTTTTCTTGCAGGCTTTATATTACTGACTTAATAGTGACATAGTTTTTAGTTTATGCAAAGGCCAAGAATTTTGTAATTATGGAAATCCAGCATATTTTGTCAAAAACAAACAAACAAACAAAAAGGTTTAGCTAGCTGTCACAGGCAACATAAAGATGTGTTTGTGTGTCATTTCCGAGAGTTTTAAAGACATGTTAGAAAGTACTCTTTTACCAAACACGCAACCAATTATCCCTCTAATGATGGTCAGGGAAGCTGAATGTGAACCATATTCACTATGTGTGAGGGAAAGAAGCTATTCCTAAGTGAACGTCAAAACACAGTGAAGTAGAAAGAACATCTAAATGGCCTAAGGAGCTAGAGCACTACAGAAAAACCCTTGATGTTACTGATCAAGCCTGAGGCATTAAACTTAGTGATAGTAGAGTAAATCCAACATAGTAAGACCCATAGATATTCACTGAGTGGCTCTTCCTCTGTTTATAGGTGCCACATTTATGCCTACCATATAAGGGTAGGCTGAGAATCCTAAAGGAAGAAAGTTATTTAAACTAAGGCATGAACTGTCATTCACTATCATTCTATATTCACTGAAACAAAGTATTCACTGAAATTAAGTACATTTCCAATATTGAAATGTGCTCAGAGATGGTTTTATAGCATATTTTCACAGCTGAAGTAAAAAATAAATAAATAAATAAAAAACAATATGAAACATTACAAAATATTCTACATTTTTGCCTGTGAATCTTGGTAGGAAAACATCTGCATATTTGTTGTTGTTGTTGTTGTTGTTTTTTGTTTTTGTCATCATAGTTTTATGGGTACTTTAATTGTCATCCTAGAATGGGAAGGGACATAACTTCCTTCTTTTTCCTAAAGAAAATTGCAAATTACTGAATGAGGAAACAGCTAATAACCTGAATAGTCTGGAAAAGACTTTTCTAGGCTTCTCATTGTCTTCTGATTTCAGTGTTCTGAATTATTCATCACTTTTCTGCTTGACCTGTCTTGTTTCAAAGTAAAAGGCCAACAGAAACAGAAAAGGAAAACAACTGGAAATATACAAGCATTGCCTTGCAAATCACAACAATATGTCTATAAATGAACTCACGTATAGAGTAAAGGAATTTCAGAATCAAAATAATATCTGTATCTGAGCACATCTTTAAAATATGAGAAAATTTATCTATTAACAATTGCAAAGAGGGTGGATTTGATTTGTGATACAAATAATATTTGTCTATATCAACTTCCTTTCCCTTGCTGTTTATAATTCATATCTTAAAATGATCCTCTGAGAATTTTCAGTTTAATTGCTCTCTCTAGCAAATGGCTTATATAGTTTGAAATGACAAGAGGTTATAAGCTAATAAAACACATTCCCCAGACCTCAGCTTTAAAAGCTCCACGTAAAATAAAGTAAACTGGCTTTATTTTGCATTTTGACCATGTTTAATCCTTAACGGGCAGTCACTCACACCAACCAGCCAGTGAAAATTTTCCTAATACCATATATGTTGAAGAAAAATACCCAAGCTTTTCAAGACTTCATTGAATTTCTTAAATTATTCTCTACTCTGGATGTTTTCCTGCATGGAAAGCAACACCAGGAAGTCCTGCCTAATTTCTTTATACAAAGAAGTTTGGACAGCAGGGTTGTATACAAAACAGTTGAATTGGTTCAAGTAACCAACATGGGAAGTTCTGAACTAGCTGATATTTGAAGGTCTGCCAGCATGACCAGATATTTTACGTAAGCACTAACACTCCTAAATGGCAACAGATTCTTAAACCAGCTTGACAGTTAAATCTGTCATCATTCACTGTGTTATAAACCTTAAGCACATAGTGCAAGTTACATACATTTCAGCTTTCCTGAGCTTCAAAATTTCTATTTGGTGAAAAATAGAAATGCATATGCATATGGTTTCATGATAGATGGATAGGTTAAGGAAGGTTAAGTAGATACAAGTGTAAAGGAAATAAAAGCTTCAATTGGGAGCATTCCTATGGCAGACAGACTTTCCTGATAACTATTTACTTTAGCATTAATTTTGTCAGAAGTTTTTGTTAAATCTGTGAAATGTGGACTATAAATTCAAGAGGATGGGATGAATATTTTTTATCTTGCCAGAAATGTTATGATTTTTTGCTGGAAAAAAAAATTAAAAAAAAAATGCTGGAAATAGGTGTTATATTTTATTAGAGTGCTGCTGCTATTAGAGAAGCAGAGATATGAAAGCAGTCATGTCAAATATCTCTGACATGATGTCAAATACAATAAAAGACAGTACCTCAGTCATTATGCCTGCCTTTTGTAATCTCTTTTCTACTTTTCCTGCAAAAATCTGTTTTTTGAACTGTCTTTTGTTAACCTTACCAAAAAAAAGTCATTAATTTTCCAAAATCTGTGAAACATATGACTTTATGTAGTTGTGACATATTTCATCATGAATAGCTTCACAATTTCATCACAATAGCTTCCCATAAATATAATTAGGTTCTCTGATGTGAAAAAAAAAAAAAAAAAAAAAAAAGAAAAAATTTGGGTGGGGGCAAAAGTAAATAAAGAAAACCAAAACGGACACAGTTAAGCATTGCTATTTGAACTCTGTGTTGCTCTGTTCCATCGTTGTTTTTTTAAGTGATGTTCAGATGGCTAGTACCTCTACAAAGTATATGGTATTCTGGTTAATCTCTGGAAAGACTTTTACTTAGAAAACTGTTTTTAACTTTAAAATCTAAAACCAGAACATCCACATTATTTTTAAAATCATAATTCATAATATTTTTAAATAGCTCTGTATTGACATGCCATTGCACATATACAACTTTAGGTAAGCGCTAAGTTAGTTAATTGATATAGAGTAGAGAGATATTTTTACAGGCAAATTTATTATGAAAAAACAAAGAAACAAACAAACAAAAAAAAAAACAAACAAAAAAATCCTGAGTAATTTCCATTTTGAAAGCTTCCTACTTCAAAAAAAAAAAAAAAAAAAAATGTGGGAAAATTGGAGGGAGGCTAAAGGAGAATAACTGGAGTAATCAGAGATCTGAAGAAGTTGAGCTACAGAGAGAGCTGTAAAGTAGAGAATACTGAAGGGATGGCATAAAAGGAGTTTACTTTAAAAAGCTGTTGCAAAGACCAGGTAATTTAATGCAAACTTGGACAGAATATGTTTAAGTTACAACAAGAAGGTTCAGGGATGAGAAAACTGTTATATGACAATGAGAGTGAAATATTTGAAAGATTGGGCAGCTCTGGCATATACATAAATGGTTAGGAAATTTTGTGAATGAGTTTGATAAATATTTCTTAGGAATGATGTAGGAGTAACTAAACCTGGTTTTGACAAGGTGAATGGATCTGGTGACTTCCTGAGGTGTTTTCAAGACCTCTTTATTGTGATTCTGTTTTGCAAAGAGCATTCCATACTCACCTTGCTCCTTATACATCAAATATTTGCAACAGAGAAAACACATTTGATGATTTAGGCCTACTATCAAATTTCAGTGTCTCCGTATTTTTAGTGAGACCTATAACTAAAATTTGTTATCCCAAATAAATATATAATTACATTCAAAATGATGTAATTGATTATTAGAAATTTCGGGATTAAAGTCGACTACAATATAGATATATATGGTTAGTCTATGTGCTTTTTTGTAAGTATAGTGTTAAATGAATTACTCTTTATATATATATATATATGTATTTAAAGCCATTTGCCTAAATCCATTTGAATATTTCAATTTATCAGGTACTTTTCCATTACATTGAAAAAAAAATATTACTGTAGTTGATAGAATGATTTGTGGTTCAAGGACAGAAACTAGGAGCCATTGCACAAATACTTTTCTTTGTTTTCATTTTCAGGACAAATGGGAATCAAATGCCAACATGAAGTATTTATAAGCATAGTGAAATTGTTCTACTAATCTTGCAATATGCTGTCAAGATAATAATAGCTCTGAGCATTTTCCATTGATTTCTGAAGGAATTACTTATTATCTGAAGGAACCTTCTTATAACTGGTTAAAAATGAAATGCAGGTTTGAAACATTTATTTCAATAAATGCTGCAAAAACAACCCTTTTATTCCAAGAAAAATACAAGGAAAATGAGAAGTATTATGTCACACATGCCATCTTGAGCTGTGCAGATGTGAGTATCATATTCCCCACGAACCAAGTACCTTTTCATGTTTGCTGAGTCCTGGAACTGTCCATTCACAGACAACTGTTTCACAAATATCTCTGGGACGTCAAAATTCATGCTTTGTCCACATTGGAGCAAACAGTCACATGTTTTCCCAAGGTAGAACTGTGATAAAACGGTGCTCTTTGGATTAAAAAAAAAAAAAAAAAAAAAGAAAAAAAAAAAAAAAAAAAAAAAAAAAAAAAAAAAAAAAAAAAAAAGAGCATTTCTAGGCTTAGATTTCTCTTCTTTCTCCTCGGTTATCAGAGAGCTCTGGAAGACAAACACCGTCCCACTGAAATTTATTAACTCAAGAAAGTGTTAATTAAATGGACTACTTTAAGAAAGTATATTTAACAAAAACTTTATCTTTCAGTTTTTGTAGTGCAAATTCAGAGATTGAGGTATGAATGAAAATTTGCCATCTAGATAGCAAACATGATTTGCTTCCCATCTTTGCTTCCAGATCACAGTAAGGCCTGAAACACATATAGCATGCTGTGACCATGTGTGGGAAGGTCACAAAACAGGTATTATCAGTCACACAGCAAAGTGTGCATGCTAAGCATGATATCACAGACTTGCCAGAGGTACTGTGCAACGTGTCGTGGGGGAGTACTGGTGTTATTAGGTGGAATGCATCAGTTTAAGGGCATGTTGTGGAAGGGTTGCAGCTCTAATCTCAACTGCAGGAGACCTAGGTTTACAACAGCTGGTCAGCAGATCACTACTGCTGTTTGTGGTAGGTGCATAGAGGTACACACACATAAATATGTCACATATTTATGTGACACACAAATATGTCTGGAACCAGACAACAAAATGACAACACAGTGCCAAGTTACAGTAATTTTATTGTAGCAATGAACCTACACAAACATCTATTTCTAGGCAAATTATAAATTATTTAAACATACGTGTACCAAGCAGAATGCAAACAATTTAAACATGAACATACTAAAGCATATCAAGGCAGGGGGAGAAACAAATTCAGAAATGATAGCACTTTTAAAGGTTAATATAACCCACTCACGGTTATTGTAGCCAGAACTGGTGAAATTGCCGACCTCTCATATTCTTGAGATATTGCACACTATTGTGTGCAATTGGACATGCACACTATTGTATATCTATAACCCTGAGGAAGACATTGTCTGTACTGTTCACAAACAAGTCAACACAGCTGTGTTACTTGTGAACAGTCTTTAAGAATAACTATGCAATAAACCACAGATTATGTATATATATATATATATTTTTTTTTTGCATAGGTTGACCATGTGAGCATGTTGCGTGAGCGCTATATTGTTTTATTCTCTCATGCCATACCTGAGATAAGGAGCATTTCACCACAAGGTTCACACAAAGTGGGTGTCAAAAATAGGATTTTTATCTGTAGAACAATGGATGGATCAAGTCTGTGCTTGCTATTAGCTGGCTTTGCCATTTGCCATATGCCTGCCCACTATGTAATGTTAGAAACTTCAGTCTTCTTGTTCTTTGTGGAGGGAAAAAAAAACTTCTAGCCCAGGTTACTGAATCTCATGAACTGGACATTTTTCAGGTAGGCATACCTACCTATGTCCCTTGCATACTGTCCCAGATGAGTTTTGGCATAGTCAAGGATTACTTTGCAATCCTTACATTCTACACATTATACTTATGAACTTAATTTCTCAATGATCTGAAATGTATTATCAGTAGATAAAATTACTTCAGGAACTGTACTTCTTGAGGAGCTGACAAGATTTTTTTAATTTATTTATTTATTGTTTTTGTTTTGGTAGCAAGTTCAAAATCATATATTATAAATTATTTCTGAAAATTGTATCATGTGCATATTTACCATGGCACTTACCGTACCATGAAAAAATCAGCACTGCATATATGCTAATGCTTATTTTATAAACAGTATGAGAAAACATTGTGGCTTTTTTAATTTATTTTATTTTATTTTATTTTATTTTTTTATCATCTGGTTACTTTTGGGGATGGTTTGTCAATATTGGCTCTTCATATTCTGCATTGTATTTTCACCAACGATGTTCATTATTTAAATGAGACAAATAGGCTATTGTCAAGGACCATGATCCTGGTGACATTATTATTCTGACCTAGTGTAAATATCATGACCTGTCTTGGAACTCTTGCAGTAAATGAAAGGGTTCAGGCAGCCAAGGTGACAAGAGACCTATCCATAAATCAAACCGTCAGACATTATAAGTTTTATTAAAGACCAAATGGATTTCTTGACATTATGACTTGTATACAAGAGACAGGAAATGTAAATGTAGCCATTTTTTTAAAAAGATAAAACAGATTAGCTTGCGAGACTAGTGGAAAATACTGCTATAGCTTTTATTTTCACTTTTTATAGGCTGACTGTAGGACTTCTGAAATACCAGAGATGGATGATATACACAGAAGCCCACTTATTCTGAAAGACAGCAGGAACCTAAGATGATGAACATAGCCGCTGGTACAGATCAGTGGCTTAATTAACTCAATACTCTAACCATTTTTATTTGACATAAGGCTAAATGCAATTATTTCATGCTTCAGAAATGTGGCATTATATCTGGATATGCAACTTAATATGGATTCTTAAGAAGGCTTTGAGGAAATTTAGTGCTTCTTCTTTAATGCATCTGATCTATAGTGAGATCCAAAAGTAGGAAAAGATGGGTTAAGGGATCTAAGATGTTCTTTTATATGTATTTGTAGCTTTTTACATCCTAACTGTTCAGGTTTCAATTTTGTACAGCCATAAACTACAGCACTATGTGTGCATAATAAAGCATTACACATCTGAAAACGAAAGTGTCATCAAGATTTTTCAGAGTAATTTGACAGCCTTATTAATATATATTAGAATTTTTTTTTTTTTTAAAAAAGTATATATACAATAGTTTTTTTTTTTTTTTTTTTTTTTTTTTTTTTGTGCAAAAGCAGCTAAAGTACATCTGAAGTGCTAAAATGTCACAAATTGGATATTCACTTCTGAATATTACATTGGGCATTTAAATGAATATGGGCATTTAAAGAATAAATTCTGACCTACAGAAAATAATTTTCTTTATCACCAAATCCATGATTTTATTTTTCTGTTTTTATGCATAGCAAATATGAAGTGTGATCTGAATACACATGCTGTATCACATATTGAAAAGATATTTTCTAAATCTTTGCCTTCAATGTAAGTGTTATTTTTTCTCTCACTAGTAGATATCACTAGCATTTTGACAAGTATCTGCCAGTTCTGTTTTCCTGTGTTTCACATTAACTATCCCCCTCATATTCAGTCAGAATTTCCTGTGCTTCAGTTTGTGCCCATTGCCTCTTGTCCTGTTACTTTGCACAACTGAAAAGAGACCGGCTCCATCCTCTCAACACCCTTCCCTCAGATATTTATATACATTAATGAGGTCTTCCCTTCTCTTTTCCAGTCTAAATGGGCCCAGTCTTCTCAGCCTGTCCTTGTGCAACAGGTGCTCCAGTCCACTAATAATCTTTGTAGCCCTCCTCTGAACTCGCTCCATTAATTATATGTTTTTTTTAATAGAATTCTATTCTATTCTTGCACCGGGGAGCTGAGAACTGTACACAATTCTCCATATCCATGATGATGATATATTTTATTGTTTTTCTCCACTTTGTTATCCCCCCCTCAAAATCTTTGAAATGTTCATGATGATTGTGGGGGAGACTGCTAACCCTGGTTTACCCTGGAATGTTGCATGGGCAGTGACAGAGCTCACTGACATGTGTCAAAAAGATGGCAAAAAACATGCCAAGAATCAAACACTTGGACTAGGTCAGGATAGTGCTCAAGACCACACCTTTGACCAATTTGATTTCATGATGTAGATGTGGCTGTTAATGTGCAGAGTTAATGTGCAGATACACTACCCCTTTCTTTCTTTCACACTTCCTTTTTTTTCCATTAAAGAAAGTTGGTTTTTTTTTTTTTTTTTTTTTTTTTTTTTTTTTTTTTTTAATCTCATACTTCAGCTGTGTTTCTCTGCTTTCTATTTTTATTTGCCTCATAATAGATGACTATTTGCCATCATCACCAACTTTCCACCTGTATACATGCCAAGTGCCTTTTGCTACAGCACCCCTTTCAGGTCATCCCTTTGGAACCCAAGGCAAATCATTTTTTTCCTTATCCACTATTATGAAGAGTGGCAACCAGTGGTTAAAGTTGTTCTTCCTAATACTTCAGTCATGTCAGTCCATATATTCTAAATGAAAGCATTACTAATAGCAGAGCACTGCTGCTGTGAATTCTTTATGTTTTGTTCTTGGCTTTGTAAATTTTGCCAGCTAAAGTACTATGAAGAGCTCCAATGCCTGGCATGTGGGCTATGAGGTTGCACTGAAAATCTGTCAGGAAAAAATAGTCACCTTAACTTCTATAGTGTGAACCAAAGACATTGTTTCATGGTTATGTAAGAAAAAGAATAAAAAATAAATTTCATTAAAATGTACTGATTTACATATTACATTGCAATTTGCGTTATGGATTACATCTGAATCCTGAGGATTGGAGAGCATCTCCAATTTGTCATCAATTACAACTAACATAACAGTAGTGAAAGTATGATGTAAATCTATAATCCTACAAACGTAATCACTTGTCAACATGATCAGTGCACTGTGTATCACCTAAGCACTGTTCACCACTCTTGTCATGCCACACTTAGTAACACAAACGTACACTTCCAGAATTTCATTTCCTTTTTCTTCTAGCTTTTTTATTAGAGTTCCTAAATATTTTATTTTTCTTTGTCCACTCCAACCCATGTCTCCTTAATGCCTTACAAGATTATTTAAAATCAGGACCTAATGTAATCATGCATAAATCTGTGGTCATGAGTAAGAAACAGATTTAGTTCCAGTGGAGTAATCTTGACATTTCTGCTAAAATGGAAAAATTTAAGAACCCCCCAAAAGCTTTCCTGGATCTGTACCTTCAGGACTTTGAAAAGGTATCTGGAATGGGTTAATTTCTCTTTGATGAAAACACTTGTGTTTTTGAAAGGAGTTGACTGAAAGCTATGTAGGTGTGAAATGCAATGCATTTCAGTTTCTAGGATCTATTATTGCCTGTGCAGTGACCTCTGCTACAACAAACTTCATCTGGAAGTTTGTGTCCTGGAAAATTAGAAATGCAAAGGAAACTTCACAAAAAATTAAGAAGTTGAAAAAAATTGATAACTGGGGAGGGGGAAAATGCATCTAGCAAAGAGAAAAAGTGGTGCCTTTTATTTAGTTTAGCTGTCTACAACCAGAATGCAAGGGGAAATGACCAGTCTTGGTTCTAGAAATTGCTTCTTAGTTTGCGAATGCTTTTTCAAAGCTGAAGCCAGTGTGATAAAGTGCTGTTCTTTCACTAGAAAGAATGTTTGCTTACTATTTCATCAGCCCCTGGAGGCACAGAGAAAGAAAATAAGCACATCAGTTGTCATTATGACAGGATAAAAATGGAGCCATCATATTTCAATAACACAATGCAATGAGCAGCCCCATCGAGTGATGAATTATGGACTCTCTCTTTCACACTCAACTATAAGTTAATATTATCTCCCCAGGATAATTAGAGTGAAGTTCAATTACTGACCCTGAATTACCATGTGGGCCACTCCATGGGTTCTGACACAACGTTTTACACATTTATCTTTTCACCTAATGTGCTAAATCTGCATTGCTCTGGTGATTAATCATACTGGGTCCCATCTAGCTCACACTATTCTTCTTGTATGGATTGGCTGGTCCCTGGAGTCCCCTTGAGCACAATATGAGCAGGTCTATTATGCTGTGTTTTTCTACCAATTTATGTTCTTCCTTGTGTTTTGAGATTGTGGTCACTTCTGATGTTTGCCCAAAAAAAGCTGGTAGGAAAAATACAGACATTTTCCGATAGGGAATTATCCTCCTCCTTACCAACGAGGAGACAGGTAACTCAGTCAGCACTGTAAAACATACCTATAAAACTGCAATTGAAACAGGTCCTTTTATTTCTGGCTCTGAAAACATTGATCAGTTTCTTGCAATCTGTTATTTCTTTCCCTTATGAAGAGCAAATCCTACTCTTGAACTACTTACTCAGAATAAGTGTGAGTAGCCTCAAATATCTCTAATATTTTTATTTTATTTTATTTTATTTTTAATTATTTAAAAAACCAATGGGAAAATAAGTCTCTAGAATCAGAACAGTTAACACAGCTTCTTACAATCATGTTTTGGTCAACATTGTATCTTGTTAAATATATGTTGGTGATCTGAGAAAGCTGGATAATTCCACCTCACTTAAGGAAAATCCTGTTTTACTCCATGAGCAGCCTCAGTGAAATAAAGGAGAAGAGATTATACAGTGCAAGAGAGTCAGAGGATCTGGATAATCAGCTATCTAAGAAATAGTTTGAGGTCATCTGCTGTGAGGAACAGAAGAGAATGAGACACTTTTTTTATATCACTATCCATAATACTTAAATGTCTGGCTGCAGAACATAGAAGGAGTTTGTAATTCCCTTACTCACAGGCCAGGGAAATAGGGAACAAGAAGAAATGAGAAGCAGATAACAATTTCGGCAAGAACAACAAATAACAAACAGACCAAAACATTACCACGAGCAGCAAATTTGAGCTACCACAAAAATTTCCAATTCAAAGCAGAAGGGAAGCAGCAAAAGAACTAGACCTCAGAAGTATATCTGATTCCCACCTCCTCCCTGGATATAACCTTCCAAGGTTTTATATCAATAATATGATGTCAATTAATAGCTATATTTGCTCTTAGCAAACAATTTCATGTTAAGTTGTATCTGGATCTGTTACAGAGATTAAAACCTTTGCTCAGAATTTGTTTTTAAGCCTCTTCAAACCTCTGGATTTTAATCAGTTTTAGACCAAGTTTCATAGGTGATTTATGAATTTGTCCCTCCAGTTCTAAATTTTTCTCCCCAAGTCACAATTTTTTACATATACATACTATGTTAAAAAGCAATATCAGCTATTAAAGTGCTTCTACATAAAAAGGAAGAAAAATAATAAATCTAATGTCTGACAAATAGCAAGTAAGAGAAGAACAGAATAAATGATGATGGCAGTATCAAATATTCATGAAATAAGTTGGAAAGCAGCTAGAAACAGATTTAAACTAGTAAATGAAGAACTCATTTAGCCTTTCTGCTATGTCTGAATTGTAGCGTTTCTCTGGCTGACCCATTTGAATTCCCTCATAAAACCATAAAAAATAATTCACATATGAAAGTATTGGAAATCAAAGCTAATGTTGTGACTAGTAAGAACTAGTAATAGAACCAGTACAATTGTATATTGATATATTACACTTGCTGAAACTTGAAGAGTTTTCCAGATTGGTATGATGGAACTTGTTGGCATGCTCTGAATTTCACAATGACTTATTTTGCATTAATTTGTCCTTGAGGAACAAAGTTATGGGCCCCTGTCCATAAAGGTGTAATCAAAAGAACTATATAGGTTGGGTGGATGAAGGAATATGGCTTTCATGCGGGAATAATAATAGACTGGTACATGGCAGGATTTTCAGGAAATGCCAGATATCTTTGATCCTCAACAGTAGTAATTTTTTAATTACACTTTGTCATGGATTTTGCTGGGATAAGGTTAATTTTCTTCATAGAGGCTCTTATGATGCTGTGCTTTAGTTTTTTGATGAAAACAACGTGGACAACACACCAATCTTTTCAGTTGTTGCAAAGCAGTGCTTACACAGAGCCAAGGATTTTTCAGCTTCTTGTGCTGCCCTGCCAGTGAGGTGTCTGGGGGTGCACCAGTAGCTGGGAGGGGACAGAACCAGGACAGGTGACCCAAACTGACCAAAGAGATGTTCCATATCCTTTGGTACCATGATCAGCAATAAAAGGAAATAAAGAAGGAAAAGGAAAGAAGGAGGAAAGGGGGGAACATAGGAGTGATGACATTTGTTGTCCCAAGAAACTGTTATGTGTGATGAACCCTGCTTTCCTGGAAGTGATTGAACACCTGCCTGCCAACACAAAGTGGTGCATGAATTCCTTGTTTTGCTTTACTTGTGTGCACAGCTTTTGCTTTACCTTGCAAACTGTCTTTATCTCAACCATGAGTTCTTGAATGTTTGCCTTCCTGATTCTCTTCCCTATCCCACCTGGGGAGAATGAGTGAGCAGCTGTGCAGTGCTGAGCTACCTGCTGGGGTTAAACCACAACAATCTTGTAGCACAACACAGTTGGAAACCCGACTTCTACTGTATGATGGATATCTCTTATGGGATTTGCACTACTTGGGCTAAAGCTTTGCATTTTGCTTTTTGCCCAGGCTCTCTACATAGAAACTGGTCCCATTCCCTTTCCTCTCTCCACCTAGTACTAGCACTAGTACTAAAACTAGTACTTCAGCAGCATGATGCAGACTAAACTTTTGTCATTCTCATGTGGCCTTGGAGACCTGGGTGTGGAGAAGCAACTTAAGGCTGCCATTTTCTCAGTACCTGCTCTGTGCCAGGGGCAGAAAAGCAAAAATAAATAAATAAATAAATAAATGCTGTCTATACAAAAAGAAAAACATCAGCCTCTTTTCCACCTTCTTTCTGTAATACAAGAGCCTGTCCACAACCACCCGGAGAACCATAACCAATGGAACATCACTGTCATAATTAGACATTCAGATGAGACCAGTCCTTTCTTCAGGTTTGACAGGGAATATTTTGAAGAAGTCCCATGAGGATCTGTACTTTTACTTGGTCTATGTATCTCTGCCTTTCTAAACTGTACACCAGAAAAGCCTGTGTCTTGTTTTGTAACATAAGTAGCAGCTTAAGCATAGGTAGTCTAGATGTGTTTTTGCTCATCTACAACTAGAAATGACAATTTTTAATAATTTGATATGTAACGGAGATTTAAGCATATAACCCTTTTATGTTTCATATGTTTTGATTTCCTGAAGTCTTAACCTCACTGTTGATTTTATTTTATTTTTGAAACATTGTACTGGGTCTAGCTGGGATGTTAACTTTCCCTGCAGCAGCCCATACAGTGCCATGCTCTGCACTTGTAGCTAGAACAGCAGTGGTATCACACCAGTGTCTGCTGCTCAGAAGTGCTGGCACAGCATCAGGACTCTCTCTAACCCTCCTAGGGGGCGGACAAAAAGTGAGAAAGAAACATCACTAGGGCAGCTGACCTATCCCATACCATATGATGTCACACTCAGCAATAAAAGGTGGAAAAAGGAAGAAGGGAGGAGGGGTGGGCTCTTGTTGCAAAAACATCTGTCCTCCTCCCAGACACCAGCTACATGCATTGGAGCCCTGCTTCAAGGACATGGTCAAGCGTTGCTCATTTGTGGGAAGTAGAGAGTAATTTCTTCATCTGCACTTCCCCATAGCCTTTACTCCTTTTTTTTTTTTTTTTTTTTTTTTTTCCTTTCCCCCTCCCTTTTCTGCTTTCCCTTTTTTTCCCTCTAGTTCAATTGTTTAATTAGTAATAAGCCTTCCTTAATCATTATTTTTTCCCTTTAATTAAATTATCCTTATCTCAACCCGTGAGTTGTTCTTTCCTTTACTTCTTCCCCTCCTCATCTGAGGAGGGGGAGTGAGAGAGCAGTTGTGGTGTTCAGCTGCCTAGCACGGTAGACCACCACAAACATGAATACATATTTAAGAAAATTAACATGTTTTTTTCCCCTTAATTCTCCCTGCTTTGTTTATTTATTTATTTATTTTACTTTTCTGTCCACCAAGGACATCACTCAGGCCAGCCCTCATTACTCTTAAACATGTTACTGCCTTGAAAAGCAGTCCAGGATTAGGCCTTAACTGTTAACAAATTGAACTGATAAGAGCGACAATGTTAATTTCAACACTCAGAATAAATAAATAAATAAATAAATAAAAACATAGAAAAGAGCACCTTCCTACTAAGCCAAACCTGCAGAGCTCTGTGTTGGCTCACCTGACAACTTTGCTACTATTTCAGTATTTGCTATTTCCAAGCATAGAGGTACTGGCTTGAGTAAGACAACTATGATGTGAAGAGTAACACTGCAATTCCAGGCACAGGATGAGAGAGATTGCTAATTGGGTAAGTCTGGTCACCATCTGGCAGCTGTAGCCTCTACCTAAACTGTCCAGATGCAGCTCTGAGCAGCTGTAAATAAAGTCTTTCAGCAGTCAAAGGTAATTTATATTGGATTTTTTATTCTGTTAGTTAAAGTCCAGAGAATTTTGTGTATCTGACAGCCTTCTGTGAACCAGAAGGAAGAATATGGGGGAGAGGCAGATGATGGCAGTTAAAACTATACTGCAGCTGTTTTCAAGACACTTGAATTGCTATGCCAGCAGTGCAGGCGCACTTTCAACATGCACTTGTGAAAGCAGCTGTTGAACTTTGTCCAGCATGTGAAAAACATACGCAGTTTTTGTGGTGTCCTCCATGAGGTTGCTATTGACTATTAAAGACTGAAAATTCAGGATGCAACTTATATTGTGGTGCTACTGATAATACTCTGAAATGTAGCAGTGCAACAATCCCTTTCTAATGCTCTAGTTGTCAACTTTCTTCTGCTATCTGCTTTACTATATTTCTGTATTTTTAGTGTGTTCTCTCAATATATATATATTTCTTAAATCCCTAATGTACAGTAATCTTGGTCATCTTGTTCTTATTCTTCCTTCTGGATATCCTCTCCCTGATTTTTCTGTTATATGTATTATTCCTTTTCTGTCTCTCTCTCTCTCTCTTTTTTTTTTTTTTTCCTGTGCCCAATTTTTGCCACCTTGATTTTCTGCCACCCACACCTGCATGCCCACAAAAATCTCCCACTTCCAAAAATCACCCATTTTTTTGCCACTTTATCTTTGAAACTAAACAAGTACCCATATATCTGAAAGTTCCCCAGTATTCACTTAATAATGCAGTGCCCATAAACAAGCCACAATAAAGTGCTTCACCCAGAAGCTGCAGTCCCCTAAGATGTTCTTACTCAAGTGGCTGTCCATCAATACATCAATACATCAATCAATTTCCCCTGCTCTTTTTCTGTCACTTTATCACTGTATGTAAGCACCATGGGGAATACACCTACACACATATATGTGAACTTGCATGATGGGGGTAGCAGGCTTTCTTTTTTCGCAATACTTTTTTTTTTTTTTTTTTTTTT
>CM021766.1:93023705-93059791 GCA_011076525.1 Nettapus auritus | reverse complement strand
AGGAAAAGGAAAAGGAAAAGGAAAAGGAAAAGGAAAAGGAAAAGGAAGAGAGAGAAAGAGAAAGAGAAAGAGAAAGAGAAAGAGAAAGAGAAAGAGAAAGAGAGGGAAAGGGAAAGGGAAAGGGAAAGGGAAAGAAGGTAGATTTAAAATGCAGCTATACTTCATAACTCAATAAGGCTCAGACAAATTAGAATTGATAGAAATGTGTGTTAATTGCACAGAAATTATGCCAAGAAAATTCTGAATTTGGCAGTGTGCTACTCTCCCATTTAAGCTAGGGACATCCAGCAGAATTGTATTCTTCTAAAATGGACTTTCATCAGCAAATTACAGACTTCAAAATATATTATAGGATCTGAGCTCTTGCTTTGAAACACACAATAATTTTTTCTTGTTTCTTTGACATACATTTACAGAGCAGAAAAGCTATAAAAGGTTTTTCATAATCTTTACATTACCAGCAAAATTCCTTCTTTTGTGTGGTGGATGAAAGGATGGAAGAGATTCCAGCAATTGTATTTTCCTGTTTGGAATAAATCCTGAAAGGTTCAGGGAAACACAGTTTTCTTTGAGGAATAGGTAGTCTTTGTGGCAGACAAGGCTAATAAGACTGATCTCTCACCTCCTTTCTACTTTTGGTAGTAGAATGGACTGAGATCAAATAGATCCTTAATATGGAGAAAAGAGAATGCAAAACAAAAGCTGTTCCCCCTCTACCTCTAACTCAGAGTAAACCTAACAACTATAGGCAGTGGAATCAGGAGTGAGATGAGAACTGGGACACTACTCATTCAAGGGGTGTCGAAAGAGACTATAACTAAGAGGCCAACTGCGCTCCAGATGAAATTAAGTTACTTGCACAGCTCTGTAGAAGATGGAGTGATAAGATATTTGTCTTCATGATACATGCAAATCTACTGCATTTGAAATTAGTCACTTAATTCTCCTGTGAAATCTTGTTGGTTGCAACACTGTAAAGGTCCACAGCCTTCCACAGCCATTCATGGCTGGTTGGAGAAAATTTAGAGGGACACCATCTGTTAGATGAACCTCACAGCTACTCAGAGCAATATCCTTGTGATTTCAGAGGATATAATATCAATAACACTCAAATTTTATAATCTAAAGAACTGTTGCACATACTGTATGATTTTTTGTCTTTCTTTGATTTATGAGATGACCAGAATGATGTAATTCAAGAATATGAATAAGTGGTAATAATTTTCTGCCTGTTTTCTGTTACTATTTTGATATTTGCAGCTGAAAACAGTGTAGAAACAGAAGCAACAACAAGAAGCTGAAAGCTTTTTTAATTACTTTTGTTTCCATTGGTTAATGAACAGAAAATAATGTAACTTATTTTGAACTTACAGATACAGATATAAGTATATCAACAAGTATACAAGAAATACATATGTATACCTAGGGATTTTTTCTTGTCTATTAAAAAAAAAATAATTTAGTCTTAAAATTGGTGTAGCAACAAATAATTGTTATTCTATAAAAAGTTAATATATAAATATTCATCTTTGAATATACTTAAGAATATTCAGCTTCACAGATGCTAGAAAAAAAAAAAAAAACACACTGCACTGAGAGAGTTATAGAAAAAAAAAAAAAAAACAGAAAAGTCTTAGTATATCAATATCAAGTATATTTTAATATCTATGCCCATTATTTATATATTAGTAATGAATCAACACCAAAAAACATGAGTAATTCACTTATCTCTTTCTGTAGGCAGCAGTAAAGCTAGTAGCGGTCAATAGTGGGCCTTAATAACTTACACTGCACTTTGGGTAGTCATGAAAACTGTGTATGCTGTAACCTGAGTATGACATTATCAGGTAGTCTCTATATTTCCCTGGACATACTTCTCACACTACTTCCTTTCTGAATCAATTCCACTTTCTCTTGGTTTAAAAAGTTTACAGAATCTAAGACAATTTCATGAACATGAAAACAGGTTATCATCTCCCTTAGTATAGGAACTATTAGAGCTGATATATTGTTTTGAGAAGTTTTTAACTGAAAGATGTAGATTTATAAAACTGAAATATTTGATTAAAACATATCAATTTAATAACTTTTAAGTAGAAAATGGAAAAAAGTTTTTTTTCTTGGTGTTAAAAGACACAAAATGAATACTTTTTAAACATTTTTGATGTTTCACTGAAACTTATAGTATTCAACTTATTTTAATATTATTAATATGCATGTATTGATATTTTTCAATATATTTTATATTTACATTTAAAACCATGCATTTAATATACACATGAAACAGAAACTTTTATTGAAAGAAATATTCCAGTGTTTACAACTGCATTTTAAGACTGTTTTTATTTTGTAAAAATTTTTGGAATGCTGATTTTATGTTCTGTTATGGATGAAACACCAAAAAACATTGCAATTCCATTGAGCTCCAACATGATCTAAATTCAAGTATATGAAAGAGATAAGTTTGTTACTTTTGTGCACATAAATAAATGTCAGGTACAGACTTTTATCATTCTATTCACACAAAGTAGTCTTGCTGAAGTCAAAGAAAACTTCCCTTGACCCTCCCCTTTTTTGGAAATATGGGAATAGATGGAACTCTTTTCATTAGCCATATAAGATATTGTGTTTTGGAACACAAATTCATGGGATACAAACGTTTGAGTGAGTGGAATGGAACTGTGGTTGTGGTGGGGATAGTATTCATTATTCCTGCCCTCATTTGGAAGACACAGAAAAAGTAGTAGCTTGGTTTAGGGCTATTTTTTAGGGCATTTTCCCTTTCCTGAGACTCTGCTTATGAGAAAAGAGGAGTCCCACTGATAAGAAAAGGGTAAGGCACACTGCTGAGAATTAGTGTCATGGTGAAATGCTTTCTGATGCATAGTTCCCTTCTAGAAGGACAGATGTTGTGGGCCACAGTGTGGATAGCATGATATAGATAGCGCAAGGAACAAACCCTGCCCAAGTAGAATAATTACGGAAAGCCCCATAAGTAGCTATTAGTAACACTTAGAAAATGGAGGAATGAAGCATACAGAAGGATGCTGACACCTGAAAATTAATCTCTTCTTTTGCTGTCTGAGAATCTCCATATGAGAAGATCTGGGACACTGTATACATGGATTTACCTCACAAATGTCTTTTTTCACTAAAGTAGTAATGATAATTTTAACTTAGTTGCATTTGAAGTTAATGAGACTATTCATGTGATTTAGGTAACTGTTTCAACACTACATTAAACTAACCTTAAAAGAACAACAACAACAAAGAACAACAACAAAAACAACAACAACAATGACCCAGAAAACAGAGTCAGGTTTAAAATATATTTAATGTTTTAATAAAATAACAATTAAGTGCCTTTTATGGTAACTAATTAAAAAAAAACAAAAAAAATCTGAATAATTGCAAACAGAACTGCAAATATATCCAAAAAGCTAACTGTTGGAATTGTATCCATCTTTATCTTCTCACCCCATGTTTAGAAAGCCAGACCATGACACTTTAAATACATATAATCTACATGCTGCTTTTTCACTTGAACTAATGATGTACATGATTTCAGCAAAGAATATTCATTTTTGAATAGAATCTGCACTTTATACGACTACACATAAAATATATTAAAAAAAAAAAAGCTATTAAGGTTGCAAAGTCAAACATTCAAAAATTAGAAAACCCCAGAATTAAAATTGCTCATGCAACCTTAATTTACTGTCAGTGTATGTATTTTTATGAAGAAGTTAGTAGTATGATCAGTTGCTACTTTTTTTCTCTCCCCCCCCCCCCCCGACTTTTGCCTTATAAAAAGGATAATGTATACCTACCAATAATTATTCACTACACTGTTTTCCCCTCATTGTGTAGTCTCTAGGACATGCATTCAACACTGTTTTGAAGATGGAAAGATGAACATCTTTCATGGCTTATCTGTAGTGCTGATCATTCTGATAAAAGGGGCCTTACCAAATGTAGGAGACTCATCCCTCTGCAAAAGGAACAGGGTAAGAATGAGATGCATTTCAAGGGTACATCAATGCCCAGATATGGGCATTGAAATTGAGAGTCGTCTGATTTTTTTTTATTTTTTTTTTTCAAAGACACTAATTAGGTAAGATTTGTGTGCAGAAATGACAATTTTTATTTACTTCACTTGCAGCTGTGAATTCTCATTGCTTATAGTGATCAAACCCTTGGGTCTCTAATCATCAAACCTGAGGAACTTGCAGATAATGATTTCATGAAAAAAATAAAAACAAAAATAAAATAAAATAAAATAAAATAAAATCCTGCCTGTGAACATACAGGAGCTCTGCAGCATCATCAAAAACATTCTCTGGAAATAGGATTTGAATTGTTTACTTGTGAGTCAATGGAGTCTTAGGAGTTAATCAGCTCAGCCTGAAGGTGATATCTCATGCTCAGCAGAGTAGCTCGTCAGTCTCCATTAACTGTATTGACTAGATTATAATTAGCAGAGTACAAGGGGAACCTTAGCACCTCGTTCACATCTAGACACCTAAACTTAGCTGTCTTAATATCCAGATTGAAATTCACTCCAGTTTTCTTGCATAGTTCTAACCATAAGACTTATCTGCTTCTTCCCTCCCTTAACTTCCCTTCCTTCGTTTTCACTACATATCTTCCAGCTTGTACAAAAAAATTCCTTTGCCATTGGTAAATTTCTGACCAAGATACTATGTTAACTAACAAAGCTGAGGTGATATATATAAAATCATGTAATGCCTGTTAATGTAGATTACATATCCCTGGAAATTTCTGCTAATATTTTCCTTCAGGCTGGCAGTGATTCATAATTTCTCTCTTTGTCCTTAGCTAACCCCAAGCCCATTTTCCCGTCACCTTTCAAGGTGTCCTTTGAATCTCTTCCAGTCTACTTTTGGGATCCTTTCCCAACCTCCTTTGGTCTCCTTTATTCTTCTATCTCATTCCTAGTAATTTTCAAATCATGAAATTTACTTGTTCTTCTGACAAAAAAAAAAAAAAAAAAAAAAAAAAAAAAAAAAAAGACTAAAAGGACTTTTCCCTCCACTGGAGCCAATCCTTTCTCCTGTTCCTCATCTTGAATTGTCAGTCTTATGCTCTTATGCTCTACCAATCCATCATTATTTCTTATTCAGAAGACACTCAAATTTGTGACCGATTTTTTACTCTTTACAGTATAAAAAATGGACACTTCTTCATATATTAACAATTCAGAGCATTCTGTAGATAGCTCTCCAAGGTTTTGGGCTTCTTGAGGCTCAAGGCTGAGCTAATGGAGACACTGACAGAAATAGTAGTTGTCACCTATGTGGGGACTTGTACAAGAGTGAGATTACGTTCTATGATAGAAGGTTTTGCAGATGGCAGAAACATATGGAGATGCAGGAAACCTGACACAGTCTGCAGCAGCCCAAAGCTATAATTTCAGGAAAAGTTCACGGGCAAGGATGAGTATGCTTTATTTAGCATGGGGAAAGTATAGTTTTTCAACAGGCTACAAGTAAATTTGGGAAGGTTTGCAAAAGAAAACAAATAGTATGCACTATTTTCCTGCCTTACTATTACCTTTCCTCCAAATCCCATCAAAAATACTTTCCTCTCTTTAAGGCTTATCAGCATAGGCTAAGCAAATAATTCTTCAAATTTTAAAATATTTCTAGAGTGACTTGGTCATTATGGCTGAAATTTTGCAAAACAATTCAACTTCCTGCATCCTATTAGGAAAAGTAAAAAATAAAAGATTCATCCCAGATAACATTTTGAGGTTATTTATAAGCAATGAACACTTGTCTCATATATCCAGTAGTTTTAATAATATGCAATACTATCCACCCCATCAGTAATTACTAAAATTCAATGTATATTCTTTACTTACAGGTAAAAGAAATCTAATTAAAATTACTATCACTGTTACATTCCCTGTAAAAGATCTGAACCTATATATTCTAAAATCACTTACTTCAAGGGGTATAGCACATGGTCTTACATGTTCAAAAACCTTCCATCCAAAGAACAGTGCAAGCAGGGATATGTGCTGAACTCTGATCTTCCTGTCTGATTTAAAGCCATAAAGCTGGAGGCATTAAAAGTAAGTTAATACTTGTTAAAAAAAAAAAAAAAAAAGAAAAAAAAAAGAAAAAAGAAAAAAAGGTGTTTAAAAGGTAATTAGTGAATAATTCCTTTAGTTACTTTGCTCTCTTCCTTTCTCATTGAACTTGACCCTGTCGTCTACAGGAAGCATTATAAATTTTGAAAATCTCCCATGAGCTGGACATTTTAATGAACTACTCACAGCAGTCACCTGTCAGTGGCCAGTGTATTGGGAAGAGTGAGTTAAAATTTATCTCTCCTGCACAATATGTAGCACTACTTTTCACAGGGACCTGGACTAATTTAACTCTGCTGTTTTCTGAATTAACAAGGCTTGTCTTCAAACCTTTCGACATAAGAGCATTCTGTACTGTTATTATTTTAGTGCTCGCCTTCCCACCCTCCCTCAGGACGTGCGTTATTTAATCCATCTGGAGCCTTAGTAACCAAGTTCCCCTGCTCTCCCTGACCCTGTGATTTATGTTTCATATTTCATGCTGTGGTTGGTCTTTTACCACTTGGATTCTGCCTTCTTCTCCTGGTCAATCTTTCTTTCACCCACCCCCCAACCACCCTGATGTTCCTCTTTATCTTTTTTTTTTTTTTTTTTTTTTTTTTTTTTTTTTTTTTTTTTTTTTTATTTTTTTTTTTTTTTTTTTTTTTTTTTTTTTTTTTTTTTTTTTTTTAAGGAGGCAGGATAAATATTTGACAAGTGGACTGTTTGTCATGCAAGCCCTAACACAGTTACACTTAGAGAGGGGAATAATTCAATCTGCCAGGACTTAAATGCTGATAGATCATTGGCTGTTGCTAGGCCAAGGGTTGTGCCACTCATAATTTTTCCCACCAATACAACTATTTTATGGAATATGACATTCATCTTTAGGTGTTAAATCATCCCTAGAATAATTTGTCAGGAATCAAAGTGAAAGGAAATAAAATACTCAAGCACTGAGTCATATTGCTAAACCTTATACTCCAAAGAGGCTCTGGCTTGCACTTTAGCAAGTGTCCGTATCTGTGTCTTTAAATAAAAACAACACAGTCAGAAAGGAAAGAAAACCAAGAAAGAAGAGAGGGCGAAAAGAATTTGCATTATGGATGCTGGAGTCACAATCAATCTCCTTTCTCTCAGTGTGTTCCTTACTCCCTGTTCATATCCGTCTTATCAGATTTCATGTTTAATGCCCACCCCAAGCCCCCCATCCCACACCCACAAATCTGACTGAACACAATAGTGCTGATAAAATGGAAGCAAATTTCTTCTATTAGTGACTGACAGCAATTTGAACAAAATGAAGTTGTACCATGATATCGTCATATATACAAGGTGCAAATAACCTAGTTTGAATAATCACAGCCTCTGTCCTTTTAAATGATTTTTCTCCTCCATTTAAAGGGAGGCCTTTGATGTGATAATATTAATTCCCTCTGTGCTTGGAGGAAGAAAAAAAACTAGGAGAAGCGGAAATTAAATGAGTAATGCAATGTCAGTCAATCTTTTAAACCAGGGCCTTATTAACAGCTAATCATTTTGTCATTTTGTTGCTCAAAGTAATGAATTTGATAGGAGAAGAAGGGAATGTTTTATGTTTATTTTTATTAGTTTTAAACAGAAACAGTTGTGGAAATATTATATTATCGAAGCTTGCAGAATTTAAGTGGTTTCTGTTCAGCATATCACTATTTTTCTTCTCTGTCAGTATCTGATTGCCATAATTTTGAATAATATGCTTGTCTTTCAAAAAAAAAAAATTTGAAAAGGATATTCATCTCAGACATAGCACAGGGTTCCATCATTGGAGATGCATTAGGCTTTTGTTAGGTATTTCTTTACATCCTATTTATTCAGAAATATCTAAGTAATTAATCGCTGGCAGGATAGTTATGCAGCTGAAAAGAACAGTATATGTTTCTCAGCCTCCAGTGTCTGAAGACCAGAAAAAAATACAAGAAAAATCCAATGAATAACTTTGTATTTCTAAAAGTGTAATGGACAGTTTTCTTCTGTTTTAAAATTCTGTAGGCTAAGACTGCACATTAAACAAGTCCTAGTAGAACACATTAAAAATCTGTTGCTGAGGATGGATTTGCTATCGATGTCCCTATAGCATTCTCCTTTGAAATGGCAGGGGTCACCTCTGAATGAGGACTCCAGAGGACTCTCAAATTAAGTACTTTGAATATGGTGTCATTATAAGTCTTGATCTAATGTTGATGGGGGTTTTCCATCAACAAAAATTGCAATATTGGGCATATGGAGAATCTAAGAGCCCACAGTCTTTCATGGAATTCGGACAATTCTGGTTTGCCTCAATGTTCCTTTTGATATACTGAGTTACATTTATACATATATATTTACTTACTAAATATATGCCTACTTCAGAACTATATGTTAAAGGCCAAAGAATAGAGAGTGAGTCTAGAGAAGTACAGCAAAAAGTAGTCCCTGATCTCTAGCTCAAGGCCAGCCTTCATTACTGTGAGTTAAGTTTGCAAGCAAATCGATAGATAGTAGGCTAGTGATATATCTGGTGATTTACTTACTCATTGACTGAAAAGTAATTGAGTGGGTTTTGAGTACATGTGAAAATACTTCTCTTGTATTAGGTAAGGTTCCATTTCATTTTTATTTTCCAACATGAATATACTTCTGCTTGGAAATTCTCTTTGCAAGACTGGAAGCATTTACTGCATATTGAGAGACACATAAAGGTCCCTAAACCAACTATACTTCCTAAAGCCTGAACAGAAAATGTTGTTACACACAAATCATAAATAGTTATCTCTAGTCATATCCTACTTCCAGACAGTTAAAAAAAAAAAAAAAGAGCATACCTTCTGTTGAAATTTGCTAATGGTGGGACAAAAGGTGCCATACCATTCACAATTTCAAGATACAGAATTAAAGTAGGAACAAAGTGTTTTTAACAAAACAGTTCAACAAAAGTTAGGGATGGCCCCTGTTTGAGTCCCAAAGTCTTTTTAGTTGTTCTGTGCCCTAGAATTCAGACATGCTCACAAGAGGAGGCTCAGGGTTGTCCTTATCACACTCCACAGGTACCTTAAAGGAAGCTGTAACAAGGTGGGACTTGGTCTGTTCTCCCATTTGCCTGGTGACAGGATGAGGGGGGATAGGCTACAGTTGCACCAGGGGAGGTTTAGGTTGGATATTAGGAAGAACTTCTTTACTGAAAGGGTTGTTAGTCACTGGAATAGGCTGCCCAGGGAAGTGGTTGAGTCACCGTCCCTGGATGTCTTTAAAAGACGTTTAGATGTAGAGCTTAATGATATGGTTTAGTAGAGGACTTGTTAGTGTTAGGTCAGAGGTTGGACTCGGTGATCTTGCAGATCTTTTCCAACCTAGATGATTCTGTGATTCTGTGAAGTTTAATAAGTTGCTCTGGACAGAGCAACTTATATAATAACAGCTCTGTACAGAGTTACATCCGTCATGCCTGATGAAAGTATAAGCTGAAATGCATTAGCTAAAAAATCAGTGAAATAAAACTATAGTAAGTTGCTTTATATCACATTTTTGGTGGTCTAGGAATATACATACAGTTTGCAAATGTCAGCTGACCTACACTAAACTGGTGTGTTAGAGCCCTAAACATGACACTATAACTGAACAAAAAACCTTCCCCTTTGTAATTGAACAAAAACCCCTCTGTGTCAATTGAAGACCCAGTTATCTTTTTTTTCAGTGATGTTGAAAACAGAAGAGGAATATGAAATTGCTTCTATCTGTGTAGGCATTTAAGATATATTTTGTGAGTGTAAAACATGATCATATGGCAATGATTCTGCTGTATTTCAGAAAATATTAGACAGGAGTCTCTGCAAAAGGCAGAGTCTTCCTTTTTATTATCTTTACATATCTCTATGTCCATATTGTTATAGATGAAATATTCTTGTGGGAAATGATTTCTGCCACTAGTTGTTGATTCTGTTGATTGCTGTTTAGGCTGTTCATTCAGTCGCTTAATTCTCCTCAGAAAAGCTTGTCCATAGACCCTGGCAAAACTTTTTTTTCTCTTTTTTTCAGAAGACAAAAAAAACCTTCAAAGCATTATTTTATTTCTGTATGTATGTGTGTATGTATGTAGGGAGACATCTAAGAAATATTAAGAAATATCCAAATCCAAAATCTATACCATAATCAGAAAAAGACATACTTTTTGCAATTTGCTCTATAATAAGTTGGAATTTAAATTCTGGAATTGAGGAGGAAAAGAATAGTCACAGAATCAATTTCAGGTTGTAAAGGATCTCTGGATTTTGCCTAAGGACCAACACAGATCAGGTGGCTTGGGGCTGTGTCAAGTCAACTTCTGTACACCTCTGTGGAAGAAGACTCCAAAACCTCATCAGCCACACCTTCTTGTGCTTGACCTGTGCCAAAAGACTGGATATCAATTTTCAGCAACATATCAATAATGCACTGAAAAAAATACAACAGCAAATAATTTATTTTTTTATTTTTTTAATGAAAAATATTGAATATTTTTCTAAAAACATGTTTTAATCTTCATTTATATATTTATTTGTATTTGTAGAGAAATTTCTCATAGTTCTGGTCTACAATTTGAACATTTTTACTTCAAGATGTAGAAACAACCAGAAAAGCTTTTTGCTTAAAAAGCTGATTTAAAACCTGTTGATGAAAAGTAGCTTACAACTATCATTTTGCTGAAGTTTCTCAGCCAAGAAGATCCACATTCTTCTCCTAAATATTCTGCTATCATACACAGTTTCCATTGGAAAGTGACACATGGCTTGATACACATTTACAAACAAAAATTTGTTGCAAATCCTCAGTGCATCCTTAATGTACAGCCAATTTACAGTACCTGCAAACCCTGTCTTTCAGAATAAGAGTAGTCACAATGACTTCCGACATTCTGTTATTAAAATATGAGAATTGAGGTCTAATAAAAATCTTCACTATTTTTTTTTTCACCTAATCCTTCTGTGATTCTTCACAATCAGGTTGTTTCTTCCCAAGTATCTTCTCTTTCTTGGTAGTCCTTCTTTTTGACAAGATTCTTATTTTTTTTGCCCTGATCTCGTTCTTACATTTAAAGACAGTTAAACTCACTCACATCTGGAATTAAATTAGGCTCTGAATTTTTCTAGTCAGGAGGCAGTGCTTAAGAAACAGATAACTGCAACTGGAACACATTTATGTGTGAATTTATTTTCAGTTTACTTTATTTTCCCTAAACATGTGCAAAATTTTACTACCTACTTCAAGAATTTTATCCTTTTAAGGAAGCAATTTCTAATCTATACTTTTATACCCTTTTTATTCCTTCCTTGATTCCTTGGAATTTTCCATCTGCAAAGCAGGAGAGAGTATGTTTTTAGAGTAGAATATTATTTACTGACAATTCACATTTTCTGTCAAATGTCTATATATGTGTGTATACTGACTGATACCAATGCTGATATCAACATTGATGTTGATATTGAAAGCTAGATATATTTGTAAAAAAAAATAATAATAATAATAAAAAAATAATAAAAAAAAATCTGTTAGCAGTGTTGCACACTTATGAGAATTTTAGAGGTAAAAATAATTTCAGAAGACAGGCAGGGACAAAAGCTGATGTAGGTGAAGGAGTAGAATGGAAATATTTTGTTTTATACAGAAAAACAATGTTTACTAATTTATTGCATTATTATAAATTGAAGAAATTTTATCAAATACAGCAAAATGTAGGATATATTTTGCATACATGATTGGAAAGCTGGAGTATAAAACTAGGATTGGACTGTGAGTTTCAGTATTCATCTCACCTCCTGAACTGCTATGTCAGCAAGTAGAGCATTTCCCAGATATCTTGGTCAAGAAATTTAAAAATGGTAGCCTAATTTTAGATTCCTAGTGTCTATATTTAGATGTGCAAATAAATGACCTGAATTGTTATAATATTGAGTACCCAAAACATTTAATTTCAACAAGAGTTCCTGGGTGCACAGTATTTTTGAAAGTCAGGCTGCTTATTTATATGACCGAATAGTGTTTTTTAGGACCTTAGATTCAGGTTTATCCTTCTGAAACTCTAACTAATTGACCTAAATTTGTGTCTAACATAAATCAATATGAGCTTTATCTCAGAATATTAGTTTATTCACAGAACCATAATATATAGGCAAATGTGAAGTTATGCCATTGCCTTGTAGGCAAGTGACTGAAACACTAAAACTGATAGATTATAAAATCAACTGAAAACCAGACACACTTTAGATAACACAAAGATAAAATATAGAGTACCTTGCATTTTTTTTTTTCTCTAATACACGGTAGGTAATATTATACAGAAAGACACAGAACTACCCTGATTTAATAGAGAGCAATATTCCAAAACCCATATTCCTTGAATATGCTTTGTTTAGTCATTCAGACCATCATCACAGATGATTTTCTGTACAGAGGTAGGATAGGGAGAATATTTGTTCCCCACACTTCAAAGAATGCTAACACTTTCAAAGCTTGGAGTTTAATAAACTTTATCAAACAAAGTGTTCCCAGGCTGTTTTCAATTAAATCAGACCCTAAAGATGTTAATTTATGAACTACCTAAGAAATCATAATGGCTAAATACATAACTTGTTTAAGAACAACCTTTCTACTTTAAATATGCATTTTTTTTTCTGTAAAATAATCATATGTCATGTTGTTTCCACTTTTTACTGAGAGAGAGAAAAATGCCAACAGTATAAAGTAATTTTACCAATCTCCACACATACACACTGCATGGCCAGACCCTTATCTATGTTATTCTGTAGAAAACAGGAGAGAGGGACTCACATCTGTCTTTGTTAAATGCTTGTTATTGTCTCAGAATCAGAGTACAGCATTTTCTTTGAGAATTATTACTTGAAATGCAGTTGCTTAAATCCTTTTATGTACCCATGTCACATTTAGGACACTCAGAAAGCTCTGTAGTTTGAGCAGTTACAGTATGGCCTATGTTTTTTGTGCCATACTAGGTCGATAAGCTGATAGGCTATTTGGAGCTGATTAGTTATTTTATTAAAAGTGTTTTACTTTCTGTCCTTCAAAAAACAAGCAAAATCCAACAATTGAGATGATGACATTAACAATATTTATGACTTTCACTAAACAACGTTTATGACATATATACATATAATTAATTTCTGACAATAAAACCATTTTACATCATATTCTAAAAATGTATGTGACAAAAGACATATAGGCTTCTGGTTATATGATATGATATAGAACCTCTAAAATATCAGACTATAGTCTGATAACAGTATACATATACATTAGAAAATGAAAATATTTAAATGGTTCAGGTAAAATCAAAAATTGCAACTCCTAGAGGTCAAATTTAAAATCAAATATGTACATCTCTAGTATCATAATTGTTTTATTAATATTCTCTAAACCTTCTTTTTGGATGTATCTAGGTAGAAGTAGTCTTTAAAGCTTATGTTGCTACTTCATTTTAATAGAGCATTTAATTGAATAGAATGTGGTCTTAGTTCACTGTTCCAATGGAAAAATAATGCACTGTCCTAAACAACTGAACAAACAATACTCCCATATGTATTTATGCTTTATACCTTCTAGACAAATAGGATTTTGTTACAGAGATGGATCATTTTCTGGAACATGCCTCAAAATAGAAATAGGACATCCACAGGCAAACACATCCAGACTTTGGAAGGAACCCATCTCATTAAAAATAAATTCAGAAATTGCCCATTTGTTCAGTCTATACTAATGTATAGGGTAACTATTGCAGAATCAAATAGGTAAGCACACACAGCCTTTATACTGACCACTAAGCAGTGTCTTAAAGAGTAACTTAGCTCACAGCAAAGAAATTCTAGAACAGCCCCCCTCTATTAAGCTGAAGGAAGAGGAGTCAAACTACTCACCTTGAAATTGGACAGTATTTTGTTTTATTTTCTATACTTAATGCTATCCCAAAGGGATTCCTCTGTGCTTGTAAATGAAATGATTGGGTCTCTGTTCTCTGATCCTTGAGGGCATTTAAACTGCGTGGACATACCACAGTACAGCACAGGGTATGTCCACGCAGTTGAAATCTCATCATCTCAAAGAGCAAAGTGGCATCATCCATACTGTTTCTTCATAATTTTTCCTGGATTATT
This sequence comes from Nettapus auritus, assembly GCA_011076525.1. Taxonomy (NCBI): domain Eukaryota; kingdom Metazoa; phylum Chordata; class Aves; order Anseriformes; family Anatidae; genus Nettapus; species Nettapus auritus. Next base: position 93,045,538 of record CM021766.1, on the reverse strand, counting down.
CAGTTCTCTAAAGTATGCCTGAGTGCTGTCTGAAAGGGAGCAAGTCCAATCAAAGCAATACAAAACTAGGGAGTATTTGGGACTTTGCTTTGATTCTACTTAGCATAATAGTACAATGCCAGCCAATTTGCACTTACTAGGCATGACTGCATACATCAGTAAACATAGCTTGATCTTGCAAAAAGATTCACAGAATCACAGAATCATCTAGGTTGGAAGAGACCTCCAAGATCACCAAGTCCAACCTCTGACCTAACACTAAGTCCCCCACTAAACCATATCACTAAACTCTACATCTAAACGTCTTTTAAAGACCTCCAGGGATGGTGACTCAACCATTTCCCTGAGCAGCCTGTTCCAGTGACTAACAACCCTTTCAGTGAAGTTTTTCCTAATATCCAACCTAAACCTCCCCTGGAGCAACTTTTGCCCATGACCCCTCATCCTGTCACCAGGCACATGGGAGAATAGACCAAGTCCCACCTTGCTACAGCTTCCTTTAAGGTACTTGTGGAGTGTGATAATGTTGCCCCTGAGCCTTCTCTTTTCCAGGCTGAACAACCCCGGCTCCCTCGGCCGCTCCTTGTAAGACTTGCTCTCCAGACCCCTCACCAGCCTCGTTGCCCTTCTCTGGACTTGCTCAAGCACCTCCATGTCCTTCTTGTAGTGAGGGGCCCAAAACTGAACACAGTACTCGAGGTGCGGCCTCACCAGAGCCGAGTACAGGAGGACAATCACTTCCCTGGACCTGCTGGCCACACTGTTTCTTATGCAAGCCAGGATGCTGTTGGCCTTCTTGGCCACCTGAGCACATTGCTGGCTCATATTCAGATGACTATCAACCAATACTCCCAGATCCTTCTCTGCCAGGCAGCTTTCTAATCCCTCATGTCCCAGCCTGTAGTGCTTCTTGGGGTTGTTGTGCCCCAGGTGCAGGACCCAGCACTTGGCCTTGTTGAACTTCATACAGTTGGCCTCAGCCCTTCAGTCCAGCCTATCCAGATTCTCCTGCAGAGCTTTCCTACCCTTAAGCAGATCAGCACTGGAAAAGCTTTTAAACAATCTAAATAAGTTCAGAAATTTTAAGGACAGTACACCATATGTCATGTACAGGTAAATTGATTGTAGTTGTGGACAATATGTCTTTTCTGTGCAGTGCATGGGCATGCATTGAGAAGGGAAAGGAATATATTTCACTGTGTCAAGAAGTCTTGACATGTTTTCAATTTTTTTATTTTTTCCCATGGTGCTAAGCTGTATACTAAATTGGTAGCTACCAGTGGATAGTTGCAGACCAAGGGCAGATTCCATGAATCAAACTGGTTTAAATATTTCAGAAATGCATTAGGTGCATTAGATGGCAACCTGACAACTTGATCAATTAGAAATATATTCTTGTAATTTTTTGTTCATTTTAAATAATTGTATTTAATTAAAAAAAAAATAAAAAAATAATAGAGTGGCAACTTAACATTGAATTTAATGAGGATTTTAAAAAAAAACTTAGGAATATTCTTGTCATTTAATAAAGCCAGTGACACACAAAGATGACATAGCCGACCATTGTACTTTGTGTGACATAATACATAAGGCAAGAAGCCAAGTACTCCCCAGTGAATTTAGGTGTACTAATACTATACCATGAAACCCCTCATCATTTCCCTTAAATATGACATAGTTAAGTCATAATGTGATTAATTTCAAATGTGATCTTAATAAACCACTTTAATTCTACATGCCTTTATATCCTGAAAAGATAAGTGATATCTACTTTCTGACATATTAGGTTGTTTGTGTTGCCTTTTGCTTGTAAAGAATTAGTCTAGTAATTCTTTGTAGGCATCTTGAGGGGCAAGCAAGCTTGTATTCACATGAAGAGTGAATTCCTTCACTAAAAATTATGTCTTCAAGCATTTCAGATTTTGCTTTGGGTAGGGGACAGTCCAAAGGAAGAAGACCTAGATATTCTGCTAGCCCTATCTGCAGATAGGTCTTCTCTCTGACTATGGGAAAGATTTGCTTTGCAAAGGCTGAGCTCCAGAGACTTACCACATATTGGAGTTACAAATGTTTATGCCTTTAAAAAATATCAAGTCTCTAACCTAGTCTCAATGAGCCCATCAATGTTTTGATGGCCTTTTAATGCAGTTAGCCAGAGTAAAGGGACATATATTCAGTACAGTGACCCAAAGTAAAAAGAATCATGCTGCAAAGACCAATGCAAGTAACAGGTAACTAGATGTTATATGGGAGAACAGCTCCTCTGGAGAGTTCCTCAGCCTCACTTGTAGGATGACAATTTACATAGTACTGTGTACCACTGTTGTTTTACTCTTTATATATATATATATTTAAAATATTGCCCTCCATATTGCTAATGCCTGCTCCTGTGAGGACAAGATCATTTAAGTCATGAGGGATGGGTAAAAGGCTCCCTGTTCCAATTTTCTTCAGGTCTATAAGTGATGGCTGACTCTTAATTTAGACATAAAAAACAGAGAACAAATTTTCTGTTTCTCTGTATCTAGGCACTTGCTATTTTCTTTTGATGTTTGCTGTTATGATTACATCAGGCAAAGAAAATCACCTCTATCTTTCCTGAGCATCTTGAAAGCATCATCTATAATTGTTTGTCTTGTGTAGCCTCAATTAAAACAAATGGGATTTCATCTCACAGTGGTCCAAGTTTGTGTTCTGTGAGTGTTAGCTTAAGGAGAAACTGTGGCAAAAGCTGAATAAATGTGTGAATTAAAAAACATTTTTGGGAGACAGTTGGATATGTACTGAAGATATTTTTTATTTTTTATTTTATTTTTTTCATAGTGATATTTAAACTAACCAACAGTGATTTCCAGCAGCTTGTTGCTTTTTTATTTATTTTATTTTATTTATTTTATTTTATTTTATTTATTTTATTTTATTTTATTTTATTTTTTGGTTGTTAGTTTGGCTTGATTTGTTAGTTGTTTAATTAATACTGCTGTGTTCTTCGTAATTTTACTTTTCTCAGACCTGTTACCCTGGGAATAATGTGCAAAGTGAGTAAAAGTGTCCAAGTTTGTGAATAAGTAAACATAAAATTTCCCTATTCCTATAATTTAGTTTTGGCTATCTGTAGACAGCATGCAGGATGTTTTAATCACATTTTTCCTTTCACAGAATAGAGGACTTTTGTGTTTAATACACACAGTTGGATTCTATCCTAGGAAACAGACAGTTATATTCTGAAAAAAAAAAAAAAAAAAAAAAAAGAAAAAAAAAAAAAAAAAAGAAGTTACATGCTCACCCAGCAGGTTGAGTCAGTAGATGTTGATGAGCCCCTGTCTCCTTCTGCCCACCCACTTTCATCTTTCTAACAACTAATTCCACAATATCGTAGTTTGCAATCTTAGGACTTACACAGAGTTTCACTTACATTTTCACATATATTTTTTCACATATATATGTGAAATATATGTATATATTTTTTCACATATATTTTTCAAATATATATTTTCACTTATGTTTTCACATAAAATTACCTTGTGAAGTTCTAGTGGATTTCACAGAATATTTTCATTTCAAAAGTTTGTCTTTTTTTTTTTTCTCTTTACCTATTTTCCAATCTTTTCACTAAAAGCAAACAAACAAACAAACAATTGTCATCTCTTCCTTGATACCTATTTAGTAATGTTGTCAAATAAAACTGAACAAGTAGTTTTTATAAAATTATCATACAATCCAAGGGAATGACAGTGACACCATTGGAGAGTACACTGTGCAGTTAAGCACCAAGGAACACTTGAGTTGAAGGAGTAGTGCCATGGGCCATTGGCTTTGGAGCAGCATAACTCAGTGAAGAAATTCAAACTCTTTCTGTTCCCATTCCCACCCCAGAGTTTATTCTGAACCTGGACTATTTGATTTTATTTAGTTTATAATGCAGCAATAACATATTGAGATGTGAACTGGGAAAGAATGAATTGTTAAAACAAATGAGATAAATGAATTTACCAATCTACAAACTTAGATGATATTTCTGTACACATGATACAATAAGTACTATACAATATGCGGATCAAAATATAATAAATATCACTTGGAAAGTTGGGGAATATTATACTAAAGGCTCCTATTAATCTCTCTGTGTGCATATTGATTTAGGCTAAAGACAAAGGTAATGAAATTTGAGGGGAAGATTTGGAGATTTGGTCACCTGAATGACTAAAGAAATCTTTTTTTTTTTTTTTTTTTTTTTAAGATTTTAGACATTTTTTATTTTAAAAATCATTATTATTATTAAGTTTATTTTTTGGTGGTAATATACAGAACATCACACCGTATATGACATCTCTCACTTGCTGTGTTTGCCTTAATGATCAGCCCATGTGTGAGTGTGTGTGTGTCCACTGTTTGTCACAGCACTTCATTAACTTCTAACTTCATTACAGACTAGGTTAAAAAGAAAGAGGTGCTACAAAGGCAGCATCTTTATTCAAATGTGTGACCTTCATGCTTTCTGATTTATTAGTGTAATATTGTATAAGGCAATATCACATAAACATAACATATTTATCAAACACATCTTCCTAGTAATTTGTGATGAGCATAAAAAATTGAATGCATATCTTTCATATAAATTCTCTTGTACATTACCTTTTAAATAACAATGATAAAGACACAGTGGATTTTGCTATGCCAGAGCAATTTCTTTTCCTCCCCACGTATTATTGCCTGTTAACCAGTTTGCCTTTTCATTTTCTTAACAGTCCATTTCTGCTTAAAATGTTCTAAATGCTAAATTCTGTGTTGGTTATTTTGGGGCTGTTCTTCCAATGCTGAATATAATAACTTGTTTCTACTCTTCTGTTGTAAGGTAGGGAGACAATGTTGTATCTCATAGTCTTTATCCTGAATGTTAATTAACCAGAAGTCATTGTATGACTAGCATGCCTTTTCATCAACAGATAAAATCCACATCTTCTTGTATACACAGTTTACAATATTTTTGCTCAATTAAAGTTCTTAATCATAAAAGCTGTCAAAAAAGTAATTAAAAATCAATCAAAAACTGTATGCAGTAAAATCAAGTCACTTAGTACTAAAAGTGAGTCAGCTTAAAATTTAAGAGTAGTAATAAGTTCAGTATTTCTTTTCGACTGAAGACATTGCTCTAGCAATTTGACTTTTTTGATTATAGGGTCACCAATCCATTTCATGTTTTGTTACTGTTTAACATTTCTGAATTGTATTTCATGTAAATTATCAACATGCTAATCGAATATTTTCTGCTCTCTAGATGACAGTTTCCACCTTACAGTGGATGCATCTCAGTTACTAATTGCTGTTGACACCTTCACATGCTAAGCCACAGACCTATCAGACTTCACCCTGACTTCTATATTTATAAATAATGTTTGGCATATTTCTGACATCAGTTTCTCATTTGCAGTGTAAACTAATAATACAAGATGGAATGGAAATACACAGAGATAATCCTCACTGACCCTTGGGGTCACCCTGTGCTTTGCTATAAAGATGAAAAGAAATGAGCTGCAGCTCAGCCCTTTAAATTAACAGCAAAATATATCAAATCCTTAAACCATTTAACAACTTAATTTGACTTGGTTTTGTTTTTCTTTTATTTCTTGTGGGAGAAGGAAATGGGAAAGCCTGATTAGAGTGGGATTCCAATTCTATGTGTCTTTGAACAGTTGGAATTGTGGGTTTACTTAATATTTAAACCATTTTACTGTATATTCGGTGAGTTTACATATACTGCAATATGTCAATAGAGCCATTCTCTAATAAGTGTGATGCATAGTACAGCTTAGCTCTAGATAGGAAATTATTTTGGAACAGTTCTAATATCAATATTATTAATGTCTTCATTCTCTTAAATTGACCTGTTTTTCCCATGACTTCTTACAAACAACTAATGAAACACCCAGCAATATTCCAGCACAGTAAATTGGTATTTTATTGAAAGTTACTTTTCAGCCTTTTATTTTTTTCAGTCTTTTCACTGAGTCTTGGTCATGACTTATGTAGTTAGCTAAAAATTTAGTTCTTTCTCTTCCTATCAGATACTTTTAGTATTGTTGCTCTGGGTTTCTATTATGATGATGATAATTGAAATTGCTCTATTTCTTCTATTTGTGTATGTAGTAAAAACATATTTTTGGATCCAATATAATCATTACTACACAGCATTAGATTATTATGTCACCAGTTTAGGATTGCTTTTGACTTCATTATACAACCTGACAGGAAAATAAGATGGATTACATGGCTACCAGCTGAGCTAAAGTTTAAATTACTTTTCTGCATCCCAGGGAATAAAGATTCCTGGCCTCCAAAGTAAAAAAAAAAAAAAAAAAAAAAAAGCAAAACAAACACATCAACATCTGATCCCTATCCCCTTATCTAACATAAATGTGAATAGTAGTGATAAAAGTGGTAAATATATGTACATTGTATCTAGCAGAAGATGTTGCAGTGGTGTGAGTTTCCAGCACGAAAAGAAGGGAAGTTTGAATATTGATCTTTTGAAGCTCCATTAGCTATATGCTGAGCATTGCTGACATCACAGATTGATGTCTCTTTAAACTGTGTCTCAGATTGAATCACTTGGGGAAACTATCTATTGACTTTGAATGTTAGTGCCGTTCAGCCACTGGGGAATGCTCTCTTTCTATTTCTCTCTTCCTCTGTCTGTCTGTGTCTCTCCTGAATACACACACACACATGCACGCAAACACATTTGTCCTTTTGTATTAGGGAGTATTATCTTCTTTTTTTTTTTGGGGGGGGGGGGGGGGTTGCTAAAGTCACATTTATACTTCCTTATTATATCTGAACATTACAGAATGTGGGTTATGATATTCCTAGAGAGGCAAAGCTCTTTTTACTGATTTAGAGTATTGAGATCACATCCAGGAAAGTCTAAAGAAATGAGCATCATCTTGTCTGTGTGAGACTTTCATTTCACCTTGTAAAGTGAGGCGACTGTAATAGCCTCCAGAGGAGTGCTACAGGGATCAATAAAGACAAAGAAACCAAAGCCCTTCTGAGGTCCTGGTAGTAGTGATGTGTGTCTGCATGTGTGCGTGCCTGTATGCACATGAAGAGAGCTGGTGTCTGATGAAAAGGAATGCAAATGTTAAACGCATTGATCAGCACTCATCTTCGTTCAACCTCATGCCCTCTGCTACATCAATACATTGGAAACATAATTTGTATCAGCAGTTGTTTCTTTAATTAAGATATCTCCCAAATCTTTCTCATTGATTCATGCCATTAACTTATTGACCAACTTGTTTATGCTGAGGTGGTATTTTTTTGCTGTGAGATGGCATACCTCTAAGTTCACAATACTGGTCAAATGTTGTTGGACTACAGATGTCTTGGAAACTAAGAGGAAAACTAGAGCTCACTCAGCTTTGAAAATTCTTTAACTGCACACAGAGGTTTTTCTGGAGTAAGGAAAAAACAAACAAACAAACAAAGAAAAACCCAGCACCACTAACAAAGTACAAATGCAAAGCAATAGTTGTTCAACATCTCAGAACTTTGAAAACCTGGAGGAAAAAAAAAAAAAAAATCTTTTTTTAGAACATTGCTAGAAAACTACCTATTCTAAAGACAACATGCACAAACTATCATAACCATGGGATCATCTCCAATCTCTATATGTTATTGGCTAATAACCAGGAACTAAATGACAGAGTTTTTAATGAAATGTTAACTATTTTCAGGGCTTAAGTAAGAGTAATTGATGTTTCATGTAATCAAATATTTGGTACAAAGGTGATAATCAAGGCAGGGTGTAATTAAAACTAGGTAAAAATTGAAAAAGGAAAGTTTCAAAAATATTCATCATAATTATGGATATTTCATTTGTTTGTCTGGTCCTTTTATGTTAGTTTGTCATAAATACACTAGCAAAGAGGTTTAGTGGTCAGTATATTCATAGACACAGAATTTCATAGGGATGACTAGAGTGTAAAATTAAATATCTGTAGCAGAAACAAAATCAAATTATATAACATTATATTTTTAGTTAGTCAAAGTAGTCAATTCTGCAGAAATTTCAAGTAGTTATGAATGGCTTGCACAAGATTCATATATAAAGATTTATTCAATGAAGGCTGTCTTGTATGGACTTTGTAATGGCTTGCTGATTTTTATGAATGCTGTTTTGGGAGGCTCAAAAACTTAAGAGAAGCAAGAAGGAATAGAGCCACTGTGAGCTGGTACCTCTAATGTTAATTAACAGGTGATTGATTGATTGTCCATCTCTAGTCCGCACTAGTGCGGCCTTACCTCAAGTACTGGGTGTAGTTTTTTGGTGCCACAGTATAAGAAATAAGTAAAATTTTAGAGAGTGTCCAAAGGAGGGCAACAAAGATGGTCTGGAGGGGAAGATGTATGAGGAGCACCTGAAGTCACTTGGATTGTTCAGCCTGAAGAAGAGGAGACTGAGGGGACACCTTATCACAGTGTACAACTATCTCGTGTGGGGGAGTGGAAAGGCAGGCACTAATCTATTCCCTCTGGTGACCAGTGATAGAACCCAAGGGAATGGCTTGAAGCCATGACAGGAGACGTTCAGACTGGATATCAGGAAAACATTCTTCACCAAGAGGGTGGTTGGGCACTGGGACAGGCTCCCCAGGGAAGTGTTCACAGGACAGAACCTGTCAGAGTTCAAGAAGTATTTTGACAATGTTCTCAGACACATGGTATGTTTATTTGTTTGTTTGTTTGTTTGTTTGTTTATTTATTTAGGAGTTGTCCTTTGGGGATCCAGAAGTAGGATTCAATGATTCTTCCAACTCAGATATTCTATGATTCTGTGATTTTATGAATCACATGAATATTCATATAGCTGTATTTGTAAAATGGGGAAAAATATGCCCTGTATTTCTCAGAACTCTGACTTCCACTTAAAATGAGTATTTACTTGGATATCCCTGTCCTGGTAATGATAGACCAGTATCTACAACCATCTCTCTCCAGAAGCAGTGATACCCAAACCCAGTCTTCAGTGTTTGAGCCTCCAAGGCCTACCAGTTATAGGGTATCTGGAAGCTGTGTGGGTTATCTTCTTCAGCTTCTATGAAGATGGGAAGGCATGAGCCTCTTACTGTCCTTCTACCTTATTTCTACCAACTGCTTTTCATAGCTGGGAGCTAACAAGCTATCTCATAGAACATCTGGCAGCAAAACCAGGATTCAGACAGGATTCAATTTCAAAAATTTGAGTGGACCATAAAATTCATGGCATTTGGAATATTTAGTGTGTACGACCAGCAGGAATTGACAGAATTTTTGGATTATTATTATTATTTTTTAAAAAAGAAAACAGAAAAAATATGTTCTTAAGAACATAACACAGGTGTACTAATTCTAATGAAAAAGTGTCCAGAGATAAATTGTAAATGCTATGCTCTGTGAAGTAAGTTTAACCAAAACTGCTTTTATGTCTGTGGTGCCTGAGTTCAGATGTTATCAGTGGGAGGTTTGGCCATTTATTGGAAATTATTTGACCTCCCCCAAAACCAGAGTATTACAGGGCTATGAGATAAGAAAATCAGACGAATGTTGTGGCTAAAACGATCAGAAGTGAAACAGTGGGTTTTTTTGTTTGTTTGTTTTTTTGTTTGTTTTTTCTTTGTCTAGGATTAGAATTACATCTGATCTAGCCTCTGCCATTTGTCCTACTTCAGATAAATCTTTAAGTAAATTCTAGGATAGGTGAAATGAGGCATTGAGATGTTTCTGCCAGAACTTTAAGGTGAAGTTTTGAGGAATTTTACTGCAGATTTCAATTCCCATTATTTTAATGAGTCTACAAACAACTTAAGAGAAGATTTGATCAAATGATTCTAATTCACATTTTCAAGGTTGTTTTCAGAATGGGTGAAATCCTGGCAAAGAACCTGCCAAAACTAATTTAGTTAATTGGTGAATTCTTCTTTTCATTCTGAAGTATGAATTAGCATGGATCACAGTTTTCATTACACTGCTTTCTAACCCTTTTAGCTAATTTGGTGTTTGAATTGCATATAGAAAAACCCCTATGTTCTGTTACAAATTGCAACTAAGAATGAGAAAATGTTAGAAACTCCTTACTCAGAGGCTCACAGCATATATTAAGAAAAAAAGAGGACCAAGAATCCTTCAAGACATTCAATGATGAGTTCACTATGTGTCTTATTTTAATATTTTGGGCAGATGGGGAAATTTTATACTATCTGCAGGATTGCTTGATCTTCAGCCTTCATAAAATAGTCCTCTCAAGAAGTGATATACTAATTCTGATGGACAGGAGAACATCCTACAAAGAGATATCTGTGAGGCTTGCTTGCTTAAGCTTACTTGATATGTTCTTGTTAATGTTTTCAGAGAAATAACTTGTGAAGGAAAAACGAGAGTAAAACATTTATGAAGTGAGTGATCACAAAAAAAAAAAAAAAAAAAAAAAAGAGAGAGAGAGAGAGATTTAATGTAAAATATGAGACTGACCATGAGACATTCAAAGGCCTTTATTTTTGATGTTTATGTGGGCAACACTTTGTCTTGTTCCTTCTGTAGGAGACATTTTTTGTCTGTGAGTTAAGTATGGGGAGTTTTAGTTATATATGCTCACAATTATTTGTCATTCTGCAGTCTCTCAAGAGTATGACCAGTAGTTTGACCAGCTTGAAGAGTTAATACTTTTTTTCTTGTTAGTGTACATATTTTAACGTGTTAAAAGCAACAGAAAACTGAAATACCTTTTGTTAAAAAAAAAAAAAAAAAAAAAAAAAAAAAAAAAGTTTTATTTACTTGTCATTTTTCACACTAAGGAAACAAATGTCCCAGACTGGCCTCTTTGAAGTGTTCTAGATTTTATAAAATACAGTGATGTCATCTGAAGCTTTTGTTTATTCCGCATTACAGGAAAAATGTCAGTTTATCCTCACCTGATAAGTATTTCATTTAAATTTCACACTGGGTCTATTAGAAATTATTTTAACATATTTTTAAAGGTTCTGAAATCTCTTGTCAACATATTTCCTGCACAAATTTGAGAAAATATCATGCAACACCACTTCCAACTTCCAGTATTCTTTTATAAAAACCTCTTTGCAGTCAGCAGGTTGAATGCTAAAATATGGCCCTAACCTTGCTGTCCTCGTGTTTTTAAAAACTATCTCAGCAACCTGGTTTAGAACAGAGCAGTGGGCAATGACAAATGTTTTGCACAAAGAGTTAGCCAGGACTTCTTCCTTGGAGGGAAATAGCTCTGAAGTTCATAAGGAATATGGGTAGGTAGATGATAAAATGAAGATGTGGCCTAAACATTTTCCAGAAACATTTTCAACTATATATCAGGAACATTTTCTTAATAATTTTCAGCTTTTTGTTACTTTCTAGCATCTTTTCCTGAATTTTATACTATTCCTACATCCTCTTGATTACATAATTTTTTATTCCTCTTTTCCTCTTTCTGTCTCCCTCCCTCTTCCTGCCTTTCATTCTGAATTTCTGTTCTAATTTCTCTTTTTCTCGCTTTCTCTCCTAGTTCCTCTCTCTTATTTTCACTCTCTCGTTTTCTTTCTCTTCCCCTCCCCCATTTATTTCTTCTCTCTTTTTCTCTTTCTCTGTCTCTTTCTCACTTTCTGTTTCTTTCTTTCTAGCCTACTTTTTATATTATTTTATTTGGCTCATCTTGTAGCTGCATGAACCTGCATTTGCTGTTTTGAAATATAAAAGGGGATAAAATAAAGAAGCCAAGGTGGGTTTGCTTCTTTCCAGGGCTTCCTTCATAACAGTTTAAACGACCTGGAAAAAGGCATGCAGCTTTTGGGAAGCTCTGCAGACATTTTCTGCTGGGTATGTCCAGTCTTGCAGATGTCATAAAGCCAGATTTGAAGAGTTGAACCAGCTCAAAAATGGGAGCACTAGTAATTGAAGATATAAAGGTATATTGATAATCCTTTCGAGATCATCATTTTGAGGTGTGTGGCACTTATTTTAGAGCATTCCTGGGTAAAGGACATCTCCAGAGGCAGTAGTTCTGTATCCACCTTGTTAAACACAATTTTGAGCAGTTTGAAAAGGACAGCATGGAATAAGATGAAAAATCTGGCTTAGACAGGATAACCCATTCCCTGTAAATACACATTGAAGGGTTAATGGGGAAGAATCTTGAACCTAGGTCTTATAATTTTCAGGGACTTGTGATGGCTGGGGTGCTCATCATAGATCTGTCAGGGCAGGGCCCAGCAGTCAGGGCCTGTCTCATTGCCCCAGCCAGCAGCAGGGTAGTGGAGGCACTGGGGCAGCCACGGCTCCAGGCATCTGACACTTCCAAAATTTCCCTGTTCTAAAGAGAATTCCATCCCAAGATAATTTTCAGTGAGCATAGGGTAGTAGTTCTGAGATACTTTTTATTAATTTGATTTTTTTTTACACTAAATTGTATTTAAATGAAACTGGACTGTTCAGCTTGAATTATAAATTGAAAACCAGGAAAAAATAAAATATGTATTCCACTTAGAAAATAAAAGAGCTTTCTTTTTAGATAATACTGAATCTGGCTATCTTTTTTCTAGTAATCAAAAAATTAGAAATTATTAGGAAAACTTATCTTCACTTGGAATGAAGCTTGGATTTATTTTGGGTTGTGAAACACTTTTTTTGAGAGTAAAACACTGTAAACAAAAATTGCAGAAAAAAATACTTTTTTTTTTTTTTTTTTTTTGTTTTTTTTTTAATCTTCTCTATTCTTAGCAAAGATATACATAATTTCAAACTTATAGATACCCAGGTGATTTTATGAACTCTATAATGACTTTGTAAATATAGTCACATGTTGGGAGCACGTCATTAGTTTTCTTATTATGTAACTGATGTTAACATAAGAAGTATCTTCAGAGTATTATATCATTGTGATCTTTTAAACTGAATATATGATAAAAATGGCAGTTTTATATATATTTAATAAAAGCATACAAAACATTATTGAACATTGAGATATATGTTGTGACTATTCAATTGGGATTTTCTGGCAGGAGGAAAATTTTGTTTTGTGAACATTGAGACCATACTTTACATGTAGTGACGATTATCTCAGAGAAGAGGGACTTTTATGTTTTTGAGTCAATGGACTGTATAAAGATACAATTCCTTTTCAAATTCCTTATTGACTTTCCTATAAGTTTTCTATTTTATTGGGAACTGGGAACAGCTGTGAGGATTAATTTTATGATACCTGACACTGCCCCCGAAGAACTATGGCTGGCAGAAAAGCTGGCATTCATCCTAGCTAACTTAGATGTTCATAGCATAGACCTTGACTCTCAGTTGCCTGGACTTGCTTTAAATCAGTTCTTTGAAGTTGTACTTTATAAACTATAAATAGAATTTAAACTACTATTTTCTGTGTCTATAGGAATCTTTCTCAGAATAAATTAAATGTTGTGGGTTTTGGAAGTTAAGTGGAATTGCAAGGAGACACCAGGAAAAAAAATAAATAAATAAAAATAAATCTTTTCAGGATTATTAAATACACAGACACAACTTTTGGTTCAGGAAATATCTAAAATGGAAGCTTTTTGAAGATCGAGAGAGTACTTATCAACATATCTGTATAAACTTTGTTTTCATACCCCTCCCTAGTCATCCACTTTTTGCCTTTTGCAGGGATAGGCTGGTGAACTATTCGCACTCTTGCTTTCACTCTGTGCCCCAGTCTCATGTTATGATTTTGCCACAGTGATAGACAGAACTGTGATTTTTTTTTGGTGTAAAGTTATCTTTCTGTACTCTACAACAACTTCCCATATGAAAACAATTATCAAAAACAAAAATAGGAACAATTAAAAAAATAAATACAGGTTCAGTGGATGGTCACGCTAAAATGCATGGGTGTATTCAAAAGGCATTAGATCAGCTTACAGGTTGTTTTATTCTGTCTGTAGATACACAGAAGCTTTTCCTTATGAAGTCCTAGAGACTAAAAAAGACTCATCGACTGACAAGTGCTTCTGAGAATGTTTGTGGTGAGGTACGGCATTTGAAAGCACTTTATCAGTTGCTGGCAGGGAGCCAGGACCCAGGTTACTATGGCACAAGCTGAAAAAGAATATGTTCTTATCCATTGTTTAAAGGCTGGTTTCCTCTAAAAAAAGTTTTTCTCTTCACCTCATTAAATATATCTTCATCTAATTAAAAAAAAAAAAAAAAAAAAAAAGAAAAAAAAAAAAAGAAAAAGAGTGTTACAAAGTCATTCACTCAATAACATTACTCCCAGGAAATCACAGCTGAACCTCCTGAAAAAAACCCTGATGTTTGTGGACTCAAGTTCAGGGCACAGTCTGGACAGGGAAGAATTTTGTGCTTCCATCCTGAGAAGGACAGAACAACTAAAAGCCGGTCCAAGAAGGACTGCACTCAGAGAGGTCTGAGAAATCCAACGTGAAATCAGCTGAGTGATTGTGAGTGACTGTGATATACAGCAAGTGTATTACAGCTATATAGCTCTTCCCTTACACTGAAAGACACAAGATGTTTCTCACTTCTACTCTTAGAGAAATTGTTGCTATAAATAATTTAATTTCCTTTCTTTGGAATCAGTTAAATATTACACATTTATTCAAGACAAAGTGAGCCTCAGAGAGCTTGACTCAGTAGCTCTATGGTCAGTGTATTCTTACTTATTGGATGTATCAAGTGTTGTTACAAGTCCAGATAGTTCTATGACCTGTAACTAATTCCAGCTGGCTCCATAATGAGAGGCAAGATCAGCATGTTAGAATAATAACATTGTTAGAATAATAACATTTGCTGAGGCGATCGGCTCCGGGGCAGACGCGTTCTGCAGCGGAGCGGGGGATCGGGCCAGGCAGGGCTGATTTTCCGGCATCGAGCCTACTTGAGGGAGCCGCCAGGACCGGGCAGCCCTCGTGAGGGAGGCTGACGAGGCATAGGCGGAGCCAGCAGCGCCCCCTCCCCAGCCGTTCAAAAGCTGCCCCTAGGGAGCGCGAGCGACCAGGGCGTGGCGCGTCAGAAGGGAGTGGCGCGGCAGTTAGCGCAGGCATGGCAAGCAGGAAGGGCAGGGCACTCTCCCCCGCCCATACGTAACACCTCCTGTAACGACAGCCGTTAGCTAGGTGATAACGGTCTCCACCAGGCACGGTGTGCTCTCCAGGAAGTCGGTACACACCCAGACCGACTACCCGTTAAAAAATGCAGCAGTTCAGGTCACCGGATGCAGGGAGTGTCTGAGCCTGTTGGTGCCATCGGTGGGAGGCAGAGAAACTGGGTGCGTGAGGTGTGAGCAGGTGGATGACCTGGTCCGCATGGTGGCGGAGCTCAAGGAGGAGGTGGAGAGGTTGAGGGATATCAGGGAGTGTGAGCGGGAGATAGACTGGTGGAGCAACTCCCTGCAGGGCCTCAAGGAGATTTACCGGGGTGAGACCCCCCAAACGGGGGTGGACCCCCTGCCCTGTTGCCGTCAGGCAGAGGGAGGGGATCTGAGAGTTGAGGAGGAATGGAAACAGGTCCCTGCTCGACATCGCAGGTGATGCCCTCCCCTTCTGGCCCCACCTTCCCAGGTGCCCTTACATAACAGGTTTGAGGCCCTGGAGCTTGAGAGACCGGTGGGTGAGGAAGAGGTAGCAAGAGTACCCAGGAGGATGCCTAGGGTGAGGAGGTCAACTCCACGCCTCAGGACTGCCTCCACCAAGAAAGACAGAAGGGTTATTGTTGTGGGAGACTCTCTCCTCAGGGGAACAGAGGGCCCTATTTGTCGGCCTGACCCTACCCGTAGGGAAGTCTGCAGCCTCCCTGGGGCCAGGGTCAGGGACGTTGCCAGGAAGCTTCCCAACCTGGTTCGCCCCTCTGACTATTATCCTCTTTTGATAGTCCAGGCAGGTAGTGATGACATTGAAGAGAGAAGCCTGAGGGCTATCAAACGAGACTTTAGGGGACTGGGACAGTTAGTGGATGGAGCGGGAGTGCAGGTGGTGTTTTTGTCCATCCCTACGGTGGCAGGGAGGGGTACAAAGTGGACACGGAAAGCCCACCTGTTAAACACGTGGCTCAGGGGCTGGTGCCAACACAGAAATCTTGGGTTTTTCGACCATGGGGCGCTTTACTCGACACTCGGCCTGATGGCCGCAGACGGGTCCCTATCTTTTAGGGGAAAACGGATCCTGGGCCAGGAGCTGGCAGGGCTCATTGAGAGGGCTTTAAACTAGGTAAGAAGGGGGACAGGGCTGAAGCAAGGATTGTTGGAGCTGTGCCAGGGGGAATAGTGGCTAGGCTGGGGGAGAAGGCAAAGGCTCAGCTGAAGTGCATCTACACCAATGCACGCAGCATGGGTAAGAAACAGGAGGAGCTGGAAGCCATTGTGCAACAGGCAGGCTACGACTTGGTTGCCATCACGGAGATGTGGTGGGACCACTCTCATGACTGGAGTGCTGCAATGACTGGCTATAAACTCTTCAGAAGGGACAGGCAGCACAGAAGGGGTGGTGGTGTGGCTCTCTATATTAGAGAGTCTCTCGATGTTGTAGAACTCGAGGCTGGGAATGACAAGGTCGAGTCCCTCTGGGTTAGGATCGGCAGGGCCAACAAGGCTAGCATCCTGGTTGGGGTCTGTTATAGACCGCCGAACCAGGATGAGGAGACGGATGAGGAGTTCTACAGGCAGCTGACAGAAGTTGCGAAATCTTCAGCGCTTGTTCTCATGGGGGACTTCAACTTCCCTGACATATCCTGGAAGCACAACACAGCCCAGAGAAAGCAGTCTAGGAGGTTTCTGGAGAGCGTGGAAGATAGCTTCCTGACACAGCTGGTTAGTGAGCCTACCAGGGGTGGCGCCCCGCTAGACCTTCTCTTCACAAACAGAGAAGGACTGGTGGAAGATGTGATTGTCGGGGGCTGTCTTGGGCAGAGTGACCACGAAATGGTGGAGTTCTCTATTCTTGGCGAGGCCAGGAAGGGGACCAGTAAAACCGCTGTCTTGGACTTCCGGAGGGCTGACTTTGTGCTGCTGAGGACACTGGTTGGTAGAGTCCCTTGGGAGGCAGTTCTGAAGGGCAGAGGAGTCCAGGAAGGCTGGGCGCTCTTCAAGAGGGAAATAATGGCGCAGGAGCGGTCTGTCCCCACGTGCCCAAAGACGAGCTGGCGGGGCAGAAGACCAGCCTGGCTGAACAGAGAATTGTGGCTTGAGCTTCGGAGAAAAAAGAGGGTTTATAATCTTTGGAAAAGTGGGCAGGCCACTAAGGAGGACTATAAGGATGTTGCGAGGCTGTGCAGGGACAAAATTAGAAAAGCCAAAGCTCATCTGGAGCTCAATCTGGCTGCTGCCGTTAAAGATAACAGAAAATGTTTTTATAAATACATCAACACAAAAAGGAGGACTAAGGAGAATCTCCATCCTTTACTAGATGCGGGGGGAAACTTAGTTACAAGAGATGAGGAAAAGGTGGAGGTGCTTAATGCCTTCTTCGCCTCAGTCTTTAGTGGCAATACCGGTTGTTCTCTGGATACCCAGTTCCCTGAACTGATGGAAGGGAATGGGGAGCAGGATGTGGCCCTCACTATCCATGAAGAAATGGTTGGTGACCTGGTACGGCACTTGGATGTGCACAAGTCGATGGGGCCGGATGGGATCCAGCCAAGGGTACTGAGAGAACTGGCAGAGGAGCTGGCCAAGCCGCTTACCATCATTTATCAGCAGTCCTGGCTATCGGAGGAGATCCCAGTTGACTGGCGGCTAGCAAACGTGACGCCCATCTACAAGAAGGGCCGGAGGACTGACCTGGGAAACTACAGGCCTGTCAGTTTGACCTCAGTGCCAGGGAAGCTCATGGAGCAGATTATCTTGAGAGTCATCACGCAGCACTTGCGAGGCAAGCAAGTGATCAGGCCCAGTCAGCATGGGTTTATGAAGGGCAGGTCCTGCTTGACGAACCTGATCTCCTTCTATGACAAAGTGACGCGCTGGGTGGACGAGGGAAAGGCTGTGGATGTGGTCTACCTTGACTTCAGCAAGGCTTTTGACACCATTTCCCACAGCATTCTCCTCAGGAAACTGGCTGCTCTTGGCTTGGACTGGCGCACGCTTCGTTGGGTTAGAAACTGGCTGGATGACCGGGCCCAAAGAGTCGTGGTAAATGGAGTCAAATCCAGTTGGAGGCTGGTCACTAGTGGTGTTCCCCAGGGCTCGGTGCTGGGGCCGGTCCTCTTTAATATCTTCATCGATGATCTGGACGAGGGCATTGAGTGCACCCTCAGTAAGTTTGCAGATGACACCAAGTTAGGTGCGTGTGTCGATCTGCTCGAGGGTAGGAAGGCTCTGCAGGAGGATCTGGATAGGCTGCACCGATGGGCTGAGGTCAACTGCATGAAGTTCAACAAGGCCAAGTGCCGGGTCCTCCACCTGGGGTGCAATAACCCCAAGCAGAGCTACAGGCTGGGAGATGAGTGGTTGGAGAGCTGCCAGGCAGAGAAGGACCTAGGAGTGATGGTTGATAGTCGGCTGAATATGAGCCAGCAGTGTGCTCAGGTGGCCAAGAAGGCCAACAGCATCCTGGCCTGTATAAGAAACAGTGTGACCAGCAGGGGTAGGGAGGTGATCGTCCCCCTGTACTCAGCTCTGGTGAGGCCGCACCTCGAGTACTGTGTTCAGTTTTGGGCCCCTCGCTACAAGAAGGACATGGAGGTGCTTGAGCGAGTCCAGAGGAGGGCGACGAAGCTGGTGAGGGGCCTGGAGAACAAGTCCTACGAGGAGCGGCTGAGGGAGCTGGGATTGTTCAGCCTGGAGAAAAGGAGGCTCAGGGGTGACCTTATCGCTCTCTACACGTACCTCAAAGGAGGCTGTAGCAAGGTGGGGGTTGGTCTGTTCTCCCACGTGCCTGGTGACCGGATGAGGGGGAATGGGCTTAAGTTGTGCCAGGGGAGTTTTAGGTTGGATATTAGGAAGAACTTCTTTACCGAAAGGGTTGTTAGACATTGGAACGGGCTGCCCAGGGAAGTGGTGGAGTCACCATCCCTGGAGGTCTTTAAAAGTCGTTTAGTTGTAGAGCTTAGGGATATGGTTTAGTGGGGACTGTTAGTGTTAGGTCAGAGGTTGGACTCGATGATCTTGAGGTCTCTTCCAACCTAGAAATTCTGTGATTCTGTGATTCTGTAAAAGATGATATGTGACTACTCTGGTTTTTTTTTGTTGTTGTTGTTTTTGTTTTGTTTGTTTGTTTGATTTTTTTTTTAATATGTGGTACTTCATTTGTATTGTTTTCCAGAATGCATATACTGTGAAAATATCAAGTGTGAAAATATTAGGCTTGTGTACTTCAGATGAGCTATCAGAAAGGGCTAAACATGGTTTCATCTTTTTGTTTTTCATAAAAATAAATTCAGTCTTTTGATTGAAGACAGTTCCATATAATCCATATGTGCGTTACTCTAGTGTGTTAGAATACAATTATCCTGTATGTGTATTTCCTTGTAATATGTACATGTATGTTTTGGTCAGGGTGATAGATGCTAAAGTCAAAGTTACTTGAATTTATCTAATCCTGGTTGAATGGAGATGGGTAGAATAATTATAAAGGCATTGTTTTAAAGTGTAATGCTATATTTTCTTTCTAAATTCATTTTTTTTTGGACTTTTTTAATGGTCTTTAAATTAAAATATGGGGATGTGTGGTGTTTAGAGGTCTTTAGAGTATTGGATTGTGCTGTGATGCCCCTTCTGCCTCAGATTTTAAAGGTCTCTGTTATATTTCTTGTGTCCTTTGGGGCAACTGTGCATTCTTTTTTGCGTTCACCCCAACAGTAAAAAGAATGTCACAAAAATAAAACCTTTCCTTATATTAATGCAGACTAACTTAAGTAATTGATCAAATTGTGTTTTCAGTATAGAATTAAGCCTGTAGAAACCTAGATTTTTTAAAAAATTAATAACTTAAAAAGAAAGGCTGAAATAGGTTTCTCCTTTTGTCCTTCTCCAAATTGTTGATTACTCTTCTTAAAATCCAAGTCCTTGGTTTTTTGCTCTTCTAATTTAATGGGGGCAATGGCAAACAAACAAGGAAGACAATGAGGAAAACAATAAAACAAACTTTTATTGTTTATAACTTATATTATAACTTATATGTATACTTATATTAGTAAAACAAAGTTTTACTACCCATCGCTCACCTCCCCCTGCTGCCACCTCCCCCCCACCTCCCGTCTCCCCCGCAAAGAAAGATAAATAAAAATCCTACAGACCCTATGCTGACACTATTAGTTGACTAAAGAATATACCAAAATAAGTCAAGGATCTAAGCTTTTTCTCAACCTGTCTTGCAGTGTCAGATCACATATAGATTACTTGATCTCAAAACAAAACAAAGCAAAACCAAAACAGTTTGCATTAAAAAGTATATATTAGCTGTCACTGAAAGACATAAAGTAAGCTTAAAGTGTCTTTCCAGAACAGCACTCATCCACTCAAAAGAGCTGCAGCTATGATATTCGACATTATGTCATCTGAAAATGCTTTCATCCTACCTATTTGTTATTGGTTAAATACTACTTAAAGGAAGCACAGTATCTGTAAGTGTTTGCCACATACACAGGAATGGAGGATCACGGCCAAGGCAAAGTCTTTAGGTAAGGTCATATCAGCATGTCAGACTATTAAAAAAGGGGGAAAAAAAAGGCAAAAAAAAAAAAAAAAAAAAAAAGGCACCATCTTGAATGAGTGAGTGAGTGCATGAATGAATGAATGAATATTATTGCATGAATCAATACAGACAGCAACAGTGACCTGAGCTATAGGTTATGCAGAAAAAACTCCTTGGTGTTTTGACTTTTTGGTGTGAAGAATATTTGGTAGAAGACAGGAAGCAAATTAAATATCTATTTCTGTTATAGCTTCAAAGAACAAAACTCTTGAAATGCCTTCTCAATAAATTCATAACTGTACAAAAGAATATTTGGTGAAGTATATAGAATCATTGTAATGTGAGAACCTTTGCTGAAATGACCTTAAATTTGAACCACAAATTCTACAGAAGAAGCACAATGATTTTCAAAGGAGACTGAAATACATGTCTCAAAGTTATGGGTGCTCACATATTCTTAATTTAAAACAGTGGAGTTATCACTCAATTATTATCCTGGTGCTGCAGTTCTTTTGTGTGCTTAATTACCACTATAATGAATGAAGCATTTCATCAAGATAGTTACAGTTCTGGACTTCAATATGTCTTTGTTTGTTTGTGATAATTTATTGTGAAAGTATTGTATTTGGCAATAGTAAGAATATTTGCATCTTTGCATCTTAAAATAACAACTTAAATCCCAACTGTACAAACATGTAGGCAAGTGTTCCTTTTTGTGCATTACGAATATCTCTTTGCAGAATTCAGGACTTGACTACAAAAATTATGTATATATATATTATTTTCTTTAGAACTTTTCACTTTGACTGTACAGTTGATCTTGTTTTGTGTAAGTTTTTCTACCTTTTTTGAGTAGTACATCCTCTAGCTTATTCCCTTAGACTCTCCTTTGTATGTTTTATATTCTATATTACAGTTTCTACACTACAATATTCTAGTTAGTTTTCTTTCTGACTTGACTTGATATCAAGAGTGGAAAAGTGTCCTCTATTTGCTATTTGTCATGAACACAGGAACTGTTTATTTTATGCAGTATAAAATTCCATGTCTTTTTATAAACTGGTAACTGCCACACATAATCAGATTAATTTTTTTACCTAATGCTGTGGGATTTGTACCCACTATCTTTAGGGATGGATCTGTCCTTTCATGACTGGTCTGCTCTCACTGCTTGTCAGA
>CM021766.1:92999983-93023605 GCA_011076525.1 Nettapus auritus | reverse complement strand
TTTTTTTTTTTTTTTTTTTTTTTTTTTTTTTTTTTTTTGGTGGTATTTTTGATGGATCCTCTTACTCAAAATCCATCAACTCATCTGATAACACTGGAACCTGTGAAGTGTTAACTCTTAACCTTATCCTTTTAGAAGATGACTTAAAGTGGGTAAAAGGATGTGTATTATGTGGAGAAGGGGGATATATATTAAAAAAATAAATAAATCATGCTGTGATAGGGATAAAGGGGGGGGGGGGGGGGGCTGATGGTTTAAATCTCTGTGGGCCTCAGAATCGAGCCTGTTTCAGTCAGATTGTGGCCCTGCTAACAAATCCAATAGCAGCTAATCTGATCATCTGCTCTCTAGTTTTCATGCTGTGTTTTCTTCAGAGTTCCTTCTCCTAGTTCCAGTCTGTGACAGTGTGATAAGACACAAGAAATTTAGTCATCATTGCTGCTGTAAAGGAGCTCAGAGAAGGGATTATGATATTCCATAACCCTTACATTAGACATGGACAGGGGCAGCCACTGCTGTGATTACAGGCCTGAACACTGCTGTTATTTTCCCCACCTCTCTCCCACCCTTCACTTATTTATTTAGTTAGTTAGGTGGTTTGTTTGTTTGTTTGTTTTCAGGGAAGGTGTTAAAAGATTAGCTTAGAAATATTCACTATCACCATCATCATCCCAAATCTTGTGCAGAACTTAGAAGTTGTACAGCTCAGAAAATCGTTACACTTCTAACCAACGTGGCCAAGATAACTCTCAAGCAAGTTATTGAAAACACTCATCTGCTAGTCAGTCATTATTAGGAAATTCACAGTGTAAACTGAAACAATCAACATGGAATACAGAGAGGATGCCACAGGGAGCACTGATTTAGGAAAAAAGTATAGGTTACTGCTGAGGTAACTTAGAGATTATGTTGCTTTCCTGTTTTCTTCACATAACAATAGCTACAAGGAATTTGCAGTACCTTTTGCTTCTTGTTATCTAGAAGGTATCCAGTGTTGTTGCTGAGCCCATAGTTATACTTGTGTTAATTGACATCACAGCAACAAAGCTTTTTATGTCATCTGTGACTCGAATCCTCAAAAGAAAGTTATACTTGAAAAAAATAAGTTTCTTTTTGTTTGTTTGTTTTGTTTTGTTTTGTTTTTTGTTTTGTTTTTCACAAAAAAATCACACAAAAATTAAAAAAAAAAATAGGTGACAATGGAAGTCAGATTGCTCTCTCAGAGAAGTTATAAAATGGTCTGGAAATGCTCTGTTCTGTTATTTGTTTGCTTATAAAACAAGAAGTGAGAGAGTTTTTAAATTGGCTTGAGCTGATGGTTAAAGACTGCTTCTTGTATTTCAGAGTACCCATCACTGGCATTGTTATTTGCTTTGCAGCATTATTATAAGGAAAGGTACTGTATGGAAATCTAACCCATATGCTTCCGCCCAATGAAAGGGTTGCATGTGAAGCAAGGGGTATAGGCAGGGCAGGGTTTTCAGCTGGGATGTTCTATGTCTCTGCACGCATATGGTATGCAGTTCTGCACAGCTCAGTGAGGAGGGCTGGGCAGGTCCAGAAACAGAGGCATGTCTCTTACTTGATAGACTCAGTAGCTGCTTCTGAAGCTGTATCTGAAGATTTCATTGCAGATGAACTTTCTGACAGGACATACCCAATCTCCACCAAACTCTGAGACAGGAGAAAATGGTTAGATTACAGGAATGAGAGATCTGTACTGTCTGTGGCTACATGCAGGACCAAAAGAGGTGCCTGTTGTGTGCACTAGACCTCCATTGCCTAATACATGATTCAGATCACATGCTAGGCATTCGCCTGCAAGTTAAGACCAGTTGAGCAAAGCTGGGAGCGCTCATCACAGTGGAGACTGCTGGCTGGATGGCTTGGGAGAGAGACCTTTGGTTCATACAGAAAAGATTTCCAGTCTGGTGATCATCCCCTTGAACTCTGCTCTGGTGAGGCTGCACCTCGAGTACTGTGTTCAGTTTGGGGCCTCTCACTACAAGAAGGACATTGAGGCCCTCTAATATGTGCAGAGAAGGGCTACAAAGCTGGTGAAGGGGCTGGAATGTAAGTCCTATGAGAAGCACCTGACAGAACTGGAGTGGAGTCTGGAGGAGGCTCAAGGGAGACCTTACTGCTCTCTATGACTACCTGGACGGAAGGTGTGGGGAGCTGGGGGTCAGCCTCTTCTCGCGGATAAACAGTGATAGGACAAGAGGAAATGGCCCCAAGTTGTGCCAGGAGAGGTTTAGGTTGGAAATTAGGAGACATTTTCCTCAGAAAAGTGTAGTCAGACATTGGAATGGGTTGCCCAGCTAGGGAGGTGGTGGAGTCTCTGTCCCTGGGGGTGTTCAAGGAAAGGTTGGACATGGTACTTAGGGACATGGCTTCGTGGGTGACATTGGTAGTAGGGTGATGGTCAGACCAGATGATCTTGGAGGACTTTTCCAACCCTATTGATTCTATGATAAAGCAATAGTGATCTACCTTACATAGAGCTTGAGACTTTAGCTCTGAAACAAGATCAGAGGAGAATATGTTTCAGTGTAATATACTTAAAAGATAGCAATATAAATATTATGTTAATGCTTTATATTTGAATATATTGTAATACTTATATTTGAATATATGTAATCACAATTAACAGAGGAACTTTGAGGGACATATTATCATCAGTAATTCCTACCAACAGGTAGTGTTTAAAATTTAAGCAAAGTATTCCAAATATGGTTTACTATATTTGATGCTATTTATAACAGTTTATGTGTGCATTAATTTTATTTTGAATTGGACGACTTATATGTTACTATCTCTTTGAATGTTTATTTATTTATTAATTATTAATTTAACTATTAATTATGATTTATCAAAGTTTTTCATACAGTTACTGTAAAGTTTAACCCAGCAGTGTTTTCTGGAAACACCTGATGCTTTCTTTAAGAAACATGTCTGTGTATCCTTTCAGAGTTTTTTTTTGTTTTGTTTTGTGTTTGTTTGTTTGTTTTTCTGAGACACAGACAGAACAAAGGTAATTCAGAGGCATATGTAATGCCTTAGCTGTCATTTACCACCTGACAAATGCATATGGATTTCATTTTTACAAATAATATTGAAAAGATTAAATATTATCACAGAATAAAAATTCCCTGGTAAAAGCAAGCTGTGAAAGACTATGCAACCTTTTCTAAACAACAACAACAAAAAACAACCAACCAACCAACCAACCAAACCTGACAGACAGCTATGACTGATAACAAGATTTCCTATTAATTCATAATATTTTATATTAGGAGATTTAGCATGCCTTGTGGATAGAAATGACAAACGATAGTTTTTGCTAAGGAGGTGTGCAGTCATCCATACAAAGAAGAACCAAAAAAAAACAAAAAAACAAAAAAAAACCTACTGCAAAGTAACCCCCCCCAAAACAAACAAACAAACAAAAGACCCTCCAGCACATTCCTCTCGTGCATTTTGAACTTCTGTGTTGAAGCTGATTACCATCAATATGTCTTAGATATTTTAATTTGATTAAAATCTTTTTCCATTTCTGAAACATATTTTCCTGCGCTGGCCCTGCCATCTCAGATTCTGTGATATCAATAATTAAAGTGATCCAACACAAGGCATAATCATTTTCTGTTTCCCATTAAGATGAATGACAACTGACACTTTATATTTATATTATATATATATATATATATTGCTTTCCTCCCCTTGTGCAAAAATTTATTCCAGAAAAATATATCCAGAAAAAGACTTTGAAAGACACCCTATTTGGCCTTAAGCTAATCAAATTGGGAACTCAGCTTGTCAGAGGTCAAGGTTGTAGATGACTTCCTGTTTCCTTTAAAACTAAAAAAAACATAAAAAGATCCCAAACTTTTGAGCCATCACCATGGGGATTTCAGAAGATGATTGAGGCTGGAATAAAGCATACCCTTTTGCTTCTGGGTATCAGGAAGGACTTCAATGGTGTAATGACATTGATCGCTGAATTCAAGGTCACAGTCATGTCATTGTTAATGAATTCCTAGTGTTATAGCCCAAAATATTAGTATATAGCAGATAGGAAACAGCAAATATTACAAATGCTTTTAGACATTATTTATAACAACTCATGATAAAGCTTTATGTTGTCCACTCATGGTAAGTTTAGACACTTAATTGTGTCTTTCATGTTGTGTGAATCAACATGAAAAAACATGTTGAAGTTCTTCTCAGATTTTGTGTATATATCACTGTATCAAGGAAACTGAATAAATTTCTTGCAACCCGTGTTATATTTTTCTGAAGTTATTTAATCCTGACTAAGTAAAATATTGATAACACAGTAATCTGTAATGATTTTCTGTCTTTCCTGATTTTCTCAGAATGTAGTCAGTTCACATTTCTTTGTGATTTGCACATATTCAAAGTCAGATTAAATTAGGGCAGAGCTGTCTCAGTGAAGCCCACAGTGACAGAGATGTCCCTAGCTGCAGGAATTCGCAGTTATGACTGCCTCTTTTCTCTGTCCACTATAAATATTTCAGTAGGTCACAAAAGAAGCCAGATACACAATTCACAATTATAATGTGCTGGGACTGGCTTGCTTTTCATTGGGTTAGAATAAACCAATACTTTTTAAAATTAATTGTTATGATGTATTACATGTATTATACCCATTTCAAGAACATAGTTTTCAAAAGACTTTATGTAAAGGATTTTTATTTTATTTTAATTTAATTTAATAATTTATTTTATTTTAATATTTTGTTGCCATAAATGAGCTAGAATTATAAATCAGCAACACAGAAAACATCGGTGAGGTTTTCAATCACTCTTACAACCTGTTCTTATTTATGGCATCTGTCTCTTTCACTGTTAAAAGCAAACCATTCTTACATATTACAGTACAGGTGAGCTATATACTTCAAGATCTAAGTTTCAAGTTGTTGACCTATTGGTAATTTAAGCATGTTCTGTATAAAAATGGAAGAGTGATTGACACTGACACAAGACAGAATTCTGGGTTGTGGAACTATGGCAAGCAGAAACCAAGCCAAGGTTCTAGCAGACATTTCTCTGTGCTTCTGCAGATTACTGTAAACATTCAGCACTTCTGACACTTCTATTGGTACCTTTGTGGTACCAATAAAAGATAATCTAGAATGGTTAAAGAGAAACAGAAAAGTTACACCTATCCAAAAATAAACTCTAGAGAAATCTTCTCCACTGCTTTCTATCAGATACAGTCTGAGTGATGGTTTTCCCTGAAACAGCGGTCAAGTCAATGTTAATCCAAAGCATGTGATGACATTTTAGTTGCTACCTAAAAATCTGCTGACCAAAAATTAAAGATAACATAATAGTTAAAATGCTTTCAGTGTGAAAGGTAACACTTAGCTATAATTATTCTATCTAATTCAGACCTTTCAAAAATTCCCTGCTGTTTACCAGCAGACTCTGGGTCAAACTTGTCAAAAAGCTTTTATTTCCACAAACCTAACACAATCAGGTCCTGCCAGATTGCTAGAGTGTCCCATCAGAGGAACCTCCTAAATCTGTAAAGACTTTGGAATAATGAGACAGAAACAGAGTACTTATGTTTGCACTGTTTGTGAATAGAATACCTGGTCTTCCCATGCAATTTTTGAAGTTTTAACATGATACAAAAAATTTAAGAGAAAAGGAAATGAAAAAGTGGATATACAAAGATATCAAGGTAGGTATTTAATTAATTGATGTGGAGGCTAAGGAATGAGTACAGGAACATACCTTAATAACTGACAGATAATTTATTGTCAAATGCTCCGTTGAGCAAGCAGCACTGAGAAATCAAGGTAGGAAACTGGATGAAGTTTTTAATTTTTAAACTGGGCCTAAGACACGAAAAAAAAAATACATCTACCCATTAATACCTTCCTGAATATGATGCTTCTAGCTGGGGTATCCTTCTGTCTATATTTTCCTCTTCATATTTTAAACAGACTTAAATGAAATTGACACCAGGCTTGTTCATAAAAGATATATTTGTAAATCAGCATTTTCGGCATTTCACAACTATAAAATTATTACACAAGATTTCCTTTTAGTAAATATGTATATATATTTGTAAAATAATTTGAGAACCACTGGTTGTAGAAATAGCTAAATAATAAGAAGCAATTTAGGTCATAGCTAGATGTCTATAGGAAATAAGCATAAGTAATGAGACAAATTTGGCTGTGTTCAGGATTAGAAGAATCTTGTCCTAACACAGAAAAAAATGCCTTGAATCCATACGGTGTACTAAGGAAACGTATGGTAACTGGCATTCTTATTGTCATAAAGTTATATTAAAGGATTTTGTGTGCACCAATACTGTATAACCTTATTTATTTATTTATTATAATATTTTTACGTGCACTGCTCTTAAGTGATTAATGTAATAGATGGCAGATAGTAGATAATAAATCTTGACAAATAGGAAATCATATCTGAACAGAATGTTTGATTGCTGTCCTGTGCCAAAAGGTTGCCCTGTCCCTGCATTGCAAGGCTTCTTGGATCAGCAGCTTTAGCTGGATGGGGAGAGGCTCTGCAAACTACTACTGTTTTGCTCTACTGGCAGTGTTGCTACTCAGCCACCCCTGTCTTACCTACATACAACACTTCACATAAATGTCTTAATTACATGGAGATAACTGTTCTTTCCTGCAGCAACAATTTCTATGGATCATCTATGGATCATCAATGCAAAATTTGACCATTTTTTGCAGCAGCAGGAATGGAGGACAGCCTCTGGACATTCCACCAAGTGTGTTAATCAATACATTTAACCACAAAAATCACAGAACTGTAAGGGTTGGAAGGGACCTCAGAAGATCATCGGGTACAACCCTCCTGACAAAGCAGGTACCTCAGAGCAGGCTGCCCACGTAGGCATCCAGACGGGCCTTGAATATTACAGAGAAGACTCCACAACCTTCCTAGGCAGCCTGTTCCAGTGCTCCGTCACCCTCACCGTGAAAGAGTTCTTTCACATGTTGGTGCAGAACTTCCTGTGCTCTGTCTTGTGGCCATTGCCCCTTCTCCTATCCCCACAAATGACTGAGAAGAGGTTAGCTACATCCTTCTGTCTCCCACCCTTCAGATATTTATACACATTGATAAGATCCCCTCTCAATCTTCTCTTCTCCAGGCTGAACAGACCTAGGTCTCTCAGCCTTTCCTCATAGGAAAGATGCTCCAGGCCCCATATCATCTTTGTGGCCCTCTGCTGCACTCTTTCCAGGAGATCCCTGCCTTTTTTGTACAGGGGAGCCCAGAACTGGACACAGTACTCCAGTTTAAGCATATTAATTGTATATGACACAGCAGGAGCTGCCTTGGGAATTTTCTAGAACTGACCAAAAGTTGCCACCTGAAGTTTTTCTGTGACAGTTGATTTCTTAATTGCAAATGTTCAGCCTATTACCTAGTTTCAAGTTGGTCCCCTCCCCAAACCAATCTATTACGTTATCTATATATATGACTGAAATCTCTATTCAGATGACTGAATTAATGATTCAAGTGAACTGAGTGTGCATACAGATACAGCCGGGTTACACAGCTACACCAAAATTATTACTAAAGAATTAACTTGATTTTCACACTTACATCTCTTATAATCCCCTAGCCCTTGACAAACTAAGATTGATTCTGGTTGGGCTGAACTGTTTGAGAATATATTCCTTCCCTGAGTCTTATCTATGTTTAATGGAATTTTTCTCCTTGAAGACTTCCACACACAAAACAAACAAAAAGCAAGCAAGAAAGCAAGCAAGCAAGCAAACAAAAACCTTGAGTGGTGGCCAAGCTCAGAGAAAGGAGAAATATCTGTTGCGCCAAAACAATATGGTAATACTTTGACGTAGATAGCACCTGCAGAAAATATCAGCATATTCCTAGCAAGGAGCAAGGCAATGGAGCAGAGCTGAGGCATGCTTCAGAAAGCACATAGGAATCAGCTTTGAATCTGAAAACAGGTCTACTTAAAGCCAATTTGGAAAAATAAGATCCATAAACAAAAGGGAAAAGCACTGTTACAAGCTATTTCTTGCACAGATAGAAAGAGGGGATATAGAAAGTAAAGTCTTTGAACTAATCATCCTTATTCAGCTGCACTCAAGGTATATTTAATGTTAATTTGTAATAATAATAATAATAATTAATAAAATAAAAGATGGAGCTGTTTCTGCAGTTTCTAAGCCATTGGACCAATTTTACTGTAATCAATTTCCAACACTCTCTTCCCATTTCTGATGATGAGCACATGCTGATTAGTCCCCATTAGTTTCCCTAATGCCTAAATCAAAGAGGAGTGGATCTGAGTTTTCAATTTATGGAGTTTAGCATTTTTATTGTGAAGAATCACACCTGCAGGAGTGAATTGCATGCATTGGATTTGGGAGACTGAATTTAGCTCTTGATTCTGCAGCTGACCAAATTTTATGATTTTAGAAACACTGTGTAACTCCTAAGCATAATTTTCCTAATCATCATAAGAGCAATCATAAGGACTTCCACCAGAGCTATTTTATAAATAGAAGTATTTTATTGACTTTGCTATAAAATAGTTGCATCAAGAGATGACAAGTGCAAGAATTTCAAGTTAGTGTGTTTGTATGCCCTGAACTGTATTATATTATTTCTAAGCTACTTAGGTATATAATTATGTTTGAATAAATGAAGTGAAAACAATAACCTAGAGATTTTTCATTATTACAATTACACAAAATTTGTACTTAATGCAAATGTAGTTACCTTTTCTATAGCCATATATGATACAACCATTGAGCATTAAGAAAATCTAGTACCAGAAAGCAAGTGAGAAACACTCTTTCTATTCTTTATTTTCACTGATCAGAGTTGATCTGGAGACAAAATATCAAAGAGCTTCAAAAGGACAGTGGGATGAAACTATTATCTGCTTTCTGGTGCAATAGCATTTTCAAAATTTCTCTCCAGCCACAGATGACTAAAGACTGGGGTTCTAAACCTAGAATATGTAATTTTTTGACATATACCACAAGAAAGTATGACTTTCTTATAACAGTTGCACAAATTTTATTGTGTATTTTTGCTATTAGTACAGGTAACTAGGATCCAGTTTTTATATAAGTTTTCATATATTATCATAATAGCAGCTTTATGCCTGGTAGTTACTTGCTTTGTTTTTCATTCTCATTTTATAACAGCATGCCTAAAGCCCATCAATATTCAAGTTAGTACTTTAAAATGAAACTATAAATTTCAATTTGGAGAAAATAAGCCCTTATTCAGGCTCATAAGTTTTAAATAACACATTACCATTGGCTACATTAAGTTTGCATTTCTAATGTTATTTTATGCATTTGACAATAGATGTTCCACTCTGCTCAGGAATGGAGAGCAAATGCATGTGAAATGTAAGTCTGCTTAAAATGTAGGAATTTATTAGAGCTGTCAGTCAGGAGTGACATGAGAGTTAAATTATTTCTGAAGATATTTGAGTTGATTTTTGCACTTTTCATTGTCTTTATCCTCTGAAGTTTGAGTATAAATAACTCTTTTGAAAGGTTTTCTTCCTACATTGGTTAGTGCTTCCTAAAAAAAAAGAAAAATAAAATGAATCCAAAAATAGAGTACGAACTGCACAAATCTCTTAAGGAAATAGCTATGTAATATTTGAAGAAATGTTTATTTATTTATTTATTTATTTTCTATCAGTCCTGGAAGAGCCAGATTGGTTTGTTTCTAATTTTGCTGTAGTTTCTTTGAGAACAGTGATGACTAATATATTTTTCATTTGAACAACATGGAAATTGTGTGAAGGCATTGCTTTTCCTAGCAAGAGTGATTCTTATTCCTCTTTACATCTTTTCTTGTTTATTGCAAGGAAAATGGACTATTAGAATTGATCTTTAGGAAAACAATTCCTTTTCACTTGACTCATTTTTTATGATCTTCTGGTGCTACTGCCTGCATTTCTTAAGCCTGTGCTATTCTACAGAAATTAGAATGAAAAACAATTACCTTCCATGTGAAATATTGTATATGTGGGCCAGTGCAATCATCCTACTTTCCATCATTCTGATTGTTAACTCAAGCGCTTTTGCATGTGTAGAGTAACAAACATAAAGAATGAAATCACTTTGCACAGTCTCCTAGTGAGAGCTTAGCTCCCATGTACTATGTCAAAAAATGGGTGTTTTTGCTAAATACTTAAAACAGCTTATTCTTGAATCAGGTATTAAAATGTAACTAAAAAGTTAATAAGGAGGTGTAGTGACAGTTTTTGGACTCTTGCATTCACATAAATATGATCACGCTAAGGAAGAAGAAATTTCCACAGCACTAGTATTGTTTGTACTTTTTGCTGTGTGATGACAGGAAATTCCTATGGTAACTTGGACTGCTGAGATGTTTTCACAAAGGTCAGAATTCAGTCATGGCATAAAAAAATGTAAATTTAGCTTGCATGTAACTGAATAAAGAAAATAAGTGTATTTTCTTCATTCAAGTGAATAATTCTCACACAGTAAGTTACACTGAATGCATAAATTTGTCATGCATTTCTCCATTATAGGCATAGTTTTGTTTCCAAAGAGAGTATAATGACCTGTAATCTTTGCTGAATCACTAGATATCCTTAAGGTCTCACTGTTGATTTTCGAGATACCTTGTCCATTGCCCAGGATACCTTGCCCAGGAGATTCAGGCTCTTTTTTTTTTTTTTTTTTTGTCTGGCTGTATTGATCCAGAGTTCCTGCAGAAAACATGCAGTCAATATGGTGGGATATTTACTGTGGCATCAGGAGGTCTGGGCTGCAGCCTCTGCCCCTGTAGAGAATTAAGTAGAATTTAATTTCCCAGTCACACTTTGTATTCCCAGCACAGCTTCTTCTGAAGTCCTAGCTCCTTGATATTCCACTATATTTGCTTACCTCTCTGAGTATCTGGAAAGAGATCCTGTCAGAGAAGAGGACTGGCTCTTCAACAGTATGGACAAAATGCACTCTGGACTTTTGGCTTTATGAAATTGAGCTTAAACTTCAACAAAACTACAAGACAGTGCACAGGTATTAGACTGGCTGAATCAAGATCTTCAGAGGAGCTCTCTCTTTCATACTGCTAATGTTTTTATACAAAGGAATGATCCATCCATTCGTGGAAATAAAAGGAAGGCTACAAGGATTAAGGTGTCCAAAAGAGAGGAGTTTAATAACAGATACCACTTAAATACTGAAGTGGTCATATCAGCTGTGCAGTCTAAGCAATATACATAGTCAGTGCCTTGAATGCCTGAGATTTCACGGTCAAACTGCCAATCTATTCCCAAGCCAAAATATTTTAAATTTAGAATTAAAGTGCAGATTGCAGGTGAAATCTGGAATGAGTAGCAACAGTTGAAATTGACAGGCACAAGCTAATGTATTGTATGACCCAAATATTGACCTACAAGGAATCTAAATGTTTTGACAGACTCTGATGAAACTACAGCAAAGCTGACCAACTGAAAGCTTCATCTTTTGCTTGCCCTATTTGAATCATTCCACCAATCTCTCAGACAAATCATTATATAGAAAATGACATTACCCAGATATTGTATTGCAAACCCATTGTGTCTGTAAAAATCTGCCTGGTTGTAAATCAAAATCCTTTGTCAAGTAGTAAAAACAAGGGTAACGTGCTTTAAGTGATGGCAAAACAGTACACAGGAATTTGATAATGCCAGTAGTAGAGGTCATACCCATTAGGATAATTTCAGCCCATTTGAATAAACAATGCCATTGCTCCAAGTAAAATACAAAAATATATGCTCCAAAGCAAGTCATCTCACATGAATACTTGAGTCTTTGATATTTAATGGAATAAAACAGGGCAGGATATCAAACTAGAAGCAATTATTTGAGATGACTATTCAAAAGATTGCATACTGGAGTGTGTACAGGTATCTTTTTCTCTGGGTCTTGCAATGTTCAGCAATACTGTCTTTTGTAATGCTGGCACTATTATAACTTAGTAGTCTGCACAGTAGCCATGTTTGCTCTGGAATTTTCTGTTGTCGCAGTTTTCAAGGGTGACCAGTAGATACAAAAGATATGTATCATTTGGAGAACAAAGGTGTATTGCTGTAGCAGCAGTTCAGCTCCTGAAGGAATTCCTGCAGAGGAGCTCCACTTCACTTGACACATACTTTTGCACATATTTTTCAGTACTGCCATTCATAGAAAGAGACATGATCAGTACGTATGATCAATTTAAGTCACATTTGACAGCTCCACAGACCCCAAAATAAAGTCAAGGAAGTGGAGTCAAGTGGAGCTAGTGTGCTGAATTGATCAGGATGGAGAAAAATCTTGCCATGAAAGTAATTAGGAACATGCATATAAACCATGTCTTACTCTCCAAGACCACTTTGTTTTATTGTATTCAAAGAATCACAGGAAACTTTTTTAAAAGGCACCAACAGATGATGAAAACTGTCACTTTGGTTCCTAAAATAAAATGACACAGGTCAAGAACTAGGGGGAGTTACATAAAACCTGCAAAAGTCTAAATGCTGAATTGCCTTTTCTTTCTTCTTGCTTAAACTCTTTTTGTTGTAGTTACCTCAAAATATGAAATACAGAGACATTTTCATTTATAAATCCAATGTAAATATGAAGATAAGAGCTGGAAGTCCAGTTAGTTTGCTGCATGTTCTAGAGTTGCTATGATATTTAAGAGTATCTATGGTGAATCTGTGTGTGTTGTCTGGAAATCCTATGCCATTGTGATACACCATTGGTTTTTAAATGGCCTCATATGCTAAGTTTAAAAATACAGATATCTGCAATGAATGTAGCAGCACTGGCATGTCTGTTAGATGTTTCTAGGTGCACTTTGATATAATTATTTTGCGCTGAAGTAACACAGATTTGTAGATAAAACATCATTCTCCAATCCAGTCTTAATTACCATAGCAGTGGCATTCAATTTTACAATATTGGCAGTAGAGAAAGAGGCACTAACACTTCATCAATATCCTTTCCTAGTAACTTTCCTAAAAAACTCACCTCCCCAGATTACAATACCTGAACAATCTCTGCATTTAGATAGTCTGCAAGTGTGACATTGTCAACTTCCCTTCTTTTTCCTGTGCTATATTCACTTGTTCATGGCCTTAACCAACACTTGCCATTCAACTTGTTCAGAAGATTTTTTGATGAGTTCTCACTTTTTAGGCAAACAACTCTGGCCTCAAAATTTACCATGTAATGTGTACTAGACTTACTTCTTGGGCCCAAGAAAATTCTTATGCTCTTAAAAATTTATTTTTATTTTCAGTAAAAAAGGGACACTGAAAACTGCTTTTTTGTTTTGCTTTGCTTTGTTTTGTTTTCCTTTGTGCTGTACCAAAATTACAATAATGAAAATTTGTTTTTTGTTGTTGTTTGTTTGTTTCATTTTGTTTTGTTGTAGGGTTTTGTTTGTTTGTTTTGGGTTTGTTTTGAAAATATCTTATGGGGTTGTAGTTTTCAGCAGTGAAAGTTTTTAAGAACAGTCTAGACAAGTGACACATTTGCAATGACATATTCAGTCTCAACTACAGTAGGAAACAATCCATGAGGTCACTTTCTGCCATACTGTCTCCTACAAAGGAAGGATGTTGCCAAGCAAAGTGAAGACGTAATATACACAGCTACTAATCTATGCCTTATCTATTCTTTGAATAAACAGAAGACATGATGCAGCAGGCCTTTGCTTATACTGCAGCAAAAGATATTTTTTGAAGAAATACCTATGGACTAATGTTACATTTATAATATAAAGGAAAACAACAAGCAGCAGTATTAATTTGGCTTTATTATGTTTTCTATTTCCATTTTGTCATGGCTCACTACCTTATTAGCAATGTAAAGATATGAATGCAGAAGTGCTCATTTTATCATGACAACATTTCGTTTTGAAACTAATCTAAAATAAAACCCATGGTATTGCACAGAAAACTAAATTATGAAACAAAAGGCATCCAGTATGAAATTAAGGTAGTACATTCCATGTTTTATGTTCTGGCATTGTGGATTGTTACAGGGTTTTTGCTGATAAACCTCAAAAATCTCACATAGCCAAGAGCAGCTCTAATGGACTGAATCTAAATTACTCACTTTCATCTACTGAAACAAATTGGTTTAATATACAGTTGTTCGTTGTCAAATGCATTAAAAACACTTGTGCCAAACAAAATTATAGGCTGCGTTTGTTGTTTGTCTTGTATATTTTTGGAAGGTGGGGTAACGGGAGAAGTAGGAAAGACAGTGTGTGGAGTTTTCCCTGCACTTGCTAACATCAGACTAGATAGCAATAAGATGTAACACACACAATATGCATGCAATGTGTCTGAATTACACAGGCGTAAATCTTTTTCCTTCCATTTTTTAATGTTTGACCATGTGTAACTAAAAAGTGCTAACCTGTTGGGCATTGCAAGATAGTATGCAAATAGGCCAGCTATTGACAAAGGACTACAGTAATTCACTTTTTTGTTAATCAGGGTGTGATTATCATTCGATTCTTTTGAACTCCATCCAGCTTGCTATTCTGTCTCAACTTCAAGCAGGTGTTTTGTTGTTGCCAGGACATGAACACAGCCCTGCGCCTGAGTCTTTCAAGTGTGCTAGCTGTGCTGATGAATTTTGCCTGCAAACTTTCCTCAGGCAATAAACTGACTAGTGCAACATGCTCACAGCAATGTTAATCTAGCTCAGGGACATGCACTGCACATGAAAGACTATTTTTACCCTAATTTTTAATTGATATACTTTGCCCACTGCAATTCCACCCCCACCCCCCCTTCACTCTTTCTCTCTGTCTTTATATCTATCTACCTTTTCTTCTTATTTTATTTTTTTGGAGGCAGCAAATGGATTGGAGTGAAATGAAACTACAGTAGCCGGCAGACACAAAAGAGAAACAAGGGTGAAGTTAAATAAAATATGAGAGGGTGGATGCTCAGCAAAGAATTCACCTTTGATTTTAAAGATTAGATAAATTGGAAAAGTAATAATCAGTAAATTGAAAAGTGGGGACTATTATGCATTAGTATTGTGACTAGCATAACAAATGTCTTATTTATTTATACTTTCAGGTTGCTACAATATTTTATGTTTTGCAGTAGCGTAGAATGTCTTCTGGAAAAGTGTCATGGTGATGCATTTTAGCTCTGCAATGCTAGTAAGAAATATTTGTGAAATAATATGATTCAATGATATTCAACACAAACTGTTTTGAATATACGAATCTTTCATACTTGTTTAGAACATGCTTCTTAAATGCAACTTAATAAACATTTGATTCATCTATTTGTATGTCAAGTATTGGCTTTAATGTTTATGCACTGATTATTAAGTCTGGTTGTTAATATTCAGTTGAAAATGTATATTTATAGTATTATTTTACCCGTATGCATCTAAAACTTGCTCCGGAAGAAAAATATAGCCAGTTGTGTGCTAACTGCATACACCACCACCCCTGCTTCTTATTTTTAATATACTATATTCTAAATTCTTATAAAAGAAAGGTCCAAAAAAGCTGTTAGGACAAAAGAATTAGGAAAAATCAGGAACATAGTTTCAAAGACATTTATTGTACATTTCATAAGTTTGGGATTTTCCATCTCTCCTCAATATCTACATGGGAAATAGAGATGCGAATAATGAAAAAAAAAAAAGTATCCTCGAATGGCTGCTCTGTGCCATTTACTCTTAGCTAGTTAGAACTAGCAAATTTTCCTTTGTTTTGTAATAGTGAAATACAGAGCTCCCTCTTCTGCTTTCTTGAAAAGGAAATTTACCCCAGTAGTTCTTGTTCTTCATCCTATTTTGTGTCTCTCTTCTCTCCTGGTTCCAGGTAGGAACACAACTGACTATTCCAGGTCTGGGTGCATGAATGAAGCACTGATGCACATGCAGAAGGACCTCCAGTTCTGTTTGCAGGAAGCAAGGTGGGAAGTGAGAAATATAAAGCAGAAGGAGGACCACTTTTGATGTGAACTATTTGTAAAGGTGAAAAAGAAACAACAACAACAACAACAACAACAACAAAACTGCTTTATGGGGAGAATGAACAAGGAGAAAAGGAGGATTTATGATACAGAAAATGAAAATCAGTGATAGCATTGCTAGCAGCACAAGCTAAGTTATCTTCCAAAAAGGCATGATTAAGCATTCCAACATATTCTCTTTTTATTGCTTATATATTTTAAGATATAGCTTCTGTTTTTTGAGACAAATTAAATGTTTATGAACTTCTTGTGTACTTGGGAAATGGTTCTTTTCAGATGAATTTTGAACCTTGTTAAAATCTGAGTAAGAATCAGAAAGAAAAAAATATACTCACTCATACTGGTACTATTTTGGATGGTATTTTAAAATATTTTCCACGATTAGTTAAATAGAACATGTATTACTTACTTTCACATCCTGTAAATTAGTATACAGTATAGAGTGGTATCTGTGCAATTGAGTTAGAGTATAGCAGTACAGGTGACTACCATTTAGTCAGAGACCTAGGTAAAGTTCACTCTGTCCACCAGAGTTGATACAGATAATTTCTTCTCAACTGAAATAATTTTAAAAG
The DNA here is from genome assembly GCA_011076525.1 of Nettapus auritus. Classification (NCBI taxonomy): domain Eukaryota; kingdom Metazoa; phylum Chordata; class Aves; order Anseriformes; family Anatidae; genus Nettapus; species Nettapus auritus. Next base: position 93,006,991 of record CM021766.1, on the reverse strand, counting down.
TGATTTCCCTTAAGCTTTTCATTTTAAGAAATTCAGTCAGTTTCATTAATTGTTTTTCAAATACAGTATAATTTTAGATAAAGTGAATTAATCCTAGGTGCAATAATCATGGCAGAAATATACTCACAATTGCATGAGTTACAATCCTAGTGAACAAAACCTTTGTTACTGTAAGGGCAAATGAAGTCAGCAGGGCACTTGGACTTTAGTTTTACAGAACTTGGCTTTGAATGGTAAGTACGGTTGAAGGCATTTCTATCCCCATCTTCTCTTCTCTTGTGCCAGGCTGGGACTACTGCAGGTAGTGGTGCAAAATGTACCAAAAAATTAGGTGTTCAAAACAACCACTTTTTTGCGTGTTTTGGTCTGCCTTACTTTGTGTCATGTTTTACATAGATTGGCTCACTAATCCACTGTGCAGTGGAATCATGGCCCAAATGTCAGAGCATACAAATAAGCTTCCTCATCCCATTCAAGTGCTGCAGCCTTCGGTTTATGTTGGAGCGATGCCATAACATGCTGTTTTATGATGCAGCTAATCTGATCTGACGGATAACTGCCACCAAGCAGAGCAGCTTCCCTCTTCTCTGCCTTTCTCTCCCAGCCCTGGCAGTGTGTGCCTGCCTCCTCCTTTGCACTGCCAGTGGTGCTCAGCTGACTCCATGGAGGGGTGGCTTACTGGAGTAAACTGACAGAAAACTATTCCTGCTTTTTTTGCTTTCATCTTTTAGGTGTCAGTTTTCTCCTGATGTTCCTGTCTCCCCCCAGACTGGTTCAGTGGAGGGCTGGGTGAGCACATATGCCCACCAGGGGCAGGCAGAGAAGCAGGTGGAAGCTGTTGGTCACCAGTGCATTGGGATGCCTTTTTCTGTACCTACACCTTTCCGAGAAGTACAGCCAGTTGGCAGTGCCACTGTTGACCTCTCAGGAGACATTTTGAATTTCTGTCCGTACATTTATCTTTAAAATGACACTTAAAAATGCTGAAGAAGAAAATAGTTATCAGCTATACACAGCTGAATGGTCCCAACATGGATTTAAGACTATGATTAAGGTATAAGCAGAATACTGTATCAGATATAATCTCTGACATTATAATAACAAATGTTCATTATTAGCTTTTATCACAACAGATATTAAAAATATATATATGCATGTATAAAAATTTAGACCTATTAGGAACTTTTCACACAAGTGATATTTCTCATTTCTACTGAGTATGTTGTCCTATGGACTAAGTCCTAGGTTTATAAACATAACCATGCATTTGCTTACTATGAGTTTTCAATCCATTGAGTTTTCCAGGAAAAGCCTAAAGTGGAACACAGCACCCTGAGACATGTAATTTCTTCTCATTATATGTGCAATTACTACAGACCAAACTTCTCTCTGTTTCTCTTCCATGAAAAAGCAAACTCTTAAACAAACAGTCCCAGGTGAAAGACCATAAAAGATGTATTGAAAATAAACACATTACTAAAGAACACTGTTTAAGCCATTACACTCAGTGCTTTCAAAAGAGTTCTACTTTGGCCTGTTTGCCTTGTAAGCACTCGTAGCCAACTTCTGTGTCTACTGAGGTTTCTTGATCAACACTGAGGACTTCTAAATAAAACCTTACCATCAGTCGATTTATAGTCATCTAAAAATTATTTGGAGTACTCAGACACAATCCCAGTTAGTACACTACTTTTTGTTTATTCAGAAATAGTGTTTTATGCAACTGAAGCAAGAATTACTATAAACTACTGACTAAGCTTCATTTTGGCAGATTATTGTGGTAGAAGTTCATGCTAGCTTTTTAGTTTTTCCATTCTTTCTCTGCAATACTAGTAAGTTATCCACAGAGTTTTGATCCATAGACTAACTGTTTTAAGGCATAAATCAGGAAATCAAGGATTTTCAGGCTTTTTTTCAGGGAAATGGAGAGAACATGATGAGATTGTCTGCTTGTCATCTTCATCCAACCGGTGAAGAGATGAATGAATCTGAGTTGTTGCCAATACATAAACAAACACTGAAAATATATAACCAGTTGTGTAAATAAAGTCACATAAGAAGTATGGTTAGTTAATATTAGTAATGTTCACTGGAAAAGCTTTCATGATAATAAATTTCATGAATTTAATTGTGTGTCTCACTAGTTTCATTTCTATAACCAGGATCATTAGGAAGCAGTGGAGAATAACAACAATAACACTAATAACAAAAATAACAACAATAATATCATAAAAATATATCTCATTGTCATCAATGGATTTCTGAAATGGTTTATGGAAAATTCAGAAGGTTATTTTCATTGTCATACATTGTTACAATACTAAACCGGATTTTCTGATGTTCTATATTTAAGAAAAAAAAAAAAAAAAAAAAAGATAAGATAAATATAAGAATAAAAGTAAAGCAAAGGAGAAGAAACAGAGAAAATAAACAAGAAAAATGAGCCGAGAAAACATGGAATGGAAAGAGGAAAATAATCCCACCCCTAAAAAGAGCAAAAAGAGTCAGAAATTTGGAAATCGGTACCAAATTCAAAACCTGGTTCAGTACACAAATAGAGCACTTTCTATAATACTTTAGAAGCTGAATTAAAGTTTACCTATATTCATTATCTTTGATAATTCAAAATTAAGTTGTTTTTTTTTGTTTTTGTTTTTGTTTTTTAATAACATTAAATATAGTATTTTCCAACATAGGCACAGATGTGTAAATGTGAATGTGTATATATTTGACTATGGTTTTTATACATATATGCACCATACATATATAAGAATGACCATATTCTTCACAACAATTTTTGTGTGGCTTTTTCATATTTTGCACATCTGGATTAAGCAGAATGGGCAGGAACAGGAAATCAGTCTTTTTGGATTTATGTTTTAAAACCAATCATTTTAAAGTATTTATTAATTATTGAATTCACCTACTGAGCAATATTGCTAAGATATATTTACTTAGGAAAGATTTAGAACTTATATTAGTGTTCAGTTGTAGTTAATAAGCATGCTTATTTTTTCTAAACAAAAGCTAAGATGCATGATGGGAAAACAAATATTAGCATATCTAGACTGAACGTGGCTTGTAGACTCCCTGGTGAGTACAGCTTCTACAGCCAAAGATTATTCACATCATATACAATTAAGTTTTCCTTATATTACAGATAAAAATGAAAAGCTGCACGAAGTCTTCTAAAGAAATATTCACATATCTTTAGTAAAGAAAAGAATGTAGTCCATTTCTTGCAGGCCAGCCAAACCTAGGGAGTTTTATTTTATCTGTAAATGTCTACGAGCAAAATTTGGTATACAGTTTGACCTCTTTGATTGTATTTTGAGGTTGTTACTGTACTTTGCTGTCAGCTCTTTAATTAATCTTTCTGTGTCTGTAATATCATTGGGGCAGAAATAATTGCTTAAATATAAAAGGACCTGTTAAGGCAGCCACATGGGAAACAGCGATGTGGTGAAAAAGTGCATTTCTAAAATTTCGTTATTGTTTAGTAAATAAATCGTATGTTTTAATTGCTCTGTCAGAAGGATCCTTCAATGAAGGAAAGGTGACTGGAGCTGAACACGGGAACACCACAGGACAGCTGTTTGGTCTGGCAGAGGGCTCCCTGCACTTGTACTATATATCCAGAGCGACCTTTCAGATTCCATGTACATAGTAACAATTAAAAGTACACAATGACTTGACAATGTTCACTGTGACAGACTGCAGGTTGGCTGCTTCCCATAACAGCCTCCCAGGCAGAGAGGAACAAAGAGCCCGGGCCCATCTGTACGCTGTGCTGAATGCCTCATGTTCCAGAGAGTGCGCTTTGTTTCTCCAAACGCCCCAGGAAGCTCTTCAACAAACAAAACTCAGAGGTCCAGAGGAGCCCAGTCAGGACATTAATATGATAACGAATTCCGGATTACTCTGACAGACGTGACAAAAAAATAGATCCTTTTGATAATAAGTTATCGGGTTGATTAGATGGAATTTGCCTGACTCCATCACTGTTGTGGATATTTCAACAAAGTCAACAAGCCTACACAGGCCGTTGTTCCTGTTACCCTCTCTCTCTCCTTGTAGGCTTTTGTCAAGTCTAGTTCATGTCACCGATTTAAGTTTTCTTCTGTTGCACTGAAAATTCTCCTACCTGTCTGGGAAGTTGTTGTAAACCACATCCCATATAGCATGAAACAAAGGCGAATGGCTGTTTGTCACAGGCAGTTCAGAAGAAAAAGTGTGGTTAATTTAGGGGTATGCCTTTGCTTTTCAGCTAATGTTCCTAGGCTGAATTAGCTCAGTAGGCGTGGCAAGATTAATTTCCAGTCATCCTACACAAAAAAGATATAATAGTTTCCTTTCTGGAAATAGCAAGTCTGATCCTGATTAAAATTACATTTTCTGTTGATTACTGCCAGTGGGACATATTGGATGTAACTTTATAGGTAAAATATGATTTTTGATTCATACAGTTCAGTTCATTTGATTCATACAGTTCAAGAAAGTTGCATGACACTTATGTAATTTTCTGAAGTGGTGTTTGTTGAAACTTCTTTCTTCTTTTGATTCCAGCAGAGGTTGTCATAACATTTGGAAACGTACTTGTACAGTATGTATGACTATTGAATTCTGGAGTAATTTTTCTATCTTCTTGACTGGATTCTCCTAAAGGACCTACCCAAAACTTTTGTTATTCCACAAGAAATCAGCAATAAAGAACATCACTTGGCTAAAAATACAGTAGATGGCTAAGATCAGTGCCATGTCACACAAAATACCAAAATTGGGTGGCACCAGCCAGCTGTAGTTAACAGGTATTATATAAATATAAAGGAATGTGCCTTGTGTGGAAAAAAAATGGTCATTAGCCACTCGGGAACATCTGATTTCCCCCACAGTTTTCCAGCTGCAATCCAAGTGTTTTTAAATAAAAACTTAGTACACTTAACAAGAAGTTTGATAGAGTGTTAACAATCCTCAACTTCACGTTGAGCTGTTAACCAACAAAGTAGTCATTAAATGTTGGTAATGACTGTGCTTCTTGGGATTATTGCTTAATTATAAACTTGATAGAGTGGGTCCTGACTTGGGGGACATTTTCCATTGCAGAATTTTAACTACAGATATTTCTTAATATACCACCTCAGTTATAAACCCTTGAATATAACATGAATATATATAAAGCCATAATACTGCCTTTAAAAACAGTTACTTGCACACTTCACAATTATGTTCAAACCATAACTGGACTTGGATTCACCTCATACAGTGGAATTGCAAAGCACAACTGTTGGTAACAAATGATTTCTCAGGGAATATGGCTTTCTTGCAGAATAAAATAAGAGTTTCTGAAAAGGAATTCTGCAGTCTAATTGACTGGGAGGAGTGTAGTATATAGGCAGCGCTTCATTCCAAAAAACACAATGAATGTGATGTAAAACTGCAATAAAAGTTTGATATTTTTTTATTTTTTTTATTTTTTTTTTATCTCCTATTCTTTCAGAAACAATGCAATTTTGCTTATGATGTACAATAAATTATTTCAGCAGCCATGACCTTGAAAATTCCCTAGCTATTGCTGGTTACTGTGCCTTAACTTATAATTATTTCCCAAAATCTGTAGATACCATGGCCTTATGTATACAATTATAGAAATGTATTCAGGGAAGTTTTCTCCTCTGGGCTGATATCCAAGCATCTAAATATGTATTATCCCAATTGACAGGGAAAGACAAGGGGTGCAAAGTGCCAAAAGCTTCAAATCCCAGCACATGAGGTGGCTGTGCACAGACACAAGGGGCCTAGGGAGAAAGGCCGTTTTATTTTTCTTTCTTGGTTTCTTGTTTGATTCAAGTCATCATATTGCACTAATGCACACAAGATCCACCACAGAAATCATTAACTAGGTAGGTTTTGAATGTGTGGGTATACTAAATTTATTCATTTTCCATATAAAAGGCTTAACATATTTAACATTAATTTAAAATTCTTAAAACACCTTAGAACTTTAAGACCACTTAATATTTACAAGCAGGGAGGCAGCTAGTAAGAAAAAAAAGAAAAAAAAAAAAAAAAAAAGATTTCAATGAATCTTGTTCTGTAATTTACAAAATACTGAGTCTTCTAATGCTAAGTTGCTAAGCAAACTAATGCATCTTCAGTCTTTTTCAGACTATTCTTTTAGGTATTAAACAATGAGGAAATCAAACAAGATTCCATCTTTAGAAGCTATTAGATCAAACATTCTTTGAAAAGAATAACATGTAGAATATATTTATTTATACAAAATTTTAACTGAAAGTTGCACTGATAGTTTCACAAATAATTTATCTTATCTGCAAAAATGCATTTTTAGAAGTGTTTAAAAGATGGCTGAATAGTGAATTTTCAAGTTATTGTACTAATTAATTAATGAGAGACAACTTTAAAGAAGAATGACATCTTCTACCAGGACAAATAATATAAATGGAAGAGATGAAGACTTGGAGCATGCAAGTGTTTTTAGCTTTAGCACTTTATTTCAAATTGTTGCCAGTACATGAAAGGAGGAACTTTCTGTTGGAAATATGAAAGGGAAGAGAACAAATATCTTTGCATGTGTAAATCCTCTTCTTTCTTCATTCAAAAACTCAGGCTTGTGTCCACAGTGGCTTGTTGGCTCAGTTCATCAGAAAGCCTGCAGCAATTCCCTGAGCCCTCATTTGTAGACACCACTTTGGCAATGGAACAATGCAGCTGATTCTCATTCTAAGGATTACGGTACTATATATAAAGAAAACATAAAAAGATTTACATATATTCCATGTAATTTCCCCCATTATATTTTAAGCATGGAACAGACTTTTAAGCCTTTTATTTGGTAGACGTGTCACAAAATAGATTTAAAAAATCATAATTTGTACCACATTTTATTTTCAAAAGTAATGTGCACCTCATATATCATATCAGATCGATGTCCTAGTAGCCGCATGGTGAGAAAAAAAAAAAAAAAAAAAAAAAAAAAAAAAAAAAAAA
>CM021766.1:92870400-92979473 GCA_011076525.1 Nettapus auritus | reverse complement strand
AAAAAAAAAAAAAAAAAAAAAAAAAAAAAAAAAAAAAAATTATAGTAAAACAGATCCTCTTAACAATATTTTAGATACAGATTAATCTAAACAGTATCAAATGACTAAAGCAAGTTGGTTGGCATATGGCCAAAAAGGGCATATTTATTATTTAATATCAGTATAAAAAAAAAAAAAGGAAAATAACAGCATATACTGATTTTTATTTTTATTTTTCTCAGTTTCTCCTTCTTGCATCAGAGAACATGTCTATGAAGACAACTGAGTATAAAGTGGTAAGGTATGAAAACTATGGACCACTACCTGAGAGAGACTTAAAAAAAAAAAAAAAATCACAGTTTTCTTAACTTTATATATTTTATAAAGAAATGTGCCAAATTACCCACTGCAAATACAGTATTTATAGGCTCATTTTTTTTTCCTTCTACTTCCCTGATTCTGGAGCTGTCTTATTGTTTGGTCTACTTCCAAATTTTAGACTAAGTCTTAGCACTGAATGAAGACTTGATCCAAAAAAAAATTTAGATTTCATTGTTGTCATTGTATTGCCAGGCTCACATAGTTTCCATTGCATAATATTGCATTACTTAATCTTCTGACAAAATAGAAAATCTTTCTAGTATATAACTTCTCTAAGAAGTATAAGTAAACTCTATATGCAGGTGGAAGACCTGAGTTATTGACTATGGTAGTTCATTACTGTTATTAGTTATTAAATACATAAATGTGAAAACAGAGAGAGGACTCTAATCTCTAATGGTACCACTTGCCCTCCTTGTTTTACATATATCCTTAACATTTCTTCTAACTTTGACTACGTTATTTTAGTCACTGTAGAGATCTAAATAGTCTTTATCATTTAGTCTCTTCTCAGATGGAGTTCTTTCTGTACTTCCAGAAACTTTAATGCTTTATCTGAAAGCACTAGAAAAGTTTAAAATATGCATATTTTTCAACAAGATGTGCTCCTGTAAGAAGGGTGTTTTTTATGTGTAATATTAATTGCGCTGATTTTGTTACGACTGCAATTAAAAGAATTCTCTTAGAATGCTTAGGATAAGTCAGTTAAGCAAAATGAGATTTGGAGTTGCAACTCCAAAGTACACTCCAGCATTTGGTGTTACTAATATTTTTTGAATGAAGTTCCCAAAATCCAGATGTTTAATGTAAATGATGTTTTTGTAATAGCAACATGTGGTTACTTGCTGTGTTCACATTTACAGGCATTTTTTTGGTGTCAGTTATCTGCAAGTCTCTCACATAAGAAGGCTGCAGATGGGCTTCTAAACTTTTGTCTTTCTATATAATATATCATATTTTAATTACTTTCCATTCATCCTTCATTTGATCCACATGTGAAAAAAATTCTTGGCTAATCCCAGGTGAGATCTATAAATAAGCTTTCATGTAGGAAAATATTGACTTTTCTTTTTTTTTTTTCATTAGCTTTATTTTATATTTAGAGTTGTATTTAAGCTTTTTATCTAAACAAGCGATGTCTGCTAAAGAGTTGTTTAAAAATCTTTTACCACTTCTGTAGGAAAACTGAGGGCTTTTGTGTTCATGTCAATGGGAATAAATCATAAAATATTACAACCTTATACATAGAAGTGTTTGCTTGCAAAACTTATTCTGACAGCAAAGTGAATGTTTCTTAAAAATGCTTTAACTATAGATGTGCTTAAAATGATATTTTACGTTTTTGCTAGTTATGAGTTTTGTTTTCCAGTTTTCTTCCTAAATCTTCAATGTTTGTTGTACTTAAAAGGATGGGAAGAAGAAATCTGTGGGAAAGTTATCAACAAAAGACAGTGGGCCAATAGTTTAAGGTATATTCCTGGATGAAATAAAACATCACTGTTGTTTCATTAATCTGTATCAGAGAAACTCTTATGGACACTTTTATGTTATTTTCTGGTATACTCATAGCACAGGGTAAAATTTGATTTTTGTCTCAAAACTTTAACAAACCTCTATGTGTGCTGGCAACACACAACTTGTTTATCATTTTGTGATTCAGTTTCCACAGTGAGAAGTGTGGATAACAATATTTTGAAAGAGCACGCAGAGATCTACAGATGTAAAACACTGAGTAACAACTAAGTATTCATGTTCAAGTTATGTGACCAATTCTCAGTAGATGGTTTTATTTTTCTGTTGTTGGATACAATGTACCCATCTGTATACACAAGATACATTTAAATATGTTTGGTAAGATGCTTGCTGTCGGAAGTAGTTTCCAAAAACATTGAATCAGCAGTCCAAGAATAAAATGAGCAAGTACATATTTTATCAGAATCCTGGCAAGTCTGTTCTACACACTTTTGTATTCCTGCTTAGGCCAAATAGGACTGTATGGATACAGAAACTAAATAATAACTTTGCTTTAATCAAGCTACATTCTAGTTATAAAATGCTCTTTCCTTCCGTTTCTTTTCTGAGGCTATGCATAGATTTTTTATTATTATTATTATTATTTTAATGCACTAAGAATGTGTATTGCAATAATTAGCTTTGTCATTAATAGTTTTATAATGAAATATATATGGCACCAGGAAAGCACTTAGAGTTTTACACATGAAATCAAAAGGCATGTTTCCATTAATTTTTAATGACACTTCTGCCCCATCCTGCAGAGTACACGACATATTTGTGAAGTTGTCCTCTGTGCAGGAAGTGCTTAAGAAGCAATGGAGTGGGAATCAGCCATTTTGTACATGACACAGAAGGCTAAGAACAATCATAACCTTGTGTTATGAGAAAAAAAAAAATCTCTCCAGAGTAATTTCTGGGCAGTACAAATTGCATTTTTTCCTTATCCAAGCTAAATCCATAATCTGAGCTAGTGGCCTAAATAGATACAAGATGAAGAGCCTAATAGCTTTTGGTGGAGACATGTTAAGGCAGGATAAAGGTTTAAAACTCATGAGTGTATTCAATTTTGTGTGCACTTTGTCAAACAGGAATGGTCTTCAAGAATCCATATTCCAGAAGGAGTTAGATAGAGTACCGTTTGTATCTCACCCTAGCTTGTTCTTCTCCCAGGTGTTTTTTGTTTTTGTTTTTCCCAAACAGTGACTTACTGAGTGCTCCAAGAGATGTTTGTAGTGGTTGTACTGTTGCTCAATATCTATTGGGAACTCAACTGCAGTTAAGGAATTCCTAGCTCAATACTGGGGAAAAGCTTATTTTTTATTACTCAGGGCAGCCTTTTAGCCCGGTAAACATGGAATTGCTACAGCTTGTAAGAGACCACAGCCTTCTTTTAGGAATCAGAACCTGTCAGGCTTTGCCTGGACTTATCTCAACCTGTCTGCAGATTTGGTTTTAGATCCTAATGAAAAATATCTTATGATCAGTTAACTGTTCCCTACTTTGTTTTTAGCTTTTGGCTAGCTTTGCAGTGTTGTGCAGTGTAACAATTATTCTTCTGTATATTTTGTAATTAATAGACATTAACAGCAGATAGTCACTCACATGGAATGAAGGATCCATTTTCCTGGGATAAAATAAAGCATAGGGGATTAAAGACATAGGATGTCAGCAGACACCTTGAAAATACAGGGAGAGGGTAACACTGGAGACTCAAGAGCTATAAGTGATTCACCTGTGGCCAATTATTGTTCATCAGAGAGATGTCACCTTGGGATTTGAGTAAAACCTGGTTTAGTGATAACAAAGAGAGCAAAAGGACAAAAACCCAATAAATGTTAAACATATATATGTATACATATTATTTGGATATACCATGGCCTTTCAGAACAATGAAGAAAGGACAAGGTATAGAACAGGTTAAAAAATTACTCTAAACAGATAACAATGTCAGGAGGAAGACACCATTAAGGAGGAAGATGGATATCACCATCATAGGCAATAACTGGCAAAGGACTAGAGATGCCAATGACTTGATGTAACACCTTCCTTCCCCAAAACTGAAGCTATTATCCTTAAGGACACAGAGGAGCAGTAGAAAGGTGAGTATGACATCAGAGAAAATGGAAAATACTTGAAAGTTTGTGTATATATATATATATATATATACATATATATATACATACATATATAATTTTAACTGTACGTAAATGGAAGCATAAATGTTAGTATAATTGCAACCAGATTAATAATATTTACTCTGCTCTTATGAGACCTCATCTGGAGTACTGTATTCAGCTCTGGGCTCCACAGCATTAAGAAAGGCAAAGACTTTTCCAAGACAGTCCAGAAGAAGAGCCACAAAAATCATGAGAGGACTGGAGTACCTCTCCTGTACAGAAAGGCTGAGAGAGATGGGATTTGTTAGTCTAGGGAAGAGAAGACTGAGAAGACCTTACAGTGGCCTTCCATAATTTAAAGGGGGCCCACAGGAAAGACAGGGAGGGACTCTTTAGTTGGGACTGTAGTGATAGGACAAAGGATATTTTTTAAAACTAAACGAGAATAAGTTTAGATTGGATATTCTGAAGAAATTATTTACTGTTAGGGTGGTGAGGCACTGGAAGAGGTTGCCCAGAGAAGCTATGGATGCCCCATCCCTGGAAGTGTTTAAGGCCAGGTTGGATTGGGTGACCTGGTCTAGTGGAAGGTGTCTCTGCCCATGGCAGGGAGCTGGAACTAAATGATCTTTAAGGTCCCTTCCAAGCTAAATCATTCTATGGTTCTATGATTCTATAATTCTGTAATTCTATGATTATAATTTGATGAAGACTCTCACATCTTCTTTCTTGGGATTTTTCAGATAACTGTGTTAGAATGTAATTCTCTTATTTTCCAGAATTTCTAATATTTTCTCTCCTTTTTTTTTTTTTTTTTTTGTTGTTGTTTGGTTGGTTTTTGTTTTGTTTTTCATTCAATTTTTCTTTTCTAACATGGAGCAGCTTTTCAGAAAGTCCACCCCTGTAGCCCGCCCAGACCCCATGCTGCTAACATCGTGCCATGTAAACTCATTACACACGAAGCTGTGTTTTTAAATGACTTTTTCCTGTTGAAAGTGTCACCAATGCCATCATTGTAATTGAAGAGACAGCAAACCTAATGAGGAATGACTTATGCAGATAAACTGTAAATAGATAATTAAGGAAATGAGCATTACACTTCATTTCTTAATTATATGATTGGGATTTGCTTCTCGTCAGGCAAAAAACTAGCCCACAAAGCCTTAAATCACAATGAACTAAGAACTTTTCCCCTGTCCTTCAAGTCTGACTTTCAATCCATATCTGCCATTTAAATAGGAAAATAGCAACCTGGTCTAAGTAAGATAAAGCATACATTCTATCTGATTAATGGAATAGGAAGAAGAGAACTGTGGTGTTTGCCATAGGCATATGAAATAGATAAAGATAAAAAAATTTTTTTTTTTTTTTTTTTTTTAAAAAAAAAAAAGGTGGACAATAATAAATATAAGAGAATGAAGAAAATAAAGGTTTTGTTTTCTTTTCCCCCAAAGTAAAAGGGAAAAAAAACTTTTTCAAGAAGAAAACAGTTTTCCCTGAGAAGCAGCAATGTGGTATGCCTTTTCAATCTTCATAAAGCATTTAAGCAGAGGGAGCTCTCTGACGCTTGAAGGGAGGAGAGAGAGAAATGTTTTACCTCTGACATAGAATCCTACAGTAGTGAGTTTTTATACTTAATGGGATGCAGGGTCATTTCCCATGGGCTATTTAGTGGACATTTGTAGCTTCAAAATGTGATTCTTTCCTCAGAAGCGTCTAAACTGATTATTAACCATGATTCATAAATTTTTCAGAAGGTGATCAACTTAGGCTTATGAATTCAGACTAGGACAGAATGCAGCTTTCTTCTTTCTGCCTGTAAATACCTCGAAGGACTACTTACAGAAAAATAACCTTTTAAAGTCTATTTTTGTTTCTTCATTGTCCTTTTCCAACTTTTAAAGAGAAGTGAAATGAATGAAGGAAGACGTATTCCAATGTCTCATTAGAATGTTGCATGTTGTGAGGTAGTTTTCAAAATTACTTATGGATTTCAAAGAGTGGACACAAAATAGTGGAATGCTTGGGAACTCTGCTGCATGAAAGCTGTACTAACAGCAAAACAATTTATGATACTGTACTAGATATGACATACTACAAATACATTGAGGGATACCAATTAGAAATCCTCTACATTTCATTACCATTTTGAAGGGAAATTTTGCCCAAGGCATGCTTTTGGTTTTGTGTTTGCTTGTTTGTTTTTCTCTAGAGTAGAGCTAGAGATTTGTACGCCAAATACTCTAAATAAGTGAATGCTTATCAGGACAGGAAGAATTGGCAACTTCAGATTTTCTATTTTAACTTTTTGAAAGATAGCAATTATGAAACAGGAATTTCAAAGTCATACTTATGTTACAACAGATCATGATATTACAAACTACACGTATGACTGCAATGCACAGAAATGAAAATGCCATGAGGACTAATAGCACTGCTTCTAGTCTATTCTTGCAAAAACCTTTTGTTATATGTAACTTAGTGGAATTCTCCTTGTTAATATTTAATATCGTTGGCTTGTTTTTAGTGTTTGCTTCAATACTTTCCTGACCTTGGATCCTCCTCTAGCTGAAATCAACTAGAATACTTCTCATATTAACTTCATATATGAAAGCAGTTGCATTTGTATGTAAAGCTGAGTTAAGATTGTCATTTCTATATCAGTAAAATAACCACTTCTGTCAAGTAAAATAAGGTGTGAAGGTATATCAGGGATACTGTTCTCTAAATACAATAATTTTCCCTTTAAATTGATGATGTTAGTATTTATAGCTACTTTGGTATGACAATTCCATTTCCCCACATGACATGAAGTTGTAGATTCCAGTTCAACATTTTTTCAGATGGCTGGTATTTTGAACATATTTGTTCAAATGTGTGAAGGAAGAGAGAGAGGAAGGTAGGTAGGGAAGTCCATTTTCTTTTTGTCAGATATTTCTTCCTTATTTTTATTTATTTATTTATTTTTTATTTTGATGACTTATTTGATATATTTCATTAAAAACATTTTATGATTTGGTTAACAGCAAGTTACCACATCTACAAAATATTACCTCAAATTTATGAAAATCACAGTCAGTTTACAGAAATCTAGTCTAAATATATATAAGATGTAGAATATTTGTAGAATGTGCATATATGCATATGTATATACATATACATTTACACCTGCCCTTTCATGATTGTAGATGAGCTGGTTCAAGATGAATGATATTTAAATTTTCAAGGTAGTTCTATTCAGTGCTTTTTTTTTTTTTTTAATGAAATCTTTTCTCGTGACAATTTTTAAAACAGTTTAATCATTTCTTTAACTTTTTAACCAGGAGATGCAGCAGAAAACCTTTATATTTTTGTAGAAATATTTTTTGCTTCTAATGTTACCTTAATAAATTGTGTTTGACCATGCATAAATGTCTCTTTGTAGTAGGGGGCAGGTCAGCAGCTCACCTTTTATGATATTTTGTCCTTTCCTCTTTTCCTTAAGTCTATACAGGGTCCTATATAAGTTCACAAAGTACAGGATCCAGCAGGAAGAAAAAATAAATTGAGGTAAAGGTGTTGATTCATACATGATAATATGGTAACAGCTGCTCAGCCTTGCCTTCTCAAAGATGTTGCCCAGGCCTTCAGGAGCAATGACTGAACTGCAAATAGACCCTCATATGCAGGTTTGGATCTTGGAATATTAAAGTAACCACTGAAAAATTCAGGTTACTTCAGTCTGCCAGGCTGAAAAAACAAACTCAAAAGCAGACACAAAAATAATCACAGATTTATTGGTGCTAAGCTGGCAATCTCTGCCAGAGGAACAAACATGATAAATGTGTCAAATACTTAATTCATGCCACCTCTATGTGGTTAAACTCCAAATCCTCCAAGTGTGTTTTGTCCTGTCCTGGCTTTTTGAAATTGAGGGCAGAATGATAACTTAATTTACATTAAATTACACTAATTAATTTCAAGAATATCCCTGAAGAGAAAGAAACTAATTGACTGAAAACATGTGGACTTTAGCTGGAAACAGGTATCCTTGGAATGTATAATTTTTGTGAAGGTCTCCATGATTTCTTGATGTTTGTGCTTTGGGCTCAGAGGGCAAACCTAATGGCCTCCAAAAAATTTCCACCCATTTACCTCTTTACAGTGAATTTCTCTCTATCTAGCAGCCTTTTCTACTCCTTTGTACCTGGACATAATCTATTTTATCCCTTGAAGGTACACTTAGAAGAAACACATTTGGATACCTGAATATTATATCGTAGAAGTTAATTCTTTGAATGTTTGTAATACAACAAATCAATGCAGAATCAGCAATTAAGAGGTTAAATATCTATTTATTTATTTATTTATTTTTCTTTCACAGAAATTGTAGCTGGTGGAAACCAGAAGACTTAGATTCACATAATTTATTATAGTCTCACATCCTTCTTCCTGTCTCAATAGCAAAGCTGCCAGTTTATTATTTATTATTCCATCATACTGGAAGATTGCTTCAGTTTTTGCTGTTGTTACTTGATATTAAACTTGCATTTTGTTATTATTATTATTTGGTATTGAACTAATTTATTGCTAAGCACTATTTTCACTTTGAGTGTTTCTACCCATGTACTGTCCCACACTTAATTTGCCTTTCCTCTGCATAAATACTTAGATATCTAGCAGGGTTTTCAGAGGGGGACAAGAGAAGCTAGAGTAATGGGACACTTGCATTTTAGTTGTCCAAAATTAATATTGCTTTTGAAGTGGAAGATATCTAGAATTTGTCTTTTCAGTGTACCATTTATTAAAGCTCAGCACAAGTAAACTGGTGAGCTGGTTGGTTGGTTTTAAATATCTGTTATCTATATCTACTTCTCTCACTAATGTCCTTTTCTCCTCAGGTTCTTTTACATCAGCCTGCTGATAGGAGTCTGATAATGATATTAGTGTAATCTAATTACATTAGCACCAAAGTTACCAGTGTAACTGAGTACAGCTTTTTTTTTTTTTTTTTTTTTTTTTTTTTTTTTTTCTTTTTTTCTTTTCCCTGTGGCTTTTAAGGAGTCCCCATGAATAAAGGAGAAATGAAAATGTGTAAGAGGGAGCCTTATATCTACTATGATCACAGGCAAAAAATTACTCCAGCTATATCTTTAGTTGCTAGAAAGGGAGGTAGTTCCTTAGCTTCAGAACCTTCTTTGCCACTAAAGAGCCTTTCTCTGCTGATGTTATTCTCCTAGTCTTTTTCCCATTTTTGATAATTACATCCCTTCCTGCCTCTGTCTATGTCCCTTTCTGCTCCTTATGCCAGTTCTTCTCCCATTTTAATCCCTCTATTTTTCAGCCTTGCATAGGACTCCCTTTCAAGGAGTCCCTGTGCAACTGCCATTTCATCATTTCCTTCATTTACTCTTTCCTCTGTCTAATCTTTTCTGCTGCTGTTGGCACTTCAGATATTTCTCATCTTGTTGCTCATGATCCTGATACTGTTTTTGACCTCCCACTAGTTGATTCAGCCAGCAAAGTCCACACTTTCTTAACTTCTTTTTTTTTACAGGCTCCTACAATGGAATAATTCAGAAAGTCCAGATCTGTCGTACTTACCAAAGATTTGTTCCAATGATGAGAAAATTATAAGGTCAAACACAAATAAAACAAATAGAACTTACTTTCCTGCAACTTCAGTTATCTCCATTGTCTCTCTTTTGCAAGACACTGGTTTGAGAGAAATACAACTTCCGAGAGAAAAAGTATATGACAATGATTAGCTAAACTACTTATCACATGGGCTTTTTCTAAATTCTAAATAGAATAGCACTATAAAGATATTCTTGAGAATCTTGTGGTGAAGGTGTAAAGTCTGGATAAAAAAAGTGAATATACTAAGTAGAACATATTGTTGTTCACTCAGAAAAAACTAGCACTAAGACAAAATTAAGAGAAGTAAAACTTTTCAAAATATTTCAAAACCAAGACGTATCACAAGCAAATAAATTTATTTATTTGTACAATATTTTTTTTTATTGTTCACCTTATAGAAAATTCCAAATATGGAGCTCAAAAGAGTTCTGTTATTGGTCTCTTTCTAAAAGATCTCTCATTAAGAAGAAGGAACCCTTCTTTACAAAACATTTACAAAATAATTGAGCTTTTCAAAATGATCAAAGAAATTACCTTAAAATAGCTGTGTTAGATGTGACAGACTTCATTTGATTAATAGGTAATTTACCTTATAAATTATTTAATATACTAGAATTCTTGAATAGCTGATATTCCTGAAAACTAGAAAGTAAATAAAGTTTACAAATGTCAGCAAAGACATAAAATGGTCTTCCATTTTGGAATATCTGTGTATATTTTTTTGTCGTTTTGTTGTTTGGTTTCTTTTTTTTTTAATATTTTGCTGAGTTTCATATGATATATATTTGCTTCCACTCTAGGTCATTCAGTCTGAAATTTTAATGATGTACTGTAAAAAATTGGATAATCAAAAAGATATGAAAAGGACTAAGCATATAATTTGAAAAACTTTATTTTAAAAAGTAAACTGTAGTATTTTTCTTCTTTTAAAGCCTACTTTTTCAGACAATCTTAATAACAATATATACAAGCTCTTAAGACTTTCTAACGTTAAAAAAATAGAAAATATATAATATATATTTTCAAATTAACACTGTGAAAGAAACCATTGATTTTAGAATTAAGGTTAAATATTTAATAATCTCTGTTTCCATACACTAGGGACAGTCTATCAGAATGTAACTCTCCCAGTTAGGCCCCCAATCCTGCAAAAAGCAAAATTCTGTTATGCAAGTGGACTTGCTAACTGTAAACTTAGATTCCATAATACTAAAATCTTGCTATCTATTTTGCAAGCTTTTGGCACCATATGGCTGAACCGTGCCAGAACTTCCTTCTTTAAATAGATTCATGTGTATGTCTGCTTTTTTCTTCTTACAAATTACAGGTTTAAGCTTTGCAGATCTGGGGAAGAGAAACCAAGCTATTCTGGTCTAGTCTGAACCACAGCCAAAGGACAGGCTTGGATCAAAGCATTTGGATCTGAACCTTAGCTGTGCATATGGGGTGCGGGGGATGTGTGTGTGTATGTGTATGTATGTATTTATATTTATATATTGTGAGAGTCTGGATGTGTGATTTAATCTCTTCATCTTCATGCATTTTATGACTTTATTTGCAGTCCACAAGTCATCTGAATGATGAGCTGAGAATTTATTTAGATATTAAAATAAATTCTAAGCCTCAGTGATTTTTTCTGCATCTACTGAAAATATGTGAAAGCCACAGTGGCTTATACTTATACAGAATTCAAACATACAAAGCATAAAATGCTACTAGTTTGTGATGCAAATTTGATCTACAAAATGCATATTTTTCCAATCATTGCTAAATCTAAGCTACATTTTATGAACTACAAATGAAAAGAGTAAATGCCTAGAATAGAAAAGAGTAAATGCCTGGAATAGTTTTTAAAATACCATGCAATTTGTTTTTAATGGGAAGCAAAGAGAAATGATAAGAGGAAAGCCTGTTGTTGTTGTTCCTTCAAAAGGAAAAATAACCAGTGTCACAGAGCTTCTATTGTTTTGTTTAAGTTCTTTATTTGGGCACTTCAAGCTTCATAATTTCATATATGGTGACAGTAAAAGTCAGTCATGTTTTGATCCTTATCTTAATAACCCTTGCCCACAGCTAAAACTCTAAGAGGTTGGAATGTTATCTATTTTGTCCCTCCCTACTTCCTTCACATTCCCCTCCAACACTGAATATAAATTGACATACTGTACATTTTGAGATCAAGCTTGGAGCACATTCAAACTTCTTAAAAATATAGACTCCACTCCATTCAAAAGTGATGTCTTTTTTTTTTTTTTTTTTTTTTTTTTTTTTTTTTTTAAGTAATACACAGAGCTCTAATCAAAACTAGAGCTGTATAGAATGGTTTAAATTTAATCCAAATCTTGGTGAATTTCATGAATCTGACTACTCAAGCTTTACATGAGTGGGTTCATAAATGTTACTTCTGCTTTTATGCATGATAGGTTGCGGGTTACTGCTGCTTCTGAGCTTCACAACAAATGCCACAAGCCAGAGTTTGTCTGCCTTCATGCATTTTTCATAGCTCCAGCTAAAAAGTAAAACTGTACTGATTGATAATAGCTAATGAATGTGTAAACTGCTAGTGAATGTTTTCCACAGGTTACTAGTTTGAGTTACAGACATTTGAACTGGATAACTGATTGTCCATAAAGATCACATTAGTTTATCCATGAAAAATATGTCAAAAACACAGGTGACAGGAAAAAAAAAAAATATATATATATATATATATATATTGACTACTCATGGTGTCTCTGCACACTCTAAGAAACAGGTCTTCAGATTTTCTACTCCTCATTTGTAAATATTCCCTGTTGTTTTTTCTTCCAAGGGTAAAAATACAGGAGAGTGTCCATTCTAAATGAATTCCATACTTGAGAAATTAATATTGTAAGCTGGTTTGCACCTTCTCTTCCCCCCATCCCCATCTATTTCTTGTAAAAATGAGTTCCTCACTTTCACTGAATGGGTTGAGCTCACTTAAACTTGACAAATTTGCCCAGAGTTCTGTTATCTTACATTCTTACACATAATTCCTTTATTTAGTTGCCTTTATGCAATGAATACAGAGACTATCATATCTTTTTTTTTTTTTTTTTTTTTTTTTTTTTTCCACCTCTTGGGATTTATTAGACTAATTTCTCTGCATAGCAGGTTAAATATTTTCTCTGTCATGACAAAAACAAAGTTTCTCATTTCACAGATGATACTGTTTTGGAAGGAGGTATCAGCGTAAGTGTAGGTTAACAGTTTTATTTGTATTAGGAGAATATCTGAAGAAACAGGGTACAAGAGCAGATATATTCTCAAAAAATAAGGACTTATTTTTTGAGAAACAGTTAACCGAAATTAACGTGCAAATCTGTACCAAATATAGCAGTTTAAGCTTCTTCACAAGCAATTATTTCAGGCTGCATGCAAACTCAGAACATCACATCACTATGTAATTGGTGCAGTTATACAATTAAGGATCTTGTTGTTGGATTCTTAAAGACAAGCATTACAAAAAACACACTATTATTTTTTCCAGCCTTCCATCACAGCTTCAGTATTTAGAAATGTGATGAAAGATGTCAGAAAGTCAGTGATTTACTCTGTGTAAACCATAATACATAGAAAATGAAATATGATTAGAAACATCCACCACTGCCACAGATACTTGAACTCCATATCTGTAAGATGCAGAAATCATAATCTCTCTCATTCTGGATTGGAATGTGGTATCTGATTAGTGTAGAGCTAGCTGGAGGCCACACCATAACTTCACAGTATGATCTTGCTTCTTATTACAGATTAGGGATGCTGTATGGGATGAGACCATGCAGAGAGTGATGAAGTTTAACACTGTATTACAGCTCCAGAAATCAATATGAATAAGGCAAGCAATTGCTTAAATACTTACCTGATACCAATGAATTATACAAGGTTGGTAACTAATAAAGGAAGATTACCATTTTAGCATGTTTATCTCATGCCTCATTCCAGTGCTCTTCTTAATGATGCTAAAATTACCTTTTCTTTCTTGCTAGTATATCTATCTAAATAGTAATATGAAATATCTTTTCTCCAGTGTTCTCTGAGAGACTGGAAGAACCAACCTGATTTACGACCTACTAACACCTATACTTTTTCAGAGGTCTGAATGAAAAGATCAAGGAAGCAAAAGACAATTTTAGTACTAGAGGAAAAAAATATGGGGGAGGAATAAATTCTTTTTTTTTTTCCCTTCATTGCTAAAAATCTTTTGCTTAATATCCAAGAAATATCTATGAACTACCCAATTTGAAATTTCCTCAAGTATTTTAAAGAATTCTATTCTTACATTCCTGCCATTTGGGAATTTCTCAAACCAATACTTGTCACAATGAATAAGATGTTACCACTAAAATATTGCAACTGTTTTAGAATGATATTCCACTGAAAACATAATTTATTCTATCTGTCCATTAGCAAGTAATTTGATTCTAGAATCAAATAGAGTAAATGAATGGGTGATTAGACTCCTATATTTCCCTTACACCTGATTTTAGTTGGGTTATTTTCAAACAAATTTATTTTCTGCTCAAATATAGTATGCAACTTCTTGAAGGAACAGCTAGCAAGTGTGTTTCATGTATCCTCAGGTGGAGTAGCCCACATTGGTTCTGAATTGAATTAAATAATAATTTTTGAAAATATCAAAAATTTGGAGAGACCTCGAAGTGAAGCTTCTGACTTTATTTTCTGAAAATTCAATCTATTTTACACATCTCAAAATTGGTCCAAATTTAATAGGTTATGAGTAGGAAAAAAAAAAAAAACAACAAAAAAAAAAAAAACAGGAAATTCACTTCCAACTAATTTTGTTGCTTCAACACATAATCTCATCTATTAACACAACTTCATAATCAAATAGACTCAGTGCTATTTATACGATAGAGCTCTGAAAGATATGTGAGAAGTTATGTTTTATATATGAATTTGAATATGTATCTTGAATTGAATTTTATAACCTAGCACTATGAAAATGACTTAAAATATTCAGAGCATGTGTTATTACAATTTAAAAGTAAAAGTAAAAAAATTGTTTCCATTGCTTGTTTCTCCTTCAAAAAGAAAATGAGTTGATGAGGAGAAAGACACAGTGCCTTTTCCTTTCCTTTTTTTTTTTTTTTTTTTTTTTTTTTGTTATTAAAAGGCTGTGAATGTGAACTCCTGAACCTCCAATGTTATGATTAAAATTATTTAGAATAATTGCATCCGTTGGAGATTCACAGCCAGGAATTATGATGAGACTGCTGGAATAACTGCAATTTTGGTTGTACAACTGAAAAATAAATAAATAAATAAATCCACATTTTCTGAAGCTCATCTGTCGTTCACTTTGGAAAGACTATGAGTTTTAATGTTTTGAATTTATATTAATCCTATTTATGATAGACCAATAAATATATCTGGAAGTATTTTTAACTTTTGATCTTTTAGCTTCATGAAGTATTTTAGGCAAAATAGTCAGATTTTTAGAGTTTATGAAGCAGGTATTTTATCACCCTGAAAAATCTAGATTGAAATTTAGGAAAGATTCAGTGAATCTTTTGATTCACCAGAATATTTTGATTCTGGTATATTTTGATTATATCATGTGGTATTTTGAGGATAAGTGCTGAAAACTGTGGGAGGAATGACTGGCTGAAGAAGGATATGACAGTATTTTTTGCTTAAATTCTACTATTTCTTACATAATGATATGTAATTTTTGTTGTTAGGTATATACCAAATTAAGTTGATTCATTTTTCTCATTGATTTTCCAAATTATATGCATCAGTGAAGCTCTTTTGTAACTATAATATGAATCTTCTGGCTACCATAATTAATGTTAATTAATTACTAATGTTAATGGGGAAAAGCAGTTTTTAGATCCTTCCAGAAACACTGAATTTTCCTTAGAATAGAATCATCCAATCTGAATTTGTGATAACAATGTAATAGTAACAGTGGCCTGTTTAGTCAGTTGATATCTTTTTGGACAGAGCTGGAGTTATCTTTCAGTTAAAAACCTGGATTTTCTCTTTATTCACCCACACATTAGTAAAATTACTAATGAATCGCTACCTGATTTTCTTCCTGAATTTTCCATTACATCTTTTGCAAACACATTACTAAAAATTGAAAAACAGTAACTAAAGAAAATATCTTCCAGCATATAGAATAGCTAATGAATATAATACACTTAATCCATAAAGATTACACACCAGGAGGGACAACAAAGAACAGAATAATTGCTACTCAGAAAGAAGTATGTCTAAGAAAGAGCTGGGAGATTCACACGATTGAAAAGAAGACCTTGTTAAATGCAAGAACTGGGAAAATAAAAGCTAAAGAACACAGTCCTATGCTTTTTGCCAGAAGCAAATCTTTATACCTATGTCTAACAGCAATGATGATGAAAGCAAGCAAAAATCTTCTGATTACTGGGTCAAGAAGCATTGCAAATATCACGGATCAAGAATAGCTGTGCCAAGGTTCAGAAGATTCTTAAACATATGGCGTATCAGGTGATCTTTGGAAACATAAAGAAGTTTAAGAATGGTCTTTAACAAACAACACTTTGTCTGAGTTATCTTCCTGGAAAAATAATTTATCTGGCTGAATTTTACTACACTAAATGAGAATCTCTGAATAGAGATCTCATCTTCTATCAATTATCTGTTTAAATTAAGACATGGGGCAGAAACAATAACAATTTTCATTTATATGCATGGATTCAAAACACACAAAGACAAACCTAATACCTGAAATGCAGGCCATTAAATGATAGAATGATGGTCAGAAGTAATAGGACTTCTAATGGTGAAACCAGTAGTCAAAAAATGAAAAAGCTGATGATAAGTGGTCTAATGATCGAGAACATCAAACTCTCTCTAAGTCTGTAGAAATAAATGTGTAATGTGTTGGATTTGTTTTCCATATACAATACAGAAGCTGACTGTCTAACAGAACATCTCTAGTTTTATGGGATTATTTGTAATTCCAGGTTTGAGTTTTGGCTCTTAAGGGTCCTTGGCTTACATTGTACAAGCATGTTTTAAACATGCATTGGCATTACCATAGAACCACTAAATTGTTGAATAATTCAAATTGGAAGGGATCTTAAGAGGTAATCTAGTCCAACTTCCTACTTAGCAGGAGTGTCAGGAGAGTCAACTATGACATCAAACAAGTTTACTCAGAACTGCATCCAGCTGTATTTCCAAGGCTGCATATTGCACACCCTCTCAGTTCTCCTGTTTGACTATCCTCACAATGGAAAAGTGTTTGTTGTTGTTGTTGTTGTTGTTGTTGTTGTTGATTTTCCAAATGGAATTTCTCATGTTTCAATTTAAGTCAATAGGTAATTAACAAATTTATTTAATGCAGCAAGCTGAAAAGAAATAGAAGATCCCCCCCAAAAAAGAGAGGACTAGTCAAAACTATGGGCTGGAAAATCATGGTGCAAGTCCTCTTGGAACACATTTCTGAGCATATGAAGGAGTGGAAGTTGACTGGGAAAAGTCATCATGGATTTATCAAGGATAAATCATGCCTGAGCAGCTTGACTGTCTACTGTATAAAATGAGTGATTTGTGAACAAGGAGAACAGTGGATGTCACTTATCTTGAGTTTAGCAATGTATTTCATAGAATAGAATCATAGAATCTATAAAGTTGGAAAGGACCTCTAAGTCATCTAGTTGAACCGTCCACCCACCACCAATATTGCCCACTAAACTATGTCCCTAAGTACCACATCTACCCTTTCCTTAAACAACTCCAGGGACGGTGACTCCTCAGCCTCTCTGGGCAACCTGTTCCAGTGCTTGAACTCTCTTTCTGAGAAGAATTTTTACCTAATAATATTTGACATTGTGTCCCACAGTGTTCTTGTTTACAAGTTCGTACCTAAAGGCCTGGGAGCATAGACAAGTACTGATTGCATAATAAGGCTCAGAAGGTAGTGGCTGGTGGGTTGTCCTTGTATACTAGTAACAAGTAGGATACCACTATAGTCTATACTGGGATGTGTACACTCACATGTTTATCAGTGAGCTAGAGGAGGTAATGGAACACTTGCTTACAGAATTGTAAGATGACATCAAATTGGAGAGGAAGAGCACCTGAATTATTCTATGATTGGGTCGAACTCACTTTAAGGAAGTCCAAGTTTTACTGAGGACTATGGAAGATCTGTTATAAAACCTTAGGATTTTATCTGGATTGGGATAGAAATCTCTTCAATGTCATTAGAGAAAGAATTATTAACACAAACTATTCTTAGATGGTCAACTTATTGCAGAAGCCTTTCACTCTCCAAATACAGAATATATATGTGATGACGAATTTTTTTCTGACAGGATATAGAGATGCTATGAATACAGAAAATAACTGAATATAGTATAGAAAAAAAATATAGTGTGTCTGCATTAGCATTTTATTTCACAGCAATGGAGAGCTTGTGAAGTCAGTCTCCTGATTTTACCTTCTTACTGAGCTGTGGTTCACAATACAAGTTAGGGGAAACCTCATTAATGCATATAAATATCTGAGGGGAGGGTGTTGTGAGGATGGAGTTGGTCTCTTCAGTTGTGCCCAGTGACAGGATGAGAGGCAACGGGCACAAACTGAAGCACAGCAGGTTCTATCTGAATATGAGGGGGCAATTCTTTACTGTGAGGGTGACAGAGCACTGGAACAGGTTGCCCAGAGTGGTTGCAGAGTCTTCTTCTCTGGAGATATTCAAAATCTGCCTGGATGCCATCCTGTGCAACATGCTCTAGGTGATCCTGCTCAGTAGGGGGGTTGGACTAGATGATTGTCAGAGATCCCTTCCAACTTCAGCTATTATGTGATTCTGTGATTCTGTTTCAGAGAATAGCTGGAAGATGTTTCTTGTAATATCAGGAAATGCACCCAATGCACTTTAACCATAAGTGGGTTCACCGTACCAGTGTTCACAACATAGGATCAGACAAGCTAAGCTGAGTGAAAGCCTCAGGCACGTGTCTTGTGTAAACAATGGGTTCTGGACACCAACAATTTGTAAAGAGTGTAACACTCTTTAAAATGAGGGCATAGAATAGGAAATCAGATTTTGTAAATCAGTTGGAAGGGGGAACTCTGAACATATTACTTCATCACAGAATAGTATAAACCAATGAAGTTATGCAATCATGGAAAAAGGAATGTGTATGAATCAACTGTACTGGGTTTATATGGCAAGGATTTTTTATGCTTAGTGGATGAGGGAAAGGCTGTGGATGTGGTCTACCTTGACTTCAGTAAGGCATTTGACACCGTTCCCCACAGCATTCTCCTCAGGAAACGGGCTGCTCATGGCTTGGACTGGCATATGCTTCGTTGGGTTAAGAGCTGGCTGGATGGCCGGGCCCAGGGAGCTGTAGTGAATGGAGTCAAATCCAGCTGGAGGTTGGTCACTAGTGGAGTCCCCCAGGGCTCGGAACTGGGGCCAGTCCTCTTTAACATCTTCATCGATGATCTGGATGAGGGCATTGAGTGCACCCTCAGTAAGTTTGCAGACAACACCAACTTAGGTGCGTGTGTCGATCTGCTTGAGGGTAGCAAGGCTCTGCAGGAGGATCTGGATAGGCTGGACCAATGGGCCGAGGCCAACGGTATGAGGTTCAGCAAGGCCAAGTGCCGGGTCCTACACCTGGGGCACAACAACCTCAAACAGAGCTACAGGCTGGGAGATGTGTGGTTAGAAAGCTGCCTGGCAGAGAAGGACCTGGGAGTTTTGGCTGATAGTTGGCTGAATATGAGCCAGCAGTGTGCTCAGGCGGCCAAGGAGGCCAACAGCATCCTGGCTTGCATAAGAAACAGTGTGGCCCACAGGTCCAGGGAAGTGATTGTCCTCCTGTACGCGGCTCTGGTGAGGCCGCACCTCAAGTACTGTGTTCAGTTTTGGGCCCCTCACTACAAGAAGGACATGGAGGTGCTTGAGTGAGTCCAGAGAAGGGCTACAAAGCTGGTGAAGGGTCTGGAGAACAAGTCTTATGAGGAGCAGCTGAGGGAGCTGGGACTATTTAGATTGGAGAAGAGGAGGCTCAGGGGTGACCTTATTGCACTCTACAGGTACCTGAAAGGAGGCTGTAGCAAGGCGGCGGTTGGTCTGTTCTCCCACGTGCCTGGTGACAGG
This sequence comes from Nettapus auritus, assembly GCA_011076525.1. NCBI lineage: Eukaryota > Metazoa > Chordata > Aves > Anseriformes > Anatidae > Nettapus > Nettapus auritus. Next base: position 92,959,709 of record CM021766.1, on the reverse strand, counting down.
ACGAGGGGGAATGGGCTAAAGTTGCTCCAGGGGAGGTTTAGGTTGGATATTAGGAAGAACTTCTTTACCGAAAGGGTTGTTAGACATTGGAACAGGCTGCCCAGCGAAGTGGTTGAGTCACCATCCCTGGAGGTCTTTAAAAGACATTGAGATGTAGAGCTTAGGGATATGGTTTAGTGGAGGACTTGTTAGCGTTAGGTCAGAGGTTGGACTCAGTGATCTTGGAGGGGGGGGGGGGGGGGGTGCAGGGGCTGCCTCTGTGAGCAGCGCCCAGCAGCTGCCCCATGTCAGATCAGAGCCAGCTCCAGACAGCTCCAAATGTGACCTGCTGCTAGCCAGAGCCAAGGCAGTTAGAGATGATGTTTGCGCATCTAGGAGAGCAGATTTAAAGAAGGGAAACAACAACAACAACAACAAACTGCTGTGCTAAGGAACTGGGCGACAGGCATGAGAACATGTGTGAGAGACAGGCCTTCAGAGTGCAAGGTCAGTGCAGAAGGAGGGCAGGAGGTGCTCCAGGGCAGGGAGCAGAAGTTCCCCTGTGGCCTGCAGAGAGGCCCCTGCTGAAGCAGGCCAACCCCCCCCATGTGTCCCACATAGGACAGATCTCCACGCTGCAGCTTGTGGAGGAACCCCCTGGGTGGAGCAGGTGGAGGTGGCCTGGAGGAGGCTGCAGCCTATGGAAAGCCCCCTCAGTTGCAGGCCCCAGGCCAGAGCTGCAGCCCATGGAGAGGAGTCCACCCAGGAGCAAGGGGTCTGGGGGGAGCTGCCGCCCGTGGTGGACCCATGCTGGAGCACTTTGCTCCTGGGGGATAGACCCCATGGTACAGAGCCATGTTGGAGCAGTTCTTGAAGAGCTGCTGCCTGTGGGCACCCTGACAGACTCAGTTCGGGAAGGACGGCATCCCGTGGGAGGGACCCCACATGGAGCAGGGGCAGGGAGTGACTGTGAAGGAGAAGGAGCGGCAGAGACAAGTGTCAGGGACTGACCGTAGCCCCCATTACCCTGTGCAGCTTGGGGGGTGGAGTTAGAAGAGGCTGGATTGGGGGGAAGGTGTCTTTACTATGCTTTTAGTTCTCAGTGTTCTAGCCTGTTAGTAATAGGCAATAAATTATATTGATCTTCCTATGCTCTATGCTGAGGTGTTTTTTTGTTGTTGTTGTTGTTGTTTTTTGTTTGTTTGTTTGTTTGTTTGTTTGTTTTTGCTTGTGACATTAATTGTAGAGTGATCTCCCTGTCCTTATCTCAAAGCTTGGGCCCTTTTCATTGTTTTCTCCCCCTTTCCCTTTGAGGAGGGGGAGTGAGAGTGCGGTTGTCGTGGAGTGGAGTTCAGCTGCCCAGCTGGGTATAACCACCAAATCAACATATGTCTCATATAATATGTTATACAAATAATAATAATAAAAATAAGACATGTAATATTAAAGCCTTTATACTCGAATCTGAAGAACACATTTTTCAAAACCTAAGATGTCCTTAAATGCTTCACTTTATTTCTCTTTTGCTTATGACATTCTTGGAACATCTGATTTTCCAACAGAGGTTGCTCTTCAGGTTAACCATTTTCAACTATCTTGAGACTGCAAAAGTTCAGATACTTAGAATCATGTTATTTCCTTTATTTGCACTAAATTGCACATAATTTCAATAAGCAGAAGAAAATTCCATAGAGATTGCTCTAGTTTCCTATTTAATAGAGGTAAATAATATTGAAATAATTTTATATTAATTAATGTATAATGACCTAGCTATAAATATTCTGTGACTGAGGGACTGCAGTCTAGCAGCACTCTCGGACATACCTGTTAACATGGATGAAATAAAGGAGTTTGGTAACAAATTACATTTGAGCTAATATATTTGTATAGAATTGTGCTAATTATCACATTATGTATGACTTTCTTCATTCCCTTGTGATTTATTTTTTTTTTAATACATTTGTATATATTGCTAAAACCTATTTTGATAGTTAATCTTAAATTGGTCTATTTTTTTTTAGTCCAAAAATTTATAATGAACTACAATGAACCTCAAGGAACTCTTATTTAACAGCCTTATTACTGATTATTATGCAAACAAGGGAAAACAAAAATACTAGGGATGAAATGAAAAAGTGATTTCAATTTTGATAAATACTAGCTGAAAGCTACCTGTTGTAGAAGTTTGACATTGGATCAAGGTTTTAGTTTCAACCTGATACAACCATTTCTATTGATTATGCTTTTCATTCAAGGTGGAAACTGGTTACTCTCAATTCCTCTGTCATATGTTGCTTCTGTATAAAATCTGGTATTGAAATGATTGTTCAGCTTTCCAACTTGGTAAGGTTTCTCGTAGACACCTCTCATTTTGGATACTTTGCAATTCATATCTACTTTCTTACTTTTTGTACAAATCTGTGTGCTGTCCTTTTGGAGACTGTATAACCAAGTATGTGGACAGCCTTACGCTTCTGGTAGAGGCTGCATTGCCTTATCTACTTTGATGCCTTATTGGTCATGAAATCCTGCACAGATATTTGGTTATGGTTATTATTCAACATTTTCAGGTTCTGTTCTGCATCTCTATTGCTTTGTTTTCCAGATGTGAAATGTAGTAAGTGCTGTAGATACCTTGACACATATGAGGGGAAACTATTATTGAGTCAGACTGTTCCATGGTAATGGTTAATCATTAATAGCTTGACTGTGTTTTGAGACAATTACTTTTTCCAAGTTCTGGATACATCTGTTTCCACCCAAAAGTAGTAGTACAATGATGTTCCAAGAAAATCCTAGAGCCCCGTTATGAGATCTATTCATGTTGTATCACTGAGTACTAATTACCAGGTGCTTCTTTAGGCCCTCATCTTCTGAAGATGTGATCATCTGCTCAATTTTATGTACAGTGAATAGTTCCATTAGAGGCAAGGGGCTGGTCACTAAGATTAAAGGTAAAAGCATATGTTAGTCTTTATAAGATGTCTTTGGAGCTGCTATTGTTAGCTTTGATTTATTTATTGTCTAAAAAAAAAAAAAAAAAAAAAAAAAAAAGAATAATATGTAATCTTTTATTATGCATTTTGAATCTCAATAGAAAATTTTCAGCAACAAATTATTCTTTTATTTCTTTTCTGAAATATAGCAAACTACTTAAATCATTTCTTGGCTGTAGTACTATGTAATCTCTACTTGGTTTTGATGCAGTTTTAAAATCAGTAGTCCATATGTACTTTATTTACTGTCTTTCATTATTTTAGAAAGTTGTCATATTCATTTGTTTAGTGCTATTTTGGGATGTCAGAAAAATAGACCAGTTAATGATTCCAAATGTAACTTAAGCAAACTTAAGATGAATGAGCCATTTTTGCTTGTACATTGTTTTAACCCATATGTAAAGCTCAAAACAGCTGAAGACTATGATTATTAAAAAAGAACAAGTTTTATTAATTTCATCAGTAGTAGACCTAGGTTTTGCACAAGGGTTTTTATCGGCTTAGTTTTATCTAGTATTTATATTGCAGAAAATGTACTTCCATTACCCCAGTCTGCCTTATGCATGTGCCGCATGCTGTATTGATGTGCATCCAAAAATAATAAAACACTCAAAATGTGAAAGGAAGAAACTATTATGCATAAGTCATTGTAAGTACAAAGCCAATTTAGTATTGTGGGATGGTGTCCAGAAACATACTGAAAGTGAGGAAAGAGTTTTCTTTCTCTAAAAACAAACCTGCATCTTAATTTAAGCAAAGTTTAGTTGAAATTATTTTCTTTGCTTTATTTCCCTGAATAGTTTTATTCCCATCATGATACAGCGATTAGGATTTGTTTCTTTTTTTTCAGTTACAGTACTATTTACAGGTTTTATTCTTATTTACCATGAAACAAAATTTCTCTTAAATGTTTCCAGGCCTGAAATTAAAGGAAAAAAAAATAAAAAAAAAAATAATAATAATAAACAAAAAAGGAAAAAAAAAAAAAAAAGAAAAAAAAATCTCTTTGATTGTCTTGATCTGAGAAACTCTCCTGCTGGCAAATCATTCCCTCTCCTTTAAGTTTTCTTCCAGAGCCAAAGGACGTGGTAAGTTCTGAACTGCCTGGACCTTCTCTGCTCTAGAGAAACCACTAGTCTGACAGTTACAACATATGGTAAGCATGTGGGAGACTAGATTTTAGCTGCATTTTGTTGGGAAAAATATACTTTCTGTTCTGTTCAAACTGTTCCACTTCCTATAAATAATTAGATATTCTGTGGACCAGAGAATGGAAGGGAAATATTTTTTCAATAAGCCAGTGGTTTGATATTCAGCTAGCAGATATGTAGCTTTAAACTACATCCAATTTATCAGGTGAGGAGTGCTACTGTTTTCTAGAAAGTTAGTTGTTCAGATTTCTAAACAAATGGATTGACTTTAGAAGGCTAATTAGATTCTGATTCTGTTTTGTCAAATGAATAAAGCACTCCCAAGGGATAAGGGAAAGCAGCCACTCTAATAAAAGAATCCCAACTGTCCCAAAAATGGACTATTGTAGAAATGTGTGTTTCTTCTGAACTTGCTAAAACTTATGTTTGTTGAAAGTGGTGTGTTCTTTAAAGCTTTGTTTTTGAAAACTTTATAATTTTAAATAGGAAAATGTTGGTCAGAAAAATCTCTATTCATGTATTAATTTCAAAAACGATACATGTAAGTAATAAAACATAATGCAACTATTTTTCTACAGAATGGAACAGAAGAGAATGGAAACTGTTTGTTGGGGTAATGTTTTAACCAAAACACGGAAATGTTTTTAGAGTGAAAAACAATATCTACTCAGAGAAATTCATTTATTCTTTCTAAATAAATAAATAAATCAATCAAGTTGGCATTCTGAATGAAGAAAAATAAAATGTTGAATAAGCTCGGAAATGTTTCCTTTCTAGCTCCTCGTCATGTGCTTGTGTCTGACTTACTGAATATGATTGTGAGCAATATGGTTCGTGAATGCAAAAGAAACTGAATAAAACCAAAATAAATAAGAAACTTAGAAGCTTTCCACTGAGATGGTATGTATTTTCCCACTGGTTATGGATTCCACTGACATTTGTTACTGATGAGTTCACAGAAGTTCATATAAAGACTGAAGTTCAGACACCACAAATATGGGACATTGTGCACATTAAAAAATGCACTCATGCTCACACACATTTGAAAAACGTGCAACTGAATACAAGGTGGTTGAAACACACCTATAGCCAATAGAAAAGCTACTGTTTTCCTGTAGCTAGAGGTGGTCATTCTCTACTGCCTTCTTCTTGTATCTTATTTGTACAAGCACCAAAGAGTAAAGCAGCACCACTCTCACTCAGTAATTTCTCTTTGAATCCACCCTGTCAATAATAATCCAATGTCCTTGCCAGTGATAACAAAGCCCTGAGACTTAGAAGAGCCATTGGAGGAAATACAACTGAGAGGGCTGACAGTGTTGCAGCTGGAGCAACAGCGGCTGGTGCATCCCCATCACCAGCAGCACAGGCACTGGGGCTGCCATCTCACTCTGGCTACCTCTGCTCGGAGAGATGTCTGCAAAATTGTCTCATTTCGAATGTTTTAAGCTTTTGGAAAGCTTCAATAGGTTGTTAGTTCCTTCTGCTTCTAGTTAGCCCTTACAGTTGTGCTGTTTTGATGTGAACCGACTTTGAGAGGTCAGGGGGGTTAAATGGTGTTTGATTAAAATCAGAACACCCAACAACTACTGTTCACAATTTGACTTTGCTGGACTGTTCATGTGGGAATTCAGGAAGATACCTTTAGCTTTAGAAAAGGAAAAAAAAAAAAAAAAAAAAAAAAAAAAAAAAAAAAAAAAAAAAAAATTTTTTTTTTTTTTTTTTTTTTTCATATGGCTTAACGAGAAACAAAGAAAAAAAGCCACATTGTGTATGTTTTTCTGGCAATAGGCCTGCCACTGTTTATCAAACCAAGGCAAATCCAATTAGCCTGTGGCCTGCCTCCCAACCTTATTAACCTACTCAGCTGTGAGAAACTCAACAGCCCCTGCCAATATCTCATTTCTCCAGCAGCCGATAAGATCAGTTCAAGATATTCAATGGGGTTTCCTTTCACTCTGGCTTCATCACAGTCACGGGCATCTTAACCGTGGTAGCCGGATCTTATTTTCCTCTCATTTACTACATGAAATAGGATGGCGACTCCAAGGCCTATGCAGCTTGCTGGAACAAGCACTGATCAGGCCTCGGCAGCATTTGACAGGACGGGCTGATTTCCCTTATCACGGCTTGCCCACAAAGGCTTGGGCCAGGCCTGGGTTATTAGCATTCCTCGGCAAGGTGCGTCAGGCCTATTTCTGTCACGCAGACAGATTGAGCCTTTCACTCAGGCTCACGAATGAGTGACACATGGCCTGACTGGGAGGACAACATTGTTATTTGAGTTAAGAAATCAATTTGTATCAAATGTACACTGTAATTTATTTGTTGGCTTTGAAGGGAACCTGGCTGAGATAAATGGGAATGGGCTTCTTTCTTCCCCCCTATGCTGAGCTGATAAAGTTCTTGTGAAGCTCCAGATAGCTCCAGTCAGAGCCAAAGTGACAAACATGTTTAAAGTTGCACAGTGATCTTTAAATCTCAAAAAGAACACCTTGTCGGACATGATAGAACATTTTTTACCTTTTCCCTCTATCTGTCAGAAAGCTGCTGTGACACATTGCTTTAGTATTTTTGCTGACATTTTCTTTATCAAGCACATCTGTTTGTGGTTGAAAGATGCTTATTCCTATTTTCTTCAATCTACAGCAGCCTAGGAAACTGCCAAAAGGAAGGAAGAAAATGAGATATTCTTTCCAAGAATAATGCGTATTTATTTAATTAATTAATTGTAACTTTTCTTGCTCAGATTCCAATTTATTTTTTTTATTTTTTTAAAGAGTGAAGAAAAGTGTGGGAATATTTTTCAACAGGTTCTGTCTATTTCAATAAATTTGGTTAGGTTTAGACTGTCAGTGCATTAAGATGTTAGTATAATATTGTAAATCATGAGCTATGATATTGACATTCTCCCCTATTATCATCATTATTAATGAGAGTTTAAATGTCAGCTCAGTGCATCAGTGTTTTTAACTTAGAAATGATACAAATAAAAGGTACATCTACAGCTTCATGTATGCTTGTAGTTATGAGTCCATAATGAAAAAATGCCAGCAAACTAGCCACAGGAAGAGTAGCTCACTGACATTTCAGTGCAATAACCCAGCTGTTTAGTTTTGCTTTTCAAAAATGATCCAAGTTTAAAATGTCATATTAAATGACTTTATAAGTTAACTTATCCTTCCTTTGCATTATATCTCTCCACCTACATATAGGTGCCTTTAAAAAAAAAAAAAAACAAAAACCAGAAGTGAGTGTGTATGATTGCACAAACACACGAACATTATGAAGCAGGACAGAATGCTATGATATGTTTAGTCTGTGCAAAGTACAGCCATCCTTAAAAGTGAGGTTAAAATTTGGGTTCAACCAGGGTGAAACACTCCTTCTATCCTTCCAGAAGCTAGGTCAAATGTGATTAGCAGTACAAGCATTTTTAAAAATAAGTTGGCTTTAGGATGTGTTAAATTTATTAAAGACCTAGTCATACTACCACCGAAATGGTCTCGCCGTTCCCAGGAAATTCAGGGAGAGCCATGAATCAGGATTCATCTTCTCTCTAGCTGTCCAAACAATATATTTCATTCTCCTCTTTTCTGGCTTTCCTCTGAGAATGCTGCAATCCTTTAGGCTGTGAGCAGCCTGCCAGCTCTAGATCTTGTTGTACCTATGAGTACTGACACCGTAATAGCGTTAAACCTTGCTCTCAGGTTTCTTCTTTTCCATGCCCTTTGGGCGAGGGCTTGCCCTTTTACCTTTCTTGCCCAGGTGTGTAACAACAGTGCTGTAACTCAGACCTGACTGACATTTTTTAATGTGGTGGTTTTTAAATCTTAACTCTGTGTTTACAGTTTTAGGCAAAAGCTTCAGATTATGTCTCAGTTTAGCAACCCAGAGACAACATATCATTTTAACAGACTCTCAGACTACACAATAGTGCAATCCAGCTCTAATTGTTGCAAAATGCTCCGTATTTACATGCATTCATATTTTGACATAAACACATTCCATAAAGCATGCACCTTCTCAAAGGAGGATTGCACCTTGCCATGGTCTTTTAGCTACACTCATCTATTATCCCGTAAGAACATCAATCAATTCAATGTCAGATGAAACTCTTCAAAAGGTCATATCAAATATTGTTTTAACCTCATTGCTTTAGGAATAACCATTGGCAGTAGAGTAATTTAGACCCTAGAAGTGGCAGTGCAAAATAAAACACCCTCTAGGTCTGATAAAAGAGAACTCTATCATGTCTACAGCTTTGTTCTATTAAAATAATACATCCTCCAAAGCACCTGTTTTGGCCTTCTCCTGCATTATCTTATATCCCTTAGTGACAGAAAATGGAAAGCACTTAATTTCTCTACCTGGTTTGCATTAATTCATTATGAGCAATGTTGTTTCTACCTCTACTGTGAACAGTCTCCTGATGACAATATAAAGATGAGCACTTTGCATGGAATTTAGAGAGAGGAAAGAAAAATAAATAAATAAAAACAGATGCAAAAGTGCATCAGGTTTGCTCATGATTTACTGTACATTATGTTCTCTAAAAAAAATAATATATATATATATAAATAAAATGGCTGGCAGCAAGGGAAAGTTACCATTTGCCTGATAGTCAGTTGCTCACCTAAGATAGAAGGAATGCTCTAAGCCAAGGGACTCTCACCTGCTTCTGAGTGAGTATGTGAGTGTCCACAGCTGGGAAAAGCATTTGAGAAAACTTATGTGGGAAAACCTTTTGAGGTAACATGTAAGCAGCTCAGCAAATAAAGAGCCTGCAGCAGGAGCAGGGGTTCCTAGGGAGATCAGGGATGTGCATATAAAGTAACAGGAGAGGAAGGGGATTTAAAATAATAATAATAATAATAATAAAATAATAGCTTCTCAAGAACAGAGAGGATTGTATTGAATTTGCTTCAATGAGCCCTTGAAAGTAGCTGGATTCAGAGCACAGCTGGAAAGAAACAAGGGTATAGTGGGCAGGGGAAGATTTATTTTCATATTCTGTTACTTTTTTTTTGTCTTACAAAGCAAACCTCACTTATAACTTTAAAGAGGTTTATTGTTTTACTCTAAGCTATAGTAAGCTGTAACTTCAGAGTTCATTGGGTGTTTTTGGTGAATTTGATGTAAGAACAGTATCTACTTCAAAACTCTAGCTGACTCAGGGTGCCTTCTGTGAAAATACCTCTCTGCACACTGTTGTAAGAAACAGCAAAGTGGGAGACAGCACACATGGATTCCAGTTACTTGACAATCAATTGTAATTAATCTAAACTTCATATGTAGAAAAGGAAAAGTGTCATTTTCAGACATAAATTAAGCAAAAAGAGAACTCAAAATAAAATTCTGGTGCTTAGTGTAAAACAAAACAACAACAAAAAACCTGAATTGTCTTATGAATGTCAAATGAATTGTCTTATGTTTTGTAACTCCTACTAACAGGAAACGTCTCTCTGTCACCTCTTGGCAGTCAGACTACTGTAGGGGGTAGAGGGAGGGTGGGGTTGTGGTCTTGTTTTTCTTGTAAGTGTGATGAGAGATGTGAAGCTTTATCTTGGGGTACCAGTGTCCCTGTCCCTAGGTTTCAAGCGTAACATTTCTAGATCTGGTTATCACTTTTATGTTTTTATGTACCATGTTTCTAAAGTCAGTGGTTCCCTAGATTCTTCCTGAGAGAGAAGAAAAAAGGGGTAAGCATATAATACTGTACGTCTTCCCAACTTGTTGCTAAAGTTAATATGGAAGTAACTTTTCTGAATCTGTACTTGGAGACTTGAACACAGGATATGCCTGAAAGCTCAGGATAAAAAGAGAAAGTAGTCTGCCTTTTCCTTCCCAAGCTCTGATATGAAGTAGGGTGAAGGGCAGCTGAATACAGGAAGCAAAAGGTGTATTTTTAACATATATTGCTTCTTTGTGTGTGGGAGACATACTTGCTAAAAAGGAAGACACACCGTGAAGTAGGGGATATGTTAAAACTGTAAACATGTAAAAGTCTGGACCAACACTAAGTGTGCCTGGGATGAGAAGCCACTCTAATCTGAAGGCAGTAGGATGCTGATTTGAGGCACGAGAGTTAAAGCCTCAAGAAAAAGGAAACAGAAATTCCCCTGAAGAATCTTTTAGGAATGGTAAGGTTGTCTGTCTGTGAGTCACCCATATCTAGTGCCTGCATGCTACATCCTCTTACTGAAAAGTGAAAACAGTGGAACAGCAAGTGCTCTCAGTGAAGCTAAAGAACCTAGCTAAAGTTAAAATCATTACATTTATTTTGTGAGTAGGAAAAATTGGAGCACTAGACAGTTTGGTTTCATTTCCTGGTTTTCTGAATGAAGATTTGGGATGATGATTTATAATTAACTCTAAGTTTTGAATTGGTTCCTTGTCCTGACAGTTAATTCCTGGTTAATGAAAGGGTGGAGATGAGAAGTGGATTAGTGCTTATTAATATAGGCAGAGAGCAAGGTTTTCCAGATATTAGGTATTGTTAAATTTGCTGACTGTATCTTTTCAGACTGAAATTATCTGCATTAATTTTTACTTCAGACTGAATTATTGTTGACAGTTTTAGCCAAAACAATTTTGGTGAATGACACAGGGCAAAATATGTTGTTTTGCCTGTGCAGAGAAGAATTCTGATGACGTTTCTGTAGTTCGCTAGGTATTCCATTAAGTACATCCCTTTGAAAAGAAACAACTTGATGGAAGGCAGACCAAATTGGCCGACTGTTGGTTTACACTTTTTTTTTTATAAGAACAAACTACTGTGATGTGAATATCTAATTTAAAATTGTGTAATAATATGCATATATTAGATGACAGGATTAGGGTTATAAATAAACACTGTTTCTTATCTGTGGCAATTTTAATCCTGTATTTGAACAATATCTCAACAATATTTTGTGTTCATGTATTATATTTTGTGCAACTACTCTGAAAGAGTTGCTGAAACCATAACATGAAGCAGAACATGCATCCGTAGACATACAGGTAGATATAATGCTAAGTTTTTGTGTTATTATACACACAACTATACTTGGTTACTGGTTAACCTTAGCAAGAAAAGGTTTTAGCTTTAGGAAGTAGGAGATTTTCATATTTAGAAGAGTCAGCCTTTGTTATCATAATACTTTTCAAGATCTAAATGAATAAAATAATCTATTTCGAAGGAATTGCTATTCCCACAGTTTTAATAGTAGACATTTGGGGGCATTAAGTAGTACAGTGATGCTGCTACAGATTTAGGGAGTCTTTTTCATATATCTGCTAGTCCAGTTCAGCAAGAGTTAAAGCTATGCTCATCAGCAAGAGGTGAACTTGGTGAGGATCATTTCCCACTGTCAAATGCAATCTTACATTGCACTAAAGATCATCCTTTCTCAATTGTAATTCTTTTATTTTTAGTTGTAAAAGGTCTGAATAATGGAGAACTTGATCTTAGCTGGGTTCTTTAAATCAGAATCCTCAGGAGGCACCAAATGCATCATATTACTCACCATAACTAAAAGCAAACAAACATACAAACATATAAACATACAAACAAAAAACCATTGCCACCACCAACAAAAATACTAACAACTGGAAACACCATAATTCTCCCAGGTGCTTGGGTAGAAGACAGTGAAAACTGAGGAGTGTCCAAAACACATAATTTTATTTTTATTATTATTATTTTGGCAATAGACTTTTTTGACCTTTATGAACAAGCCATGGAGGGGAAGAGTTGTTACTCAATCCCAGCTTTCTTCTGCTCCACAGGCATTCAGACAGAATAGGAAAGGGAACTGAGAAAGTTCTGCCATAGCAATCTGAGGCAGCTGCAGGCCAGGACCACAGCTGTGGCTTCCTGTTTGCTCAGCAGGTTTTTGGAGGAGCATCATGAGACAGATGGCTCCCACTGCAGGTTTCTGTAGCCCATGGATCTCAGCAGCTAAACAGCTGATTGCTGGAGACATCCTAACTCCATGTTAAGCACAACCTTTGTATCAGCCTCAGATGCTTTCCTTTCTTATTGCTCAACCTTTGGGGGGGTGGGGGGGGGAGGGGGGGAAGGGTGGAAGCTGTGGTTGGGGATGGTATACAAACCCCTGGAGACTGAGAACTAGGAGGTGACCTCTTCCAAAACCTTTCTATAATTTGACTTTTGATGCTTGGGAACCTTCTATGTATTGTATTGCTTTGGTTGATAACATGGAAGACTGATGTAAATGCATTCCAGATCTCATTCATATTCAGACTGGTATACAAGTTTACTAAAACTACAGCAAGAGAACCATGTATGATAAAATACAGCAGTCATCAATCCACTTCAGAAGCTCTTTGTAAGTTAGTGCTTTGGGAATATCTGAGGTATTTTGTGATATCTAGCTGCCACTTATGGGTTAAGTAAATTAGAGCTCCTTGTATACAGCAAGCTCACCTTATAGTGAGTGATGCCTTTCCAAATATTTTCTGTCAAAACACTTGAGATGCGATATTAGGAGACTTTTAATAATTTTTATTTATTTATTTATTTATTTATTAGTTAAAATTAGCAATGGCAAGCACTGCTTATTAATAATGGGATATACTGTAAATGATAGCTTTCAACAGAGTAATAGAGCATAGCAAACAAAGCAGCACAACAGAGACGTGTAAAAAGGAAAATAACTTTGAAACTCTACTGATTAAGATGCTAAAGTAGTTTGCAGTTATTATTAACAGAGAAAAAAAAAAAAAAAAAAAAAAAGCTAATTAAAGAGTTCACATTTTATCGTTCACAGTAAAGAACTCCTGACAGGCATTGTTATAATATGAAATGCTGCAGTCTCCAGTAGAGTTTAATTTAGAGCAACAACAATAAAGGAAAAAGAAGAAATAAAACAATTGAAAAGTTGCAAGCTTACTGCCTTAAGCTCAGAGGAGGCCTTTCAGAAACTGTTTGGTAGAAGCAATGCAAACTGAGCTACTACCCTGGGAATAATATTTTTCCAAAAATTGTTTCAGGTTGAGGTTTTTATAGGAGGTAGTATATAGACTGGGTAAGCCACTGGCTAAAAGACTGAAGTATAGCTTTTCATCAAAGGCTAATCAGAGTGATTATGCAAGAAGATCCACAGATGCCGATTCTCCGTTCACTGGAGAATTAGTGATTCCTGTATATCATTACTGATCAGATCAACATACCAGTTACCAGCATTAACTAACTAATAAATAACATCAAGTTTACTAAACCTGTTCAGTCTTAACATTTTATAATTAATCTTGTGTCAAATTCTTCCAAACATACTTTTTGGCCTGAGAGACTTTGGAAACTGTATTGATTTCACTCTGGACTAATTTCTTATTTATGAATAATGACAGATGATACATATCAATTATTTTAAATCAATGAACCATTATTTATTCAACTACAGTATTTTGCTGTCATATCTTCAAACTTGAAGTTAAGAAGATGATTATACTTTTTGCTAGTAATTTTTCTGCAGAAAATATGAGAAGAATACTTTTGTTTGCCATTAGAAGCCCTTGGGATCATCATATTTTACTTTCCTGGCAGTCACATGTTTGAGATGTTACAAAGGACAGGGAGTCGAGCTATAAGACACTGAATACACAGAAGACACGCTGCTCTGTCTCATTTTCTGTCTCATTGATACAGCTGTATGATTTGCTTTCCTAATGTTTGACTTTGTGTCAGAATTGGAAGAAAATTAATTGGCAGAGAACCAGCTCAGATAAGGCAGCAGCCTGAGGAAGAACCACTAGTGTCTAGTAGCAATGTTTCTTGCCATGTGTGTTGAGCAGGGATTTCCCATCTTTGTACAACATGTCATAATCTGGGAGGTCTGGGACACTAGACTTCTTCTGCTCAGGTAGTCCAAACATATATATACGGTTATGGCCATGCAATATATGGGCTCAGAGATATAACTATTTGTCTCAGGTTCTAAAATTTAAATTAGTAGAAATTAATCGGTATTATGTGCAAAAAACTAGTGCAACTTACTGCCACAAGAAAACATTCACACTTATTACACACTGCATTTAAGAAAACATCTCAATTAAATGGAAATTGAAAACACCATCATTTTCACTTAAGTAGATTTTCGTCTGTTTCTGAAGCTGATTTCTTCCTGTTATAGTAAAGGAGAAATTTCTCTTGCCACAAATATTTCAATTTTCTTTCCTAAAAAAGGCTTTCTTCACCTTTTCCTGAAGTATGACTAGACTGCTTCTCTGCATTAGAAGACCGTACAGATCTCTGTGAATCAGGATGTAAATCTCTGATTCTATCACCCAGATGTTGCTGTCGTAATTTCTAGACTGAATTATGAAATGCAATCTGCACTGACTGCTTGAAAGAGCTGGTCTGTCATGTGGGTTCTTGGCTGTGGAGTGCTATTAGTCATAACATACCATCCCAGATCTCTGAAAATTGTGTGTGATTTTAGTTGTTTTTTGGTTTGGTTTTGCTTTTTTCAGACCACTGTTTTGTTATTTTATCTGTAATCTCAAAAGAGGCATTTTATACGCCACCTTCTTTCTCTCCTTTATGTTCCGTAGCATTGTTGGAACACTCATGTCGGTAAGATCCACTGTTTACATTTCTGTTGACTGTAGAACAAAATTTTTGATAAAATGAATTCATTCCAATGAAGCTCAAGTCAGTAGACATTCACAGCATGGTGCAAAGTTAATTTGTTGATTTCAGTCTTTTAAGTGAATTGGTTTTGAGATGCCTTCTTTTATGTTTTTATTGGAAACTAAATGCTCTTCTCACAGCAAATACACTCGTATCTCTCAACATGTCCCGTTTACTCTTGGCTGCTGCATTGTGGTGTCTAGCTATACAAGCCAGCTGTAACTTTTTGTTATCCATTACCCAGCACTGCCATCAGCATTGATGTACAGCTTGGTTCACCAAAAATGCCAGAGCTGATTGCTCCTTTGTCTATTTTTCCCACAGCCAGGCATGCGTTTTCCTGCTCTTGTTTGTTATGGAATACCCTTTCTGGTTTGCTGTGTGTATAAATGAATCCCAAATTGATTAGAATCAACAGAAATTCAGTTCTGTTATCTTAATTCTTTTCAGAATATATTGGACAAAGTTGTAAACATCATTTCTGAAAATTTGTCTTCTCTCTTGGTGACTATAGGAAAATAACATTTTTTTATTAGTTTATATCTTTATTTCTCTAAGGTTATGTGTGAGAAAACTTGGATGAGTCCTTATGCAACTTGGCTTAAATATGCTCATTTCTGGATTGTATTCAAAATACAAGATTTCCTCTATTTCTTTTAATTCTTGTTGCCTGTTTCCAGGCTTCTCCATTCACATTTACTGTATGATCATTTTACTCGCAGGGAAGTTTTCCCTTTAAAAAAAAAAAGGGGGGGGTTTTCATAAAATAAAAGTTGTGCAAATAATGAATATCACCAGGAGAGCCAATTTCTTTCAACTAAGCTTTAATGAAAGTTCAGGCTACTTAGTGTGAGCTATGATATGATGGTACAAACGAGACTTCAGACAGCTTTCTAAAGAATTAAAGCATTTTCTCACTTACTCTATTGTTGTTGCAAAGTGCCAGCAGGTTAATGGTAACAGAATTTTATAACATAGAGTGCACTGTCTACAGAGGACAGGGAACCACGTGACCTGGGATGTAGTATCTGTTTTCTGGTGTTAAATATCCACATGTACACTGTTCAGCATCACATAGTGTCAGGTGTAGGTGGTAGACCATACTGGAATATGACAGTATTTTGTTTCCAACAGTGGCTGTGACCAGATGTGTATTTGCTTGGCAAGTCTGGAGATAAGTTTCTGTTTATTTTAATTGCTTGTTGGTGGTTGTTGTTTTTTGTTTGTTTTGTTTTTGTTTTGTTTTGTTTTCCTAATTTATAATACTGGAGTACTATTAAAAATAATATTAATCAAGCCTAAAACAGCTTTCTAATTTATTTTTATATTAGATCCAGCCTGTTTTTAGCTACACTAGTATGAAAATTGTAACTATTACCAGCTCCCAGAAGGATATCTATAACTCAGTGCAGAATTCATTCTATTTATCCTATTTGGTCAATGCCTTTCAGAAAGGAGGTATCATAGTGACTGATTCTTCACATGTAGACACTATTTGACTATGAATTACAACCCCAGCCACTGCCATTTTGATTTTACTCTTGTCTTTCATTTCAGTGAACATTCCCACAACCTTTACCTCTTCCCCACACACAGCTAGGCACTCTGAAGCACAGTGTCAATCATTAGACACAAAAATATTCCAGTTATTTTAAAGCTGGAGTATTTGTCACAGGCTCAAAAGATATAGATCTAATGACTTACGAGGGGCTTAGCTTATAAACATGCACCTATGCTATTCTCAGGTCTTGGTATTATTATTATTTTTCTTATTCTTTTCATTCTCATACTTAAAACAGAAACACATTTTCTCCTATAAAATGCTGACAGTGTGTCTTGGTATCTCAAGGCAGAAAGGTGGCTTTCCCTCAGGCAGTGTGCTGGCAACTTTCACGTGGACACACATGGCTGAGCTGCCTCTAGGAACCCTTTCTTTCAATGCTTCCATAATTCATTATGTCTTAAAACAGCAATACTAACAAACATTAGATAAAGGAATATGAACTGAAACTCTTTGTGAGTGAACTTCATAAAAGTAACACAGATAACAGAAGAAGGTGTTTGGGGTCAAAATATGGGAGGGATTTGTTATGCAAGAATAAGAACCTGAAAAATAAGCTTGAAAAATTACTACATGCAATCATAGGGAAAATCTGTGCTTAAAATAATAAAGTTGAGATTGTTCTAACACTCGTTAACATACAGTTTCAAATTAGATCTTTAATAAATTACATATTATCATGAATAATTCACTGATTACAACCCTTTGCTACATCTTATTAAGCCATTCTCTACCCCACACAAAAACACTCTTAAATGAGCTACCAGGAGTATTTAAAGATATGTTCTAAGCCTAAAATATTCAGCAAAATGATCTTGGTTCCTAAAACTAATTTAGATTACACTAAAAACACAAATAAAAAATGCATTTCCAAGCTACCAATGGTAAAATTAATGAGAAACTATGCATTTTAGATGAAACGTTAAATCTCTTGTGCTCATGACAAACAAGAATTCGGCCCTTGTGAAGCTGCAGGAGGAACAAACATAAATGTAGCAGAAATAATTTTACTTGGGTTACTAACTACTTTTTTATTACTAGCTATGGTGTTCTGAGAGTTAGATCAGTTTATATTTAAGAAGTGCAGATTTTTAAAGCAAGCCAGAGTCCTGTGAGATGAAATGAATACAGCCATAGCTCCATCCTCAACCACTTAATGAACTGATAGAGGATATGACAACAGAATGATGAACTGAGATATAGAGACATTAGTAGTCCCTTTTCAATATTGGGCAAGAAATGATATAAATCCCTGTGGTAATTTTAAAATGGTCATTAATACGGTATGTTAAAGAAATCCATAAAAGAGAAGAACAGGATGCTCTCTCTCATAATATACTTGGTGAAAGACCAAAGAACATAAAAAACTGTAGGAGCTATGAATCTCCACATGTGCTTTTACTTCTGCAAGAGTCATTCTTTTAAGACATTTTGAATGCACATATAGCATATATGATGTAGATGACTTCAACTTGAACAGCTGTGTATCCTGCTTTCCTGTGTCAGCATTGTTTTGCACATGAACACATTTTAAGGTACAACAAGAACCACATCATGGTGCAATTGCAAAGTCTGAGCCCAACTTGAAAGCTGATGATGATGATTTATTTTATTGCAAGAGGAGTTGTTCTTCTCCTTCATTGTTTGACTGTGCAGAACATGACACTAAGATTTGACAGCCTCTAAGAGAGTTTTGCTCATCCATGGTGAGCTATGAAGTGATGAAAGATCACTTGTGTCTATCGAATGCATTTTTCCAGTATTGATGTGATACAGATTTCTTGTTAATGCCTTTGAAAATGGTAGTGGAAAAGCATCTAAAGATGCTTTATAACAAAACAAAGAAATTCATCTCAAATTGCTATATTTTGTGAAGTAGCATGAAAATGGCTACATGGAATAATTAGTACTACTGTTTCACTGGGCACTTATGGAAAGCACTGGTTAAATTATTTGCATTCTAAAGTACTGGATGAGCTTCTGTAGGATACTTTATAAATCCTTCATTATAACAACAAATTTGCTGTTAAATCTTAACTACAATTAAACAGTTTAATGAAAATCTCTCACTTGGTATTTGCAGACCAACACTGAAAACCAGAAGGTTTTTATATATATAAATATATATTTATTATGTAGCAATTAATACTTTAAAGAAAGAATATGAGTATTTCATACCTTTCACATCTGTGATACTTCACCATGGCTATGCTGAGCAAGTCTTACTATTGAGGACACTAGCCTTCTTAAGAGGAACTTAGATATATTAGATGCAGCAAATCATTATTTATAGTGGTGTAGCAACATTATATGATTATGATTTCATGTGTTTTTCTCTTTGTTAGTGTGGAAAGAAAAAAAGTTTAATCAAGAATTAATGTGATCTAGAAAATATAGTTTTACATGTATCTACAGAAATTAGCAATTTATGGGAAATAAAACTGGGATAGTGTGCTGCATTCTATCATCTGCAAAAACAACACTGGTCTTGCTCCGGTCCCTAGTGGAGTCCCCCAGGGCTCGGAACTGGGGCCAGTCCTCTTTAACATCTTCATCGATGATCTGGATGAGGGCATTGAGTGCACCCTCAGTAAGTTTGCAGACAACACCAACTTAGGTGCGTGTGTCGATCTGCTTGAGGGTAGGAAGGCTCTGCAGGAGGATCTGGATAGGCTGGACCAATGGGCCGAGGCCAACGGTATGAGGTTCAACAAGGCCAAGTGCCAGGTCCTGCACCTGGGGCACAACAACCTCAAACAGAGCTACAGGCTGGGAGATGTGTGGTTAGAAAGCTGCCTGGCAGAGAAGGACCTGGGAGTATTGGCTGATAGTTGGCTGAATATGAGCCAGTAGAGTGCTCAGGCGGCCAAGGAGGCCAACAGCATCCTGGCTTGCATAAGAAACAGTGTGGCCCACAGGTCCAGGGAAGTGATTGTCCTCCTGTACGCGGCTCTGGTGAGGCTGCACCTCAAGTACTGTGTTCAGTTTTGGGCCCCTCACTACAAGAAGGACATCGAGGTGCTTGAGCAAGTCCAGAGAAGGGCTACAAAGCTGGTGAAGGGTCTGGAGAACAAGTCTTATGAGGAGTGGCTGAGGGAGCTGGGACTATTTAGCCTGGAGAAGAGGAGGCTCAGGGGTGACCTTATTGCACTCTACAGGTACCTGAAAGGAGGCTGTAGCGAGGCGGCGGTTGGTCTATTCTCCCACGTGCCTGGTGACAGGACGAGGGGGAATGGGCTAAAGTTGCACCAGGGGAGGTTTAGGTTGGATATTAGGAAGAACTTATTTACTGAACAAGTTGTTAGTCACTGGAATAGGCTGCCCAGGGAAGTGGTTGAGTCACCATCCCTGGAGGTCTTTAAAAGACATTTAGATGTAGAGCTTAGGGATATGGTTTAGTGGAGGACTTGTTAGCGTTAGGTCAGAGGTTGGACTCGGTGATCTTGTAGGTCTCTTCCAACCTAGACTATTCTGTGATTCTGTGATTCTGCTATATCTTAAAAATGAAAGTTGAAAACAGGTCAGATATGAAGAAATTCCAAGCAGTAATTATGAAATGCAGACTTTGAAAACAAATTCTCATTTTTCCAGTGCAATAGCACATCTTATTGAGGTGAAGCTTCCAGTCATTAGATGAGCTGAAAGTTTAACACACTTTGACTTCACTCTGTACTAGTATCAAATGTGTTCATGCTGTATTTTTTGGTGTGTTTTCTTGCTTCTCACTTGACACAGAATTTATCTACTGATATACAGCCTGTATATATTACTTATATACTGTACTATAACACCAGCAAAGCATGAGACAATATTCTGTCTAATTGTTTTGATCAAATATGACATAGACTTTGTACTCATGCTAGACATATTTCTGGAAGTTATAGCTTTCACAGTACCTGCTTTCATTTATTTATTTATTTATTTATTTATTTTTGTAATCCTGTCTGTTTCAGACCCTAAAGAATGCAGCACAACCGTTTTGGTTTTCAACCTGTCAAGAGTTTGCACAAATGATTTGTCAAGAAAAAGTCTAATTATGTCTGGCTTAAGGCTTCCATGTTAAACAGGAACAATTGTGGTGACTTTGAAAGAACCGCCTCCTGGCACTTAAGCAAAATGTGAAAGCAGCATGATTGTCCTGCCTTGTTTCTTTCCATCAACACCCTGTGGTCAGAAAAAGAAACCACCAAATACTTCGCTTCCAGTTCTATCAGTTTCTTGTGACTGGCAGCACTGTGGCATTTGCCTTGTTCTGTGTGTGAGTCATACTGCTAGGGCAACAAGAGAGCCTGTTGAATACAAACTCTGAAACTAAGCAGACATCAAGCCAAGAGCTGTTACTGCAGCAATCAAGCAGATTAGTTTAAGTAATTCCAATGAGCATATTAAAGCTCAAAATGAATGGGGAGGTTTGAAAGAAAAGCATAAATCAGGTCAAGCGTAAGTGACCTGGCACTGTGAAGCACTTTATAAAACACACCTATTTTGCTATGACTATTTTTTTGATGATTCTGACATGTTAGCAACCACTTATCTTACTTTATTTGTCTATTTCAAAAATATTACCTACCTTTTCTTTCCAATAGAGTCTACAAACAACAACAAAACTGCTAATCTTTACTTAGGACCTGATCCAACTGATCATTCAGTGTTTTCATCACTAGTATCAGTGGAAGACTTCTAGAGACACTATGGCTATGTATTTTGAAGTAAAAGCCTGTAAAAACAATGCTGATACACAGCAAATAAGGAAATACATGGCAAAAATGATGACTGAAGAACTAACAAGTGATACTTAGACAAGTTGTCACCAAGCAGTAATGATATCAATACTTGGCTTCTGCATGATCTGAGCAGAACAATGAAGCTAATCATGATTAAAAAGATAACAAAAGTCTGTATTAGTCTCTCAATATCATGAGCTGGTTGCTGGTAACAGATACATAGATTTCCATGCAACAAAGTACTTTGGCCATAAAATTTAGTAACAGTCTTCATGACAGCAGCACTCTGTTACCTTCCTTCAGAGCAACTACCAGCTGAGTTTGTCTCTCATCAGGTGTGTTCCTGTGGATTTCTGCTGGTAGGTATCAGTCTATGCACTACCATGAGTGTGCATTATTATCTTATTTGCCTAATTCAAACATGGGAAATAATTCAAACAGCCTTCCCTTCAGTATTTCAAATCATCCTATGTACAACCTGGATATGAAGATGATGGCTTAGGTCCTGAGGGAAACTAGCTGTAGAGAGACTTGAGTTTTTGTTTGAGAACTATCTACTGGGTGTGCCTGTGGCGGTTTTACCGTGCTAGGCAGCTGAACACCACAACCGCTCTCTCACTCCCCCTCCTCAGATGAGGAGGGGAAGAAGTAAAGGAAAGAACAACTCACGGGCTGAGATAAGGATAATTTAATTAAAGGGAAATATATATATATATTAAGGAAATATTATTAATTAACAATTCAACTAAAGGGAAAAAGGGAAAGGAGAAAGGGGAAAGGGAGGGGGAAAGGGAACAACAAAACAAAACAAATAAAGGCAGACGTTTTTGCAATGAAAGCCCACCCCTCCCCTCTTCCTCCTTCTTCCACCTTTTATTGCTGAGTGTGACATCATATGGTATAGGATATCCCTTTGGTTGGTTTAGGTCAGCTGCCCTGGTGATATTTCTTTCTCACTTTTTGCCCACCCCCCAGGAGGATTGGAGAAAGTCCTGATGCTGTGCCAGCACTTCTCAGCAGCAGACACAACACTAGTGTGATACCACTGCTGTTCTAGCTACAAGTGCAGAGCATGGCACTGTATGGGCTGCTGCAGGGAAAGTTAACATCCCAGCCAGACCCAGTACAGTTCCCAAAATGCTTGTCTGGAGCTCTGTTGCGGGTGATATAGATGCAGGTGCATCAAGGCCAATCTTTTGCTTAGCTGCTCAGACTGAACCATCTCTAGTGGTTTTTTTTGTTTGTTTTTGTTTTTGTTTTTTTTTAGGAATCAGACAATTTGTAATCAAGAAGGGTGTCAACTTACAGTGCATAAACTTTTGTTTTGTTTTGTTTTGTTTTTTCAAACATTTTCTAATCAAGTATTATAACTGTGTAAAGTCCACTCTGAGACATTATAGAATGTATTTTGTGGATTGTGCTTTCACAACCTGATGTGTTCTGCACTAATTTTCCCAAGCAACAAAGCCCTTATGGATGAACTAGAAATAATTACGTTAGCATCAGACCTACTGGGATATTGGGGAAGCTACATACAGATTGACATGAAAATAAAAAGCATATGGTAGTGACTCAGGAGAATGCTGGCTTCTTGGAGAGCAAAGCATAAAAAGCCAAGGATTCATTCCTGCAGTGCTCATCTAGACAGGGAAGGACGGGTCAACAACAGTACAACTATCATGTAAAATTGTTTTGCCTTCTTGGAAGTTTGGTACATTGGCCAGGAACACATGGAGGGAGAACAAGGAAGCTCTTCTGCCTTTTAGAAAAGAAACTTAAGGCCACTGACATTAGAGAAATATAACTACTTTATCTTGCTAAAACTGATGAACCACAGGACTGTGGAAACAAATACACTTACCATATTCAACTAGCAATATCTAATAAAAAGCCAAGGTTTCAGTTATCAGAAACATTTTTCTAGCACTCATTGCCTTCATAAATTTCAGTAGCAAATAGTATCACAATTCTTAACAGAAAAGGATTCTTCAATTTCCAGGTGATTTTCAGCAAAAGCAATGTGGAAGAAGAAAATTCCCTTTATTTTTATCTAATTTACAGACAGTTTTTTTCTATGTGGTATTTTATCCACATACTTTAGTGAATATATGTATATATATATATTCAAACACCTTACTTTATAAAGGTTAGGAGTTTCTTCTCTACAATATCTTACATGACAATCATCAAAGCAGATGTACATGATTTTTTTTTCTCTCTTTCAAATGATTTAATTTTGAGCTTTTCTTTCTTTCTTTCCTTCTTCCTTCTTCCTTTTCCTTCCTTCCTTCCTTTCTTTTCCTTCTTTCTTTCCTTTCATTCTTTTCCTTCCTTCCTTCCTTTGTTGCCTCCACTTTGAACACTTAATTCAGATACACTCAGACCAGTAACTGTATTTTGAAGAGTATTTAGATGCTCCTGATTAGTTCAAATTGTTTCACTTGTCCCTTGATATATCTGAAAAACTAGGTAAAATAAACAATGGCAGTCCTAGGAAACAGGCAATTCTGCAGTTCTCAATCAGAATCAAGTAACTGTCCAGTTTACCTCATCTGCTTTTCTCTTCCCCATCTGCCTTTACCTCCACATTGGACAAAAGTCCCTGTTGTGGTTCAGGTCATAGTCCTACAAAATAATTTAGAGGTCTGTTTTAGCAATAGAAAAGACTGGTAGTGGATTCACCACTGCACAGAAGCTAGCAAGAATGAGAGAAAAATGTCACAGGACATAAAGCCTGATAATTGCTTTATGTAAAGAAAACCATAGCACGCTGTTTCTTCTCAAATGGTTATAGTGAGCATGGGAATATATATAGTATATATATAAATGTAATATTTATTATGAAGTATGGTTTGACTAATGGCTAATATGAAAAGGAAGAGAAAAAGAGTCGTAGTTATTCGTACTTTTTTTTTTCCTTTTTTTTTTTTTTTTTTTTAAAAAAAGTTAATCCTGATCTATGTCAAAATCCATGCTGCTTTGATTTTTTTTCTCTACTGCCATGTATCTCTGGAGCAGAAGGTTTGCATGCCTTTGGTGTATTCTGGTGACTGTACAATGTCCAGTAAAGTTGATCACAATAAAAGAAATTTATTCTAAACTTCAGAAATGTTAGAATATATATGTGACTGTATTATATTTCATGAACATGTTCTTTTACAATAAAATGTTATTAAACACAACTAGAATTATTTAGCCAGAGTGAAACAATGTCTGAAGAGATAAAAAATAAAATGTTATATTTGGTACTGTGAGTATCAGTGATAATCTGCACAGAAATGACCTGTTATTATATGCCTAAATGCAACAAGAAAGTTGTGGAAATTATGCTTGGATTCTTCATACTGCAAGATTTATGACCTGCTTTCAAGTCCAGTTTGCTCAGAATCTTCATTTGTGAGCCCTATGAAGCACATATGTCATCTTTTTACTAAAAACATGAAGCACAATATTCAAGTATTTGTATTACATATGGAACAAAACATGTCTCTTATCCTATCATTGCCTGTTGGCACCCTCATCCTTGGCTTACTTATGTAAAATGTGTAAAAACAGTGGAGTAAACAATAGCAAAAAAGACTTAACAGAAATGGGCCTAGTAAGTTTCAAAGTGCAGGTGTTTATCTTGGAAATGAAGTTATCTGAAAAAAACTCTTAGCAACTGAAAAGATAAATGATCTTACTTGAGAGCTTTCTAGCCATTTATCATTTAGATTATATTGGTCACTTTTCTGAGTGAAATGAACAACTCATGAGCATATGGTGCAGAGCCCTCAATTAAACAAGGAACTTAAGGGCTTGCATAGCTTTAAGAGTGTGAGTGAAGCAAAAGATAGAGGTGGCCTCTGACAAAATACACAATCTGATCATCCTTCTTTGTCCATGTGCATGATTAAGGCTGTAAGCAAAGGATGGTGTTTGAAGCTTTGAATCCCGTCTTACAGATGAATCAGCTATGTACCTGAGATATACACGTAAGTATTGTCTCTGTAAATTTATTCCCTATGCAATAAAGGAAAGGAGTTGCTCCAGATTTATACCAGAAAACTCAAGATTCTAGTTCTATTTAGATTTATTCATCTAAAAACATTTAAAATATCTGTTTTTGGTTTATTATTTTAACTATATATCAGAACAAGAGCTTGATGCTATCTTAGCTTATTTGAAACTGTATGAGATTAACTGATAAGTTATCATTATTATTAAAAGAAAATCAAATTCAAACTACCTTTTTTTTAATGTTAAGAAACTTCAGAACACACTGCTTCAAGAACTCTTCTCTTGCTGCTTTTAAGGAGGACTTATGGCTCTTCTAACAACATTACTCTGCTCTAGAAGAAGGAGAAATAAAAGGAGGAGGAAGGAAAGAAGGGGGAGTAGGGAGGGGAAAGGGTGAGAGAAAGGGGATGGGAGGGGAGGGATGGGGTGAGGAGGGAAGGAATACAGCATAAAAGCTCTCTGAATGGGTGAATGGTCCAGGCTTAGTCTGTGGTTTCCATTTTCAGCCCTGAAAGTTTAGTATCCTGTATAAAATTGTGTGGGGTGTCTGATACACTGTGATGGTTTTACCATACTGGGCAGCTGAACACCACAACCGCTCTCTCACTCCCCCTCCTCAGATGAGGAGGGGAAGAAGTAAAGGAAAGAACAACTCACGGGCTGAGATAAGGATAATTTAATTAAAGGGAAATATATATATATATATTAAAGAAATATTATTAATTAACAATTCAATTAAAGGGAAAAAGGGAAAAAGGGAAAGGGGAAAGGGAGGGGGAAAGGGAACAACAAAACAAAACAAATAAAGGCAGACGTTTTTGCAATGAAAGCCACCCCTCCCCTCTTCCTCCTTCTTCCACCTTTTATTGCTGAGAGTGACATCATATGGTATGGGATATCCCTTTGGTTGGTTTAGGTCAGCTGCCCTGGTGATATTTCTTTCTCACTTTTTGCCCACCCCCCAGGAGAATTGGAGAAAGTCCTGATGCTATGCCAGCACTTCTCAGCAGCAGACACAACACTAGTGTGATACCACTGCTGTTCTAGCTACAAGTGCAGAGCATGGCACTGTATGGGCTGCTGCAGGGAAAGTTAACATCCCAGCCAGACCCAGTACATACACCTAACAATTACATGACTGAAATCATCATGGTGGATTCTGCAACTTTCTGCAACTATCAAAAACATATTCAGAGAACAGAGTTGCAGGCCTTTAGTTGTATACAGTAGGTATGAGCTGGAATATTACTGCCATAGACAGTTAGATTGAGAAGCAGGAGAATCACAGAATTGTAAGGGTTGGAAGGGACCTCCAGAGATCATTGGGTCCAACCCCCCTGCCAAAGCAGTTTCCCTGAAAGAGACTTTATGCTTTGCTTTTGTAGTTTACAATGAATTTGAGCAGAGTTCTCTTGCTAGGACTCTATGACCAAGAAAGCTTTGCCTCAAAACATACTTTCCAGCATAGCTACTTTTCTTATCTAGCCCCCCAAATGTGGCCTTGGCTAAGCAACGTATTTCAAAAAGAAAACCAAGATTGATACATCCAGTAGTGCACTGGTGACAAATTTGTTCAAGTCTTAGAAATTCAAGACTGCTGATACCTGTTTCAAGTGATCCAATATCACTGGATTGGCCTTGTGGTCTGAATGCAGGGGTGCAGGCAAAGAGAAGCCTCTAATGTTAGCTGGGGATGGCTCAGCAAAATAATATCTCACCCTGCAGCATAACACACAGACATGCAATTATAGTTTTTTAATAATGGGTTGCAATGATACGGTGTTTCAGATAGCAAAACACAACAGTGTCACAGATTTGTCCTTTGGAGGGTGTTTGGTTCTAAGTGTTGCAAAACTCAGCTGCAGTTTTCCCATTGATTCCATTGTACAGGCTAGTGAGTTTTGCCTAAGGGGAAAAAAAAAAAAAAAATTAAATTAAAAAAAATTGTGTAACCATATGAAGATTTGAATATTTTTTTGTAATAATTTCGGTTTGTATGACATAGGGTTACATAAAGCCTTGAGATGTGGTAAAGCAAATACAAAGCTTAACCAAGTTCCAGGCAGGATAACAAAATCTGTGAAAAGCCTTGTTAATATCATTAAATCTGTAAAAAGCCTCATTAATTGCAGAATGGTTGAGGTTGAAAGGGACCTTTGCAGATCACGTAGTCCAACTGTCCTGCTTAATCAGGATCATGTCCAGGTAGTTTTTGAATATCTCCAGAGAAGGAGACTCCACAACCTCTCTAGGCAATCTGTTCCAATGATTTGTCACACTCACAGTAAAGAAGTTTTTACTCATATACAGATGGAATTTCCCGTGCTTCTGTTTGTGCCCATTGCTTCTTGTCCTATTGCTGGGCACCACCAAAAAGAGTCTGGCCCCATTGTATTGACACACTCCCTTAAGATATATTTTATCAAATAAAATACCCTCTTAGGTCTCTCTTCTCCAGGCTAAATGAAAGAAACAAAGAGAGTGAAGTTTACTGTCAAACTTTTTTTCACTCGAGTTCCTAAAGTGCATTCTATTTTTTTTTTTTTTTCTTTTTGATTGAAATCCATTGAGGGACCCCACAGAGGTCTATGAAAAACCTTCAGAATTTCATCCTGCTTGGGACAACTGATAATGAAAATAATTTCATTACCATAATTATATAATTACTTTTTCTCTGATGAATGTGAACATGCATGCATGATTGAAGGATGTCAGATAGACAAATCTACATCCTAGTTTCTTACATACATGAGACCGAGGGGAAAGAACATGAGTTTATTTAAATGTACTGTTATCTCCAGTTACTTCAGAGGAATCAAGGCTAATTTATACTAGCTAAATCTCTGTTTCCGTCAGTGTCAGAATATATCATACACCTGATTTATTCTTGAGTAGCCAATATATCCTCCATTGTTTTTGAAATAAAGAAGTGATGTATTTCCCTGGTCTCTTCAGCATTCTTCAAATAGATTCATTTCTTTCTCCTCAAACTTATTAGCTTTGGATATATCTAAATGTATCTTAATTCTCTTCTAACTATTCTCTAAATCTTGGCATTTTATCTTGGTGTATCTTTATGGAGATGCAACAAATTTCTTTATTAGCACCCATCCTCTCTGTAATTCGGTGAGAAAGAGAGGCATGCTTACACCTCCTTGCTTCCTCCATTGGGATACCACAGCCTACTGTAGGTGCTGAGATTATACTGTCCCTGAGCAAATAATTTTCAAAAGGATACAATTAGAAAGGCATATTCTGGTTTGTACACTTTCTTACCAAGACCCCAATATTATGTAGATGTCAGGCAGAACCTACATTATATATTTGCTTTCTCTCTGCAGGGCAACATCCTGACTACATTTCTTTTTCCTTAATAGTTTAGCCCTTTGGTATCAATAGCTTATGACAATATAAGAGAATAAAAGCTGATTCCTGCACAAGGCAAGCTTAGCTACAATACCCTCACCTTTGTGTAGATGTCCCTAAAGACTGCTCCATATTTAAGATATAGATGTTAAAAGAAGGTTTCTTAGCACGCTGCGTGTAATCCAGTGTTTTTCAGTTAGTGTTTTTCCTTGTCTTCAACACTCTATATTTGTGACTCCTGGAAATTTCAGTTCACTGCTTTACTGTCAGGTTAAATATTTCAAAGTAGAAAAAAATAAAATAAAATAAAATAAAATAAAATAAAATAAAAAAGCTATTTAAATGCATATGGAAGTTCACAGCAATAAAGGACAAATCAATTACTTTTTTTTTTTTTTTTTTTTTTTTAATGCTAATTCTTGTTACAGGTCTTAGGTTCTACCTAGCTTGCCCTGTTTGGATGACAAAGGAATTTTATACATCCCATTACTGAATATTAAGCGGAAAATAGTGCTGAGCAACCACATAAAATACCAGCCTGCAAAAACTTTCTTTGTGCCACCTTTTTTCTTCATACATATTGGGTTAAAATTCCCCTGCTTTCACTTTCTTTCAGTAATATTCTCTCATTTGCAGTACATTTGCAGTATCACACAATAGCAATCATTTAGATCTTTTTTTCATACTTAAGCCGCTTCATAGGCTTTGAATTTCTGCAGTTTTGTCCATCACTCTTTGTTGTAATTATCATGACGTACTTCTGAGTCTGATGTGGTTTCCTAGGAAAAGAACCTTATTGTTTTTCTTCTCAGGAAAGTGGGAGTTTCTTTTCTTAAAAGCTGGGAAATATCATACCTCTCTTATTACTTCTCAACACACTTGTGTTCTTATTGATGCAGAGAAATCTTAGTTTTGCCATCACTGGCAGCTGACCCACCATTTGCAGATTGACTGCATCCCTGGGTTAATACTGGGTATGTTAGAATAGTTCTGCTCCAGATAATTTCAGGACTTACTTCTATCTTGAGTTCATGTGAACTGTGTCATTGTTAGTGTGTGTGTGTGTGTTTTTTTTTTCCCCTATTAGTACCGAAGAATGATGTTCATACTATCCAAGTCATCATCCCTGGATTATCTGTTTTTTATGCTCATATCAACATAAGCTATATCTTTACACTGAGTTACTGAAGACACTTATTACTCTCTAGATAATTCAATTAAATTCCCCAAAGTATCTTTGGTATAGAATCTTATAAGAGCTTTCACATAATACCAACTGATACCTTCTTGTAACTTAGGAAATCATGGTAATATTGGAGGAATTTTGTGTCCTAATAATAATTCATTAAAAACATATGTATGCCTTCCTGTGGTAATTCCTTAAGGAAACATAAGAACAACAGGGTCATTAATTTCACTATTTCATCAATTTCAATCTGCATCTTCCTGGAAGACTTGGAAATTTTTGGAAGACTTCAACCTCCCCAGTGTAGAATGGAAGAAATAATTGTTGTGTTGTTCCTGAAACAACAGTTGATAGACTTCAGAATAATTTGAGCAAAGGAACCACAAAACAACAACTTAACTGAGTTGGCAATATTTTGGAATGGTTGGAGTAATGAGGAACAAAAAGCATAAAAACTTTTAATCAAAGAATCAAAGAACTATTGAGGTTGCAAGATGTCTTCTGAGATCATACAGTCCAACCCAACTACTCAAACAGGGTCAGTTCAAGCACTTTACCCAGGACCATGTCTAGTAGGGTTCTGAATGGCTCAAAGGATGGATACACCCCAGGCTCTCTAGGCAATCTTCAGTATTTGGCCACCTCAATTAGCATGACAGTGAAAAGTTTCTAGTAATTCAGCCAAAAAGTATTGAGTTTAAACTCATTATGAGGGAGAATTTAGGATATGAGTGTGATATCATAGAACTGGATTTATTGACCTAGAGAATCATTTCCATCCCTAACTTCCTCTTTCTTTCTGTCTATATCCTCATTTCTGAAGCAAAAGGACTTATTGATTGTTTTCCTTCCATTACTTTGTTAATCTGTTTTTGATACTTGGAGCTTCCCTTTTTCATTCACTCATTTTGTGAATGAATGAAATTCTGCGAAAGTTTTTCAGTGATAAGTTAATATGCAGTGACTCCTATTGCAACTTTCTTACTGTAACTGCACGGCACAGTGTCAGTCTTAATATATGTGGGACTTCAGTGATTTCCTGTTAAGTAAATTTTTGGCACTTTAATTAATCTTTTCCTAAAGTTTATGTTTTCCAGTGTTTAGATAAAAAGTAGAGGTGAAAGACTCTGTAGTAAGAGAACTTTCATGAAATTAGCTAGCAGTTAAATAAACAGTCTCATCTGTACTTTCTCAGATGAAATAAACCTTAATTAAACTAGAATAGCATCTGGGCTTCTATTGCATATCTGATAAGGCAAAAAGAAGCCCCCTGAGAAGTTATAGACTTCAGGACAATGCACATAGGGTAAGGCCTTTCTCTTTAATCCACTTCAGCAGCTTTAGTTTAGGATTCTGCCAAAAGACAAGCTATCCTTTCATAACAAGCTGTGGATTTCTTCTATTTCAATATTTCTGGTATACAAACATTCCCCAGAGTGTGTACCGCTTGCTGATAAGCCACCTTAAACAAGAATGTAATGTCCAGTAAGTTCTCATGTCCAGTAATTTCTGCTATTCTGTCCATGTAGCCTAACCTCAGATCTGGGAACAGTCATTTGCCTAGAACCCTGGACATTTGCCTGCAGCCTCACCACACTGTAATTAAAAATGTATTATCTTTATTATGAATATATGAAGGCATGTGCATCTATATGCACATCTTCCAGACAAAGATTGGCAGTATCTTTAGTGAGGAATATAAGGATCATAAAAATGTGGAAGCATGTTGCAAGGAAGGAGTACAGATGCAAGAACCTAGTATGAGAATAATAAAAATTATACTTTGGTAGTAGTAACATTGAGGAAATACGAAACAAACTAGTTAACTTTTTGCTTTCAGATAATCACATTATCTTTCTTAGTGCATCTGTAGCCTTCTAGCATCCCTCCAAACTTTCAATTTTGTTACCCTGATATCTCTCAAACCCTGTGGGCATTCCTATATTTCTTCCCTTTCTCAAATGGCTGTGTTGTATTTGAAATTTTTTAAAAGATCTTAGACTTTGACAACAGACTTCCACTTCTGAAAAAATTTCAAGCTTTCTTCCTTTCTACCTGTGCATGTATACAGTATCTAGTGAAAATAAATACATAAATAAAGCAGACAGTCCTTCAACATTGACACATTGCTTTGAAAAATAAGACAGGTGTGACTATCTGAAGACAAAGCAATGAGCATTTGCTATACTTTGGAGGACGGATGCTGGATCTGTAGACCTATATTTTATCCAAGTAGCATCAAAGAGCTTGAGAACGTATTATTATGCTTTTATACACAAAGTGGCAGTGGTTCAATCTTTCCCATCTATTTTTAATTACCCCAAAAAATTAACAAGTACCAAGCCTGTAAATTGGAGTGCCTTGCTTAGTATTTTCTTCTTTGGTCCTCAAGATAAAGGCCAAGCTCTGCACTTTTGAAAAGCAAATGAAAGAAATGGAAATACCTTCCCTTTCCAAAGATCTGCAGATTTTAAAGGACACTGGGATTTAAAAAAAAAAAAAAAAAAAAAAAAAAAAAAGAAAAAATCCTCAAAGCTGTCTGCATGGTGGCTAAATAAGATTAGGTAAAACACATCTTTTCCAATGCATACATGGAATATAAAACATCTTAATCCTCTCCAATAGGGTACCATAAGCAGTTACTATGCCGAAGAAACTTGCATATAGTAAGCAGGCCAACAAATACATCCCTGTTGGTCAGACTTTTTTACCCTAAATCTGTGCTTCTGGACTCCTAAAGGAACAGCACAAGACCACTTGTAGCAGAATTAATAAAGAAAGATAGCTTTACTCTTTATTCTATTAAAATTAAATTACACAAGTGACTGCAACAAATAGATGTTTGTTATTAAAATGTGAATTTGGATATAGACTCTCTTTATCATATGAATATGATTTTTTATTTTATTTTTTTTTACCAGGCTAGCTACAGTAACAAGTTTTTTGTAGTTGTTGTTTGTTTTTGTTTGTTTGTTTGTTTGTTTGTTTTAAATTCCAAAGCCTCCGATGATGTAACCACTAAAGCTTTTCTGAAGTAAAGGAACCTGGCCAAACCTCTTCCCAAATATGCCTGTCTTCCTATCAGCTGAATTAACAGAGAGCTAAATCCCTTCACTGCAAGCTACCACTGTTAGTTCCCAGTGAGTACATCATTTACATGTATCACCCTGCTCTTTCTTTTATTGTGTTCTTGTTTTGGTTCACTGTTCCCCTTAATTTGAAATGCCAGTTTCCCTTGCTGTACATTTGGAGGTATTTGGTAGCAGGACAGAAAAGGCTTGTTATTGAAGATGAATTAACCTAACAAAGAGAGAGAAAAAAAAAAAAAAAAAAATCAGAGCCCCACACAGAGCCATTAAACTTCAACCACAGTTTCAATATTTAAACGGCATAAACATAAAGAAGCATAATGTTTCTTTAATTCATGGCCATTTGTTTTGCTATTTTTTACTATGTATATCATACAACTGTATCTATAGAGTAGATATATTTGATAGATCAAGTTATTGAAACTGTATAAAATATGCTATGCATAGAGAAATATTGCATCACAGCTAATTCTGCTTCATATTTCTAACTAGAAATAACTTCTTTTATACCTGAAAGTGCTGTTATTGTCAGTGCAAGGACACATCTACTGTACTTACAGCGCAAGGCTAAAATTGAACAGATTCCACATATACAGTACAGTATTTGTTTCTTCAAAACCCAGTGGGATTTCAAGTCACCAAGCATTTATTATGCTGAAACAGTCCTTTAAAATGGATTATTTTGAAAGCTTACAAGGAAGAGCTCCTCCATCTCTATTAGCAAGCTGTGGACTGGTTCCCTTTGTAAGAATCTGCAGGGGATGGAAATACTTGGCATCACACTGCACTTTGCTCAGGAAAATGTTCAATATCTTAGTACAAAATACAATAAGAGAGCTCTTTACCATGGTGTCTATCACAATATCTGTTCAGAACCGCCAAAAAAACAAGAGTCTTACAACAGAGATAACAAAATAGCCAGGAAGACAAAAATCTACTCAATGCTTGATTTAGAGAATTTCTGTGGGAATCTGTGGTTCATGCTTGAGGGTACAATGCTTCTTGTTTAACATACTTAATGTCCATTGACTGTTCCCTGCACCAGTACAGTTACACACATATTGTACACAGAAATGGGACACAAACACTGTGGATTACCACCTACGGTTTTATTAACTGAAGAATAGATGAGGGGAGAAATATAATAAAGGCTTATGCTAGCCCACATGAATAGACTTTTTAGGAGCAGTGAGGCAAAATGAGATGCCTTTGCATTCTAAGGTGTTATAGAAACTTAATGTATTCTGGAAATAGGAAGGTGACAATTTTCATTAGGGATTGGTTTTGTTTTCTCAAGATTAAAAATCAAAAGGAGGCAAATCTTTTAATCGTCTCATAAACCAAGCTCTTTCTAAGGCTTAATATAACTGATCTGAGACACACCATCTTCAGTGCAGCAATATTAAAAAACAAACAAACAACAACAACAAAAAAAACGCTCTAATTCATCTCCCTGTGTTTAAAACTTTGTAGTAACAATATTCTGGAGTGGAATCAAATGGAAAGAAAATTGTCTCAGGGTTAAATTAAAAAATAAAATCTCAATATCACTTGTTAGGATTGTGCAGAAAGACCTTGAAATATTCTCATTTGATTTTTCAGATCCTCAGAAAATAGATGAGATGGAAACTAGTGCTGATACATAATGACTGATGTTTGAATATGTATCTATATCCTTTTTTTTTTTTTTTTTTTTTTTTTTTTTTCTTGAGGCGTTGGAATCATAGTCCCTTCAGGCTCATAGTCCATACTATGTTCTTCAGTCTTATGAAAACACAGCTGAACCAATCATGGGTTCATCACATAATTTCTGAAGCCTTCACTACTTTGGTATTCAGAATGAAACATTTTCTCAAGGAAATAATGCTTGTCTTCACCCTTCTCTAGTGTAGAGTATTAGAACTAATATTCAATTCAAACAATGACTTACACCAGCTGAGGTGGTAGGCATTCTTACATTAGAAGTCAGATGAGAGAGAATGTAGCATATTTTCTTCATGATCATATTCTGAATAGATGAGTCGTTCCAACTGACAATAAATAAACAAATGGCAGATCAAGAGCTAGCTTGTACAAACTGTCTGGTATGACCAGAGAGCTAGCTTGTACAGACTGGTATGACCAGCGAGGGTAGAAGGCATGAATGTACAGAATCCCACTTTTGACTGAATGAGCCATTAGTAATTTAAATAAGTACAATAAAAATACTTTCAAATAGTAATCTAATTTTTGTTAAAAGCAGTTAATTACAGAAACATTTCACCCTCTTCCCTTCCCTCTCCCCCCTTACTTGTTATTCTTTCAGTTTTCAGTCTAAAGCTTTGAAGTCACTGCGATAGCTTTAGATTTGAATTCTCTGAAGTTTACTACATAAAGAGTATTATATTAGAAAAGACAAACGTTTATGAATCTCCAGTTCTTCCACACAAAAATACGTTTGCTGTGAAACTTTAAAACAAAACAAAACAAAAAAAGATACAAACTTATTCTTTTGTTTTAACAAGAGGATTCCATTACCGCCCTTATATCTTTGAGGATTACTTGGCTTGCTGGGTGAGAACAACTTTGTTCATGCCATTTGACCAAGACCAGGTATTTTAAAATTTTTAAATTAAGTATTTAAATTCTTTTCTTTTTACAAATGAATCTTTTTGGATATCCTAGTCTTCTGACCTTGATCACCAACTATTTGAAATACCAAAACAGAATGCTATTTATTTAATCCCTTTTATTGAACAAACCTATGTTCTCATCTCTTGTGAATATTAGCCACAGAGGGTAACACACTTGAATCATGAAAGAGGAAAAGAACATTCTTGCCCATTCGAAGAGCTTTATAATCACCTGAAAACACTTTATCCTTACATAGTTTCGAGAACAGGAAAGAGGTCCTTTTCACCCTATTGTGCTTTAAATGTCGGTTAGAGTTCAATGTGACAGTCTGTGAGGCTACTTTCTCTTCTCACAGTCAAATTTATTGAATAACTATCTCATTCACTAGGACTTCCCTTATTCTTTCTTAATTTTAACCTTGGCAGTTTTTAGTTCATTTTATGAATCTCAGCATGACCTCTAAACCTGTTTATTTTCTGATTAAAAACATTGTTTACAATGAAGTAGTCCCATCTAGATAAGAGCATTTTATTTAATTTTTTAATTTAATAAAGTTCTCATCCCATGGTAAATATTTTTGCAGGCTGTACTTGTAATACTGTAATTTCAAAATAATTCTGGTTAGTACTATTTAAAAACATCATACAGGTATGTATCAGATACAAAATGATTTATCTGTTGCTATATTTAAAGAATAACAGAATCACAGAAAAGTCTAGGTTAGAAGAGACCTACAAGATCACCGAGTCCAACCTCTGACCTAACGCTAACAAATCATCCCCTAAACCATATCCCTAAGCTCTACATCTAAACGGCTTTTAAAGACCTCCAGGGATGGTGACTCAACCACTTCCCTGGGCAGCCTATTCCAGTGACTAACAACTCGTTCAGTAAATAAGTTCTTCCTAATATCCAACCTAAACCTCCCCTGGTGCAACTTTATCCCATTCCCCCTCGTCCTGTCACCAGGCACGTGGGAGAACAGACCAACCACCACCTCACTACAGCCTCCTTTCAGGTACCTGTAGAGTGCAATAAGGTCACCCCTGAGCCTCCTCTTCTCCAGGCTAAATAGTCCCAGCTCCCTCAGCCACTCCTCATAAGACTTGTTCTCCAGACCCTTCACCAGCTTTGTAGCCCTTCTCTGGACTTGCTCAAGCACCTCGATGTCCTTCTTGTAGTGAGGGGCCCAAAACTGAACACAGTACTCGAGGTGCAGCCTCACCAGAGCCGAGTACAGGGGGACAATCACATCCCTGGACCTGCGGGCCACACTGTTTCTTATGCAAGCCAGGATGCTATTAGCCTTCTTGGCCGCCTGAGCACACTGCTGGCTCATATTCAGCCAACTGTCAAACAAAACTCCCAGGTCCCTCTCTGCCAGGCAGCTTTCTAACCACACATCTCCCAGCCTTTAGCTCTCTTCGGGGTTGTTGTGACCCAGGTGCAGAACCCGGCACTTGGCCTTGTTGAACCTCATACCGTTGGCCTCAGCCCATTGGTCCAGCCTATCCAGATCTTCTTGCAGAGCCTTCCTACCCTCAAGCAGGTCGACACACGCACCTAACTTGTCGTCTGCAAACTTACTGAGGGTGCACTCGATCCCCTCATCCAGATCATCGATGAAGAAGTTAAAGAGGACTGGTCCCAGTTCTGAGCCCTGGGGGACTACACTAGTGACTGGCCTCCAACTGGATTTGACTCCATTCACTAAGACTCTCTGGGCCCGGCCATCCAGCCAGTTCTTAACCCAACAAAGCATGCGCCAGTCCAAGCCATGGGCAGCCAGTTTCCTGAGGAGAATGCTGTGGGGAACGGTGTCAAATGCCTTACTGAAGTCAAGGTAGACCACATCCACAGCCTTTCCCTCATCCACTAAGCGTGTCACCTTGTCATAGAAGGAGATCAGGATCATCAAGCAGAACCTACCCTTCATAAACCCATGCTGACTAGGCCTGATCGCCTGCTTGCCCTGCAACTGCCGCATGATGACGCCCAGGATAATCCGCTCCATGAGCTTCCCTGGCACTGATGTTAAACTAACAGGCCTGTAGTTCCCCGGGTCTACCCTCCGGCCCTTCTTGTAGATGGGCGTCACGTTTGCTATCCGCCAGTCAAATGGGACCTCCCCCGATAGCCAGGACTGCCGATAAATGATGGAAAGAGGCTTGGCCAGCTCTTCCACCAGTTCTCGCAGTACCCTCGGGTGGATCCCATCCGGCCCCATTGACTTGCATACATCCAAATGCTGTAGCAGGTCGCCAACCATTTCCTCGTGGATTGTGGGGGCCACATTCTGCTCCCATCCCCTTCCACCAGCTCAGGGTACTAATTACTTATGTGGATATAATATTGTCCTGTACTTTAGTCATAAATGTGGGAGTTGGAAAGTCTATATCTTGGTCCTGCAAATGTCCGTGTTCACAGTCCATTGTCCCTAAATACAGTGATTTTTTCCATGGAAATTAAAGTAGCAGCCCCTAGCAAAAAGTATATACTTCTATGCTCATGTTGACAGGATTTTGTGAATTAATGTGACATTTAAATATGCTAAGAATTTATGAATCTCTCTATACTATGAAAACATTAGCTCTTTGTAGCTATAATAAAACACAACTAGGATCCAGTTTGAAATATACAAAAAATATCAACTAAATAAAGTTTTTTGTGTAATTACTGAATTAATTTAGCTTTTAACTGTCATGTGTTACTTCGGTGAAGATTTAATGAATGATATGAGCCTTTAAGTTTTCTGTTAAGATTTACAATGCTTTCCTTTGGAAGTGCCAGTCAAATGAATGGGTACATTTCCTTATTTGCCAAGAGCCCAGTAATCTGTTGATATGAACGTGACTAGCACAAACACTACATTAGTGATCAAGAACATTGTCAGTGGAAAAGGGAGTATTCCCTAAGAATTTGCTTTTCTCAAATCAGAATTTTCTCAATCCATATTTCTTGTAGAATAATTTAATTGGAAAAATGTACATATATTAGCCTTCATCGAGTAAGTCATTGTGATTTGGGAAGAACTAGTTTTTGTAAGCTATTTTAGTTTATTTATTTTTTCAGTGTTGTAGGTGAGCAGAAAACAAAATTAACAGAATTAAAATTGTTTAGCCAAAACACGTGAGAACTTGTGGAGTTGTGTGTCATGTGATCTCTACATCCATGATTAGGGCTGTGATGTGCCTCATCATCTTGCATATTACAAAGTCCAGGTCTTCACTCCTGCACTTGCAACTGTGAAACAAAATAGTGCGTCATCTGCATCTTTTATCTTTGCTCTCCTTTTGATGACAGTTTGGAGATAATAGAGTACACAACATAATAATAGGAAAGCAAGGAGCCTTCTGCAGACACAAATTACATCTGATGTTTGTTCTGCAAGAACAAACTCTGCTCTACCTATAACCCTCTGTAAGTATTGTGTTGTTGCATGGCATTTTCATTTGTGTAATTTTATCAAATTACTTGATTTCTATCTTTCCGTACTGTGTAG
Organism: Nettapus auritus; assembly: GCA_011076525.1. Classification (NCBI taxonomy): domain Eukaryota; kingdom Metazoa; phylum Chordata; class Aves; order Anseriformes; family Anatidae; genus Nettapus; species Nettapus auritus. Next base: position 92,920,907 of record CM021766.1, on the reverse strand, counting down.
GAGCTCTCAAAAGTTTATTTTCCCCTTTTTCACACATCAATACATAATCCTGCTACAGAACTTAGAAAGCTAGACACATTAATATTTCATAATTTTTATATATTAAAAGGGCAGGAGGTACTTCAAGCAAAATTTCAAGCAGTGTCTTGAAAAAGGAATCATTTAGTCCTGTGTTATACAAGAGGATTAGTCAATTACTATACATCTTTCTTTTCCTAAAATCTATGATTCAATAAACTATGTAGTCAGTCCTATGTTTGCAGTGATCTGAACATAGATATAAAAAATTTTTAAAAATGGCAAGGAATGTATATACCATAAAAATACATCAGGAAGAGGTTCTTCTCTGTGAGGGTGGTTGTACACTGGAACAGGCTCCCCAGGGAAGTCGTCACTGCACCAAACCTGTCGGAATTTAACAAGCGTTTGGACTGTGCTCTTAGTCACATGATCTAAAATTTTGGGTAGACCTGTGTGGTGCCAGGAGCTGGACTCAATGATCCTTATGGGTCCCTTCCAACTCAGGATATTCTATGATTCTATGATTCTAATAATAAGAGGGTTATTTGTCTCATGCTTTTCACCTCAGCATTCAATGAAATAAAACCTTCCTTTTTGAATGTCTCTGTAACTGCCTCAGAATTCAAGCTGACACTAAGTTTTGCTGATGGTACATGATATTGTCCCAACATTTTAAGTAGCCATACAGAAAAGGATATAAACCTGTGTAGTATCAATACCTGACAGATACGCTGTTTCTGTATGATTGTGTTCATCCCTTGCAGCTGAGGATTCACACCATTTATGAATAAGCAAAGATACACTTATTTTTGCTTAAATAAAATGTGTTTTTCTGACAAATTACAACTGCAAACATCACAAACTGTAACCTGCTGTAACCCTGCTGTGGGTCTCATGTTGGATTATACCTCTGCAGTGATACATAATGCTGAGGTATAATTGACAGTTGTAGATCATACATATGTTGTTCACAAACAAGGTCTACAAAAAATATTTTCTTGTTATGTGAAAATAAGAGTCTTCGTGATGATCTCAGGATCTTTTTTTCCAAGGATCTTTGGACACAGTGTCACAGAGAGCAGGAAAGCTTATATCTCCTTTTCTCCTATTTTCAGTTTTGTGGCATACAAAAGCTAAAGGTTACAACCATTGTAATGATGCCTGAAATGCTAATACTTCAGTTTCTCATCCAGAGAGAGGAATTCCAGTGTTTGGGAGACTGTTCCCCTGGAATTATTTCCATCTATGTCACGCTGAACTACCTGACCAACTTGTGAATGCTGGGCATAATGCCACCACAACAGATGGGCATGGATGCAGCCAGCCAAAAAAAATCATGTACAAATATCAAATGTGAGAAATGAGGGCAAGACTCCAAAGAAAAAAAAAAAAAAAAAAAAAAAAAAAAAAAAAAAAACAAGTGTCACTCTTCATCTGATACAGCTTTCATTCAAAGACAGTTCATCACTAGAATCTTGGCAGATTAACTAAAAGAAAGGATGCTCAAACGGTGTAATAAGAAATGCATCCCACTGTACCAGGTAGAAACATGACAGTAATCAATGGAGTAGTCTACGGTCTCGTCTTCCACCAGTTCCATCAATAAACTGACAAAAACTAGCATAACAAATTTACAGATCTAAACTCTATATCCTCATCTGTCTTTCACCTTTACAATGCCATATATAGAGACACAAACATCTAAAAGCTGGATACAAGTTAATGAACAGAGGAGTGGAGGTGAATCAGAGGGCTTTGGGCAACTTGATCTAGTGGAAGGTATCCCTGCTAATATCAGGTGGGTTAGAAATAGATGATCTTTAAAGGTCTCTTCCAACCCAAACTAATTTATGATTCTATTAATCCCATCCTGCATTAGAGTACTCCTGGACACCTGCAATTTCTGGACACGTGCAGTTTATTACTGATTTGTGGAAATTAGATTTATGAAGGATCTTATTAACCTTGTGAAGAGGTTAGCACCTTAGTTCACAGCTTCTCAAGTATACACATTTCCAGTCTCTAAGCTGGCCTTTTCCTAAACAGCACTTTATAGAGTTAAACACTGAAGACATTTCAAGGTTTATAGAGCAAAAGAATGAGCAATGCTTACGCGTGCTCTTCTTTCTGATTAGTCTCCACTTAGACATCCCCCAAAGAGCAATAACTTTCTATCAGATGCTGTGTATAATTGGTAAGGTCTTTAAAAATCACAGCCTTTATATGCAATACCACACTTTAATATAAATATATTTTTTTTACAAATGATGATCACAATAAAAATGCACAGCCATGAAAAATAGAAAACTTTAAAAAAATAACAACAAAAAACTGTATTCATTTTGAAAGAGAAAGTGAAGGTGACAAGTGCAACTAAATCCACCCCCATAACTCCCAGAAGAGCAGTCTGCCTACCCAAACTTTGTTTTCTTTCCAAGACCCTATATGTAGCAATTCCATTGACTTGTGCGTTTTGCATTACTGTTGTTGTTTGTTTTGTTTATTTGTTTTTAAGCATTTTCCTTATCAAAATATGAGATTGGTGTATAGCTCTTATGACATAAGGAAGGAAGAAAGGGTGTAAATCTTTAAATAAGCAGGTTCTAAAGCATAAATTTACAGAACAACCTGTTTTAGTATTTGCTCTTATCTACAGTGCAACTGCAATTAGACCCATGGTGATACTGAGATTGTGTTGAGCTCCACTAAAGTCAATACAACTTCATGTGGGAGCATAGGTCCCCTCTCCACCCACAGTTCTTTCTCAAATATTAAGGTCTGAAGGTGAAAAGACCAGGTCAGAACTATGTAATAGCTATTATTAAAAATGACCTCTGCAAAGTTCACAGTTGTTGTGAAGTTCAGCAGCAGATTAATGAAGCACAATGCACAAGACCCCTATGCCTCATTCACAGCCTGAATTACAAAATCACATCTATTGATGGAGGGTCTGGTACAAGAAGAATCACAATGTCTGTTGATGCTGAAGCTATGAGGGTGTTAGCTGGGGTCTATAGACTTGCCTTGAAACAGACACTTGTAAACTGTCTAACCAGCTTTGTGGAGCCTATTCCTAGTGAATAATTCATATGAAATATTTTTTATAAATACATATTTTAGTTTACATACATTTATTATTTAAAATTCTTATTCTTTTGAAATTAATTTTCTTACTTAAACTGTGAATGATATTGCATATTCAGAATTAGTCCTAATGGACCCGTTAAGCTGTTTCTGTCTGGGAGGATTAAAACTGTTATGAATAAGTTTCTGTTTTAATTGCCTACAGAATGCAAAAAAATACTTTTTTCTTCTGTCAAACAGTGATGTTACAATCAGCTTTCTGCAGACATAACTACTTAACTCAACCATGGTCAATTTACAAATAGTTTTAAAAAGATCAAATCCAAGTGACTTCTTTCAAGTAAGATTTTTTTTTTTAATATTTACTCAAAAAAAACTTGAAATTTTAACCTCTATTTTCTTCAATACTTGACATATGCCAGCAGAAAAATCGGGAATTGTTAAAAACCTTGTTAAATTTTATTATAATTGCTAAAAACCATTTCTCTGTATTAAAATGTGAATTACCTAATGTGCACCTCCTGAAACATCTGAAAAAAATATTTTGCATTCTTAAAATTATGTTATTTCTGTCTTCTTTTTCCTTCTAATGTAACTGTGAAATGCCTGTGCAAGTTTATTCCCTACATATGGGTTCCTCAGCTTGTTTTTTATCATTGTATTTATTTAATTTTGGTTTTACATAAAGATAAAACTTTTATAGGTACATATTAAGACAGAAGTACCTCACTTTTTTATATGTGTATGTACACAAAAGCACTCACACACAGACTATAGAAGTTGCTTTCCATAGTGTATATAATAAAAATCGTGACTTTTCACTCTTTCTTCCTTCACTGCATATTGGGTCTCCCCACATTGTTTCTCTCTCCTCAGTTCTGCACTAGATTTTTCTTTCTTTCTACTCTCTTTTTTTTTATTAATCTTTATTTTTTCCATTTCACCTGAATTCAGCATAGGCACAGTGATTTATAAATTCAGATTTAACTTTCAAAGTATTCCTGACCAAATTTCTTTAGCCTCAGGCCAAATGCATGCGTAACTTTGGTGGATGAGAGTGGATGTATTCAATAAAACAGATCATTCTTTTTTCTTCATACCAAATTTCAGTGAATTATTTCAAAAATGAGAAGCACTGGGTGAAACTAAAAAAAAAGATGCAGTTGTGTTGCACTGTAATTCTTATATACTTTGACTGCTGGTGAAAATCCAGGCTAATCAGGAGACAATATTTCTTAATGGATGATATTCAGGCATGATTCCTAGCCAGACGTGGTTTCTGCAATAGAATTAATGATGGAACTATCAAATTATTTTATATAGGATCTGTCATTTGTAAGCTGTTTAAAGTATACTTAAAGTCATCACTGTGGCAAGAGACTATATACCATAGGTCTCTACATCCTTAATGAGGAAGGATTTATTTTTCTGTTAAAAATAAATTGAAAAGGGGGCAGTGTGCTTTAATTAAATAAAACATGATAGAGATTTTTTTTTTCTTGGTCTCTGCAGTAAAACACACAGTGACAAAACCATGTGTGCGTGTCTTGTTTCCCCCTCCAGATTCCAGTGCTAGCAAAAGATTTTGCCCTTGATCATGCGGTTTTAGACATGAAAGGCTTCAAATCTATCCAAGCTCAAGCTGAACACAGAATGCTAATTTGGGTTCGCATGAGGAGCTGGACAAGCAAAGTCTTTTATTTTAAATTGTTAAAAATGCACTCTTTTTGAGGTCCTTTTTCCAACTATGTGGTTCTAGAGCACATAAAACTGGCTTGCTGATACATTATGAAAGAATAAATAAATTCTATAAAACATTTATTTGACACTAACATGCTTCTCTTTATTTGAAATTTAAAATGTTATCTAATTTAGAAAAGTATATGCTTTTATATATATAAATTACATTTTGTATCCTATTGTATCCTATTTTATCCTGTTTTAGTATTTGCTCTTATCTACAGTGCAACTGCAATTAGACCCATGGTGATACTGAGATTGTGTTGAGCTCCACTAAAGTCAATACAACTTCATGTGGGAGCATAGGTCCCCTCTCCACCCACAGTTAACAATTATATTGTTAAATAATTTTAAACAGAAAAATACATATGAAAAAATATTAAAGTTTTAAAATCAAAATACAATGTGACAAACCAGAACATGACACATCCCCAAAATACACGAGACTGGAAAGGGGTATTTTGGAGAACACTGATGAAGAGAACAAAGGAGGCATTCACTAAATTAATAATTTTATAAGGAATTATATGGAGTCTATAAGAAACTCCAAAGTGATGCATTAAATGTGTGCTATATGATGCAAAGGTGTGTTGTGATAAGTTTGGTATGGTGATTAAAAAAAAAAAAAAAAAATTAATTACAAAGCAGTGTCAGGTAAATCCTTCTGAATATAAAAATGTCATAATTTCAAGTTCACTCTCTGGGGATGTGCTACAAGCAGTTGCTTCATATCTCACTGGAACACAAAGATTCTATCTGTTTTAAATGTTTCAAAACTACTAAGTTTGTAAGACACAAAAAATTAACTTACTATTGACTCATCCATTAACGTTGCTCATTATTGCCACTGAACAGTTGCAATTATATTTGCAGAGAAGAAAAATGAGAGAAGAGATGAAGAGCTAAGAGAATTATTACTGCTGTTACTAGAAACCACATCTAACTAGCGACTGGCTGACATTTCTCTGTCACATAGAAGAGTTATCTCAACTCTTTAGACTGCTGACGTCTAAATCTGGCTAGGAAAATCTACTTCTGAAACCACCTATTTCAGTTTAAGTGGTCAGAAGCAAGGCTCTTTAATGCAACTGTAATTGCTCTTGCTGTCTGAAGTTGTTGTCATTGGAACCAAAATAGTTTTCTAACAGAAATATTCTGTAGCTCTTAGATGTATATGGGAATGAATGAATGAACAGAATTCCAGTCCACTGAAAACAACAAATAATGAAGGTGAGAACTGGATCTCTGCCCTTCCTGAGTTTTTGTTTGTTTGTTTGTTGTGCAGTTTATGAAGTTTAATGTTTTTGAAATATTTTAATTTTTTCTCTTTTCTGGAAACCGGATTAACAGGAATGTAGAATTGAGGAATTATTACCTAACAGTAAAGATAAACTATCTGTCCTCATCTGACCAGTAAGAAAACACAGGTACAATCAGAATCAGAAACAAAAAATCTCAGTATCCCATGTACAACTTTTTCCTGCAGCATTTTGTTATTAGAAGAAAAGAAAATAAGTCAATGTAACCTGAAGAATGGCATTATGCAGTGGCTTTCAATGTAAATCATAGAATCATAGAATATCATGAGTTGGAAGGGACCCACAAGGACCATCAAGTCCAGCTCTTGGCTCCACACAGGTCTACCCAAAAATTCAGACCATATGACTGAGAGCACATTCCAAATGTTTCTTAAACTCTAAAAGGCTTAGTGCCATGATTACATACCTGAAGATCCTGTTCCAGTGTACAACAATCCTCTGGGTAGAGAACCTCTTCCTGATATCCAACTTGAACCTCCCCTGTTGAAGCTTGGCACCATTCCCTCAGGCACAGAAGAGAGCAGTGCCTGCCTCTCCACTCCCCCTCATGGAGAAGCTGGTGACAATAATTTTTACTTTTTCATCTACAGCCCTCTATGTAAGTTCAGTTCTCCAGTGCTGAGTATTTTGCACATCCTTTTTCATGTGCAGCCCAGAAAGCCAACTGTATCCTAGACTACATCAACAGAGGGGTGGCCAGCAGATCGAGGGAGATGACCATCCCCCTCTACTCTGCCCTTGTGAGGCCTCACTTAGAGTGCTGCCTCCAAGAATGGGGACCCGCAGCACAAGAAGGATGTTTATCTGTTAAAGTCCAGAGGAGACCCACAAAACTGATCAGAGGGCTGGAGTACCTCTTCTATGAAGAACGGCTGAGAGAGCTGGGGCTGTTCAGTCTAAAGAAGAGAAGGCTACAGGGAGACCTCACTGCAACCTTTCATTACTTGAAGGGGTCTTTAAAGATGCTGATCATTAAAGGATAGAGAAGGACTCTTTACTCGTGTAGATAATGATAGAACAAGGTGGTTTAATGGTTTTAAACTGAAAGACAGGAGATTTATATTAGTTGTTAGAAGGATATTCTTTACTCAAGAGTGTGATGAGCCACTGGAACAGTTTGCCAGAGAGGTTATGGATGCCCCATTCCTGGAGGAGTTCAAGACGCAGGTTGTATGGGGCTTTGAGCAACAGGGTCTAGGGAGAGGTGTCCCTGCCCATGATAGAGAGGTTGGAGCTAGATGATTTTTAAGGTCCCTTCAAACCTAAGCTGTTTCATGATTCTATTATTAAAAACAACAACCAAAACAAAAACTTCACATAACACTTTTACTATTGTCTACAAGGAGCTAGGGAAAAAATGAGCATTATAGACCTACAATAATGTTGCACTTAATATTTATTTCTTAATTTATACTGTACTTTTCTACTTATATCTATTCTTATAATAGCTGGTGAAAGTCTTTCAATATTTTTATCATTATATTATTTACATATCAAATGCTAATACAATTTTAGCAGGTACACTAAGTAGGTGAATTTCTCATTGTGAATGGCAACATTTTAAGACTAATATCTTAAATCACTTTATTAATGAATTTTGGGTTATTTCAAAGATCTCTTTTCACCAGATCAAAGAAGAATACATTAATCCCCTTCTTCCCCAACCCCCCATTCAACCAATCAGAAGTACTTCAATTATGTGCAGTCATATCGCTGAAGAATTGCTGCATGGCATGGCAGTCCCTAAGCAATTTTTATACTAATCAAATTCCATGCATCGTTCATCTTCTTGCTGTTTTTCATCCAGCAAGATGTCATGTCTATTATGTGTCTAATCATTATAGCTTCATATACAGCTTCATTTAGATGTATGACATGAAAGCACCTGGAAATGGAAAATTTGTTGACTTTTCCACTGCCAATCAAAAGTCTATCACTTCAGCACCAATACTATCACTTGCTGAGGAATCTCACCACTCTGTCCTCATGGACAAAAATATTTTTGTCAGATTTTGACTTGCTAGAGAAACACCCAGTGTACGGATTCTGTCTGCAAAAGTGCTGTTTGTTTATATATGTGGTTAGCAACTCTTACTCAGTTCTTACGTGTCAGAAGCATTATTAGCAGCATGAGCTAGAACCGGTTCCAAAATCAGATGATATTAGGTGACATTGGTATTTCTTTTGCTGTTGCCATCACTATGATCATATTTGCATGCAATTCATTGCCCACACACCTATGGTTAGGCATTATACAAACACAAAACAGAAAGTTCATGCCCCAGTAAATATATGGACCCACTACAATATGAGAGAATGGGTAAAAACACACAGTTGACATTTCATAAGAAAGCAAGGAGACAACATGGATGAATTACTAAGTCCTCCAACAGCATTCTAGAAAAACAGAATTTTATGAGAAATCTAAATATACTGATTTTTTTGTTGTTGAGAATGTAGGGATACTGAATTGTTTTACATAGGATTGTGAGGAATAACATAGTAAAGAGGATTAACACAGATATTTTAAATTCTTAAAAGTTTTGACTGTGAACACTTCTCCCACAGGGTGGGCACAGCTCTTTTCCACTGCAGGGGAGGAAAAAAAAAATTTGAAAAAATTTTGAGGTTTATCACAGAAGGAATCAAAATTTTAGAATTTCATCCTTGATGGGTTGACCTGGAGTTAGAAGGTGATAATTGACAAGAAGATATCAGAGAGGTAGCCAATATTAATTGTGGTCAGAAGGAAACAGTGTTTGCTTGAAAAAAAAAAAAAAAAAAAAAAAAAAATAATTGAATAGATGCTTTTTGATTTGGAGTCTGTAGGTGAGAAAAGTCATATTAGAAGGAATGCTAGCATTCACATCAGCTCCTGTGTTTGTTATATCCCTCTATTTCCCTTCCTCACTGGGATGCAACCCACAGCATGTCAAATCTCTTGGATGATGAGACACAACGAACAAATATTATCACAGAGAGAGGCAGGTCCTTGCCTCAGCTACCACTACTGCCACTGAAAAGGAAACAGAAGAAGGGGCTCAATGGCACCCTCAGAAATCTCTAGGAGATAATAAACATTTAGTCAACGTGTGGGGGATCGGTCACAAAGGAAAAGAACTAGCTTGCACAAAGAAAATGAACTAGCTCTACCAAGATAAAATGATAAATCTGTGAATATATGATGCTGCAGATTAGAGAAGGTATTTAGTGAATCAGATGAGGGTTTTGGCTGAAGAGCACTACTGTGGGGTGCCATACTGTAAAATGTCACTGGGGAAGGGAAAGAGGGAGAATACATCCATTACAGTGGATGTAATTGAACCAATGGGAGAGAGAAAGACTATAAGGTACTGTACTTACTGTGTATTAGGTACTGTGAGAAGAAAACAGGTGGAAGCAAGAGGAATTAAATTGTATGAAGAATAGTGCCATGGCAGTTTTACTTGTCCATGTAAGGTTCAGTTAGCCTGGGTAAAAGTTGTTCATCTAGGACGAATACTGAACTGAGGAACAGGAGATTGAGTACAAGGTGAAGAAAGTGACAATTCCAGAGCTTCGGTTTTTGCTGAGAGCAGGATCCTAAGATGTAGACAATGCAACTGCTGCTGACGGGACAGGCCTGGAGAAAGAAGGGAAAAACAAAACAAAACCCTAAAGTGAAGAAAAGTCTCATTGACATTGTTGGAAAAAAAAAAGAAAAACAAACAAACAAACAAACAAACAAACAAAAAAAAAAAACAGGAAGAAAAGACAGGGAGAAGAAAGCTGAGAGCTTGGAGGAAGGCACAGAATAGTTGAAGAGGATAGGTCGAGAAAAATACTATATTAAAGATCACAAAATAATGAGGGAGGTATCAGAAGGAGAGCTGGGTTTGATAAAGACTGAATCAAGAAAATAACCCATGTAAGTACAGGCAACGATGAACCATCATTAAGGAACAATTAAGAAGAAGTTCAGGTAAGATATCAGATGAATAATCAAATACAACTGAGTTAGTGATTCTATTAACTATAGCTAAACTCTTCTGTAATGATTTGTGAACCTCAGTCCTTAAAATCTGCACCGAATAAATATACTTAATAGTACATATCTGGTTATTTGAAGCTTACATAGAGACTTCATAGCTTGTCTCTTATAACTGATGTTTTCTTCCTATCTTCCTAGAAGAACTCTATGAGATGCTGAAAGCAATTTAAAGGGTAACTCTTTTTTTTTTTTTTTTTTTTTTTCTTGGAGCCAATGCTGGCAATTTTGTTTGGATTTACACATCACTGTATGGGGAGGGAAAAACAGATTAAATGGAAAAAGATATAAACAAAATCATTTTGAAAGAGTATTCAAGGATTTACAGTACTGTACTTGACTAGGAGTGATTGGCAGAACATTAAATAGAGCTTTGTGTCAGCTACAGAGTGGACTCTGCAAAGACAGGATGTCAAGTTAAGAACTGCAGACTTTGTGACTCCAACTAAACTCCTTGTTACATTTTGTGATATTAGCTGGGAGAAAGTTTATATCTACTGTTCTGGAGAAATTAAACACACATACATTGTCATGTTAGCCAAGTAAAATTTTGACTAAAATAAAATATTAGTGAAACAAAACTAAAAAGAGAAACAAAACAATCCTGGCATTTTATAAGTAGGTTATTTCAACAAGAACTAGATGGGGTGCAGAGGCCCTACACTAAGCTGTAACTTTATATTTGAAATAAAACTATTAGCTCTCCCTGTAGGTTAGGGTTTCTTTGATTTGACAAACTTTACTTAATTGGTTTCTAAAGATTACTTGACAATCTGTACTCCAGCTTTTTTCTCCATTACTGCTTATGACACCATAGTTAGAGCATAATATCATCACCACAGATAGAAAGGTCTTGTTTATATACAAGAAGTCAAGTTTATGATATTTTTTTCTACTTGTTTAAAAGATTTTCTCAGGAAATACCTACTGAGATCTATTTGAGTTCTGGAAACATATGGGAACCTAAAATATGTGGACACTGAAACCAAAGTCACAAATATTCCCTACTGGCAAAAATAAATACTTTGAACTGCTACGTTCTTTTTATGTGAGGATCTCAAAGTGCTTTGCAAATATTAATCAGTGATTCTACATTCACAGTGGTCCTGTGAGAGATTAAAGCATCATTTTAAGGCTGCTGTCTACAGCCCTTTTTTAGTTTCTGGACAGAATCGCTACTGTTACCCTCACAAACTATAGACTTCAAGCAGCCCCATCGACACCATTTAGTATCAAATCTTTCTAATAATGTTTTTCAGAAGAACTTAACTACTTTTGACTATATATGCTCTTACTCTCACATGTATGATATTGTAGTTTGAAATCACGTAGTGGTTTGCTTACTTTTGTTTGCACGTGCTATGTATAAATTGTAGTAACAAAAAAGAACAATTTTGTCTGAGGGACTCTATGAGAAAAAGATTTAAACTTTTATCTGTTCAGAACATAGGCTGTGCACCACTATTATATTTTCCATGATCTGATTCTTATACAGAACCAGTTAATAAACTGTATGTATCATAATTACTCAGCAGTTTCTTTAAGAAACCCTCACCATTCAACATAACTGTTTATTTTAAAATTTGCTTTGCACAATATTTCATTACTGAAAAAGACTAATGAAGCTTCGCACATTTTGTACCTCTGAAGATTGGATCCTTGCATTTTACTTGGCCATATGCTGAGTGAACAGGAGTACAGATTTATTGTCAATCTGTTCCCATTAAATTTTACACCAAAACTCCCATTTTCCTGTGTGATTTCAACAGCTATAGGAATAATGTCCAGAGTGCCCAGTGCTGACCCTGTCTTCACCATCCAGCAAACAAAGAAAACTTGCTCTGTAGCATTAAAGGTGCCCTGCGTCCCATGCCATTAAAAACAAAAAATAAACAAACAATCAACAACAACAACAAAACACCAATCAGGAAGGAAAATGAACTTGGAGCATGAAAAAAAATGGAAATTGGAATCATTACTGATGGAATGAATAGATTAAGAGAGAGTTTTCTCTCCTGAGGAAATATATATATATATATATATATATATAACTACCCAATTCTTTATTTTGTGATAGTTTTTTTTAACTTAATGTAAAGTTGAAGAAGTTTTAATTAAAAATATGCACTTCCTCCTTGACAGTTATTTCTCTTGTTTATGCCATACAATGCCTAGATATACTTACATTCATGACAGACATGCAAAATCTGCCTTTGTATCATAAAAAAACTTACAGCCAACTATGTTCTGCTAAATATATCCCTGCACATTTCTGGATATGCTAACGCTTAATTTATTAATTTTAGATCAGTACTTTACACATGATGTTGGCAATAAACTGTAAGAGATGCTACTAACATCTGTCTAGGAGGAAAGTCGAACATAAATGTCACTCAAAGGATTGGTTCTAAGGATATGAATGTTGAGAGAGACTGATATTAGATCTCTGTAATACTCCAAATCTCCAATAGCCCTCCAAAAAACATGCATCTAAAGATTATTCTTAACCCTAGCATCGATAAAATAGTAGAACAATTGATCCACACCTCTAATTTTTTTAGTTCTTAATTTCTATTTAGAAGCACTACGAAATCTTTTTATTATTATTATTATCATTTATTTCTTTAAAAGGCTGTGACTACATGAAATGTAACTACATCGTGATTCGGTTATCAAAAATCTGATCATTACAATTACTCACTGAGAGTAATTTTGTCTTGGCTTTCTCAAGCTAAAAAAAAAAATACAAAATTAATAGTATGAGAAAAGCACATTTGTTTACTGAAAATGTGGTTTATTAAAACAAAACCATAACTTCTTCCACATTTTTAACACTTCAGGTCTTTTTCAACTGTCTCTCTTTAGAGAAGCACATCTATACTGTTGTACATTTTGGCTAGAAAATCTTTCCATCCCCAAAGGACTTACTTTTTTATTATTGGCACAATCCACACTTAAGAAGAGCACTGAAACACTTGGCATTTCAAAACAAAGAATGAAAATTTCAGTATTCAGCAGAACACTGAGAAGTAAGGCTTTGCCTGAACCCTACTCCCAGGGACTTTCAACAGTTTCAACCAATTCACCAATATTATAAAAACAATCCATCAGCCAAAAAATATTTTTATTTGAAAGTTACCCAACACTAGAGCTTTCCACTCAAAGAATGTACTTTATGACAGAACAGGTAATATCTTTCACACGATCGTAGTCAGCTATCCCCATGAAGAAAAAAACCACATGCTTAATGCTGCAAAAGTGAAGACTGCTTATTTCTAATCTTGGAAGACTGGAACATATCACACATCACACCTTAATCTCTTCGTTCATAAAAGCAATTTTTTAAAAAAACTTCAAAATACTCCCAAATCATGGTATTTGCAGGTTTTTTACCACAGGGAAGAAAGTTTCCAAATCTCCTGTATATCCCCTCATCAGCCTGGGTATTGTTGTGGGCAAAAGAGTCTCCACAGAGGGTCTTCCATAGGTTGCAGCTCTCTCAGAGTCCTTGCACCAGCATAGGTCCTCCACAAGCCACAACCTGCTCAGATGGATACTCCTCCACGATAGGGCACTTCATCCCAAGAGCATGGGATGAAGTATTTCTCCAAATACACCTCTTTGTATTTGTCTTCAAGAAATTTCTTTTTGTATATCTTCCCGTGTCTCCATTTACATCACTTTTTTGTGTCTCCTCACATGCATCCTCACCTGTCACCTCCTCTGTCTCCTTTTGTCCTTCCTTTTGTATCTCCTCATGTGTCTCCTGTGTCACCTGCGCCAAGCATCTACCACTCCCTCTCAAGTATGTCTCAGCATGGTTGAAGTTTTGATGCCTAGTGGGCTGCTCTCATCTATGGCTGAGCTATCAGGAGTTTGCTGTGACTGGCACTGGGGAGATCATCACCATCTCCTACATGTGTCACTCCTGCAGCTCTCTGCTACCTACCCAAACCATGTGAGATAAGACTAATACAGAGATTTAACTTTCACTCCTCAAGATCACTGAGTCAAATGTCACACCTGTGAATTTTTGATGATGCACTCCTACCTTTCTGTCCCTTCTCTGGTCCCATCAGGACTGCCAACCCGTTATTCTCCATTCACAGCATTTCTGGCTCACTGAACCATCAGAATTGTTGATCTATATGAAGATATGACCTTTCAAATCAAATTCCAATATGAATTTTAAATATTCCTGGTTTTCTACTCAGATAAATGTGACAGATTTCCAGAGAATATGAACTGGTGGAAAGTTATTCTGTCTTGTAACAGCTGAAAAGCTGATCCACTATTTAACTGAATGCTTCGTTTCCCTTTCTCCTGAGAATGTCAATTCACAAATTAAAAACATGTCAACATCTAAATTTGGTGGACATACTCTGAACTTCATGAATTTTAATTAGGAAATAAGAAGAACACATTCCATGGCACTGTATACCAGCACTACAGTTTGAAAAATGCAATCACTGTTGAAAAAAAAGACAAATAATACAGACTTTGCCTGTACATCTGGATTTTTACTGAAGGTAAAAAGGAAAAATTCTTATTGTTCCTTGTAGAGAAAGTAAAGTTGCTTTCATTTACGAACATCAATCAATGAATATACAGGGAAGTCAGTTTCAGTCATGTCAATGTGCAAATAGAGAGTAATGAAAAAAAGTTTAAATATATATATGAGCTATTAAGAGAGTGTGTCACGTATATTTTCATAACAAAACCTATGGAATACAAATTAAATTAGTATGAAATGCTTTCCTACATTTAGAATTCTTAATAAATGCTAATGAAAAGAAGAAAAGAATATTAACCAGCTCTTCATATATTTTTTCCATTTCTTTTGTTTACTACTTTATCTGTTAGATAAAGATAGATATATTCTGTTAGATGCATTCTAAAATAGATAGCACAGTACTAGAGAACATTTTGAAAAAAAAAATAAATATATATATATATATAACCTGTTATGGTTAGAAGCACTCTTATGCTTATATCCTGTATCTTTTACAAATGAGGACACAACCATCAAGTTTTCCATAGTGTAAGGCTTTACCTATACAAAAAGAGAAGAAGAAAAAAAATGGACATCGCATTTTTATACCAGGCAATCTTATTAATAAAAGAAGCTTTCTAAGCACACTGATAAAAAATGGGGCAGCTTCCAGATTGTTCTTACAGAGACTGTGCCTGCAGCCCCCACCTTGCTACCAAGTCCTTGCCACTTGAACCCAATATAGTAGCAAAGGTAAAGCTCACAAAGAAATAAAAGTTACTTTAAATGGAAAATGAAGGTGCTGTGTGACGTAGGCTCTATGAATGACAAAATTTACAAATATCTTCCTTCTCTGTCTGAGGCTGACCCAGTTGCTGTTTTTTCTCTCACCTCTCTCAGCATAGCTGTTGTTGGCAACAAAACACAATACCCTGCAAAAAGCTTTCTCAGCCTTCTTTCCACCCTGCAAGGTCTCTTCTGACAAAATCTTCCTACACATCCCAAACTCACCATCTGCTTCCCTGTCCGCTGTCATGTGCTGGATTTTTCTGGAGTGTCTAATAGAGTCAGTGAAAGTTCCTAATAGACTGGATGTTGCATTCAGCTCTGAGATGGTGTAAACTTGCTTCTTCCCAAGACGCCATAAGAACAGCAGTACCTGGGTGAGCCCCTGGGAGGATTCACAGGCATCTGGAAATGCCCTCTGTGGGCACATGCCTTCAGCCACATGCGTGCCCTGTCTTTTGGTACATTTTATCAGTTTGACAAATGAGGGTCCTCAGAAGCCATGAATGTGTTATAGCTGAAAATGCCTTAGATGTGAACTGGCAATTTCAGTCAGTGAAAATGCTTGTTATACCTATAAATATGACTGGAAACATAGGCCCCTTTAGGTATCATAGTTACTCAAAAGCACATATATTTTTTCTGTGAAAACTTGTTTATCTGACACAACAACAACCACTTAAGGTATCACCCCAGAGCGTAGCTACAGCCCCCTGAACAAAGTAGTACATAGTTAACCCCATCCAGAGTAGATCAGACTTTTTTTGGTGCTGCAAGCACTTGGCCTGGTATTTTCTGTGCTTCATGTGGCACCCCTGTAGCTCCTATGATATAAATATTTCAGTTTGGTGATTTGTCTGTTCAAATTACCTGAAGCTACATGAAGACTGTGTTTCAGCTTGTGAGACCAGTGTTATTACAGCCTAACACCAACACCACTACTCCATGGTCATGATATATTTTCTGGTCTGTGACGTGGGGAACCATGAAAAGTCTGGGTCTCACAGGTTTGACAGAGTCAAATATGGAAAGGGCTTACTTAGGCAACCCATGAATAGCATTACCTTAAATGAACTGTTCTCAGACCTGTACACAGGTTTTGCCTCTGCTGTTTCACCAGAAGGAGAGCCCAGGAATAATACCTACAAGGCATACATGATGGTGGTATCATGTAGAGTGATGAAACATAAAATTATATTACTTTACAATTTCATATTTGATTTTCCACTTTATGTTTAATCACGCACACAAAAAACTATGAAAATTAGTATAGTTATTAAATATATTTGGAATAAATGTCTGCAGGATTCTTTCAAATAATAGCATAAATGGATAAGTGGAAAATTTGTTTAAAATCTGTGTGTTTTTTTTTTTTTTTTTTGTTGTTGTTGTTGTTATCATTTGTTTGTTTGTTTTCCTAGGGATAGATGACATGGACAGCATTTATGTTAAGTAAATAATTGTATTAAAATGTGTACTTGAAAAATTATTGGATATGATATAAAAAGCATGATCGTCTGGGTCATTGATAATATACCCACTGCTGCTAATTCTTGCTCTGATAGAATGCATGAAGTGCACACCAGCAGGGCTCTCCAAAACACAGAAGTCTTTGGGTACTTGTCATTTAAAACCATCAGCAACTTTCCACATCTGTAACACACTTCATATACTGGCTGAAGCCAAGAAGAGAAGCCCACAGAATCTTTGTCAAGGGTGGGGAGAAAGTATCTCACCTTCAACACCCAAATGTCAGCAAAGGGAACGGCTGTCCCAGTGGTGTCTTGGGACTGTCGGATGCAGTAATTTTGGGGCAGCACAAGGGTGTTTTAAAGCCACTGCTGCCATCATTTCCTTCCAGACTGCAGTTTCCACCCTCAGTGGGTCTCTATCAGTTTCAAAGCAGGCAATGACACTTGGGTGGCTTCTCCAGGGAGCTCAGCAGTGAATTCTAGGGCCCTGAAAACACCTCTCTGGGTTCTGGCTGCTGGAGCTCAGAGCCAGCCCCATACCATAGCACCTGTAAGTGGCCCCTCCCTGCTGATGAAAGGCAGAGGTGTCTGTAGGAATGCAATAGCGACAGTTGACCCAAGAGCTGCCTCTGCTGAGATTGTGTTGCACGTCTGGCCTGAGCTCCTGCTCTGCTGCTCTGTGGCCCTGCCAGAGCCTGGCTGCAGGCCTTGGGGTGCCCATCTACACATGCAGACCCACATCCCAGCTTGGCCTTGACCCATCCTTGTCCCCAGGGAGGTTCCCAATGCCTGCAGCTGTCCCAGTGCCCACAGCTGCCCTGCTCCTGGCTGGGATTAGGGGATGAGCCCTGGCTGCCAGGCCCTGCATTGATAGACCTCATGGGAAGCCCCAGCCCTGGGGTCATCCTGGCAATGTAGTATGGCACTATGAACTCAGATCTTCCTCTGCAAAATATATTTGTAATAGCATATCACAGAATCACGGAATGGTTAAGGCTGGAAGGGACCTCTGGAGGCCATCTGGTCCAAACCCACTGCCCATGCAACTACATCTAGAGCAGGTTTCCCAGGACCATGTCCATGCAGTTTCTGAATATTTCCAAGGAGGGAGACTCCACTAGCTCTCTGGGCAACCTATTCCAGTGCTCTGTTACTTCAGTATGGAAGTGCTTCCTGATATTTAGACAGAAATTCTTGTGTTCAGTTTATGCACATTACTTCTTGTCCTTTCACTTGACACCACTGAAAGAGCCTGGCTCCCTCTTCACCACATCCTCCCTTCAGGTATTTATACACACTGATAAGATCCTCTTTGAGTGTCCTCTCCTCCAGGGTGAACAATCCCAATTCTCTAAGCCTCTCCTCATAGGCAAAGTGCTCCTGTCCATTGATCATCTTGGCTGGACTCTTTCCAGTACTAATAGTTCTATCTTGTACTGGGGGACCCAGAACTGGAAGTAGTACTCCAAGTGCAGCCTCACCAAAATATCCACATTCTTTTCAAACTATCCATCAGCCTCCAGACCTGCCAGATGTTTCCCTCCATAAGCCCTAAACTTAAATAAAAGCATTGTTAGAGACACATAAGCCATTTTTTTTAACACATTTATTTTTCTCTCCCTTATGTATCACTATTTATTTATGGAATAGGATTTTTTTCAGAATATTATGCATACACAGCTTCTGTTTTCTTCAAATAATGGTTTAAGATTTCATTTATTAGTATTTAAAGCCTATTTTACCTTATGTATATAACATTTTTAAATCACTTCTGTGGCTATGTAAGGTAACTCAGTCTTTAACTAAGTGATTGAAAATGCACAGGATCAACTACCACAGCCTGTCAGATCCTATTACCATGCTAAATTCTATTGTTGGGATAATTAGTTTAATGTGCATGTATTGATCTCCTTTTAATGAGAATAAAATAATTTTCAGAATCTTGTGCTTTGATAGATTGTTCAGGTTATTTCTATTTTTGTTATGCCTGTAAAAGTAAAACTGAGCTGAACTCACAATCCTTCTATAGAAGAAAAATAAAAACTATATCCTATATCTATATCTATATCCAAGATGGATAAAGATATAAGAATGGCTGTCATGGAGAAGTACACAAGTAGGAATGCATTCACTGAGCTCAATGTGATTTATATCAATATTAACTACATAATATACTGAGAAGCATGATACTTAGAGAGAAGGCATGGTTGGGACTGTACTTTTATACTCTGAAGGGTCCTATGGAGGAATAATATGGGTGAAATTACAAGAAAAAATGATGGAAGATAGTTTAAACTACAGTGGAAAAAAAAAAAAAAAAAATGTTATGCTGAAGAATTCCCTCCAGAAATCTTGCAAAAGGACTGACCTCTGCTATAAATTTGCTTGAGAACTAGAATGGAAAGTTTAAATGAGATCTTTAGTGATTTCTGGCCTCACTGAAAGCTGGAAAATGACAATTATTCAATTTAAGAGTCTCTCCATCTCAGAAAGGTAGAAAAAGGGCCTGACTTGATGGCTCTACAGGCTAACGCTACAGTCTGTAGACCCTCTTGCTTCTGAGAACTGGTGTTCTAAACACTGCTAATCATTTCAACACATTTGTTTCTTGTGTCAGGTAATGGACGGCTTTGTGAATTGATCTTGATTTTAGTTGAAGGGAAAAAGAGGAAGAAATGTTGATAAAATGCCCTAAGGAATTTCCAGGTGGATGTATGTAAGTAATTTCACCAAGTAGAATTCCCACAAAAGCTCTAAAGTGCCATAATGTTTCCCCTAGTTTTGCTCTCCTCTCTTAATGATCCCCTGTAGATTTTCTTTTAGATAAATTTTGAAATGCTCTAGGCCAAGGAAGGGCCAGCACTATGAACTTCATCTTATATTTCTCAGTAAAGCATGGAAGCTAATACTATAAATTCTCTTTTTTATTACATTCTTTACTAACTATTTAAAGAATTGTTTGCTGTATAGTGTTGCCTATCTTAATTGAATGTTATTATAATGAACATTTCTGTCATTCACTATGAAGCATTGAGAACACTTAGAAAAACATGCATTTCTCTAATATTTGTTAGAGAAGCATAGTATTGTCCAAGTCCATTTATAAGCCTAAATAAGGCTGAAAATGTGCTCCTGTGAAGTTCAAATTAAAGTAATAATAATAACGCCTATATGTTTCTAATTTTCAGGTGATTACTTCCACCATCACAAGGTGGAATGAAGGTTTAATGAAGTTCAGGTTCACGAAGAGAAGGAGGGCTTTTGGTACAAACCCTCACCGCTTTGTCAAAACAGCAGAATTTTTCACTAGATTTCTCCTTGTTTCAAAATAGGTTATTTGTTGATAATAAGGCTTGTTCTGTCCTCCCACCTTCTACCCTTCAAATGTTAAAGTAGCATTAGAATTATTGGCTTTTAGTGCTATTTCCAAAGCAGCAATCTAGTTCCCTTCCCTCTCCCACTCCCACTCCTACTCCCACTCCTCCATTTCCATTTCCATTTCCTTTCTGACATTTCCCACCTGCACATAAAATGCAAATGCAGGTGTTCAGAAAGGAGGGGAGAGTAAATATTGGAAATGACCTCTGACAGGTGTGAAATAATTCTCATTCAGCATTAATTTATTCAACTATTTTTTTTTCCATATTGAAAATTGTTGCATTTAGAAAACAAACCTTATTTCCATTCTTGTGCTTTCATATTTGGATATTAAAATAGTAATCCATTTCTTTGGGGAGTTCTCTTTTTTTTTTTTTTTTTTTTTTTTTTTTTTACAAAGCTTTTCATAAATTCAAATTAAACCATAAAATAAATGAACAATATCAAAAAAAATCCACAAAAATTAACAAAATATACTGAAACTCTGGAAAATCATCCTGTCACAGTTTTGTAGCAGCTCATCCTCATTTAATTTTAATGCAACCCTACAGCATCTAAAATGGGGATTATGGGAGCCATCAAAATCAAAAGCACACCAATTATTCAAGTGTCCCATTTTCTGCTTGGACAACAGACTCAAGAAGAAAGAAAGAAAGAAAGAAAGAAAGAAAGAAAGAAAGAAAGAAAGAAAGAAAGAAAGAAAGAAAGAAAGAAAGAAAGAAAGAAAGAAAGAAAAAAGAAAAAAAAAAAAAACTTCACTCAAATTAAATACAATGGACACATATACAAGATGTTTTCATCTCTTCAGTACAAAAGATTTAACAACATTTCAAGCATTTTATCTTTTAGTTCCGTTCAAGTAAAATCAATAACAGACTATTTTCCATGGGTTTAATTACTTTCCTCTGCATTTTCTATCGTCATATTTACACATCTTAAATACCTAGAAAGTTTGTTTTGAAAGTTTGCTTAAAACCATCCTTGCAGACAACAGACAACTATCAAAGGAAACAGATTTGAGCTTGAACACTACTTTAATTTCCATCTGTTCTATGATACTGCAACTATTTCAGAATGCATTTGGCATAGAACATTGCAAACATTATTCTGCAGTGCCCTTTATGCAACATAAATATGCTAGCAACCCAACAATAAAGTACCACATAGCATCTGTCTTTATTCCTGTACGATACATAGCCCAGCTCTCAAAAAGGAGGATATTCAACATCTGGTGGAAATGAACTATGTAATTTTACTATTTCAAAGACACTCATTTTGCCAAAACCAAAACCAAAACCAAAACCAAAAAAAAAAAAAAAAATCATACCATCCTCTTTAAGTAACAATGACTTTTTTAAATCCCATATTTTACATATACAACAATAAAAATACACTCCATAGTATTTCCACTAAAATGTTAAAGGCAAGATCAACAGGTGGAAAAGAGAACATTCCTAAGATCTATTTCTCCATGGTTAAATCACACACAATACATCACACATAAAAAACTCATATTGTGACTTTAATTCCATTAGAAGCTATAAAAAAACTAAATATATATATATATATATTTGCTACTTTTCTAAGCAGCCTTTTTAAAACATAATTTAAACATGGTGTCCACCATATTATAGTCTTACAGTTCATATAAAACAGTATTTCTTTTAACCAAATACTAATATTATATATATATATATCCTACTTGCCCCCAAGAATTTTATAGTGTTTACTTCTTAGTATTACATATCATACCTCCTGACCTAAATCTGAAAGATTAAGCTCCCTCAGGAACAAGGAATCCTAAAGTTTTGATAAGAAAGACACAGTCAGAACAAAGCTCTGCTGGAAAGATGTTAACCCCTTGGCAGGGCTTAATATAATTCTCCTTAGACTTCAGGTTGATGGCAAGACATTGTTTTATGCCCTACAATATTGTCTGCTAGCAGAGGTCATGTGTCATGCAGATATACTTCCTTGTATTGAGTGGCCTTTTAATTGTCTGTCAGTTCTGTCTGGTGTCCTGTCTGTGTATGCTCCAAATGCAAATATGAAAAGCATGAAAGGTGGAGCAGAGCCCATGCTTTCATCTGTATATCATTTTTCAGACTAACTGAAGTTAGCCTGTCATTATATTACGGCCCATGCATTTGGCACTCTTGTTTCACAGTAGCACAAATCATAGTGGGAATAGGGTCCAATCTGTCAAGCAAGGCTTGCAGGCAAATTCTTGTTCAGCACAAAGGGAAATAGTAAAAAATTCCTTTCTTCAACCTCTGTAAGAAAGGTTGCAGCACCTCTACCAATGCTGATTGTTTGTCTAAATATGATGCCCTGATCACTCATACTGTGGTGCCTGTCACTGTCTCAAGGACAACTGCTAAGAATATTTTGTTTCTTTGTGTAAAGAGCTTTGCTCTTCAATATTTTGCAGTCACAAGCATAAATTGCTTTTCCATCATTTCTCCAATCGACTCACTTCATTGTGCTTCCAAACTGCCTCAATAAGAGGTGATTTTTACATAGCTATTAAGCACTCAAAACCAAAAAGAAGTATAGTTCACTGTCTAGTAAACATTACAATTTACTATTCTGAAATCAACAGCTTTTCGATGTACTCCATATAGTTGTACTCACTATTATCAGCAGACCTGAGGTAAAGAGATGAATTAATTCTATAGAATTTATAGAACTTTCCTGCTGTTCTGCTTATTCACTGTAGCTAGACTGTGCCTCTAGTCATGAGACTAGCTCTGTTGTATACAACACACTACTCCGGGGGTGGCCCTGCATCTCAGAGAAATTCTGCAAGGAGGCTGGGGCTTTTTCATCATTGTCGCAGAGGCCATCACCGCTTATGACTGCTTTCATGCTATTTTTAGGTACAGTGCCTAACCTGCTTCATTTCTTACTCACAGGCCCATCTCTACACATTCTTCCAGAAACAGTCTGCTAGCATGGGTGCCTGGGGAAGTATTCTAGGGCAATAGATCATGGTAGTCTGTGCCACCACTGTCTGGTAATAACCACTATTAATAAATATTCTCCCTGAGGTCTAACCTGGGTGTTTCAGAAGTCAGTCCCACATGGACAACATGTGATTGCATCTGTACCACAAAGTGCCACCTCTCACAGGAAATTTTAAGCATAAATTAATAAGAAATAGCAGTGAAATTAGCCTTTCACTTGAAAGCCTTGAGCATGGGTATGTTTTCTGGTGACATATGTTGAAATTAAAAGAAAATAAAACTCAGGAAGTTGTCGTTTATGACCTTTGTGTGCCCTTTCAAAAAGTGATAAAGTGCATGTATTTGGATTCCTCCTAATAATACACAGACCTCTGCCATGTGAACAACTGAATGATTTTTCTGGGTAGAAATTGCTAACGTGTGTTCACATTCTCCACTATGTCTAATGAACAGTATTGTGTGATAAATATAAATACTTTTATAGCTACTGATGTGTAAATTTATATATCTACGCAGTCAGTATTAGGCTGCATGATAATGAACAGTTGATTTGACAAATTGTTTGGAACAGGCAGTCACAAAACCATTGTCTAATGAATTTCTGTGGGTTGAGCCACATGTCTCCTTTTTACTCAACTTGTTTCTAATAACTTATGTCTTTGGACTATGAATTCTCTGCTTGATTCATATCACTGAGAGGAGTCTAAATGTTGAACTAAAATGGAAACAGCAGGCCCAAGTTCTGCAGCCTTTTTTTCTGCCAAATACCACAGTTATTTTAAAGGCGTTTGCCAAACCACTTATGAAAATTTCCATACAGGATAAAAAAAAAAAAAAAAAAATCCACTAAAGCTGTAAATCACAAGGCAAATATTCTTCATTTGACAACTTTGGTCTTCTTGTGGTCTGTAAGTGAGCAATGAGTGGTTGAAAGAAGGCATGATGATTTGACTCTACATTGTTTGAATCAGTTCACTGGCAGTCAGAAATTTTCAGGAAGCCAGTACTGATACATGTACAAATTCTGTTCAAATGTAGGGAAAACTGTCAATTAAAGAACTTTACCATGGCTTCTCTGGGTCTAACAATCTCCATATCAGTGACAACACCATTGTAAATGGGCACTTCTTGGCAATAGTTCATGTTTCTCAGTTTGCCTACTACCTGGTAAATGAATTTACTCAGATAATGATAACTTTAAAGAGTAAACGTAATTTATCAGAATTATGGAAAGATATCAAATTATTGAACTATATCAACTAGCAGTGGCTTTTATTTCCACAAACAATTATGCTTACTTTTTTAGCCCAAGTCAGTCTTGAATGATATATTTACAACACATCAGAAATCTTCTTGAGCACAACACTGTTCCTTAAAAATAAACTTCCAGTATTCACTTACATATTTTGTTTCAGATGGTAGCATTTTGATATGAGATGGAGATGATTTTGATATATACAGGAGATTATCATTATTTTCCTTAGAAAAGACAATCTTGCTATCAAACATCCAGCTACCAAATTCCTCATTGGAAAGTTCCCTTATCAAGATTGTATGCAAGAGACAGAGCTGTTTTAAAAGTCAATGGCCTACCAAAAAAAAAAAAAAAGGAAGCTCTACTTTCTGTGTGATTTTTAGATGCAACCTTCAAACTGTCAGAGTTCTGTTATTGTTGATAAAGCTGGCTAGGGACTGATGCCCAGAGGGGGGTGTGAGTTGAAATTATGAGTCAAAACTTGAATTTAATTCTTTTGGTTAGAGAATCAAAGAGCAGAGAATACAACCCTTTCCTTCTTATCAATGACTAATGTATGATGATTTTTGGCTTCTAAATATCTTCATTTTAGAATTTAAAAGACATATATACCATTTTTCAGAAAAACTGTATTCTTGCCTTTATTAGACTTTTGAATTAGAAAAATTAGAATTTTGAATTAGAAAAATTTAGAATTAGAAAAGTGACTATCAAGTACAGAATGCATAATGCCTGAATATCCTAAAACATGTTACTGTGATATGAGTAGAAATGGTTTCAAAACCAACTGTTGCATCACTTTCCATAAAAATGAGATTAATATTTGTGATAAAGTCTTTACTTATGACTCTGTGAAACAAATCCATTAAATTCATATTTCAAACTGACCACCACAAAGTTTGTGAAAAAAAATCTCCTTTCTGATTAGTTTTCAAAGTTGCTAGAGGTTGAAGAGAGACACCTAAAAAGGTCAGAATAAACAACTATGTAGTGAATTTTCTACAGAAAATTTTCTATATAAAAATATTTTAGTTCTAGGAAATGTAGAGCCCTAACGCGTTTTGGTGTGTCAGCCAGCACATACACAGTGTAAGGAAATAAGGTAGTCTTTTTATGCAAAATATAGCATACATTAGCACAAACTCACCTTCCAAATTACTCCCCACCATAAATGCACCTTGGAATCAGAACCAATTGAAATGTTTATATTAAATGTTGCAGTTCATTATGGTCATTTCATAAGTTTATCAAAATATTGTGGTATCTCTTCTGAGGGCATGATAGAATTTCAAATACTATGACCTACCTCTACAACTCAATGTGAGTTTCCTTGTCTGAGGTTATTTTCCCTCCACGCCACAAATGAGTGTGAGTATGAGGACTGAGTGGAGGTCAGTGCTAAAACTGCACTTTTAAAATCTCATCTTTTCCAGAATTTTCAAACTCCAATTAGAGTATAAAATTCCAGACCAGCTTATACTTTACCAGCTTATGCTTTGGCAGTTCCACCACATATGGAGGCAAGAAGAAAACTAAGAATATTCCCTGCCTTTCCTGGGCTGTCTTTAAAAAGAGATGTGAAATTACTGAGGGAAAAAAGGAAGTGAAAATATTTTTTTTGCCATCATGTTAGCAGGGTCTACTTTTTCATGTGCATGTGAGGAACCATACACTATCCCAAGCTGTTCTGAGAGATCAAAAGACAGCACTCTTACACATGTCCAAGAGGAATTCCTTCCTGAAAGCAAAATCCATCCCCAACATCCCTTGTGTTAGTGTGATTTAAGTCAAATCATAGTTTTCATGAGTGGCATAACACTCAGTTACACTACTCCTACAGATCAGGCTTTTATTGCTCTTGGTACTGTATAAACATGTATACAAATTGCAACACATAAATAATTTATATATAAAATAGAAATGTCTTAGAACAGAAGGGCCTGTGTAGGACAGAGTTAATGTTAAATGTTCTTTGTTTGTTAAAACTATGAAAAGCTAATGTTTTGGGGCAATAGCTCCACACTTTCAAAAGCTAGGAAAAGACAAAATTGTCCATGCAAGGAGCTTGTAATAACAAAGGGTTATTGAAGAAGCTATACGTATATATATGTGTGTATATATATATATATATATTTATTTATTTATTTTTCCTAGCCACCTTAACAGACATTGTCACCTTAGTCTTGGTCACTTAGCTCACACTGTGGAATAATCTACCTTTGGCATTCATATGAGAATAAGTCTTTGGGGACTGAAAAATCAAGTAATGAGAGGGAGCAACAAGGGCTAATACACCCAAATTTGGCATGTGCGCTCTTAGATAACCTCTGGTAGTCTTAATGGAGTTCCTGAGGGCAAGGCTATGAGTGGATGGGGGCCGCAGATGATGCTGGTCAGGGTCATTAAAGCCTGTTGGTGCACACAGGGACCTAACAAACAAACTTATGTTCTTCACACTGGCAACTGACATTTCTTTCCTCCAAATAATCAACACTTAGGATCCAAGATGGCAAAAATCTAGCTATTAGTAACTTTTCAGTGGTTGACTTAATTCATAACAAACATAAATTAAAGATGTTAATTGAAACAACTGGATAGGATATTTTTTTTTTCTTTCATATGTGTAAATAATTGTATTCACTTGATTTATTTTAATTCATACTAATTGTATGTAATTTTCACGAGTTAGGTATTTTATCAAAATCTCATGGTTGAATCTCTAAGTATTCAATCAAAAAAATGAAAATAAATAAATAAGTAAAAGGCTGCTACCCATTACTGTAGGATTTAATGTCATAGTTTCACTGTAACAGAGCTTGCACACTCAGCCAAAGATAACTGGGTGGAAATGATTTTCCAAATGTAAACAGAAAAGACTTGGTTTGTGGTTCATTTTTTACTCATTGGGCTATAACTTCCATTTATCTGTGTTTTCTCTACAAGGGTTTAGAAAGATATAGCACGTTTAGAAAGATATAGCTCTTTCTAGTTCCTTCTCCTGCCTTTTCTATACTGGAACAAACTCTGTCATTAGGGTGGGACTGAATGCTAATCATGGCTGTGCTGTGACTCTCCATTATTAAAGAGAAGATTTAATTAATTTTAAGATAGGCATAAAGCACCGAACAAGATTTTTGATATACTGAGACATCTTATCAGTTTAAAATAGTTCTACTAAACTATATGTAGGTGATTTTAAAAATGTTGAATTAAGATATACTAAAATTACAAGGAAGAAATATTTTATCAGAAACAAAAACCATAATTTGTATACTTTTTCTGTAATCCCAAATTCTAGCTACGTCAGCTGTCTCTCATCAGCACAACTATATTTTTTATATGGAGTTCTTTTCTCCATTCAAGTATAGAATAGCTTAATCATTCATTTAAGAGCACCTTTGTTAATTTGCATTATATTCACATGCTACAACTGTCTCCAAAATGTGACAGCAACTCTTTCAGTTCCTTAACCCTTATTTATATGAATGATCACAGCAACTACAAACAAGTTTTGTGAAAGATTTTTGAAGGACTACAAATGACTGCAGAGAAATCACAAAGTAAATGTTGTGTTATTGGAATGCAAATGTTGGGAATGGAAAAGAAGTGAAATACTTTATCAGAATATGAAGACTATGAAGTAAATTTTGCCAAGTCCCTACTGCTATCTGATAGCTATTTTTTTGTTGTTGGTTGTGGTTGTTTGTTTGTTTGTTTTTCCCTCTCATTTATTGGATGCATTTGTAGTGTATTTTCTAATTGCACTTGACAGTGTCAGTAAATGTTTTCTCATCTTTTTATCTATGACACCATAAAGCATCATACTGTAAAGTCAGAACCCATGGTATACAATTAAAATAATAATGATTATGGTAATGATGATGATGACGATGATAACAATAATAATAATAAATTTGACATTGAAATGTATCCAGAAATAATTGATAATATTGCCTACTTTTCAGAAGCCTTACTGTGGAACTTCAGTTGACGGAATCCTATAGAAATTCATGTAGGGTCCACAGAAGACAATCAAGTTCCTTTCTCAAATTTCAGTATATGTAGTATTGAGACTTTTTGACCATCAGTTCTACAAAGTTCAGAAGCCTATCTCATCCCTCACTTTGAGATGTTGTAGAATTGGTCCTGTGTTCACACTTAAAAAAATAATTCATAAGGCAATAACCATTTTAAAGTTAAATACTCTGTGGTGTCATGTTAAAGGGAGGGTGGAAATTACTGAGGCAAGAGGTCAGACAATTCAGCTTTCACTATGACACCTAGCAAACTTGTTACTGAAAGTGGAGATGAGTTGTCTTAATCAAGGATGGGTGACAGAATCTGAAATGTCTTTTGTTTACAGTAAAAGTGAAAGGCTTTGCTTACATGCATATGAAGGCATCTGAATATCAGAACTCTAGTAAATTTATTTGATAACTACTGTCTATACTGTCTATAATTCTTTTACTACGTTACTGTTACAATAAAGTAGGTGCACTTATAATAATGACTTAGCTTTATATTTATCATGTTAAACATGTCAGCTAAATGTTTAATGGCAATATTGGAGGCTCTAAGCTAAATGTGCAAGAGATCATTTCTTCACAGAAAGTTTTTATTTTCCATTTCAGTAATCTCACTTACCATGTAGGCTACTTGCATTCCTAAAATTGTTCCTATTTTAGAAACTCATTGCTAGCATCTTGTAAATCATCAGTAAGTTTTAGCAAAATACTGACATATAAAAGTGTGCAAAAATATGAAAATAGGTAATTTAGTATAAAAAAGAAACAACCTGAAATTGAAAACTTGCAAAGTCTGAGCAGGATAGTCATGATAAATAAAAAGGAACTTTTTATAAAGAGCAAGAGCTGAGAAACAAAGTACAAAGAATTAAATTTAAACAGTAAGTCTTATTGGCCTAAAAAACCTTTTCCTGTCCTTGTCAGAATGATCTTTAACTTTTGTCCTCAAGCCATATCTAACCTATGATTCTTTGTTTGAAAGATACATTTTATTAAAGCTTAGGAAAGGTTTCCCTTCCAAAAGTAGCTTTACTAGAAGAATGATCTGGAAACTGTTCAAAGTCCTGAAGTGCAAAGAGTATAATATGCCCATGAAGCCATCTGTGGAAGGGCCACAGCATTTTGTCTCTAATTATCTTACTATAAACACTTGTTACGCTACACAAATGCTACTAACCATAGTGTTTGTTATCCCATTGTGATAAGGGCATTATTCCTGTACATTTAATCATGCTTTTGTTTGCTTTAGGATTTCGAGGTTCATATTCAAGTAGAGGTATTTATGAAGGTTACAGTTTAAAGCACTGTACTACTGTTTTTTCAAACAACAGTAATCATTATATAGATTTAGCCCCTTAAAAGGAAGACAATATTTTTCATGTGCAAATATTCTGCCATGCTTTAACCTTGGCAATTGATACAGTGAAGTAACAAAGCTGGTATATAAATCTTGATATTTAAGACAACAAATATTTGCTGTAGTTGCTTCAAACCTTTTTGTACACAACTGACAATTACATTTTCACTTTGAAGTTTTACTAATAACAGTTGAAACTTCATTCCACACAGGAAGTTCTGCACCAACATGCGAAAGAAGTTCTTGGTGAGGGTGACAGAGCACTGGAACAGGCTGCCTAGAGAGGTTGTGGAGTCTCCTTCTCTGGAAATATTCAAGGCCCGTCTGGATGCCTACCTAGGTAGCCTACTCTGGGGAACCTGCTTTGGCAGGGGGGTTGGACCCGATGATCTTCTGAGGTCCCTTCCAACCCCTACAGTTCTGTGATTCTGTGATTACTGGAGAACCTGTGTCTTTTGCTGTCAGCATAAATTAGTGGTTTCCAGAAATCATTCAATCATGCAGTTACTTAAACAATGAACAAAACTTTCAAAACAGATGTTGACTCCTAATTCAATTTTGCATAGTTAAATAAATATCCCTAAGAATTTTCAATAGTGCTTGAGTGTTTTCTGTACTGCAATAGGATATGTAAAGCTGTACCGGGACATGGAAATGTAATTAAAAAACAGATATCAAAGTTTCATCTTTTTTAATATATTTTTTTTCCAAGTTATTTGCCCAAGATGACACTTACCTTCCCTTATGTGTGTTCAGACAGGGTCTGATCAGTCAGCAAGAAGAAACCCTTCACTGCTTTCTTGGTAGAACAGACTGAAGAACACAACCCACCACATGATGAAACACAGCTAGTACTCAGTATTAGATTCCTTAAAGATTTTAAGGAATTGTAAAGATTTTAAAGATACTGTTTATCATTTGGCACAAGAACATATTAAAATGTCTTCCCTAGAGCTATCCTATGAGATAAATGTTGATGAGTTTTACAGAGAAGTTGTTTCTTCTCTTGAGAATGGATAAGATGGCATTTGTGTGCTAAATGAAAAGTTTATTTCCTTCTTTCTCCATTTGTAGCCAAAATGTATGTACACATTTAACTACAGATAGCTTGTCTAAAGGAGTTCACCCAGAAAGGTGCTGAGTTTCCTGTGGTCCTTGTTTAAGTTTGGTCAATGAGAATTACAGATTCTCCCTGGATCAAGCCCAGAGTGTAAGGAGGATTAGCTGCAACTTTTTCCAGAAGAAAGATGAAACTGATTCTTTTCCACTATGAATGTTTGAAAGATTTACAGTAATGACACACGCCAGGCCTAAAAATCTATTCAAGTACCAGTAACTTCAGGTCTTTCTGGTATGCTTTAAGAGTATCATGATATCAATTTCTTTTGGCAAGAAATACCTAATGGTAATCTTTTCCTGCATTCCATGAGAGTTATTAGTCAAAGTAATAGTTTATTTTTTCACCAGAAAAATAAACTATAATGCACTCAGGACTGCAGTTCACTAAACCATAATTCTGCTTTGTTTGACTTACAAAGTGCTCTATATTTTGAAAAATTGTTCTGTAATGGATGAGGGATCTGTGAAAAGTTCTACCCCACAATATTAATTTGCCAGCTCTATTGGAATTGCCACTGAATGAGACCACCAAGAGTTATCTTCCAAGGCTGTACAACTGATGAAGTAGTATAATGTATGAAAGAATACACACTGTAAACAACTTTAATTGTATTGGCTAATCTTTGGTTACAATGTAAAAACAATGCTGAATGAAAAATAATTCTTATATAGAAATTGTAAATCCTCCAGTGAAGGGAAATCAGTAACATGATATATAAGGAAGGGATGTAACAGGTTAATAAAATTTAAATGTTAATAAAAGTTAAGTTTACAAAAGAAATACATTATGTATATGTTCTGTTGTACAGTATTCAAAACCTACCATGCTCTGTGTTAACAATTATGGCTTAGACATGGATTTAATTACATTTTTATAGAAGTAATGAAAGCTTTAAGGAAAAGACATGTGCATGTATGTCATGTATATATATAACATATATGAAAAAACACACATTCCAACATCATATCCGTTGCTCAGAAACTTAATTGAATGCAATTTTTTCATTCTCAGGAGAATAATTTTTAATTTCTGTCCTCTTAAATAATGTGTTCCTATATTAATATATATATCTATTTCCAAAATCTAAGGAAATAATATATGTACACATACTTACATATATATTCATATATATATGTATTTGTATTAGTCTACATAGTATAGAACCAAGCATTCTGAATCACTTTCTTTAAATGACTTTTAATAAATTGATCTTTAAGGAAACTCATTGTTTCTTAGCTAAAACAGGTAAGATAAGGTTTGAAACAGTAGCAGTGGAGTATTTTTTCTCTCTGAAAAAGAAGTTTATTTGCCTGGGAAAATGCTTTAAATCTTTAAAGTTTCCATGGTAAAATACAGTGGCAATACAATACTCTTTAGCATATCAATCACAAGAGAGCAGGACACAAACAATAATTAAAATAATAGGATTCTATATATTTATCATTATAAAGTTTCATCAGCTTTATCATCATCTCTATTCCATATGAAATACTTACAATAAACCTACACAATATTCTGTGAAGAGTGCTCTGATAGATTTCTTTCTTTTTAATCTGAATTACTTTTCTACCCATTTTAGTTTTTGTATATACATGAAATTACCCTCATAGCAACTGTTTTTCAGTGATTATGCATGTACCTAAACCTCTAGTTATGAAATAAAAATGTTCTTGAGGAAAAAGAGGTTTAGGAATGGCAATGAATAAACATATTCTAGCAGATGGTTTAGATCACTTCATATAACTACTATTGTCACACTTTGAGAGCATTAAGTGGTCTTTGTACTGTTAAGACACAAGGAAATTTTCCCTTTCCCTTAGTTTTGAAATTCCATTTTCAGTAGTATTGGTTAGTGAGCTATATCAAGCTTTTGACAGTTTAGTTCTCTGAAACTGTATTACTAATATAGAATTCTAATGCCTTTACTCTCTCTCTCTTTATAACTTGGTATGATATTATGTAGAACAGAAAAGAAAAAAGGGATATGTCTCTAGAAAGGGACTAAACAGCATCTGTTTGAAATTGCTGTGAGCATAAAATGTTAGATTAAGTTTCAAAAGGTGAAACTGTTGGTGAGCAGAAAACAGGTGCTGTGATCAGAGGTGGGTGAACACTTACTGAATGGCTCTGCAATTCACTGTACAAATGTTGTTTCTAAATAAGTGGTGTGCAAAATAGAGAGAAACTCCACCTCTTCTTTCACCACCAAAGGCAAACAAAATCTAAGCCCCATTTATATTAAAATAATGTTATCAAATTGTGAAATAAAGCACCTGAAAGTTAGAAAATGCCAGAAGGCAGGTTAACTATACAATATTAAATATAGCCTCCTACAAAAAATATTTTATAATATAAGGTACAGTTTCAGAAGTAGCTTGATGTCTTACAAACCAGACTTCTAATGGCCTTTTTCCTTTTACTTTTAAATTGGAAGCCTAAACCATTATTGGTAAAGATTGCATCAACAATATTTACTTACAGTCTTTACAGTATTTTTTCAGTAAAATTATATTATTATATTATTGTTACAGTCTTACTGGATAGTAAGGTTACCCAGGACACAAAATTCACGTAAGGTCATACAAAGCCAGTTCTCACCCATATGAAGACACTTTCCTTTGTAGCATTTTAATCCTTCACAATACACTCATTCTCCTGATTATCATATTACTACAAATGTAAAAATAAAAAACTCTTCTTCACTAGCTGAAAGTATGGTACACCATGAAACTTATTTAATATATTACCAGCATCAATTTCATACAACCAATTCCTAGCTTATTTCCAAATGTTACCTGATTTATGTGATTCTCACCAAAACCAAACCAAACCAAATCAAACCAAAACAACCACAACAACAAAACAGCATTAATTGAGCTGAATAAAGCAGCCACTGTATGCAGGTGTTTGTTTTTTTTTTTGCTTTGTTGTTAAAGCTATATCAATGCTAGCCATTTTATGATAATGTGAGTTAGTTCCATGGTCAAAAGATTTCAAACTCAGCTATGAAGATTTTTTTAATTATTACTCATATATACATATATATATATATTTCTACTGCTGAAGAAGACTGACTTGTCTGCTGTTTAACAGTAGATTAAAACTTCACTGCCACTGCTTGAGCTGTTCTGAACATGTGTTTAGATTTTCTTAGACCAGAATAAAGTGTTATGGCAACGTGTTCAGAATTAAACATAGAAATCTGAGTCTGCTTTCCAGCAGCACCAAGAGAATTTAAGATACATACTTTAATTACACATTATTTTTAAAATATTGTTATTCACAATTATTCAGCACAGCTTGAGATACCTTCTGCTCTGCAAGTCTGGATACTACTGTGGATCCAGGCTGAAGGCTTCATTAATGCTTGGATAAACTATTCAAATAGGTGGTGGATTCAGGTATTTTGCTTCACAATATGAAACAAGCCATCTGATATTTGTCTGTCCCTAGTTAAAATTCTGTTCAGTCACTTTTCTTTCAATCTCTCATCTCAGCTGCTTGAGAATGCTTGGCAGTAACTGTGACAAAGAAAAACTGACAAAATTTCAATAAAATATGACTGAATCATAAAAGAGATAAAAGAATGAAGTTGTACCTTGTGAAGCATATATTTGAATGTAAAAGGAACAAGCTTGCCTCTTGTATCACTCAAATTGTTTTAAAATATATCCAGACATGATCATCTATGGAAAAAAGAAACACATTGAAAGAAGGCTGCATCTGAAAACTTTGCTTCAAGTGTTTATCAACATTAGCTTTTCTGAATAGCTTCTTTGACAATGACATCACTTAGATTTTTCTGATCATTTCTTTATTAAAACAGGTAAAAATTTAGTGTTGTTTGTTTATTTTGTTTTGTTTTGTTTTTCCCTGACACTTGTAAAAAGAAGGCACTCAGAAGGGCTGGAGACTTATTGGAAACAACCTCTATATCCCATATTCTGAAGCGAAAAAATTAGAGGTGGACAAACCTTTCCTTGGAAATATCCATTTCAATTGAACAAACTTTGGTTCAGTGTGGTTCAAATGCTGCTATGCCAGGATTTTTTCTTGATATGCCATCTTGTCAACACTTTTAGCCAAATATTTACAAAGCCTAATGTACTATTTTGTTATTTAGGTAATGTTGCATCCTTTGTCAGTTCCATGCTTCTAGAAGGTTAAGCCAGAGTGAATCTCAAACAGGATGAATCAGGTCTTGGAATATATGTACATATATAAAATA
The DNA here is from genome assembly GCA_011076525.1 of Nettapus auritus. Classification (NCBI taxonomy): domain Eukaryota; kingdom Metazoa; phylum Chordata; class Aves; order Anseriformes; family Anatidae; genus Nettapus; species Nettapus auritus. The sequence continues at coordinate 92,885,637 of CM021766.1, read as the reverse complement.
GACAAAATTCACCTAAGCACTGAAGCTGAATGATTTAATCTAATGAAAGCTCCCCCCAGTGCCTATAGGAGTAGCCTGGTGTAATGGTCACCAGGTGTAATGGTCAAATTGTGCATAGCATAATTTTGGCTCTCCTTTTCCCTTTTGGCTCCCATTCTCAGCCTACCACTCACAGACAGGTCAAGTAGAAAGTCACTTACCTTCTGGAAACTAGTGTTTTCGAGGTATTCAGCCACCATATTTTTTACATTTGCCTCTGACATTTTATTTTTAAAACTGTACAAGCCTTCTCTGAATATAACCTCATCATGAAATCACATACATTCAATTCAAAAAGCAAATATGTATCTACACTGTCCTGATACAAATCTAGGGAAAAAGTTGAAGTCTGTGAAAAAATGTACGAGTTACAATAATATATTGTATCTAACTTATCTTAACAGTGACTAGACATTTTTTTGGATTAGACAACATAATCTAAAAATTGTCTTGAATTTTGACTACACAGTGTAGGTTTCAGCTAGCATTTGCCTGCCTGATCCATCAGTAACAGAGGTGTGAATAATACAGACTGAGGTGAACATTTGAAGCAAATAATATCTGTGGTGAAAAAAAAAAATAAATAAATAAAAATAATAATTAAAAAAAAAGTATTATGTCTTGTTTCATGTATATTCTGTCTCTTCTAGATTCCTTACTCCCATGCTTTTTTTTGTTTGTTTTTGTTTTTTGCTTTTTTTTTTTTTTTCCCAAGGATAAAGGATAAGGGTACATGATTCTATATTATTATACTTTGAAAATAACATCAAGTAATGCCAATAGGAAAGAAACAGATTTAGTACTACAGATTTGTAGAATTTAACCAGGTCTTTTTGTGTCATTCCTGCTATAGAGAATGAACTTTCAGTTGGACCAAAAACATTATTTAATTTCAGGAATGCTGTGTATATTGTCATCACCCCCTTGGACACTACAAATCAGTGTTTAATATAGTTTATGCTTTTTAGCAAGATATTTTTCAAAAAAGTAGCAATACATACATGAGGGGTTTAAGAAACTCCCAGGGACACTTTGGTGGTGGGTACACAAGAAACATCCATCCCTGTATTGTTTGTGCATCATTGCAAAGATGACCCACCTTTTCAAGACTTTGATCAGCATCTGTCAACGTCCAAGTTCTCAGAGGCATTTTATTTTAAAACATGACTGTATTATATTAAAATCCATTATTATATTGTGTTATTTTAGATTATGCTGAGAGGTGATGTGATGTCAACAGATGGAATAGCATAGTGACAACTCTGAAGTCAAAATAAAAAGGCTGATTCCAATAAGCATCAATGAAATTACAAGTCAGCATAAACCTGTCTTGAACCAGTGGTATAGCATCACTGTAGACAATTTACAATAAACTTTAACAGGAAAGCGCTGATACATTGCAATAAAAAGTTGCTAATAAGGCAAAGTCAGCTAATGTATATTTGATCCACTGTTCCTTAATTAAACTTCCCACACTGGAAGCTATCTAGCAGCATCTAGCAGTGATGACTAGATCACCAGGAGGCCTCAAATGATTCAGTTGCAGTAAAAAAATAAATGGTCAAACTCCATAAACATAGAAAAGAGAGATACCAATTTGCAGATTACTTTAGATACCATAATTGGAGTTGAATGCAGAAATAAACACATAATAGAAATAAATGTACATATTTTCTGTTCTCTACAGATAATTGAAGGTACATCCAAAGTAACCAACCTTGCAATGCTTTAAGAATAAAGACAGCTATTTTCTGATCATCTCTTCTTAGTATACCACTTTTTTTTTTTTTTTCACTTAAATTACATAAGAGGAAATCATAATTAGATGAAATAATAGTGATAAGAAACTGTAGTACAAAGCAACTGAATGAATGTCAAGTAAGCAAGATCCACAAGATGACATTCAGTCTCTGAGTTTCCTGGTGCTTGAAAACATTTTCTTCATGACAGGTTGCTTTGGTCCTTTTTCATTCTTCATAGCCCTAGGAAACAAAAAGCATACAAAAACTCCACTGTTTTATATAGACAAGAAGCCAAGTAAATAAGATTTGATAGTTTTTACTAACATATTAGTGAAATTGTTTTCTCAGAACTGAAATTTGCACAGGCAGACTCTTATACCTCAGTGTAGGTCTTCTTAATCATATTAACATGGAAACATAAAAGTTCATAAAGCAAAACATAGTCCTTTAGAAACAAAATCCACATGAGAAAGTTAAATCCTAAGGCACTTTTTAAACAAAGTCTTTATCTGACAGTCTCCAACAGAAATCAAAGGAAACATGCTGGAGTAAAGCATTTAGGATTTAGTCAAGAGTGAGCTAATCTGAATACACTGATATCACAGACTAATTACATAACCTAAAGTAATATTCTATGGTCTGTATTTTTTCATTTGAAATTCATATAAACATCTGTATCTTTTGCATACTATCTATTGGAAGAGATATTTCTAATACTGTAACCTACAAATTATATTATGGTACTGGAAATAATTATAAACAAAAGTAGATTCCAAGCAAGTAATATTTTTTAAATGAACTTTTGAATTGGGGTTCCTTTTTTTTGAGACGGACCCCATACCTGCAGATTGTGTTCCCCTGGACATAGACGGTGGTTTGCCTCCACACTTAGCCAGACAGAAAAAGGAAAATTCCTGACACATTTTAACTGGGGGTGTATCCCAGGAGTGTGGAGTGGCTTGTGTATGATTACAGATAACCTTTCTGATTAAGTGCCATGGGCTGGAAGACTGGCTGTGCAAGCAGTTTTGTCCTTCTGTCCTCCTTCCTTTGTCCTCCTTTCCATGGCAACGGACGTGAATGCAGAACAAAGAAAGAAGCTGTACATTATATATTGCCTATTACTCAAAAATTTTCTATAACCACAGGTGTTGCCCGCAGAATCCACAACTGAGCCCAGCAAAACAATATGCCTGACTCTCAGATCTTCTCTCACAAAGCACACATATGATGTCCAGAAACGTTTTCTCTCATGCAAACATATTGTGTGGAGCCTACAGTGAATGAGCACAGCTTTTTCATGTGGCTAGACCTCATCACTTTTTTTTTTTTTTTTCTCTCCATAAGAGTAAGAAACGTTAAAGAGTCAGGTATTTTAAAGTTTGGTTTGGTCCATGTCAAACCATGCATCTTCCTGGATTCTAACCATACACACTGTGAGAAGACCTATCAGAAGTTTCTGCTTTTGATTTCTTGCAGTTTGTTTTTTACACATTGATTTTTTTCAGATGAAGCATTTCTTCCTTGGCCACGTAATTTACAAGAAGCAGAAGAAAAGTAGGCTTTGAGGGAGAGAAAAAAAAGTCTACTCAGCCAATTATAGGTCATCTGGTGTGTTAAAATACCCACGTTTGAAAAGTAGACTCCAAGTGTTTTTATTAGTCAGTCATATATGCAACAGCAGGTATGATTTTAAATCTCTAGGCTGTTTATTGTCTTAAGTAAGTAATTTGAGCTTTGCTTTATCTGAGGAAACTTGACTTTGAAGTAGATATTGATGCCTGTCTCAGTAATGGTAGAAGATATCTAGAACTGCCTTACTATGGAAAAGGAAATTAATTCTGAATGTTTCTTAGTTACTGCACACCTGGAATAGGGCAGGTACTGAAAAGAATCATGGAGGTTTGGATTTCTAACCTTCACCTGGTGGCACTTCAGTGTCTCATTGAGACCCCTGCACTCAGAAAAGACAGAGAATTGGGAAGAAACAAGGATGACCTCAGGCTATTTGCAAAGGGTCATAATCCACTAAGCCTGGAGGTGTCATCTGATGTTATCAATGTTCTACCCTACTTTAAGAAAATTATACTTGGAAGATTACTCCGATGATTCTACTGAAAATCTGTGTTTGTGTTTTGACATATAAAATACATTCAAAAATACATATATACTAACTGTAAATGCTGTAGAGATGTGTGCTGCTAACTTAATTGTCTCAATATCCTAAGAAAATATATTCTATATTTTTTAGGTAGAGAAGAGTCATGAACATCAGTGTAGGTTACAGTATTTCAGGATGTAAATTTAGGACCCACTGAAAACTGTTAAGTTTAGTTTGGGAGAGCAACTGAAAAGTCAGAAATTAGTTAGAAGAAATCTGGGTGCAACGGTTCTTGGATAATCATAGCACAACAACAGTAACAGTTATTTAAAGGGCTAAAACAGACTATATGTAAAATCACCTCTACCTTTTCTTATTTACACCAGAGTTCCCCTAACTTTACTGCACTGGTCAGTTTAGTAGTGTTTCTACTTAGTTAAAGTTTTTGTCTCTTAAAAATTAACAAGAACAATTACAAATTGAATGTTTTTGACTTTTTAAAACTATTGGATGAAGCACATTACAAAAAAAAAAAAAAAAAAAAAAAAAACAAAAAAGAAACCGCATTATATTTCATTCTCTTTTATACACATTCACTTAAACAGAAACTTGGTTTTTAGATTACAGTTATGCTATATATACATCTTTATTTATTGTAATGTCATAAGAGAAAATTTTATTATTTAAAGATTTTATATTGCCCATTATTCTGTTAGAAATATTTTTATTCGGTGCAAGTGTTTACACATTAATATTAAGAAACACATGTAGTTATATTACTGAATGTGTATTAAAATTATAATTTGTTAAAAATTGCAATTTAAATTTATAGGTATAGAAAAAAATCCTGAGAATCTGTACATTAAATGTGTATATGTATATATATATGTACTAATTATACATATCTCTGTAAATCCTGAAGGCCTCCTAACATTAATTCAATTTCTCAGTGATTGCTTATATAAAATAAATAGATAAATAAATTCAAAATTAGTTATGATGAAGTAAATTTAAAAAACGGTATGGCCACAAACTTTGACAAAGAAAGTTTACTTGACTGTTAGATATATATAAATGTAATATACAACCAAAGTATTTGTCCAACACTATCCACAAGAAAGAACAAGAAGAGAATTAGCTAAGTAGCAATTACTTTTGATCAGCAGCTTGGACAGCGTAGATTTTATTGGCAATTAGAGAAGTAGGCCCTTGGAATGTGGCTTTTACCCTGTTCTGGCTTATCTTCATATAGCAACAAAGCATGAACAAAGCTGTTCAATTAAAAGAATGTACATGAAAAATACAATAAATGATTTGCATCATCCCAGTGATTTGGGATTGATGTCTAATACCTTTTAATATCACTGCTTGATTATTCAGTCCTCTTTGGGTCTCTTGCCAGTCATCAGGCTTTTCCAGCTGCAGACTGTAGTCATTTACAGACTTTTATAGACACTGAAGAGGTCTGTCTGAAGGATAAGAAAACACAAATTAGCCTGTGCAGATTGGCCTCAGTCAATGCTGGCTTTGTGCTACAATATCCTCATTCAAACAGTTGGATGGATCACTTTAGACATGTTGTATCAAAGAATTATACAGAAAAATGAGCAGAAAGATGGTTTTCCTTTGTGTGTTATTGTGGGTTTGAGGACTTCTGAACATCTTTGAAATGCAACATTATATGTATATGTTGCAAAAGGGAGAGGATAGCCAAGTGGAGAATTTTAGGTCAAACATTTTGCAAAGAAATTACAAAAGGCCATTCATCTCTTCATTAGTTGCCAAAGCAAAAAGGGAAAGGCCCCTTTTAGTATATTTCTCTTTTTAAGTGAAAGGAGGCATACTGTAGGATGATAGGTTTCCATTACGCAGTCATTTTCTGAACTATGTGTTTTATGGGGAAATAGCAAAATCTTTGCCTTGATTTGCCAAATTTTTAAGTAAAAATAAGTGGGTTTTGTTTTGTTTTTCCTTAAAGGTGGAAAATATTTTCATACCTGTAATATCTAAGCACAGGTAGTGAGAATTTATTCAAATTTTGCTTTGTTTTTAATTCATAGAACTATTTAATTCTCTCCTAGAACTCAAGAATTTCCAATCTAAAACCCATTCTATATTAGTTGTATATATAATCTGAAGAAACCAAAGGGCCATATCTGTCTGATTAGCCATTAAAATGCGAACTTAACCTTCTATATGGTCTGTAAAGTAAGAATGTTTCACTGAGTACAGTACATTTTTATTCAACATATATAGCTTGAGAATTTCACTTTTTTTTTCATGGGAAACTTGTCCAAAAATGTAGAATTCATTGTCTAAATAATTCATTGCAACCTATTTACTCAGCTTTATTATTAATAAAATTTTCTTTGAAATAGTTGAAAATCTTATGGATTTTAAATTAGAATCTGAAATTTTTAGAAGTGACTGCATTTCTGTTCATATTTGACACTGTTGATACTGCCTTTTTCTGGTGGAATCAAAGAAATTATTTTTTCTCTAAAAGCAGTGACAATAATAGCAACCCCCTTCCTATAGAAGAGCATTTGCTCTTCTATACTACTAGCCTGAATGTTCAAGATATCTTGCAGACTAGATCTGACAATCATTTTTGTTTTCTTTGAGCCATCTCCCTCTTCCTGTCTCATAATGAAAGGGAAACACTGGAGGGAGGGGTTTTAATTTACACATGGACTGGTTCATTTTATCCATAATGTATTAAGTTTTGTTGGGTCTGTCTGGGATGGAGTCACCTTTCCCTGCAGCAGCCCACACAGTGCTGTGCTCTGCACTCGTAGATGGAACAGCACTGGTATCACTCCAGTGTTGTGTCTATTGCTGCATAGTGCTGGCACAGCATCAGGACTCCCACCAAGCCCCCAGGAGCCAGCAGGCTGGGGGTGGGCAAGTGATGGGGAGGGGATATCACCAGCGCAGATGACCTAACCGATCAAAGGGTTATTCCATAACACCTGATGTCACACTCAGCAATAAAAAGGGGGGCTCTCGTGGGGGAGGGCGGTCCTCCTGAACAACCACTATGCATTTTGAGGCCCTGCTTCCCAGGACATGGCCAAACATCGCTCGCTGATGGGAAGTAAATAATTTTTTTTCCTTACCTCTGTGCTTCCGCACGGCCTTGTTGTTTCTTTTGTTTCTTTTTCTCCCCATTCCCTTTCCCTTTAATTAAATCATTCTCATCTCAAACCTCGAGCTCTTTGTGTTGCCTTTTCTCCCCCTTCCTCTTTGAGGAGGGGGGGAGTGAGAGAGCAGTTGTGGTGGAGCTCGGCTGCCCACTCGAGTAAAACCACCACAGTCCTTTTTGTCCCCCAACGTGGGGCTCGAGGGTTGAGATAACAGTAGAATTGATTAAAGTAATTACAACTAGCATACTTGCTAGTCACAATATGCGGTTTGCTAAAACCACTACATAAGTCAGTCAAGATAGTTCCTAGAAAACAATGCAAACATATTCTTACATCTACTTAATTAGCATTAATACATGTTGATTTAATGGAGTGTAATCAAGCCGTATCACAGAATCATAAGGTTGGAAAAGACCTCCACGACCATCTGGTCCAATGATCCCCTTACCACTATCACCCACTAGACCATGTCTCTAAACACCACATCCAACCATTCCTTAAACACCCCCAGGGACAGTGACTCCACCACCTCCCTGGGCAACCTGTTCCAATGACTAACTACTCTTTCTGAGAGGAAACGTCTCCTAATTTCCAACCTAAACCTCCCCTGGTGCAACTTGACACCATACCTTCTACTCCTATCGCTGGTTACCTGTGAGAAGAGGCCGACCCCCAGCTACCTACAACTTCCTTCCAGGTAGTTGTAGAGAGCAATAAGGTCTCCCCTGAGCCTCCTCTTCTCCAGACTAGACAGCCACAATTCCCTCCGCTGTTCCTCATAAGACTTCTGTCCACCAGCTTTGTAGCCCTTCTCTGGACATGCTCCAGGGCCTCGATGTCTTTCTTGTAGTGAGGGGCCCAACACAGAACACAGTACTCAAGGTACATCCTCACCAGAGCTGAGGACAGGGGGACAATCACCTCCCTGGTCCTGCTGGCTACACTATTCCTGATACAAGCCAGGATGCCATTGGCCTTCTTGGTCACCTGGGCACACTGCCAGCTCGTGTTCAGGTGAGCATCGATTAACACCCCCAGATCCCTTTCCTCTGCACAGTCTTCTGCACAGCCACTGCCTCAAGCCCGTAGAGCTCCATGGGGTTGTTGTGTACAAAGTGAAGGAGGAAACTTAGCCATGTTGAACCTCATCCCATTGGCCTCTGCCCATCAATCCAACATGTCCAGGTCACTCTGCAGGGCCTTCCTACCCTCCAGCAGATCAACACTTCCCCACAGCTTGGTGTCCTCTGATATCCCTGAGCTTATGTAAACCCTGTACAGAGAAGCCTAAATAATACATTTTTTGTTTGTTTGTTTGTTTGTTTTAGGGACATTTCTCTCAGTTGGGATATAATTATAGGCATGGCCCAGATCATGCTTGTTTTGTCCAACTCATGACTTTACATATGAAAATCATACACCTACCTGGTACAGGACTTGGCAAAAACATTTTGGTCATATGTGGCCTTATGCTGGGACATGGTTTAGTGGGTGTAATTGGTAGTAGGGTGGTGGTTAGACCAGATGATCCTGAAGGTCTATTCCAGCCTTAATGAATCTATAATTCAATGTTTTAATAGAGAGTCAGACCTGAATTTATCACTGCATAAAACACCTTCTGACACATTTTGTGCTACACTCCAGTATAGAAACAAGATAAAAGACGTAATTACAAATACTCACCCTTTTCCTATTACTAATGCATCTGTTTTATTTGTTTTGAAAATCCAGTAGTATTACTACTGGAAAACTTTAGAATTATTTCTTCATGGATCAAAAATGCCTCTTCTCTAGATAATTTTCATGTGTTTACCTGTATCTTTAACTATTTATGAAGAGAAATCCCATAATTCTGCAGATCAAAGTACTGTTGATTTATTGAATGGCATCAGACGTCAGAATTCACTGTCACATGAAGTGGGTGGGAATATAAAGAAATAGAAAATATGAAAGCAGAGGATAAAGTGGCAATACAAAAGAGAGATTTAATATTCCTATAAGCTGCAGCAGGTGACCGTTGTGAAAATGAAAATGAAAGCAAATCATATGCTGCTTTGTGAAGTCTTTTCTTTCAGGGACTTCACATTTTTAAGTACTAATTGTGTAATCAGATGTGTAACTTTAATATACATAGATATAAGTAAATCTCTATAATAACTTTTAAAAAGTATATTTAAATCTAAATCTATATATTTTCTGACTGTTAGCATACTCCATTTGCTAATTTTAAGGCAAAGTCATAGTTTCTTCAAAATGTGGGTTGAGTAAGTAAGCAATTTACAGTGACAAATTTTCAATATATACAGTAATTACATAAAAGAAAGAAATGCAGTAGACACAAACTGGTAATCTAAAAGAAAAATTCTGGAGATGGTTGAGGGATTTTGGTGCTTCCAGTGTGTTAACATTTAGGTTGGATTGAGGTGGACTCTCACTAATATGTAAATATATGCTTTCTAGGCTTTATGATTCCAATAATGTATAATTGTGGTATGCCTGTGGTATCAGATGTATAAGCAAATTAAGGTAATATTTGTAGTCATTCAAAAACAAACAATTAAAAAATCCTAACTTCTTATTCTGAATGTAGTTTAATATTTAGACCCTATTTTTGCCTGTCCTTCCATTGTTGAGCATTTTATACCAAAAATAAGATATGCTAGCAAGGACAAAATAAAGCACGCATAATTAATCCACAAAGTGAGAAGTCATTTATCTTTTTCTCTTGAACGCATTGGTCAAATGCATAATACTCTTCTGTTAGAAATCCTCTTTCAATAAGAAACACAATTAATACTGAATATTATAAAACAACCTGTTTTGCACTACACATTCCTATGAAATTATTTTCTTACTTCAGACTTTTTTATTCAGTCTGCCAAACTATGATAAAGCACTCAGAATTACTTTCGTTCAGGAGACTACATAATTTCTGATAAAATAATTTAACAATTAGATTTGGCTGATCCTGAAAAATGTTGGCTAATCACAGAATCACAGAATAGTCTAGGCTGAATGAGACCTACAAGATCACAGAGTCCAACCTCTGACCTAACACTAACAAATCTTCCACTAAACCATATCCCTAAGCTCTACATCTAAACGTCTTTTAGACGTCTTTAAAGACCTCTAATGATGGTGACTCAACCACTTCCCTGGGCAGCCTATTCCAGTGACTAACAACCCGTTCAGTAAAGAAGTTCTTCCTAATATCCAACCTACACCTCCCCTGGCGCAACTTTATCCCATTCCCCCTCATCCTGTCACCAGGCACATGGGAGAATAGACCAACCACTGCCTCGCTACAGCCTCCTTTCAGGTACCTGTAGAGTGCGATAAGGTCGCCCCTGAGCCTCCTCTCCTCCAGGCTAAATAGTCACAGCTCCCTCAGCCGCTCCTCGTAAGACTTGTTCTCCAGACCCTTCCCCAGCTTTGTAGCCCTTCTCTGGACTCGCTCAAGCACCTCTGTGTCCTTCTTGTAGTGAGGGGCCCAAAACTGAACATAGTACTCGAGGTGCAGCCTCAAGATAAGATACAACAATAATAAATTTAAACTACTCAATTTGAGTGGGTTTTGTACTGTAAGATATATATTCAAATACCTGAATAACAATTTGGAATTTTCCCTGTAAATTTTTACATACTGCCAGACTCTTTCTTACAAGCTTATGGTACATTGGAAACACCAAGAGGTGTATCTGATGATATATTCCCCATTAAAATAAGCATTTTCAAATAGATTTATTTTATTTCCTTTGATATTGCACTTCTGTAGTAGTAATTTTTATACATTATTATCTTCAAAATACAAAAGAATAAGGAAAATAGAAAATACAATAGGGGGATAGAAATTAGAATAAGGAAAATAGAAAATATTGCTTCAGAAAATGCTCCAAAACCTTCAACAATTTTTATTTAAATGCCTTGAAAACTTAAGCCATTACTTTAACTAACCACAATTTTTGTACTGGTACTGTAAACTGCTGTTGTAATTAAGTTATTTCCTACAGGTTTTAGAAAAAAGATTAAAGTAAGATCAGGTTAGGAATGAGAATTTCTGTCTTATTAATGAGTTTTAGGCAAGTTCTATGGAAAACAGTAATTTCTGTTGATATTTGCATAACATTAGTCGTAGCCTGCTAAGCAAGTTACATGAAACTCACTCTGAAAGTAATTAGGAAAATAGTTTTCAGTAAATAAAAGTCCCAAATCAGAATTTGTTTCTTTGCCTTAAACATAAAATCATTAATATACTTAACACGAGAAAGGTCAGAGAGATACAGACAGGCAGTGGACTGACAAAGAGAAGTGGGAATAATTTTCATTATTCCTGATGTTCCTTTCACTATTCTTTATGTATAGAAGAAATCTAACATACCAGTAACAGCTGACTAATACAGCTGTTCACATCTTTATGGGCAAGTCACACCTCTGGAACCAAAAATCTACTTAAGTTCCATTTAAAGTTCTACTTAAAGTTCCACTTTAATTTCCATTTAAATTTCCTGATATTCAGGACGGCCTAGCCCTTTCTTATCTGATATCACTAGACAGCAATCTCACTCTTAGGATGAAAATCCTCCAAGCACTTTTGCCTCCAGAAGCATTCAGATGAGCCTGGAACCCCCATCTAAAACATTCTTGTGAAATATACAGAGAGCTGACTCAACATTTTGCATGCGCTAATTTTAGTTTACTGAATGAGATCCAGGAAGCCCTAGGTGTAGAGGGTTTACGTGGCAAGGTTTTGGTAGCAGGGGGCCATGGGTGTGGCTTCTGTGAGAAGAATCTAGAAGCTACCCCATGTTACATAAGGGCCCTGCTGCTGTCCAGACTTGAGCCAAGAAGAGATGCTTTTTGTGCCTCTATAAGAGCATATTTAAGAAAGGGGGAAAAAAACCTGCTGCTACACAACAGCTGGGAGAGAGAGAGGAGTGAGAAACAGCCTTGCAGGCGCCAAGGTCAGTGAAGAAAGAGGGGGGGAGGTGCTCCTGGTGCCAGAGCAAAAGTTCCCTGCAGCCTGTGGTGAGGACAATGGTGAAGCAGGCTGTCCCCCTGCAATCCATGGTGTACCGTGGTGGAGCAGGGTTCCATGCTGCAGCCCGTGGAGGAGACCACAGTGGAGCAGGTGGACCTGCACCGACTGTGGCCTGTGAAAGACCCCTACCAGAGCAGATTCCGGGCCAGACCTGTAGGCCGTGGAGAGGAGACCACGCGGGAGCAGGTGACCTGGCAGGAGCTGCTGCCCCTGGGGGACCCAGGTTGGATCAGTTTGCTCCAGAGGGATGGACCCTCTTCCCATATCTGGAAGAGTTCTTGAAGAGCTGCCTGTGGGACACCCTTGCAGGATCAGTTCAGGAAGGACATCATCCTGTGGGAGGGACCCCAGGTTGGAGCAGAGGACAAGAGTGACTGAAAAGGAGTGGCTGAGATGAAGTGCTATAGACTGACCACAACCCCCATTCCACTGTTCCCCTGTGCTGCTCAGCAGGAGGAGGTGGAAGACGGTGGATTGGGGAAGGCATTTTCAGTTTCTTTCATTTGTTTCTCACTTCTCTAGCTTGCTAAAAATAGGAAATTAATCTTACTGTCTCCCTACTCTGAGTCTGTTTTACCCGTCACAAAAATTGTTGAGTGATCTCCCCATCCTTATCTCAGCCCTTGACCCTTTGCATCATATTTTCTCACCCTTCCTCTTTGAGGAGGAGGAGTGAGAGAGCGGCCATGGTGGAACTTGGCTACCCACCTGAGTGAAACCACCACACTAGGTTAATGATATAATAAAGAGGGTATATTCAGATATGGACATGTATATAGGCCAGAACCCAAGGTTATATAAACAGTAACTTTCAACTGGGGTGACTGAACTTTCTTTAATTTGATGAGCTTTAACTGGACCTCTTGGATGGTTAAGTAGCCTCATGAAGTGCAGCTAAGGAATGAAGAAGATTTCCTTAGCCCTGGGAATCACCACTCTCCTTTTAATACAAAAACATGTAGGATCTGACTTAGAATCATAGAATATCTCAAGTTGGAAGGGACCCATAAGGATCATCAAGTCCAACTCCTGGCACCACACAGGTCTACCCAGAATTTTAGACCATGTGAGTAAATGCATGGTCCAATCACTTCTAAAATTCAGACAGGCTTGGTGCAGTGACTGCTTCACTGGACTTATGATTTGTCCCCAGGTTTATAGAGTCTTTTTGTATCATAGAATCATAGAAAGCTTTGGGTTGGAAGGGACCTTTAAGATCTAGTTCCAATGCCTGTGCCATGGCCTGAGACACCTGCCACTAGATCAGTTTGCTCAAAGCCTCATCCAACCTGTCCTTAAATGATGAATTGTCCTGTCATTACACTCCCTGACAAACATTCCCTCCCTAGCTTTCCTGTAGGCCCCCTTATCACATGTCCCAAGGATATTTTTGGTATCACAATATTTAATAATTTTTTTTCTCCACACATAATACACAATCAAAATATAGCTTAGATAAAAAATTCTATCCATTTTTATTTTGCCTTTTCATTTGCCTAGTGCATGGACAATTCAAAACATTTATTTTTAAATGCAAAATGGCAAAATATGTTGGTGGTGATCAGCTCCCTCATTACTCTTGGGTTCAGTCAGTTACTGGCCAGGAAAAATACACACAAGCCACTTCACCTACTCCTGTTTAGCTCCTCGGTGTGGCAGAATGGGCCCAGGGACCACTGCACACTTTCATCTTCTGGCCCAAGTTTAAATTCATAATGCTTTATCCAAGCAAGCACAGACAATCTTATGATGGGAGTCTGTGATGTGTTACTAATCAAAAACGCAGGAAAGCTATCCAAAAAATGACACAAAGATGTTAATTTGCACTATGTGCAGGCCTGTATTTTATTTATTTATTTATTTATTTATTTATTTATTTATTTATTTATTTTACATGGGGTATTTCTCAAGATTTAGTTCCATGTTATTTTGTATCATCAGATGTTATTTTCTAACATCACATAATTTAGCTTAATAAAATTATTCTTTCAGAATTTAGTCTATTGTACTAAATAGGCATATTCAAATGTAATATTGGATTGTTTCCTAAACTTAAAAATGCAGTTCTGATGTAATAGTTCCAGTACAAAATTTTATTTTAAAATTAACTTCAAATTAAAGTTATTGTTGATATTAAGGAGTAGTTTTGAAAATCAGAAATAATAAACTAAGATTACTACATACAATAACATATAATATTGAATCTATTAAATGTTGGATAGAGCTAAGAAAGAATTTCCCTTGTATGTCTATATAGAGCTATGAAGGAGCTTTCCTTATAACAATATAAAATTCCTCAGCTATAATTATTAAGAAAACAAGGATAAAAAAAAAAAAAGGAAAAAAAAAATCAGACAAAAAATGATCTTAGACCTCCCATGATATTTAAGAATTCTCTAAAATTCTTAAAATATTAGAATTGATAAAATCCATGAGGTTTTCAGGACATTTTTTTTTTTTTTTCCTTACGGTAAATATATAAATATTAAAAAAAAAATACAAATGAAAAAAGAAAGATTGGGCAGTATATATTTAAGTCCTAGTTATGTATCATTGTTTAAGTGCATCATTAGCTTTTGATATGAGTAAAGCTGAAGAATGTATTTATAGATATCCATTAACTGAGAGCTTTCCCAGGGAAGCCATAATGATAAAGCCATTAAAAAAAAAAAAAAAAAAAAAACTAAAACTTACTAAATTAAACATGCTTCAAATTATGTATAAATTTTGATGTTAGGCTGAATATGGATTAATTATCTTGCTAACTACTATATAATGCCCTAAACATTATTGGTATGAAAATGTACACAAATTTAACAGTAATAGCATCTGCGGGATTTTTTCAAACATATTATATAGAATGCACACCAAAAATATCTTAGGTCACATAGCATATGAAAATTGTTTTAGATGTTTTAAAAAATACAGTCAGGATTCAGCATTTGCTTTCTCATTCAGAGACAAACATTCAGATTCTTGCAGGACTGGATATTTCTAAAATTTCTTTCTAGACTATCTGTATATTTTTACTAGTTGAAAATAGCAATTTCTACAGTTTCTGCAAAAGTATAAACTGGTAAATACTAAGTAATGAAAATAATTTGGAAAACAAAGTAATTTTCAGTGAAAAGAGTTAATAATATTTTGAGGGGGAAAAAAAAAAAAAAAAAA
>CM021766.1:92838327-92865400 GCA_011076525.1 Nettapus auritus | reverse complement strand
AAGAGAAGAGAAGAGAAGAGAAGAGAAGAGAAGAGAAGAGAAGAGAAGAGAAGAGAAGAGAAGAGAAGAGAAGAGAAGAGAAGAGAAGAGAAGAGAAGAGAAGAAAGCTTGACTGACAGGAAAATTCAAAGAAATTTTAATTGTCTTATTCAAAACTAAACACTTTGACTCAGAAATATTTTTACAACTTAGAAAAGAGACAGGTACTACACTAAAAGAACCAATAACTTCACTCCTAGAAAAACATAGTATACAAGGCACATCCATGCAGGTCAGAGTACTTGATCTTTGGAAGTGAACAGCCTGGGTAGTCTTCTCACAAGAATCAGGCAATGTTTTCATCCATATCAAAATTAATGACTGATAAATAAATCAAAGTGTGATATTTGTTAAAGTTAGTGGAATTAGTGGTAGATGTTATTGCCTGGTTGTATAAGCTCTAAACACGAGTGAAGACAGCCCAAGTCTCACATGAACTAGAATTTTGTATTAGTATGAACTATTCATCCATATTCTCTCTTACTTTTACCCATGGTAAATAAACAAATTAAGTGCATACATATTACAGTTGCTCTTTTTTTTTTTTTTTTTTTTTTTTTTTACTGTGTAGTCATACTCCAAACCTTTCTTTATAAGATGGGAATCCTCATGGCATTAGGTAAGATCATGTCTTTTCTTCCACAAAGTCTATGTTGGCATATTGTCTCAACTTGAACTCTCCTTACTACTGTTAAGGAATTTTGAACAACAGGATAATGAATGAGTTAGGTGTGACTCCTCCTTCACAGATATTAGTCATAACATAAAAATGAACATTCTCCTGTTTCTTTCTAGATCATAGAGTATTTCCACTGAAAAAGAAGCATCTGAAAAATATGCAATTTTATTGGAGTGAAAATGATCTTTGAAAACATAGAGGATTTCCATAAAGCTTTCAAACGTGAGTTCTTGGGCTGAAAGGAAGAGACATTAAAATACTTATTTGCCTTTAAAAAATCAGATCTCAGCATATTAGGAAGTTTTAATAATATATTTTTCTCTGATATAGACAGAAAAGAGAAGCACTATAAGTGGATCACTCAGGCTTGCTTTATTCATAGTATTATGAACATGATAGTCGCTTCCAAATGTTCTGAGATTGTAAGAGGCAGGAAGAGCCAACTGACATCTCTACAAGAGATCACACTCTTTGTCTGGGTGCTTCCAGTTCCCTTTCACTTCATGCTCAGCTCCAAACCCTTCTCCCTCAACATTAAAATCCTGGAGCTACTTCACTGAAACTCCTATAGAGTGTTGGGGTAGTCATGCACTCTCAGGAACTCATCAGGGAGAAACTATTTTTACACAACCAAATTGAATGCAAAAAGTATTCACAACAGAGATGCCTTCAGCACTGACTGACAAGAGGGAAAGTATTCCATTCCCCTGAGAATGGAGAATCTGAGCAGTTGCCTTCTTAGGAGGAACAAGAATGATTTTATTTGTACAACATGCTGGATGCTTGTCCCTGCTGGGAAGATAGCTACTAAATCCCCATAACATCAAAAGAATGATTAGCTCCATGTATGTGTCTGTATTATTGAGCATGCCTGTCTGCGTGTATAAGAGAATGAGAGAACGTCAGTTCCCTACAAAGGACTTTGAACATATTAAGGGGATAATTACAGGCAACCCTATCAGAGGGTTTTTTTTCTTTACAAAAAATAAACTCCACATTTGGATTAAAAGGTTCACTAGCACTGATAATATCACAAATTAAAAGCCAAGTTATAAAAATTTAGCGGTTAAGTTACATTTTCTTGGATAGTTTCTCGACTACAGAAAGGCCCCCTGCAAAGAGAGAAGTATCCAGACCTCAGACTTCCCATGTCTTCTCCTCAGCCTATTTCAGAAGGCAGCAAAGTCAGACTCACTTTTTCTCTGTGCCCTAAGTGAATATTGGATTTTCATCTGTGTAGTGACATTTTTTTTAATCTAGTTGGTGTAAGGAAATGCAGATTACTGTGATTTTTCTGTATCTCAGAGGAGATTTGGAAAGGGAGATGATTTTCAGGAGCAAAATTCCTCACTCTTGTAACCTTGAAAAACAAACATTTTAACTTTTAATTAAAAGCATGTGAAAGGGAAAAAATAAAGTAGATATTTAAAATACAATTAAAAACAAACAAACAAACAACAACAACAACAAAAAAAACACTTAAACAATATTCCTTTATTTTCTTTTACCTGTGTAATTTCTAATAGTGGGAAAAGTAACTTTTTCAATAATCTTTTCAATAGTATTAATCAGGAATTTTAGCCCTAATTCTCCTGGAGCTCACTGAGAATCTATACACATCTAGACGATTGTAGTCCCTACTGCAAAATTTTAGGCTGGGGCTTTTTGGTGTTTGTTGTTGCTGTTGTTGGTTTGGTTTGGTTGTTTTCAATTATTTTTGCAAGCACTGGTTAGAAGCCAGTGATTTTCACTCCCTCTTTCAGCAGGAGGTGAAGATCTCATAGAAGAAACTAAGAACCCCTTAATGAGATCCACAAATGTGTGTTGCTTGCTGCAACATTTTAAGTAAGTCATTATCTACCCTGATGCATAATGTCATATGTATGGCACTGAAGTACAGGACCAGGACTTGGAGTTTAAAGAATTAAGGTGAACATACATCATACTTTTCAGAATTTGCCAAATAATTTGTGACACTAGAGTTTTACAAGGTTAAACAAAAGCTGTACAATATATTAATTAATATATTACATCACTTCTTTAGAAATGTTTATACTCCATGGCACTTCATGGTGTCATTGTCAAAATTGGTGGAAGAATGCAATCAATAGCTATTAGAAACTACTCAGCACAAAAGCCTGAGGAAAATAAAGTTTACAGTTACATTGACTGCAATGCTGCTGCAGTAAAAGAGTGTTCTTCAGGCAGTGCTGAATACTTTGAAAATACTTTTTTATGAAATAAAATTCAGATTTTCCTCTGTCTGTGCCACTTAAAAACTTGCCTCATACACTAGCACTGGACACTTCTAAGATCAGTTATGAATTTAATTTCCTACAGCACTGCATACATTAATTTCAAATACCATCTTTTTAATGACATATAATTTTTGCGTACATCACAGTGGATTTGATATGTAGAATATTTTTTCCTTTTGTTATTTTTACCTGTCAAGTACCCAATGATATATTGGATGAGCATCAGCAGCAGTTACCTCCCACCTCCATCTTACTGATGGAGGTGTGTCCAGTAAGAAGGAAGTATTAAAACTTGCTACCAGGTACTTTCCAGCTTCTTAAATAAATAATTAAATAAATAATATAAAAAGAAAAAGAAAGGAGCAGAAAAGTTCTGTATTTATTTTGTGATAATATTACCAATGTTTTGCTGTTCTCTTTCCTTCTTTCCATTCAAATTGCTGCAGAGCACTTGTACAAGATCTTCTGCAAAGAATGGCTTTAGGAATTAGAAAATTACAAATTCTATTTGAAGATGAATAAATGTTTAAGAACCTTTTGGGATTATGAGACATCTTTTTTACCAGCAAGAGTAGCACTATGCAGATGTGCACAGGACTCCAGCCATCTGTGTCCCAGCTCAGCTAAGACTCTCAATTCACACCGGCAAAGATTTTTCAGGTATGAATCACTACCTACCCTACAAAAGCCAAACCTAATGCTCATCAGCATTTAACCATGCACGTTTACTCTTTTTGAAATTCTCAGAAAAGAAGGTCCAGCCATCATTTGATTTTGTTTTTCATTTTGGTTAAACCAGGGAATATTTCAATATTCTGTTATATCGCGAAACTGAGAGCTTTTCTATAGCAACATATACTTACTGCAACCAGAATAACCTTCAAAAGAACTTGTTTCTATTCCATGTATATGCAGGTTTACTGAGAGGAATATGGGTTTTCTGGGCAAGCTACTATAAAAATTCTCAGTATCATGCCAATAGATGCTATTTCTGGAAAGAAACATGAAGTATTTCAATAATCTTGTCTGTATATTATGCTGATGAAAATATTTCACTTGATAATGATAATGATTTGTAATGATAATGATAATGTTTTGTTGTTGTTGTTGTTGTTTTAATGCTGCCTGATGTTGACATGCTGCTTGGGTAACTAAGAAATTTAATTCTAACTAAGTGTTGCATGACATTTTTCTCCCTTAAAATAAAAAGATGCCAAGGCCTAAAGCAAGGCTTAGAAACAAGTATTTAGATATTCCAGCTCTAACCACACTGCTTATAAAAGGGGTTTTGAATAAAAAACCTCCCTCCTCCCAGGAGCTGCTTTTAACTTTCAAATGAAGCATGACTAAATTCTAGCAAATCAGATTTGATGTTTCCAATTAGCTCAGAGAGTAGAAAATAGTTGTGATGTTATCAGACAGTGGGTGCTGTGAATGGGAGCCACATCCTGACATTGTATGCTTGTAATAATATCAGAAGAGACCTAAAACTGACTTAATAAAGTAATTGCACATTTCGGTATTTTTTAATATTATTATATATTTTCCAAATAACTGCTGCTTATAGACAAGCATCTGTATTTTATTGTTTGGTCATATTTTTAGCAGCCAATCTGTAGGTTATGAATAATAATCTGTATTAAAGCTGTAAGCCTTCATAACATTTTCATCCAGGGCCTGATCCACCTTTCTCTGGGAAAATAAAAAATAAAATAAAATAAATATATATAAAAGCAATGATAGGAATCTTTCCCAGTTTTGTGGTTGTCCTTTTCTCAGTAATTTGAGTTCAAGCAATATCAATTTAGGCCACTGTCTTCCAAAGCTGAATCTCTGCATTAAGCATAGACATTGCTATTGGAGACAAGTCAGACTAGTTAGTCTTACACTTTTCCTAACATTGGAGAAAGTAAACAGAAAATGTTATACTACTGATGAGTTATTCTCTCTTTAAATTGTGTTTAATAAAATAAAAGACCACAATGTGATCTGTGATGTAAGAATCCTTTGTTCACATGCTGTATTTTTATTACTATATTATAATTGGATCTGGACTATGTTGTGTTTTTTGTTGTTGTTGTTTTTGTTTGTTTGCTTGTTGTTTTTGTTTTGAATTATTATTATTGCCTTCTATTCTCTGTTTATTTTTGCATCTAGTAAAAAACAGGCTCAACCAGGAAATACAGCATGGATTAAGCTGAACAAAGCCTTTTTAGAGTCAATAAACTAGTCATTTAGCAGCTGGAGTTTGGTCAAGGAAATAGCTCTTATAGCTAAGTGCAAAATGAAGAAGCAGCATTAACTTCTTTTTTTTTTTTTTTTAATGTATTTGTACTGAATTTTAGTGTAAACATGAAGGACAAAAAGCAGAACATAACTTTTGAACAAAATGTGCACATTTTCCTGGGTTTCCTTCCCTTCAGAAAACACTACAATATTGTCATTTGTGAATGTGATTGCTTGCTAACACATTTCTGACTTCTGTCACAAGAAATAAGGTGGTGATGCATTTATTCAAAACTATACTACATCTAACAGTATTGGATGGTGTGAGAAAAAAAATAATAATAATAATAAAAAAGGTTAAAAAGAATTATCTGTCTCAAGCATTCAAATCAGTGCCTACCGTAAGTGTGCATGTCTTTAAATAAACACAGTTCAGTAAAATACTTCCTCTTCCAAAGAGAAATTGTTTCAGAGTAATACCCATTGCAAAAGAAATCAAATAGCTTTTCAGTAATTCTTTTGCTGTTTTGGTGTGTTTCAGTAGTCAGTCTCAGTTGGAGGAGAAGACCTGGAGGAAACAAACAAAACAAACAAACAAACAAACAAACACTCCTTATTTTGAGTGAAGAAATTATATTTAAATCAGTGGTAAACTCTATGGGCTGTCAGGGAGGCCACATTTTCACCACCAGTTCTAATTGACATTAAATTGACATTATTTTGCCAGGGAAGTTTTCACAAAGCATTTTAGGAAACAAGAGTACCTTGTCAAGGACTGAATATGATACGGGAATTAACACATCATAGAATAAATTTTACCAGCGCCTTTTTTTTCCAACATTGGTTTAGAAAAATACTGTTTTTTTTTTTTTTTATTAAAAAAACAAACAGAAAAAAAAAAAAAAAAAGTTTTATTCTAAGAAAATGTTTTCTAACTGTGAAACAAGTTTCAGAAAATAATTTTAAAAGACCCAGCAAATATTATACTTACATACTACACTTAGCGGGAACTGCTAGTGTCCTCCAGGTTTTCCACCAGTGATGCTTTTCTTGTGAACTTGATAGACAACTTCTCCTGTTCCCTGGCTAATCCTGCAGAAAAAATGAGGAAGTCCAGCCTCATTGAGTTGAAGGCCTTGTAATATGGTAGACCTCTTCTCTCTGCAGCTGTTATAATAGAGTTGTGTGCAAACTTATTCCTTGCACTTTGGATAGAAAAGGAAAAAGTACTGACTGTTTAGTGAAGAGACTCTCCTTTGTGCCAAGGTACTGAGCTCAGCTTGATAGATGGGTTTGTTAAATGATATGGAAAGAAAGATGACAAGTCAGAAAAGAGAAATAAAAAATGATAAATGGGGAGACATCATTCTCCATTCCTGACATACATGCCACCCTTGGTTCTCCAGGTCTGAAGCTTTCTCTGCTCAGGAAGAAAATGCTTATCAAACTGTTCGTTCAGTGATTAAGAATTAAAAGCTCTAAACCACCACTGTAATTGTTGGAGTTTCAGGTGTAGTTGCACACTTATTCTGAAAACGGAGAAGAAATGGAGAAGATTGTATTTAATTGCTTCCATGCGTAGTTGGATTGCAGATGGGACAGGCACTGTGCCTGACCACAAATCATTAAAGAAAAACATTAGCTGGTATAAGTCTTGTTTATGAAAAACTGCCAGTGGAAAAAGTCACAGGATCATGGTCTCCTGCTACTATTCAGATGCCAAAGAAAAGTATATCAACAAGAGCTGAAGTTTATAAAATGTATGCTGTGCTTCTTTGAAAAAAAAAAAAAAAAAAAAAAAAAAAAAAAAAGGTTTCTAACTGCATTACCTTATATTGTTATTTTAACTGTAAAAAACTTGTAGACATCCAACAAGCTAATTGGCTGCTGGAATTTTCATTTGGAAGAATTTACAAAAACACTATATAAAATATTCTGTAATGATTGGCAGTCCACAAGCACAATTTCACACCATTGTCACAACAAAAACAGGTATCAAATAGGCAGACAATATACATTTTTTTCTCATGTTTGTCACTAGTTTGCAGATGTGAACAGGTATATTCAGCCAGACCTCTTGGTCAGACATTGAACTGTACAGGTTCACATCCCCACAGGGCAGCCTTTAGTGATGAATGTCCTTGGGGAAGAATAGTATGGCTCCAGCAGGTAGCTGAGATACTGTTGGAGATGCACTGCTGAGGGGAACAGGAATGCACCTCCTCAGGTGCTGGGGAAAGGAGTCTTTGGTTTACAAGACTGCTTGAAATCTGACATGAGGTGGGGGGTGGAATAGCAAGGTGGTTCCCATCATTTCTTACAGACTTCTGCTTGAGGCTAGGGGCTGGTATAGAGATAAGAAAAGGGCATTCCATCATTCTCCTGCCTCACGTACTTCCTGCAAAGTCTTCTTTTAGAAAGATTACTCTTGTTTCTGTGTATTTAAGTGACAAAACAAACAGGAAAACTTTGAGTGGTATATTTTTATATCCCCCTCATGCTGATCTCAAAGATCCACAGAGATTTAAGGCATCATTCACAGATGCTATGGTAGCAATGGGATTTGTTGTTATTTGGGTGCTAAAGTACAGCTTTCTTCTCCACTTCTCTACCTCCACAGACAGTTTCCAAACTGCCACAGGAGCAGCTGCAGATTAAAAATCTTAGATTCATTGAGAGCCGTGCTTTGGCCCTAAATTCACTGGTATGGTGAAATACTTCAACTTAGGCTCCCAAGTGTGATCAAAAGAACCCCTGCAAGCCTGACAGGCACATACCCAAGATCCATTAGGAAACAAAACCTAAACTTTAGGTGTACTTTCAGCAGAACCAAATACACACCAGCAGCAACAACTAATGCACAAAGCAGCAGTCAAAAACCTCATTCGTTTGAGTATGTGGTTATTCTCTAAGGTGTTACATGAAAAAGCACTCATCCAGAAGGTAGAAATCCCACATTATAGCCTTTTTTTACCTACAGTCCTCATTTTCCACATGACATCCTTCCCACCAGCCTATGAAACACTTGATGTGGGCGCACCCACTGTGGGTGACCCTACAGCTAACAATGCATAGTGAGAAAAGACTTATTTTCTTCCTCAAGCACCCATGCTTAAAAATAGGCCAGTCAGCATTCACTCTTGGGGAAAAAAATAAAAATAAAACACAGCCTCCCCTTCCCTGTCACAAGTATTTGTCCCAAGGAGTGTTAAATAACACAGAGCAGCTTGTAGCAGTGATGCTTATAAATGCTTATAGCCAGACACATTGACATTGCATAGCACTTTGTCCCATGTGGTATTCCTCTCTGACCTAAGGCACGGCTATGATTTTTTTTTCCCTGAGTTCTTCTCAATACTCCTCAGTCATAATGAAGTCTGTTTCTAATCTTGTCAGAGTGGAGCTGTTGTAGGATGACCACAGAAGATGATTTTTGTGAGCCTAGATGAAGGTTGCAAAGGGGTATTTGTGTAAGAGGCACAATCTGCTAATGTCAAAGGCTTACACATGGCAGATGAAGTCAGATGACTTCTAGTACAAAATTTCTGGCCTGAACTGCACCTTAACACTGTCTCAGAAAGGACTAATTGCTCTGTAACAAAACAGTACTTGAAAGTGAACAAAAACACAGGCAGTACAGGGAAGGACACTGGGAGGAACCATAGACAAATTATTAGATGGTGAAATTATATCTCTGAATCCCACTGGAGAGAAACTTGCACACAGCCCTGAACGAGACACATTGCCAAACAGACAGAGGTACTTGAATTGTTTTCTTCTTCAGCTTATCCTATTTGCTAGCTTTCTGAACCTCTCTGCTCAGCCTGCTTCTGAAAAGCTCTTTGTTAAGCAGTCTAGAACTCTGTGCCTACAACTCCCTCTAACTAGTGATAGAAAAGATTCAAACTGGGAGCAAAATTTTGTGTGAGAATAGACACATAGAATAAAGGTATATCACTAGGCTGAGTATGCTTGACATATCTTTCTTTTAACCATCTGGCAGGCTAAAAATGACTAGTTTCCATTTTTTAGACTTTGAGGGTTTAAATGCAAAAATTTATATTTATATCTATTATTTATTTCAAGTAGAAACAACCTTAAATAAAAGCTGGCAGTGAGTGCTTCCTTTTTTCTACTCTCCATTGTCTGCACTAAATCTTAATGGAGCTTGATGGAGAAATAGTGCTGTCTCTACCTGTCATTTCCACATCTTTTTACAAAATCTTGAACTACACCCCAGACATAAATTCTTCAGCATTGAACCTGCTGCTAAATCTGTCTACATACTGCTATGCCTGAGAGATTCAAAAAGTACTTTTATTTCCATAACAGAACTAATGCCCTTTATAGAACCAGAAGATTTCCCAATAAAGTACAGAGCACTTAGTGTCCATCCCCATATTCCAGAACCTTCCCTTTATAGCTGCTCATAGCACATCTGTGCCTGGTAGTTGCTAGCAAAGGAAACGACCTGTCAGATTACTGAGTCCATTTCCTTGCAAGGGTAGAACATAGTCCCATGGGAGCTAATGTATCAGATATTAAAGTGATTTCACACTTGATCTTAGCCAAGAGGTCAGACCTAATATTTATTGTACATGGCAGTTCTATGAGTTTGGCTGCTTAGCCACATTGCAGTAAACAGAAAAAAACCTGCATGGTGATTATACCCTTACTGCCTTGTTTGTGGCATTGAATGCTGCAAACTGACCCTAGCTGTAACAGTTTTGATTTTCAGGTTTGATCCCAGGAATCAAAACAAGAGTCATTCAGAGGTATGGTTTGAAAAGGCTCCCAAAAGCATCAAGAGTGAGTACCCAGACTTAAAGCACTGTATGTACATTGGAAAAAGCACCCCTAGTTTATTGCAGGCCTGACATCATTACCCATATGCACAGGAACTTAATGCCAGGCAAGGGGCATCCTCTGTTAAAATCCTGACGTAATGTATTCCATAAAACGCCTATTAAGAAATAAATTAAAAACAAAAAAATAGTGAATTAAAAGCCACAATGTAGAAAAATAATTTAAGGGATGGAATAAGGGGAACAATTTTCAGCCATGAAATGTTTTTATCTTCTGGTAACTTGCAAATGGTAAAGCCATGAATTTATGCATAAGATACAATACACAACAAAGAGATAATTCATATTCAAATCTCATGGTCCTCCATCACACATCCCTCTGTTTATATGTAGATAGTCTTATGAGAAAATGACAACAGGCACAACCAAAATTATGAGACAGCAAGTCAAGCCTGAAGGTAATAATTGCTTAGTTCACAGAGGCACAGTAAAATTCTTCAGCTCACTGTCGTGGTGGCCTGGAGTGGCAAATGTATCATGTAAAAATAGTAATAGAAGGACAATCTTTTTTCTTTTATTTTTTTTCCCCTGAAACACTTAATTAACTAACTATCTGATAAATGCATGGCCAGTATTTGAGAGGGAAGAGGGACCACAAAGGCTGACGGAGAGCACTGAGAGACAAAATCTGTTGCCATTTACATAACGATAAATTTTAAGCAAGTCCACTGACTTTAGCTGAGTTACTCTGGGTATCAAGCCATGAAAAGTTGGGGGAAAATACATATATATATAATAAATATATATATAATATATATATATATAAGCAGATCAGATTTTACTATGGGAAGCCATTTGTTGTCAAAATAATTGTACACTGTATAAATTGCAAGGAATACTCAGTGTCCTAGTTAAAGATAATGTGGTAAAATAAAGCAATGAAAAATTAATCTAATCTCATAAAATAAAAGCATTAGAAAAACTTATTTACAACATTTTCCCCTTGATAAAAGGGACTATTTATCATTTTGTCAAGATGCTTAGCTATTCAAGGTCTTCGTTAGACCAGCCTATTGAGATATATTTAGCAGTTTACACAAGAAATGCCTTCGTCTTTCTTTTTCCTGAGAAAAGTTTGACTATTTACAGTTTCATCAAGACTAAGATTCTCCTTTTTTTCCCCTCAAAACAGTCAACAGAGCAATTAATTATGACACTTCTCTCAAGATGACTACAGGTTAGAAAGTGTGCAAAGAGTCTGTTTAATATAATGATACATTTAAACTTCCTAATTGCTAGAATCATGATATACAATAGTCTTTTCTCATAGAAATTGTGATTAAATAGTCATAGGGTGTCTAAGAATAAAGTACTTCTGGCATTTCTGTAAGAGAAATTTAACATCAAGAAGATTTTGTTCTAATGAGTTTTAAAGCAGCAACATGCTACCTTTAAAAATGCCAGTGCATTATCCTGCCTCAAGATTTTTTAATGTGAATTTTTGTGTTGCCTCTCCAGATATTTTTTCTTTCTTTAAAGGCACCTTCTCGTCCAGTCTCCTGGAAGAGATATAAAATGATCATTCATGCTTGTTCCTTTCTTTTAAAGATGTAGAAGTATTTATAACAGTTTTCTCACTGTTTTGGTCAAGTTCTTTGCAAAATTGGGATATATTGTACAGTGGCTCTAAAACGTGATTTCTCAATTTGTTCGATGTAAACCAAATGCCACATATCAACTGAGTTTTAAACCAGCTGAGACTCTCACTAGAAACATGAGATAGCACTGAGAATAAATACTTCTTTTTGAAGGAGTATAAACGTAAATCTCACAGGACAGAGTGCTTTTTCTTGGATTGATGGATATGCTTATGAACCCAAGAGGACTAAATGTATCATAAGAACACAAGCAGGTGAATTCTAAGACCATCTGCTTAGATGAGTTACAGGGACAGAGATAAATATAAGATACTAGGGTGCATCAGCTATGAAAACAGCTATTAACTACAATCATAGGAAAACACCCAAACGGAGACACTTAAAAAATCTGGACATATAGGAAATATGAATTCATCAATGTGAATTTAAGACAATTATCTTAATTCACAAATCATTTAACATAACTTGATGGGGCATATGCTAAAATTACAAAGACTAGATTTGGAAAGTATGGCTACACTGAAAAAAAAAAAAAAAAAAAAGAATTAGAAATATTATTTTCTTCTTTAAGATTTTATGTTGGATATTTGAATCTGAATTTAGAAGTCTCTATTAGTGGAAAATAGTGAAAATGCAGGTGGGCAAAATTACCATAAAACACTAAAGTACATATAGTTTTGGATTTTCAGGTTTGTAAGTGATGGAATTTTTTTCTGTATTAGAAGGAGTATTATAGAATCTCAGTTCAGTTCGTAAATTTAGAAACTTGGTGGAATAATAGTTCAGAGTCATGCTATGCACTTAAAATTTAGTCCAAATGTTACAACTTATTCCATAAGAAGTGTTAACTTACTAGCATTCTGCCAATTACAAGCTTTTTATTTTTTTTCATTTTATTTCATGTTTTCCTGGTAAATATCTACTATGCACTTTGAAAATATGTTTAATATCTTTTATGGGTTTATATTTACAGTTTAATTTAAAAGTACCGAGCCTACCATTTAACACTAATATGTCATAACAAAGATGACCTTTCTTAGACAGTTCAAGAAACCCAGTTCAATTCTCTAATAATTCATATTATAATAAATGTTTAATAAAGGTAAGCAGGTAATTCAAAACTAATATTTGGTTTATTTCATCTTTCTGTTCATAAATTATCTGCAAACAGAACAATTTATTCTTCAGTTATTGAATTATTTGAATTACAGATTTATTCCTTAAAAATATACTGATAATTTAATAGATATCTAAGAACTTTGGGGTAGCTTATTTTGAATATTTAATTTTAAAATCAGATTATTTGTATTAACTACACTATTCATTTCTCTTCTTCAACTAGATAAGCTTGACTTAAACCTCAGGTGTCTGATGCAAATTATTTTGATTATAATTCAGCAAGTTTTCTTCAAAGACTATTATTCACTAGAATATTTTACAGAACATAAAAAAAAAAAAAAAAATATCTCAACATATAAAAATAACTTGTTTCAAAGTATGAAATTTCCATAACATTCCACAGCTTCCAAGTCCTTAGTTAATACTTGCTGAATAGAAAGGGACATAGTCATTTCTTCAATGTCAAAGTTAACTCCACAGATCTAGCTAATGGGCACCACCAGCACATTGAGACACACAGCTTAAAATGTGTGCTTTATGGCAATACAGCTACTGACATGGACTGTAGGTATAAAAAGCTATGCAAGCTGACAACACAAGTCAGAACCCACTTGGCATTAACTCATTGTATTTTCTTGCATTCTCTAAATGAATAAGTAAGCAGAAGAATTTTCTCAATCAATACAGCAAAGATTAAACTTTTTTTTTTTTCTTCTTTTTCTTTTTTATTTTTTTTTCCCTCTTACCTGGAAAGAGACTATCTTTTCTGAAGGTAAAAATCTAAGGTTGCACTGAGCTTTCTTAGCCAGTGTGAGGATCTCTGCACTCCTGCCCTCTCTGGAATCCCAATGATGTCAGTCTTCATGCACAGTAAGTGCAGAGTAAGCATTCTTACCCATGGGACTCATTGGTAATTAAAAGAAATCCTACGCCCTTACAGGATAGCAGACTCAAAAGACTTATGCATTTCAGTGACTTACCTATTCACAGCCTCTGCAGTGGAGAACAATTTATTAACAAAGATTAATGCAGAAAAATATCAAAGCCAAAATCAGCAATATTATTTCTTTCGTGCTCACAGTACAAGCTAGCCCTACAACAAACATTGTGAAAACCTGACCAAACAATATACTGAACAACTCCTGTTTCACACCCGGTGCACTTTCTCTAACATACCAGCATTGCAGGAAGAAAAGTCCAACCAAAGGAAGCAATTCCATAGACATGCATTCAACCATCTTACAGAAAAAATGTCCAGTTCCCTGAGCTGCATGCAACTTCCTCTACTTTTGATCCTGCGTTGTCTTTGTTTTCTTACTGCTGTCTGTATGACAAAGACTTTCAAAATTGATTTTAAAGGCCTTCTTTAAGTAACATTGTTGCGGATTTGTGAAATAGTATGGCAAAAATGACAGCTGCTTATTGTAGCTTCATAGGTATGAATGCTCTGAAAAGCATTTTGTTGTCACAGATTTTTCATCTCCATGTCATTTTCTTAATGTTTTTCATTTAAAAGAATATTTATTTTATTTTCAATTTCATTTGAATTTGAATTAATATGCAACACAACTATTGTAGTTAAACATTTGAAACATGATTATTGCTTACATAAAGAGCACAAGAGTGCTAACTTAAAGGATTTCTGAAACACTACAGTGGGGTTTTATGTTTGTTGTGTTTCAGCAGTTTCCATACCAATTGTGATGAGTAAAGTGTTGGGACACTGACAGTCATCTGCTCTGGTATTCATTAGAGTAATTGTACTTGACTCTCAGCCACCTGGGTTCTTGACTAATTGTGCGTCTGAGTCTTTTGTCTCTCCAACACACTTTGTGCACATTGTGTTGTACTTGAAATGATAACCTCCAGTTTTGTTTCTGTGATGAGTTAAGACCTCAGCCTTCTACTCCCCATTTCTCTGTTTCCATAGCTTTCTAGAGTCTACAGTCAAAGCTTCAACTAATTTATTTATCTATATTTTTAGCTGTTAAGGAATATGAGACAACTAGTCACATAAACCCCGTGGTTTTAGGAAATTAATTGAAAATATGGATAACTGAATTAAACATGAACCTACCCTGCTAAAAATAATAGTTCACCTAGTTTAATGTTCTATGCCTTATTTTCTTTTCTCTTCTGTACTTCAGAATTTGGATCGTTGTTTTACAGGGAGTGCCATGGCTTCTCCTTCAGAGCAAAGAACTCCATCAGGCTGTACCTCCTGTGTGTGAATAGCTAGCAAGAAATCTGTTCTTTTCTAGCCTGTGCTGCTGCCATATTCAACTTCAACAGAGTGGTGTGACTATTCGAAAAGAAAATGTTGTTCCTTAGTCAAAATATAATTGTGTTGATTTTCCACTACAGTGACATCACGCAACTAATAGAAACAAAACAAACAGACAGACAAACCAAAAAAAAAAAAAATAAAAAAATAAAAAAGGCAGAAAAATAAATGTTCTACATGTCTATTTTTGTCAATCTATTTGCTTCATAGAAGTGTGACACAGCAGAGAGGTGGCAAAGACGTACTATCACAGTGATACTTACAGAGTAGAATACTGCTCCTAAATATGCATGAGTTTGTAAATGTTATGGGACAAAAATATATTAAAATAACCAAGTTCAACTCAATTGTTTTGTATCAATTTCCTGCAAGTACTGATGATAATACAATCTATTAAGGTTAGAAAAGACCTCCAAGACCATCTGGTCCAACCATCCCCCCACCACCACTATCATCCACTAAACCATGCCCCTAAGCACCATGTCCAACCCTTAAACACCCCCAGGAATGGTGACTCCACCACCTCCCTAGGCAACCTGTTCCAATACCTGACTACTCTTTCTGAGAAGAAGTATCTCCGAATTTCCAACCTAAACCTCCCTTGGCACAACTTGAGGACATTCCCTCTAGTCCTATTGCTGTTTACCTGTGAGAATAGGTAACTTTTCTACAACTCCCTTTTCCACATCTACAACTCCTTTCAGGTAGTTGTAGAGAACAAGGTCTCCCCTGAGCCTCCTTTTCTCCAGACTAAACAAACCCAGCTGCTCCTCATAGGACTTGTGTTTCAGACACTTCATCAGCTTTGTAGATCTTCTCTGGACGTGCTCCAGGGTCTCAATGTCTTTCTTGTACTGACAGGCCCCAAACTGAACACAGCACTTCAGGTGCGGAATTGCCAGTGCAGAATACAAGGGGATGATGATCTCCCTGGTTCTGCTGGCTTCATCATTTGTGATACAAGCCAGGATGCAGTTGGCCTTCTTGGTCACTGGGCCACACTGCCAGCTCATGTTCAGGCGTGCATCAATCCCCCAGCTCCTTTTCAGCTGCACACAACACAACTTTAGCAATAAATTATATTACCTACTTTTTATCCAGGATTTATTTACACACACATTGGAAACTATCCTTTAGATGCTGGCTTTTTGCCTTCTAAAATTCATATGTCCATTGTCCTTCCAGGTCCCCAGACTTTGTATGGTCCCTTTTACCTTCAAATGCTTTCTAATGTTTTTTTTTTTTTTTTTTTTTTTTTTTTTTTTCAAAGTTTTCTTATGCTGACACTGACAGTGATTATGTTGGCATATGAGATGTATTGGAGCTAACGTATGATGTTATAAAGTCCACATGGAAAGGATTTATTTATTTATTTATTTTCCACAAACTTTTGAAATGCTCTGGACATTTAAATTGCTGGCCAAAGGAAAACATAACAAAAATACAATTTTATTAAACTTGTTGTAAAAACAGAAGACAAATTTCTGTTTGTGATATGCATGGAAAATCTCCACCCAAATATACAATTCTCTGTATCCATGGAACACCCATGAATGCCACATAAAGGCAAATCAAATCTTAAAGTCATAAAAGAGAGGTGGACTATTAAAAACTTATCTGGTTTTGGTTGTGAAAAAAAAATAAAAAATAAAATAACCTTTAAAAAAAATCCTCCAGAATTTGAAAGCTAATATTTCCTGTTGTGTATGGGACCAGGTAGTCAACTGCAAGATTTGAGATATCACTTCTTAGTAGTTCATCTAATAGATGTGCAAATCAGTTTTTTGTCCACCTTATTTATTTATTTCGTAGCAAATTTGGTCCAAGAATCAACAGTTGTTAATTATATATATATAGCCATATATTTGTTTTAGTATAATGTAGCCCTGATATGACTTAGGGATTTATGATTGTCAATGGTAATAGCAGTAATTGATAGTACTATCTATCAGTGGATCTAAGCTTAGATGCAAGTGTACAGTGGAACAAGACATTTGCAGTGGCAGCAATTGCAGCAGCTGAAGATGGAGATCTCAGATACAGCATTTTGGGTAAACAGGAAACTGGAGAAGTTAAATGAATGGAAACTAGAAAGGAAAGAGAGTTACAACTACAGGCTTAGTGGAAATTGTGGTAAACACTACAGTTTCAGAAATAGGAATGGCAAACACAATACATTTCACATTGTAATTTCTTAGTGCAACAACTGAAACTTCTAAATACATGGAAGTATTTTCAAAGCTGCTGAGAACACTCTGGCTATTGTTTATTTCAATGAGAGCTACTGCATGTTAGTCATTTTTGAGAATAAGGACACTTTCAGTTCGTGCCAATGACATTCACATTTTAAACATTGACTTTTATTCCAGGAAATGTGTCCAGAAATTTGGACATAAATTTCATCTTAGATTCTGAGTATGTGAGGATAAAGAGAAGCTAAAAAGTGACAGTCAGAAAGGATAGTAGTCATGAATCATTATTCAGTACAATTTTATGTATGTCTGCCCCAGTTTTCCAGTTTTCTTTTTTTCTTTTTTTTCTTTCTTTTTTTTTTTTTTGATGTGGGTTTGTTCCTAGTGTCTCATCGTATTTAGTCTGAGCATTAAGAATTTACACTTTCTGAATGAGTTACAGCTCACTTACTTTTTTTTCAGATTATTCTAACTTACAGAATTAAAGTTACCATATAATATATATTTTTTTGCTAAGTTTGTGTCTTGGATTTAGGTAGTTTGCAAAACACTTGGTTACTTTATCTAGATAGCAGCATAATCACAGCTGCATAGAGCAGCAAGATTCAGTTAGTATCATGCTGGTTTGCTATAAATGTTTCTATGAAGAAGTTAGAAAAGAAGGCAGGAGAAATGTAATTAGTGATGTTGATGACATCCCACCTTTTCCGTATATATAGCTAGTTCTGCTTGACCTTCTGCTCTAGCAGGGATTCATTGGGTTTATGTGTATTTTTCATTCTTCCCAGTGGCTCTGAGAGCAAAGACAGAGGATTAACTGCACAATATAAATGCATAATATGAAAGCTACGTAAACTGTCACAGAATATTCCATTGTTTAATGACAGTTTTCTAAAATGTAAGGCTTGCAGATCTCAGATAGCATGCATACCTTGCACAATGAAATATATCCATACTTCCACTGTATTTATTTGAATATTTCAGTATTTTAAACTATTCACATCTACTCAAGGCTAACCGGAACATTAAATCTCAGAATAAGTACTACTCACAAATCCTTTGGAGTCACAAAGGCATAAAGTCAGGAATAGAGAGAATGAGTGGAAAGTCTTTCCTGAATATCAGCCCTTTCCTGATGAGAAGACAATGCTGTGACAACCAAAAGCTGTCCTACTTCTCAAAATCCTTTGGAAAAATGGAACATACACACACACACAAAAAGTACTAAATAAAAGTCTCCAATATGCTGTAAAATTAAAGCAGATGAACAAAACATTTGCTTTGGTGTACCAAATCATAAGAAAATTTAGAGTTCTTATTGGCCTCTCAGATTCAGATGGTTCTTTAGACAATAAGGTCTCAGAAAGACCAATTACACCTTCAGATAAAATTCTGTCACATCAAACACAAGGAGTATGTCTTAACTTTAGGACTGAAGGTGGACTGTTTTTCTACATATTTAAGTTCAATTTAATAATAATAGTAATAATAAAAAAGAATACTTTAAAATATTCTGAGTTGGTTTCTCAAGAATAGCAGGGAGAAGTAGAAACATAATTTAGGTGCAGAAAAGTCATCTCTTGAAGTCTTGTCTTGAATCAGATCTATAGAGTTTTGTTATTTGTTTGATTATCATTCTCAAAATGTTAAAAATATACTTTGCTGATAAATAACATACCTTCTGTGGGTACTTTAAGGAAAAATAGGCACAGTTCTTTATTCTGACTTGTGTTAACATAACAATATTGGAATTATCATTAAATCATAGAATGGCTTGGGTTGGAAGGGACCTTAAAGAATATCTAACTCCAGCCTCCCAGCCATAGGCAGGAATGACACATACTAGATCAGGTTGGCCAAGGCCCCATCCAGTCTGGCCTTAAACACCTTTAGGGATGGTGTCATCAACAACTTCTCTGGGAAACCTATGCCAATGCCTTACTACCCTTACAGTGAAGAATTTCGTCCTATTGTCTAGTCTATATCTATCCTCTTTTAGTTTAAGATAATTCCCCATTGTCCTATCATTATCTACTCAAGTAGAGAGTCCTCCTCCATCCTTTTTATAAGACCTTTTTAAGTATTGAATGGCTTCAATAGGTCTCCCCACTCTTCAGGTTGAATAACATTCTTCAGAGCTTCAAGCTCTCTCAGCTTTTCTTCATAGGAGAGATAATACAACCCTCTTATCATCTTGGTATCCCCCCTCTGGACTCTAACAAGTCCACACCTTTCTTGTACTGGGGGCCCCAAACCTGGATGCAGTACTCCATGTGGGACCTCATGAGGGGAGAGCAGAGGAGGACAATCATAGAATCATAGAATTATATAATCATAGAATATTCTGAGTTGGAAGGAACCCATAAGGATCACCAAGTCCAACTCCTTGCATTGCACAGGTCTACCCAAAGATTGTGTGACTAAGTGCACAATCCAATCTCTTTTTAAATTCAGACAGGCTTGGAGCAGTGACTACTTCACTGGGGAGCCTGTTCCAGTGTGCAACCACTTGGTGAAGAACCTCCTCCTGATGTCTAGTCTAAACTTCACCTGCCTCAGCTTAACCCCATTCCCTCAGGTCCCATCACTGGTGTTTATGGAGAATAGGTCACCCACCTCTCCACTCCCCATCGCGAGGAAGTTGTAGACCGTGATGAGGTCTCCCCTCAGTCTCCTCTTCTCCAGGCTGAACAGGCCTAGTGTCCTCAACCACTCCTCTTATTTCTTCCCCTCCAGGCCCTTGATCATCTTTGTCGCCCTCCTCTGGACACTCTCCAACAGTTTTACATCCTTTTTGTACTGTGGTGCCCAGAACTGCACACAGTACTCAAGGTGAGGCCGCACCAGCACAGAATAGAGCAGGACGATCACTTCCCTCAACCGACTAGCAATGCTGTGCTTGATGCATCCCTGGATACGGTTGGCCCTCCTGGCTGCCAGGGCACACTGCTGGCTCATATTCAACTTGCTGTCAACCACGACCCCCCAGATCCCTCTCTGCATGGCTGCTCTCCAGCATATCCTTGCCCAGTCTGTAAGTATAGCCAGGGTTGCCATGTCCCAGGTGCAGGACCTGGCACTTGCTTTTGTTAAACTTCGTGCGGTTGGTGATCGCCCAGCTCTCCAAGCTGTCCAGATCTCTCTGCAAGGCCTTTCCACCCTCGTCTGAGTCCACAACTCCTCCAAGTTTGATGTCATCGGCAAATTTGCTCAAAACGTCTTGTAGTCCTACATCCAAATCATTTATAAAGACATTGAAGAGGACAGGCCCTAAAATGGAGCCTTGAGGGACCCCACTAGTGGCCATCTGCCAGCCTGATGTGGCCCCATTTACCAGTACCCTTTGAGCCCTGCCCATCAGCCAATTTCTCACCCATTGTATGATGTTTTTGTTAAGTTGTATGCTGGACATTTTGTCCAGTAGGATCCTTTGTGAAACCATGTCAAAACATTGCTGAAGTCCAAAAAGATCACATCAGCTGGTTTCCCTTGGTTGACTAGACGGGTGATCTTACCATAAAAGGAAATCAAATTTGTTAGGCAGGACCTACCCCTCACAAACCCATGTTGGCTAGGACCAATGACTACATTGTTGACCAGGTGTGCTTCAATAACTTCAAGAATCATCTTCTCTATAATTTTACCAGGCACTGATGTGATGACAGGCCTGTAATTGCTAGGGTCTTTCTTACCCTTGAAAACTGGCACAACATTTTCCAGCTTCCAGTCTACCGGGACCCCTCCAGATTCCCAAGATCTTTAAAAAATAATTGAGAGGTCCTGCAATGATGTCAGCAACTCTTTAAGCATCTTGGGATTAATCTCATCCAGACCCATGGACTTGTATGGGTCCAAGTGAAGCAACAAATCCCACACACGTTCAGGGTCGGTTGGGAGTTTGTCATTCCCACCATCATGGTCCTCCAGCTCAGGGCACCCTGGGTCTCAAAGCCCATCAACAGCATTGAAGACAGAGGCGAAGAAGGCATTAAACATCAATCACCTCCCTCATCCAGCTGGTCATGCCTCTTTTGGTGCAGTTGGCCTTCTGAGCTGCAAGTGCACGCTGCTAGTTCAGACTGAGCCCTTCATCTGCCATAACTCCCAAGTTCCTCTCCACAGGGCTGCTCTCAATGAGTTCTTCTCATAGTCTGTACTCATGTCTGGGATTGCCCCAACCCAGGTGCAGCACCTTGTGCTTGGACTTGTTGATCCTCATGTGGCTCACATGGGCCCACTTCTCCACCCTGTCCATGTCCCTTTGATATCTCTTCCTTCTGTTGAATCAAATGCTCCAGTCAGCTTTGTGTCATCTGCAAACTTGCTGAAGGTGCACTCAGTCCCATCATCTATGTCATTGATGAAGATACTGAAAAGCAAAGACAGTGTCCCATGGGATCTAGTCCACTAATTCTTTGAACAGCTGGAAGTTCATACTTCTGAAGTTCAGGGTCCTGATTTTGCTCTTAGCCATTCCCATATCCATGGAGATCACAAACTCAGCCAGGGCATGGTCACTGCAACCAGGCTTTCCCCAGTCTTAACCTATTCTGTGAGCTCTTCTGCATTATCCTATGATTTAAATCCTAAATCCTCATCTCTATGACCCTCAGTAATGTAACTGTGAGGAAGCAAAAACTAACAGAAAAGATATTGAAGATGATCATTTCATCTTGGTCATTGTAAAGCGGGAAAAAGTCATTCTATAAACTCTGTGGTAGCACACATATTAGGGTAGCTTCCATGGTCTCTGTGACATCTTCACATGCAGAAAAGTTTCAAGAATGTAATTGCATTTTGGTACATTTCTCAACTCCACCTCATTTGTGCCTGCAAAGCAAGGCACCAGAAGCTCTCATTTGAGTTTAGCTCTACTTTTTGTTAGGATGTTGTGGTGGTTTTACCATGCTGGGCAACTGAACACCACAACCGCTCTCTCACTCCCCCTCCTCAGAGGAGGAGGGGAAGAAGTAAAGGAAAGAACAACTCATGGGCTGAGATAAGGGTAATTTAATTAAATGGAAATATATATATATATTAAGGAAATATTATTAATTAACAATTCAACTAAAGGGAAAAAGGGAAAGGGGAAAGGGAGGGGGAAAGGGAACAGCAAAACAAAACAAGTAAAGGCTATGTGGAAGTGCAGAGGAAAGAAATTATTCTCTACTTCTCACAAATGAACGATGCCTGACCACGTCCTTGAAGCAGGGACTCAACGCACGTAGCTGGTGTTCACGTGGAGGACAGACGTTTTCTCAACAAAAGCCCACCCCTCCCCTCTTCCTCCTTTTTCCACCTTTTATTGCTGAGTGTGACATCATATGGCATTTAATATCTTTTTGGTTGGTTTAGGTCAGCTGCCCTGGTGATATTTCTTTCTCACTTTTTTTGCCCACCCCCCAGGAGGGTTGGAGAAAGTCCTGATACTGTGCCAGCACTTCTCAGCAGCAGACAAAACACTAGTGTGATAACACTGCTGTTCTAGCTACAAGTGCAGAGCGTGGCACTGTATGGGCTGCTGCAGGGAAAGTTAACATCCCAGCCAGACCTAGTACAGATGTGAGGTAAAGTGGTCTGGGTTCCATCTCCCTTTCTGCTCCAGAGACATGATGGCCATTATTAGATACAAATCCTGTACACCTCTGAAAGGTGAAAAAGGCTTTCTACACACTTTCAACATGACAAGATACCAGTGACTACGTGGACTCAGTGCATGGGATTTCATGAGTTTTTATCTATAGAGGAAATTTGAAAAATTGTTCAGTTTCTACAATTATCATGAAGATGCGGTAAATGTTAATTTCATCAAGGATTCATTACTGAACTCAAAGGTAGATTAATTAAGGAAATTACTGTAGATCAGAAAGTTAAATAATTTTGTATTTAGAATGTACCTGTCATTATCTTTAATTTATAACAATCTACTAATAATGGACTACTGAACAGAAATTCTACGGAACACAAATCTCAACTGTCAGATCTGAAAGTACTTTGTGTCCAAAAAAACTTGTGTCAGCAGGCTGCAATTGTTATGATTA
Organism: Nettapus auritus; assembly: GCA_011076525.1. NCBI lineage: Eukaryota > Metazoa > Chordata > Aves > Anseriformes > Anatidae > Nettapus > Nettapus auritus. The sequence goes on along the minus strand of CM021766.1, from coordinate 92,842,099 downwards.
AAACACATCACACACATCCTAAAACAGATTCAGAAATGAAGCTTAGTCACTTTAATATGTAATTTAATTTCAGCATTAGAACTTATGTCATAATTGCAGTATTCCACTGTTAATGAGAAAGATGATACATCTCCTAAACTAAAATGTCTAGGCACACCATTTTGGCCTAAAAACATAAATGTTTGACATAAATACCTGACATTATTGCTTAGTATTCTTAAGGGACATCACAGTAAAAACACTAGATCAATAATCTTAGGGTTATTTGAATGCTACTATACTAGAAAATAACACAATTGTTATTCCACAACAGAAATATCTAAATATTAGGTATTTAAATTTTCATTAAATATTTATTAAATACTTTAAAGTGTGCAAAACATTGAAAAAAAAAAAAAAAGCAATCAGAATTTCAGAAATATTTACAGCTATCGCTCTCAATCAAATACACTTACATCAAAAGGAAGGAATGAGATCAGATAGACAGAAAACAATAAATTCAGTGATGTTCATGTGGATCTTTTTTTTCTTTTTTTCTTTTCTTTTATTTTTTTATTATTATTATTTTTTTATTTTATCTGTAGCACCACCTCTATCAAGGGCTAGAATATTCCCTATCTTTAATGTGGAAGGATTCAAATTACTTTTTTTTTTCTTTTTTAATAAAGACAGCATAGCATTTTTAACAATATCCAAAGACTCATAAGAAGGTCTTGAGACAGGCAGACAGAAGGGATGCTGCTGATGTCAGTATACACAATGACTGTACAAATACAGACACCAGATACAAAGTAACCAAGTACTTGAATAAATCAATGGATTATGAGGAGTTGTTCTGAGATTGTCCGATATCTTTCTATAATTATAGCATATTCTGTTTGACAGATAATTGGAATAATCTCTTAACAGAAAATATTCCTTTAGAATAAAAACAAAAATGTGTCTTAATTGTTGAATGTGCAACTAGAAAAAGACTCAGTAAGAGGTATGAATTTAGAAACACTGTTTTCAAAAGCTGTAATTGTTTTAATAATGTAGCATGTCACATTTTTTAGTTCATAGTTTTTCTTCATAAGTTTTCTTCATAAGTTCTTAGTAGGAAAACTTATTATTAATATATATTTTTTATATATATATATAAGGTTTAAGTTTTTAAGATACGCTCAAGTGATATTAAGCTATCAAGAAGTTTCACTTAACTATATCTGAATTTTGGATTTTATAAATGAATCTCTTTGTGAAGTTAATGCATTACAGGAAATTCTTGTGTTTTTTTAATCACGCACAATGTACACGTGCTCTTTTACCTCATGAAGTTAGCGTTATATTGTGGCTATTGAACAGTACTTAGGATATGCTTCTGTTCTTGTGTTTCCTTACTTGCCATCAGGGATGTTCTGAGTTTATTATTCTGAACAGTTATTTTGCAAAGAATTTATTATCAGCTTCTTAAAGTGAAATAGAAGAGTACTGGAAAACAGAGAGAGAGAATTTCATAAAGATTTGTAGCCATTACAAAAGGAATTGGAACATCTTCTGGAGTAAGCAAATAAGAAACAAAGTCGGAACAACATTTATGGAGAAAATATCGAGAAATTCCAAGTTTTATTGTTTCCAGTTTGACCAGAACAAATACACATAACGTTAATTTGGTTTCAACACTATAATGGTTACTGACTGAGAAGCAGATTTATTTATTGATATACAGAGCCTTCATTTGAAGATTGGCATCAGACTGTCATTGCTTAATCGAAATCTATTTGACTTGGGTTATAATGCATGCCTATGGAAGGGACAAGGGCCACTAGATACTAAATCTTTGTATCTAAATCTCTGCTGAAAATTAACTGAAGAGTAAAAGAATTTGAGAAGTTAGTACTAAAGACAAGAGTATATCAAAAGGATTTCTATCTGTGACACAACACAGTGATAAAACAATTATTGCCTCTACTTCCTGATTCAGAGGAATAGGGAACCAGATAGCTAGTGACTGATCCTGTATGCATCCATGAAGCCTCTGTATTCCACGGCCTCTTGTGAGCACACTTGAGTTTACAGAGCTGAGAGAAGCTCTAGACTCAGTTCATTTACTTTTCTTGTTGTCTCTAACTCTACTATGTCCTTGGAAATTGCTTAAGAAGAAGCCCTAGCACATACTACCTACCTGTCACGCTGATAATTTGCTTCCATGTAGAAATCTACATAATCTTGAGTATGGGATTATGCTCTCATAGACCCATATTAGTTCATGAAGAGTAAAGAAAACTGAGACCATTAAATGGTGGCTCATTACTTTCATACCTGTGTGCAAGTTTCACCAACATCTGCTCAACTTAATAATTTAGAGGACATTGCATATAAAACAAAGAGATCAATGTAATCTCCCTTTTACAGATGGGAAAACTGAGGCATGGGAATGCAGTGAAACTTCCCAGGGTCCCTCAGGAGACCAGAACATAGATTAATAGATATATATATGACAATGCAAGGAACCCTACTTGGCACTCTGAATACTCAAAACTATAGTTTAGACATTATAGGCCAGATACAATACTTTGGAACGATAATCAGTTTTAAATCTTTCATTCATTAAAGTAAGAGGTGTGCTATAAAAAAAAATTGTTTTGTTTTGTTTTAAAAAAAAAAAAAAAAAAAGTTTAATTCCTAAGCCTGTGAAATTTAATTTTGTATATATTTATTCACTGTTTAAGGATAATTAAATGACTCTCCTCAATTGTTTTCTGTTTGTTCGTTTGTTTGTTTTGTTTTGTTTTTGTTTTTAGGTACAGCTCAATTTTGTAATAATCTAAAATAATACTAGTAAAAGGTAAAAGCTTCTATATAATCGTTAGTTAATAGAAGCAGAGCATGCTGAAAAGCACTAAAGTTAAATGGAGGCATATGGAAAACTCATTTCCTTAATCACTGATTGCCTGACTGTCTATTTTTTGTGCATGCATCACCACAGTACATTCCTAAAAAATGTCAAAGATACCCCTTCTCTTAGTTTTAAAGTTATGCTAATAGTTAGAAATACTAATACTAGCAAAATGTCAGACAACTGTTAATTGTATACAGCTGATTTTTTCTCAGAGAAAATCAACCTTTATGTCCCCTTTAATATCAGCTGTATCACAGCTAACATCATCATGGAAAGAGATCTATGTTTAAGTTCCAGTTATTGTCCTAAGCAGAAAAAGCCAAGTCATTGTGATCTAATCTCTTTAAAGATGAAAATTGATGGACTTTCTGAGGACAACAAACTAAAATACCTGTTGTGCAGTAAGTACAGTAATTTCCATCTTTCAAGAGTTGAGAAGATTAAGGTGAATTCTATGGGCGAAGAGCATTAAATCAGTGCCAAGTCAAAACCATTAGCAAATTCCATTTGAAAGTGGAGCTTTAAAACAAAATTAGAAGGAAAGATTGCATGCATGATGGTGAGAGATGATAAAATTAATCTTCTGTCATCTGGAAAGCCAAATCACCTATTCATCCCACCATAATTTGCCACTGCATCCAGCCTAGGGAAGGAACTGGAATATAAATAAATTAGGTTTGGAAGAGACAGCAGGTGTAATTGAGGTATACTCATGTTTTACAATTGACTAACTGCTTCTAATATCTGAGGAGTACTGCCCTTCATGCTGTACCTGTTTTCTCCTTTGTTCTCAATCAACTTGGTTTTATGCCTTTTTTGTTGTTGTTGTTTCTTTCTTTCTTTCTTTCTTTCTTTCTTTCTTTCTTTCTTTCTTTCTTTCTTTCTTTCTTT
>CM021766.1:92776615-92801923 GCA_011076525.1 Nettapus auritus | reverse complement strand
AAACCGCACGGGACCACCCCCTCCCGCCCCTCCCCGCCCTTCCCCTCCCTTCCCTCCCCTCCCCCCCCTTCCCTTCCCCTTTTTTTTTTTTTTGTTGTTGTTCACATGTATTTAAATTTGAATCTAATATCACCTTTGCTTTATATAACTTACTTTGAGATGATCAAAAGTTAATGTCTATGTCTCACATGTTAAAATGTGAACAAGCAAGCTGCTAATAAAAGACTCTAGGATCTGGAAACAGTGTTCCCAAACTTCTTGTTACTGATAGTTTTTAATGCTTATTATTTCATCACCAGCATACATTAATGGTGTATTTCTCCTTTAAGGGATTCTTTTTCTAGTCTGTATATTTCAGTCATAGTCTTTAAAGGATTTATTTTCCAAACATGCATATCATTCCTACCACTATTGATGATATTTATGCTACAAATGTATGAAGAGGAAAAACAGTCCTTATGCTTTTAAAAGTAGTTTATACAAATATTGCAATAATAAAACTATTCAGAACTCCATCCAGTATTTTTCTGTACTAAAATTCTTTTGTAAACTCACTTTGTAGTCAAGACAGATGAGTTTTTTGTAAGTTTATTTTTCTCAAACCTAGGAATGCAATTAGGTGACTTTTATCTAAAACTTAAATCTGCTGACTTGCTGTTAAAGTCTTGGAAAATGAGGAAGCAGGAATGATTGCAGCAGGAATAGCCTAGACTGAAATTGTATCAGTACTTATTCCTAATTTTGTCTTTTGTTCTACAGGTTCATTGCCAGGGAAAACTCTGTAAAGTACAGAGAAGTTATACATGAGCTAAAGAAAGCATGGACAATGAGAGGGAAGAGTGATGTAACCCAGTTCCTTAAATGAAAATATATAGAAAGCCATAAAAACATTCTTCTTATATGATGACCAGGATGCTATATCCTCTGCTATAGAGGTTCTCATTAAAGACAGTGTGATAATTTGGACATTAAGATCATCTTTGGTAAAAAAACAAAGAGTGGTAACATCTGTGCTTAAAATAAATAAATAAATATTTAAAAATAAATAAAAAAGTATTATAACGTATCATCATATTAATATAAAGGGGGGAGGGGAGGAAAGGAGGGAGGGAGATAATTTGAGAAGTGTGTATAACTTCCATTAAATGAGACTGAAAGATTGCCAACTACTGATGAATAGTTTGACCTGTGAGAAAGTATCTTCAAATTTCCTTTCATAAACTCAGTTTACTATAAAAATACATCTTCTAGTGGACATGCATGTCCACTGTTAATTTGGCCTTTGGGTGATTTCTGTAAAACTGTCAAAAACTTCAAAGTAATGTGGGCTTCTAAATCATATGCATGCTTGATATTTTTGAAAACTAACCCCAAACTACCCATGATACCACACAAGATACACTTACATGGACAGCTGAAAATTCTCCAGGACCGTGCTATGTAACTTTACCTTTGACATTTTTATTTTCATTTCTTTTACCTCTCTCTGAAAATGATATGACATCAGCTGAGCTCTTCTAGGTGGGGAAAAAAATTAAAGTAAAGCCTGGGCCATCAGGGTTAAGCGACAGATGAGCGAGAAGTTTTTTGTGTATGTGTGCATGTGTGTATGTGTGCCCATGTGTGTGTATGTGTTTTGTTTCTGGTTCATAGCTGTTTATTATTATTATTATTATTATTATTATTATTTCAATACCTCCTTCCCATCTTTTCCACCTAGTTCTTCCATCTGCTGCAGCCTATACTAAATAATAAACAAAATACATTGATTTTGTTTGTAATGAATAAGGCTGAGCCATCAGAAGTAGTATACTGCAGTATTTGTTAGCTTTTATACAGAGCTTTTAAGTTTACTCTAGTTTTAATTTAATATGCCCCATTGCTTCTATGTTAAATGTAGGTCTATTACATAGGAATATATTACAGAACCTATTTTTAAAGGCAAGCTAAGAATTACTTTTTTTTCCACGTGGTTAAAATCTGTATGCCTTTGTTTAAAAATGAAAATAGGTGTTTCCTTGCAGGAAAAAGCTATATCTACAGCATAGAAGCACATAGCCTGATGCAATATCTACAATCAGTTGGGGGATTCTGAGACAATACTGTATTGATAGATTATTAGAGACCTTGACTTACACTTTTTGAAAGGTCATTCACCTTTCGATAACAAAGGCTGACACTTCATGTAGCATCTTCCTCTTCCAGCTACAAAGCTCCTGGTAAAACCAGGCATTATAACACACCAGAGACTACTGAACAGATGACTGTAACTGGTATCCTCAGATCAAACTTCACCTAGTTCTTGATTTATCGTACTCCAAAACTGTAGTTTTTGTATTTACATATGCTGTGTTCAATGGTAGCATTTCTGTACACGTTTTACAATACAAAAGTGAGATCCAGAATGAATTTAAATTTGTATTACAATGAATATATATACCTGTAGAGATCAAAAAAGACAGGAAATTGTCAATCATACCATTTTTCTGCTAAAATCTACAGAATACCATCTAACAATAAACAAAGAACTTTTCTGTAAGTTATAGATACCTTTAGGGCCAGTTAGAATATAGAAATGGTACACAGAGTTCTCCATAGCAATTAAGCCTGTTTTGACGTATTTCATTCTTGTGCTAATTTTCCTGCTAGTTTTTCATGGGATGCTCTTGCAAATCCCATTAATATATTAACATAAGACATTCTGAAAATGTGTCTTTCTCTAAAAATACATTTGAACTAGTTCATCTTCCTGATCTACTTCTCTCCTCAAAATAAACAATGAGCAAGAACTGTTTACTTTTGAGAAACTGCTGTGAATACTGCTTTTGTAGAAGTACATTTAAATGCATTTAATATTCTAAGTTTTGTATTATGCAATACTTACAATATGAAAACTCCAAAGGATTTAATTGGAACATAAAAGATCAATATCCTTAATCCGTATGTTGGGATTTAGTAATTGTATTTAATTTATGAATTTATTTAAAATTTATGAAAATCATGAATTAGAATAGATTATTTTGGAAAAGGTCCCATGTTATTTGTTCTCTAATAGTCCCAGGGACTTTTTTTTTTTTTTTTTTTTTTTTTTTTTTTTTTTTTTTTTTTTTTTTGTCCATAAGCAACATAAATCTTATTTAAAAAAAAAAATGAGAAAGTTGGTGTGTATATGTCTAGAAAGATGTTACTTTCCTTTTAATCTTTTTTCATTCAAATTCTGATTTCTTTGCCTTTGTCAGCTTAAATTAGGCTTTTAATATTATTTTAACATTTTGTATTTAATATGTATTGAAAAAGGTCTGGGCCTAATGTTAGCACAGCTGTGAAACCTGATTTTTATTCTCTTTGCTAAAAGACTTGAGGGAGTATAAATATTTTTATAGCAGTACTTCCTAAAGAGGTAAAAATAATCAATATAATACCACTATAAAAAAGTAGATAATTTGCACAGTACTCTTGACCATAGTAGTGATTAAATAAACACTAGGTAGGGTCGCCCACTGCTTGTAAGCTGGTAAGTATAACTTAGGCATTACCATGCACTCCTGTTTTTTATGTATCAAATTCTGGCACCGTGACAACTGCTCAAATGAATTTCATAGAGTTATAAAATAATTTAGAACAAGAAACCTCTGGAGGTGATCTGGTCCAACAAGGCTAGCTGGAATCAGATTGTTCTGGGATTTGCCCAGTTGAGTGTTGAATATCTTCAGTAACAAAGAATTCTAAAAATCCCTGCATGTTATTTCCCACATTTGAAACACTTGTAGAAACAAATAAATAAAAAATAAATAAAATATATATATATCCTCCTAATATCTAAAAGTTGCAACTTCCATCCATCACCTCCCATTCCATCATTGTGCAGTTCTGAGAAAAACCTGGATGTGGTTTTGTACATCCTCTGGATTAGGTGAAGACAAGATCTCCCTTTCTCTTTCTCTTCTTATCACTGAACAAAGTTCTCAATCTTCCTGCAGGTGTCTTGTGCTCCTGCATCCTGGTGGCCCTCCGATGGGCTTACTCCCTAACTTAAAGAGTGGGGAGCCCAAAGTGGACACAGTCCTTCAGATGCCTCCCTCCTTAGTGTTGTGCAGAGAAGAAAAAATACTTCATTTTACCTGTACCTCCCCTAGTCAGCTTGCCAAATCCCTTTGTCTGGAAATTGTCTTCATTTTTCTTCAGAACTGTTTTGGTTGCAGCAGAATTGGCCACAGCTGGGAACATTCTGCCTTCTTAGTAATACAAAAAATGACCACGTGGATGGATGTATGCAGGGACTATGTTAGTTTGTGATTATGTTTTTTTCTCTTCAGATTCTCCTCATCCCAGGATCCTAGCTGCAAAATGGGCCTTGTTTGGCTTAGCCAAGGCAGGTATTTGGAGCCCTCAGCTTCTCCAAGATAATGGCTACCTCCTGGTAGCCCCCTTCTGAAACATAAGCCTTCAGGCTGGAAACAAGCCATCTGCCATTTCAGAGACACAGGGAAACTCAGGAATGTTAGACAATGGCCAGGTTTCTTCTCTCCCCTCTGCACCCTTTGCACATTCCTACACTCTGCCTGGTGCACTTTCACAACACCCTTCTGACTTTATCTCTGTTTCCCCAGAGTTTACATCCAAGCAGGCTACTTCTCACAGTGCTTTCTATGAAGGCCTGGTTGTGGCCTGCTCACTCAAGAGCCAGCTTCTCGGTAGTTTGGGAAAGCACCTCATCATGATGTGTTACAGTGATTTTTGCCCTCAGGTTAAGCTTGAATGGTTCAACCTTACTTTGGTCATAAGTTCTCCTGGCTCTGTGTTTGGAGATAGGGATTGACACTTAGGGGGCCTTTCCACATCTGCAGAAGCCAAAGTAATTTTGCAATATTGCAAAGAAAGCCAGATCCTCTCCACTCATTTTCTTCCTCAATTGGTGTAGAAGAGATCTCTCTTCTTCACTCCACAGTGGAGGGCAGAAGCACTGTAGATCAAGAAAGAAGGGGTTACATGAGGCGTGAAAAAACAGGATGGAATTTGTGATAACAGACAAAATGTCCAGTCTAGCAAGGCTAACACCTCTGTTTCCTGCCTCCGGGGTAGGTCTATATCCTCCACCCCCTCTAACCACTTGAAGATGTCTAAGCTACTTTGCATCACTTCAAGGGACTGGGCCCTGACAAAGCAACATTCTGAACTACAGTTGCTTCCAGTGCCTGCAGGAGATTGGGAGCAATGAACTTGGCCTTTCTGCAGGAAATTTTCTGCCTATTTCTGTAGTTAAACTTGGCCAGGCCCACATACATAGCACGAAACTGCACCTGCTGTGGATCCCTCCCCATATCCTCTTCTGGTGTCACCTTAATCTCAAGTGGGTCTGGGTCCCCAGTGACCTGGCAGAATAAAGCTGTTTTGTCCCACATGTTCTCCCCATGTGCTCATTTCTTACTCTGCCTCTCCATATCTTTTCTCCTCCAGGCTTTCTCCCTTCAGTTTATCCAGGCTTGAAATGTTAGTTGAGATAGAATCACTTTCCTGGGAATTAGTGGATACCTACTCCTGCATCCCAGGGGCATTTCACCAGTTGCTGGTGCAATTCTTACTGCTACTTGTTTAGCCTTTGTTGGAAAAGATGGTTGGTGAGGAAGACTTGTATCACTTCCTGAGTAGGGCTAATCTCTGCTGAAATGTTCTTTCTTCAAAAGGTTGATGCAAAGTCCTTCACGCTCCAACTAAAGATTTAGCGACTTCCTTTTTCCTCCCTTACAACCCCTGCCTGCTCCAAGTATGACACACAGTGAGCTGTCGGGTCAGTCGTAAGTGTAGCGTTTTTCTAAGTGTTAGGGGATAATGGGTTACTCAGTGTGGGCTGTTAGGAGGCTGGTGATAGCAAGAGCACAGATGGTACACTTCTATTTCCTGCCTCCAGGTCTGAGTCCTCCGTTGAAGCTACCAGCAGGTGGAATCTCCAGGAATGTTTGGAAACTTCTCAGTATGGCAAAATAACTTTAATCCCAGTTCAATGGAAAATCTTTCATTTACTTTTCTTATTCATTATTCTCTTACACTTGATGTGTTTACAAAAATAAAATAGCATATGTCAGTAGGGCTAAGTTTCTTATTAAAATTTAGAATCAGAAAGTGATACTTGTCCCATATGCACTTCAAAAAAAAAAAAAAAAAAAAAAAAAAAAAATACAGTGAAACATAACACTAAAGAAAATCATGCTTTACAATTACATTTTCAAATGTTCTGCTTTTAATTCATATCACCTTTATTTTAAAATTTATTACTATCTTGTTTGTTTGTTTGTTTTTCAGTAAGACATATGGATCAGTTATGATCAAGACTTCTATCTTTTTTAATCTCATGTTGGATAGGTAATTTACAAACTCCTCAACATAATGTGAGATCAAAATTAGAAGTGTTTTTTGTTGTTGTTTTTGTTGTTTGTCTGCTTGTTTTTAATATTAGAGTGTGCTGTATATAACTAGTGATATTGCTTGAATCAATAATCTCCAAAATATAATCTAGCATACTTAATATGAATGACAGAAACTTCTTGAAAGCAATGATGGACAGTAATATTCTATTTCATGTACAATTAAAGGTAATAATATAGGCTCATCCTAATGAATTACAATATATTAAAATATTTTTCTAAATTTTATGTATAAATTATATATTAATTATTAAATATATACTAATATATTAATATCTCTTTTATATATTATATATTTTATATTATATATTATATATATTAAATAATATTATATATAATACATTATATATTAAATGGTATATATTAATAAGATATTAAATATATATTAATAAAATAAAATGTATATTAACCTGTTTACTTAACTGATTAAAAGAAGTTATACACTAAGACCTCAACTTGTAAAATGTTAAACTAACAAAATTGTGTTTTAATTATGTAGAAGAATGGGACAGTGTAATTTCCATCATTACTAAGAAGCAGAATATGGAAAATTCTGTTTCATGTAAAGCCACAAAGAAACTTAGGTTACATATTTGTCATAATACATTGCTAGAACAAGTATGCTAATACTTTATATATTATAGTTATACATTTACTTATTGACATGGAGGATTAAAAAAATTGAGTTAAGGGGAATTTATATAAGAGGGTATTGCTGAATATTTTTGCAAATTAAACTGTTAGTGTAAACATGTTGTTGTCATTAGCACTCCATCTTGGTTTTGATAAAGACTTTTTTTTTTTTTTTTTAATAAAACCTCTTAAGCTTATATCAACAAGTAGCTCTTTTGTGTTACTGCACAACTAGCATATTACCTGTTTACATCAGTTAGTGCCACGTCAGATATTCAACAAGTAACTCTGTTTAATGTGTTGCAGATAGCAAAAAGCAGTTTTTAAATATGATGATTTGTAGTCAGTGGTCTTGATTTTATAGAAAAACGGGTGCCTGTGTGCATGTAAGCTATTCACCGGTATGTAAAGTAGATGAAAAAATATCTGTTAAGATTTCTACATCTAGGATACTTGGAAACAAATCTGAAAATATTTTGATTAATTGTTTTTAACATGTTTTAGCTGAGAGGCAAAAAAAAATGGCCACTGTTGTGACCTTGTCTTCTGTGATCCATGGATTTTTATGACTGCATATGTGTGAAGAAAGAACAAGAGGAACAATACAGACAGAAAAAGTTTCCTAAAAGAAATATTATATATATATATATATATATATATATATATATTTGGAAGACCAAATTTAATTCAAGATGTAACAAGGAAGTGTTATGCTGCATCTTTCACTGTCAAAAAATTCCCACAATTCTTGACAGTTATTCCAGCTGATATTACAGTGATTGTGTAGGTAAACATTTTGAAGTACAATTAACAAAAGTAAAATATGCACAGCCTTTGTTCATTATAACCACTTCTTACTCTAAGAAAATGTTAGCCAATATGATAGCCTTCTTCCTTCTCTGCTTTGACAAACCATACAGGGTTCTTAGATTCCACCTAAGGAACCTCTCTATATAAAGGCAAAAGAGATGTATGCTTAACATAATTGGAAGGATTTCTTGATTTGAAAGTTATGTCATTCATGTCTTGAAAAATATGCAGTATTATTAGTAGTAGTATTATTCCACTTCATTATCAGTACTGAGTTTTTTCAGCTTTGAAATGAGAGTTTATTATTTTCCAGCCTAAAGAGGAGTGTTATGTTGGCATGTGAAGGAAAAACTATCAACATACCTCTTTGTTTTACATGCTCAGAAATCTTTGGCTGAACTCATAATGATTTTAAAACCAGGGAATACTCTTCCTTCTTATTTAGGTAGCTTCTGTAATGCCCTACTTTTGAGAATATAGCAGGTCTTTACAAGGATACTGAAATATGTCTATGGAAATATTTTTTTCCCCTTTTAAACATCTTGAAGGTGACAAGAAGACACCTGTATTTTACCCTCTCAACAGAAGCAAGAAAACATTAACATTTGAAAAATAGTTAAATATAAACGGTTACCAATTAACAAAACATGTTTATATGATGTTGCCATCAACATATATTTAGTCAGATATGTGTTGTCAAGATAAAACTTTAGGAAAGGTAAAAATTCTGGCTTTCATAAAAATGTGAATCTATGTTTGAAATCCTCCAGGTTAAAAATGTATGTAATGTGAGTGCACTACTCCAGTTTTACATAGATGAAATTTTATGGATTTCTGTCATGAAAGGAGAGTGTTGAAGTGATAAATCAGATTCCTGCATATCCTACAGATCTAACACAGTGTTTTCTAAGGAAAATTTGGGAAATAAACAAACAAACAAGAAAATCATCATCATCATCATCTCCTAAAACCAGAAAAGGCTTCACAAGGGAAAAAAAAAAAAAAAAAAAGCCTTTTAGTCATATTACATACTGATTTATAATGCATCTCTTGAACACATCATGAAAGTGGAAAAGAAATAAAAGTTGTATTTATTTTGTAGTGACCTGAATTTAGCATCAGATGTTAAAATCGAGACATGAAATTTTGGTAGAGAGATAAAAGTCAGAACAGAGACCTGACCACATGCCGGATGATATTAGTGGCAGATGTGATCGTCAGAAGTGTGATGGCATTTCCTCTGAATAGGCGAATGTACTCTTCAAACTTTGATGTTAACATGATTAGCAATGAAAGTATGCTTTGTTCCTTTGCCTTCACATGGTCTCAATATTGGCAGTTATAGTTTACTTGTATTTTTAAATCAAATATTATCCTGCCCTATATTCATGTGCAGATGCTTTTCACAGTGCCGCTTTTTTTGTTGGACCTAAAAGAAAACTGTGAACCAGTATACTGACCAGAGGCTAAATATATTATATATATATTTCTTTTTTATTTAATACCACCATTTCACAGTTTTATACTCAAAGTCCCTGTACCATGCTTTCCACTTTGCACCAATATCCCTACTACTTTGTCCATTGCCCCCAGTCAACCATTAATTGACTGCAAACACAATTTTATTGCAAAATGACTGCAGCTTTATTAAGCAATGGGATTTACAGGCAATAACAGGATCAATAATATTAATATATCACTTAATTAAATAAGATTACAAGATCTGCCTGTAGCCTGGAATATATATATCATTGTGTCCACTGATATCAGTTGCCCCAAAAGATATAAACAGTGATGCAGAAATGGGAAAATACATATCCTATCTGAATTGATGGAAAGATGTCTTATTTATCGAACATGCATCCCCATCATCCACATTCATCCATCTCAAAATATGAGTTGTGTAGGAGTGTTCCTATAATGAAAGTTACAATAGCGAGAATTGCTCCTGAGTGCATGCTGGGATTGGCTCTTTTATTCAAACTCCTGTGAGCACTTCTGGAAGTCAGTGGCACTTGCTGTATTTGACACATTACTTTTGTAAGTAAAGATGGCATGCCTGAACTCAAAGTGACTGTGAGTGATTAATGATTGAAATATGGAAAAGAACGTCAAATGTCTCACTAGACTGCAATAACAGAATAGATAAACTGCTGTTATGTCTTGCACTTTAGAACCCTATTGAATGTCTTTCAGCTGCAGCAATAAATCTGTGTGTACTTACAAAGTTCTGTGAACCTAAAATAGCATTTACTATTTCCATGAACTCTATCTGTACTTTAATGAATGACACTTGAGGTGACAGAATCTATTCAAATGCTATTGATGCTGAGATGCCCTTGAACACATAACTTCCCTCCCAAACTTTCAAAAATAGTCTCTGATGTTCTTCTGCACCTTCTTTTTTAGCAAAAGTATTAATTATTCTTACTTCAGTGGAGACTTGCCAACCTGGAAAGCTATGTCTGCACTGCCCTATTGTAATTTGGTTCTGTTGGAAACCTTGAGGACAGTTTCCCTGACCAAATTCCCTTATTGCCTCCATCTAGTTTTGAAATGTTCTCTGAGACATGGTAGGCATACAACAGATGGAAAAGGAAACAGGTAGGAGAAAACCATGGAAGTGTACAACACCTCCAGTAAATACTTCCATACAGTCTCAATACCTGTGCTCTGTACTTTCCCTTCTGAAGAGTCTACCCACACCTCTCTCAGAAGACTTTGTAGCACAAGATCAGGAGACCTCCACTCCACGCTCTCTCCCTCCCTCCCCCTGCCCCCATTCCTTCATTCTCCACACAGCATATATCTCTTCAAAAAGTCATGGCTTCTTATTTGTAGGCAAAAGGAAATGATAGCATGATACCTCTGGGAAATCATTAAATCAGGAGAAAATCTGGACAGATTTAGTTTAGGAGTACGGTCCAGGAAAGTAATTTGCAATAATTGTAATTCTACAGAGAGCACTGTCAGTCTGGAACAAGTCAACTTAAAGTAGAGAGGAAAGCAGTGGCACAGAAAGGAAGAAAACCTGATGGAGATCTACAATGAAGCCAAAGACAGTAACTCTGTAAAGGGGCTATGTACAAGGAGGTCCATCATTGGAGACTACTGTGCAGCTCATTCTATTCTTGGGATGGAAGAAGGGAAAACAGATCTCCAAACTAGTAACTCAAAATATAAAAGAGGAAAATGGGACAGAAGATGACATTTTCAAAAGAAGGATACTTCTAGAGAGACACACAGCAGAACATCTGCCAAGCACACAATACTATGGGTGACCTCTTGCTACAACTTCCTATCGTTAGCTGTGTAAGAACTTCCAACCAAGCAAGGCAACTCCTTCAGCTTATTCAAATCATTGCCTAGAGACAGAGAGAATTATCCCAGGCACTCCATGACCCGTGCCGTGCTTTCAGTATGGAGACCTCTTTCCTCATGCTCCTAAAAGTTATTCTTCCTCCACATATCAGAGGGCATTACTCACAAGCTGGAAATGAGTTATTCTCTGAGATTGTATCAGATAACATTTCTGCTACACTTACAGTCATCTGGAAAAAAAAAAAAAAAAAAAAAAAAAAAAAAAAGTATCGGGATATTCTGACTATCCACTGACACCAGATGAGGTGGAATAATTATTTTGTACTGATTACTTACTGCACAAGCTTCATTACAGGACTTTCCAAGGAAACTCTCTCAACATCTCTAGGAAGCAAGATGAGCTAATCTATAAGGAAAGGAGATTTACTGTAGAAAATCCCAAGATGGTGCTCCTTCTGTGGAAAAGAAGGCAGAGGGAAGGATGGGGCTTCCTTTCAGAACAGACTTCACATAATTTCCTCATCCTTTAAAAGTACTCTTGATTTACACATAGCATACTTCCATAACTAGTCCTATCCCTGCTGCCTGAACATGAGGATGAACATGGATGTAAGCCCAGAACTGCCTCTGGCAAAGAACTGTATATTATCAAACTCAACAAGAAATAACCAGATCAAGAGCTGTGTCCCAGGAGAATCTCACAGTCTTATCCACTATGGACACCTTCTTATGAATAACTGGGCAACCAGCCCAAAGCCTGATCTGGTTAAAATTGCACATCAGGTTTATACATTTGACAACAGTAAAATATTTTTGTACGTTCTAACATATGTTTGTTCTCTGGGCTTAAGGTCCTTTGGGACTACCCTTAGCTCTACTGCTGTTTTCTCTGTCTTCTCCCTGAGATCTGCATGCTCATGCTCTGATCCTGTGAGATGAGAACCACTGAACATTTAGGTATGGACTAATATTCTCTCACAAAAAACATGGGAACCTCAAGTCTCATTCCGAGGAAAGTTTATAAACAGATGACAATCGAGTGCAAAAGAAGTTCTTTCTGGGATCAAGGATATGAGAGGCTGTGCTTCCTCTGACTGAGAGGTGCACAGGCAACATCTTTCTGCCAGGCTTTGGAACTGACATAATGAGCAGCTTCTGTCAGACAAAACAAGAGTATTCTTGTATTCTTCTGCTTGTATCAAGACTAGCAGAAAACTAGCCAGGTTAACAGGCTGTTATGCTTGCAGTGATGGTTTGGGAGCAGTATTCCATTACTCCTCCCAGAGGTTCAGTCAAACACTGTTCATGTACTCTTGATACAGAGTTGAGTTGTTCATATACCCTCAATACACAGCATTCAGTGTGAAAATGTTTTTTGTTGTTTTTTAAAAAAATGTCTTCTTCTTTTTATTTTTTTTTTTTAAACGGGAATCAGTTGAAGAATGATTTCAGTTTGGAGAAGGGAAGGGAGACATGCAGGCAGGCATGGAGATCTGCTGTAGAGCACAGAACGGTCAGGCTGTCTGCAGTCTGTTCTTAAATCAGTAATGGAAAGCTTTCTATCTACTGAAAAAATGGGGGGGTGGGAGGTAGGGGGAGACAGGACAAGAATGCTATTTGAAAGGGAGGACAAAGAGGGAGGTAACTGAGATAAAAAATCTTGAAACTAAGGAAAGACCCAGAGGAAAGGTAATGAAGATGACAAACAAGCACACAAAAGGACTTCAGCCCCTTCAGCCACAGTTCTTCTAATTCAGAAGCACTACTGACTGAAGCCATATCCAAGGTCAATGAGTGAGTATGAGTGTTTATTGTTAGGAGAGATCTGAATAGACCATAACTGCAAAGGTAAGATTCAATGACAATGTTGCAAGTGAAAATCTGAGAACCCCTGTGTTTTACCCAGGACCCAAAGGACTTGCACTGCAGGTGTGGATAACATGTATAATCCAAGGTGCTTTCTGCAGAGATGTGACCAAACCAAAATATTTGGTCACAAAAATTATCAAAGCTGATAAATGTTTATCAAACAAATGTAGATAGGCTCAATACTATAAGCCAAATAGTAATTGGGAAATCAAACAAACAAACGAACAACAGTTTGGTGAAGTTGAGAACATGCACCACATACACTGACAATGCAATCAAGAAGGTCAGGTTTGTTAGCAAGAACTGCATTTCTCTTATGTTTTTGTGACCATATACATTACAAAAATTAGCAAGGGATGGCCTTAGGCAGACTGTTGGCCTTGTCCTGCCTGAGAATGCCATGTATTTGGGTATTTCGAGGAGCTCAACAATTCTGCTTTCATACTGCATCTGAGATGATCTTCATAACCAGATAGTAGCCACACAAAATGTAAGGAAGATCAGACTTTGTGAGTTTCCTGGTGGATTTACCACAGATTACCGGAAGTATACAAACTTCCTGTGTTCACAGTAAATCATCTCCTCTTGCTTCTTGTCCACATGTAATAACTTAGACTCACAGATCTGCCCTTTTGAGCAAGGCTTAGGGGAATGATGTCTTCTGTCTCTAACATACACATGTATACACACATACAATATTAGAAGTACATATAAATTAAAAATAAAGTAATAATAATAATAATAAAAAAGTAGTTAGTGACATGAATCAGTTTTCAATTCCTCTTCTGCTCCACTGTTTTAATTTCTTTTAAAGTTGGTATAAAAATAAAATGTAACTTGAGAAGGAATGTATATCTTACCTCAAGTTACTCCTCTCCAAAGAGAAATGTTGAGTTAAAGCATTCCTATCAAGTTCAGTTTCTGAAAAACAACCCACAGGAGATATACAGTTTGTTCACCTCCATAGCCTATTCCCCTCAAAAGATGTTTATCTCTTCCTTTAGCACTTGAATCTATACTTTAATTCTACTTTGAGGCATCATCACCACTAATTTCTTCATTGTAACCCACTCGCTTTCAAAAAGAGACCCTGCTTTGTTCTCTTTTGTTCCTTTCTCATTTTCTAAAATTATCTTATTTACACATAATTTTGTAAATGAAATTGCAAGTTACTTATATTTTTATACAGAGACTTGAAGTATTTGGCATTCTTCTCTGTTCTCCCACGTGCCTGGTGACAGGACGAGGGGGAATGGGATAAAGTTGCACCAGGGGAGGTTTAGGTTGGATATTAGGAAGAACTTCTTTACTGAACGGGTTGTTAGTCACTGGAATAGGCTGCCCAGGGAAGTGGTTGAGTCACCATCCCTGGAGGTCTTTAAAAGACGTTTAGATGTAGAGCTCAAGGATATGGTTTAGGGGATGATTTGTTGGTGTTAGGTCAGAGGTTGGACTCGGTGATCTTGTAGGTCTCTTCCAACCTAGACTTTTCTGTGATTCTGTGATTCTGTGATTAGAAAAGAGTTCATTTAAAAGCGTGTTCTTAAAAAAAGAAAAAAAAAAAAAAAAAACAAAAAAAAACAAAAAAAACACTAAGTATTACATCATTTTGTAGATTATAGTTTCACTCAATATACAACATGATTTTCAAAAACAAGGTCACAAGTAGCTTCAGTTAATTAATAGCAATCAATTAATAACCACTGAAATACATTCAGTAATTTTTAAAAGCATTGTTGAATTTCTAAAAATAAAAATAAAAACAACAACAACAAAAACCACCTTAGTCTTAAAGCCTAAGCTTAAAGGATGTCCTTTACACTGATTTTAAGTGAGAATAAGCATAATTTGTAAATACCAGACTGTTTTTTTTTTTATCTCACATGACTAAATATGGATTTCAGTGTGTAAGATAGCAGAGTTAAAATGTTTGAAGCTATGTCCTGGGAGTTGATAACACTGTGGTGAATATATTATGAGGCTGTGGGTTCAGTTTAAAGGTACCAGTTCTGGCTCTACCACACAGTTGCAGTCCCTGTGAATCTTTGAAAAATCACCTAATACTTGCGTCTCTGTGAACTGAAAATCCTAGTTCTGTCTCGGATTCTCATTCCTGCCATAAACAAATAAGGAACTTGAGGAAACCACTTCTCTACCTCTGCACTTCTGTGTTCTGCCAGTATCACAGAAAAAGTGTTTCTTTGCTGCATTTTGTGCAGACCCCATCTAGTAGAATTTCACCTCTTCTAAGACAAGGGGTTTTCTTCTGTATTATACAAGCCATTTTTAAGAGGTTTCCAGGTACTGCTATTGCAAGACACAGGAAAACACTAATCATTCCCCTGGGATTGTATGTCCGAGTTGTTTGGTCTTTGATAGATTAAAAATAGCAGAATGTATACATTTGGGCAAGATGGCAAGGTGTTACCATCACAGTAGAACTATAAAAATGGCACTTAAAAAAAAAAAAAAAAAAAAAAAAAAAAGAGCAAGTATTTGTGGTGTGGTCCGTGCAGCTTATCTTACCCTTTGTTCTGAAAAAGCTGGTAAAAGATTCTAGGAAATGCAGTGTGGTAAAACTGAATGCTGATCTGATATGAATATGTAACTTGCACGTTCCCACTAGTGTTTGTTGTTAATATGGAGATTTCCTTGAAATGATGTTTAAGAATATACTTATTAAGACCTGTGAAGTGTTTCCTGTATGTAGATTCTGTGGGCCTACACAAATATCACCTATCCATGAATTTTCCATGTTGCATTTACTTAGAAAAATCTAACCTGAGTCATTCATTACTAGAAGAGCTTTATCACTTCAGCTACTGTGTCATTATTGGATAGACAATACCCTGAATTTTAGAAGAAGAGTTGCTTCTTGCTTTTTATTTATGTATTTATTTATTTATTTATTATTATTTCATTTAGTAACACCCAGAATTAGTAAATGCAGGAATCCGCTTTACATTCACACATGAAGAATATAAATAATTATTTCTAGCGAAGCGCAACAGCTCCCACATTATATTACTCTAAATGTGTGTTTCATTCTTGTAATTGTTGTGAGGTGAATTGCTAATATTTGATTAATAATAGTGATGTCACTAGGCAAATTAAACTGTAACAGAGGGATCAGCCTAAAGTCAAAACCAAAGTTTACAAGGACTGAGATGAAAGAAATCGATCTGAATAAAGAGAGGGCAGTGCTATGAGGCTCTGCTGTGGTGGACTTGCTAACCCTAAACCCTTTCACCTGAATTCTAACAAGTAAATCAAAGCACTTGTATATGGATCAAGGCACTTTCCAGCTTTGCTTTAAGTGACAGGGGAATGGGCATTACCCAGAAGCTGCAGGGTGATGTTCAGATGCAGCTAACAAACCACCAGCTCAGCTTTTCTTTTCCACAGGGCAAGCACTCTAAATGCTCCTCCTCCCCTTAACTTGCTGAAACTTGCAGCTGTGATTCACAACCTGACCAACAGTGATAGATAACAAACCACTGACCTTGAGGGCGGCTTTCTGTGTCAGCCTTCTTATTGCGTTGAGTCACCGCACTCCTCATGTGTGTTATTTTTAGTAGCACATTTATCAGCCAGCACCAAACAGAATACATGGACATGTGTATTTTATTAGTAGGTTTTGAATATTAAAATAAAATAAAATAAAATTCATCTACTTTCTTTCAAAAAAAGGCTTGAAGGTTCTGACACACTTTAAAAATCTCCTTGTTTTCAACTACAACATAAGGAATCTATATGGATGCTAATATGATTGCATTTGTAGCTATTCCAGACTTTTTTTTTTCCCCAACACACTGGAGTATAGCAATGTCAGAAATATTCCATTCCCCATAACAGGACACATCTGTGGTGAATCTGCACAGAAGCAATTAATTTCCTTGTGGTATTTTTACACTGGGGGCTTAATGCAAGTCCCCATTATACAAACAAAAAGCTCTAGACAGCTCCTGCTGCCTGATAAAAAATAAATAAATAAAATAAAAAATAAAATAAAATAAATCAGATTGAGAAAGGCTGTTTGGCCTAGGACTGCTACAGGCAATGACTTGTAATGAGGCATCCCAACACTAATTATGAAGCTTATTAAAGAGAATTATCTAAGTTGTACTAAAGTGCATGCTATAATCACGTTAAGGAAGACATGCATACTGGATGAGGTCCTCCAGTTTCTTCTCAAAGAAGTGGACTCACTACTTAATGAAGATAATTTGGGTTTCCGTTTATCGCTGCAATGTTATTGTGCTTGGCAGACTGGTCAAGATGAATTTGATGGAGAAGCAGGTGAGAATCCCAGCAGCTTGGTGATAATCCACACATCATAGCCTTTCCAACTAACTAATATCTGTTGGAGAGTGGGCCAAGAAGCTGTCAAAAACAAATACTTCCAAACCAGGATTCTATTATTAAACTTCTCCCAAATCTTCACTAAGGTTGACAAAGCAGTAATTCAGTGTACTGTTTCAGGAAAAAAAAAAAAAAAAAAAAAAAAAAAAAAAAGATTAATAAAGATGTTAGGAGGCTGAACTGCTGTGAGATTTGTTTAATTATTCCCCACAGTACTGCCCCAGCAATCTGCTGACATTTAGCCCCGACCTTGCAAATCCTCAGTAAATATTAATATATCAACTCAAACAGGGACCGTTGTTTTATTGGTTCACGGAGCTCAGAGAGATTCGCCACAGCAGTGAAAAATAATGTGCAGAACTGAGGAAGAACGGCTCCTTTGATATCACCTTCTGCTGCACACATGTGCTGGGAGCATCAACAAAATGGAAATTCTGTTACTTTGCCACAGCTGTAGAGTGACACTTCAGATGCCTTTGCTTCCCTTTGTACAGCCTCCTGGAATAATCCCAAAACCACAGTGGCAAGAGATTAGAAAACACACACGCGTGCGCACAAACACGGAGGAAGAGAGAGAGGGAAGAAGGAAGAGATCACATTTTATTATCTGACACAGTGGAAATTTTAATAATTGTAAGCTCCCATCTTAAAACATAATAAGCTTTGCTCAGAACAATGAGTGCACTAATAAGAGCCAATGAGAGCCAGGCACAATCCCCTGGCATCTGTTTACTTTGCTATTTGCCTCCACAAGTGCCACATAAACTTTTTTTTTTTTTTCTCCAACAGTTGCCCCTGTTGATTGCTTCTTAATGTATTTTATGTGCCTACCAGTCCTCACAAAACCTAAAAAAATACCCCCAATTTATTTTCTCCTTTTTATTTGCTTACCTCACATGTAAATGTACATGATTAAAATATCTTCTCATAACTACACTGCTATTACTAATAGGCGGGTGTTTGATGTGGGTCAACACTGCATCCAAAATTCTTGGGTTTAGGGGAAAGGGCTGCTGTGCAACATTTGGCATTCAGATGTATTGAGCTGCAGAGTTAATGTGTGATTAATTTTATTCATAAAAATGTTAATCACTTCATTGTGAGATCTTTTTAACATTCTGTGCACTGAACACCTTTTAACTTCTTTTTCACACAAGCCCACAAATGTATTTAATATTTTCAAACATTCTGTTATTACCAATAACACTGGTAATTAAACATACATTTAAGATGTAATAAAAAAGCTGGCAAATAACGGCACAGCACTAAACACAAATGGAAGCCCGCTGCCCACTGTCTCTTGTGTGCCCCCTGCCCTTTGGCAATAACTGACCAGTTTATTTAATGTGCACTTGTTTGCAGAGTCCCCACGGCATTTCTTTTTTTCCTCAAGCATGTTTCAGCCCTCACTGACACAGCTGAGTATCATGAAAATAATACAAGCCTGTAGCATGGTATAGACAGTGCTAAAAATACTTCTACTCTAAGGAAGGGTAGGATCGCACGGTTGGGTGCATTGCAGCAGGTTAGGGCCTTCAGGGGGGGTTGTTTTGGGTCGAGATGGGTGTTTTTTTGAGACAAGCACTCGATCCTCATCTGAGAGCAGTGTCAGGCACTGGTGGGTGTGCCGGCTGCACTCCCTGACTTCTTGTTTCCAGCTGGGCAAGGCTATTGTGAACGTATTCAGCCAATGCACTCATGAAACTGGATAAATGGATTAGTGGATCAGAGACACCATCGGCATCTTCAAAAGGAAAACAGCAGCCTGCAAAAAGACTGACATTTGTGTACTGGGGCAGAGGGTGTGTGAATGCTCTGCCGCTTCCAAAGGGACAAGACAGTGATAAACTTTCCACACTGACCACCTCACTTTGTGCTACAATTGACCAACAAAATAAATGGATTGCTTCATTGTTTTTGAACCGTAGGCAGCACAGGGAAAGCGCTACTTGCACAGCAACAAAGGACAATGTATTGTGTGGGGCCAACAGCTCAAAGTAAAACCTTTAATTATCTACGGGTCAGCCATAAATCTGGAATAAAAATAAATGTTACTTTTTAAACTTGCCTTTAATTCTTCATGGAGTTTACACTGGCATTTTCTCTTCTCTCAAGAGAGGAAAGACCGGTGCTTGGTGTGTGCCTGAGTTTGCATTTTTGCATTAGTTTGATTCCAAACGAACACGTTGGGAAACAAGTTCTGCTGTCAAAAGTGACAGATGTCTGCAATGCTAGTTAAAGTAAGTAAAAACAGATAAAAGATTTTTTTTACAAACACCCATAAGTGTATTCTCTTCATATACACAAAAGAGAAGCCAAAACTAATACTAATAATGGTGACGGGACTCGAGAAAATTAATTCCTCACAGAAGGACATTGTTTAGTTTTAAGAGCTCATATTTTCTAACTCTTAAATTTTGAATACCTATTTCTGTGGGGTTTTCAGTCTCCTGGTACTTCCAGCGATTCCTGTACACATGGCTGGTTTTATGGGCAAGCTATGAACGAAACTGCATGGGGGCACCACACAATTGGGAACACCAACCTCGCTGGGAGTCATTTATGTAACTTTTCACTGGCAAACATGTCACGCAGGCCATGTTTATTACATGTTCCACTGTTTTACTTGATTTGTTAGTCCCAGGTAAAATTTACTGCTGAAACTTAAAACGTTGTGGCTCAAAACCTGGAACTGGGCCTCACATCCCTCCTCTCTGGGCCCCCATGGCCATTCCTGGTGGGGACAGGGAGTCATGTCCGGTGTGTCCTGCATCCACCTTGCACTTCTTCCAGTGCTACATGGACTCGCACTGGCTGTTTTGGGCCACTATGGCTTTATCCAGGGTGGAGAGTTGGGTGGTGCAAGTGGGCCCAGTGACTCCCCTCCAATACCTGTTCCCCAGATGGGGTGGTGGGAAGGCAGGTGGTGCAAAATGTGGGATTTGAGGGTGAGGCGGCCACTGGACCAGAGGCATGATCCTGTCCCTCAGTGCAGACCATTGCTGGGGGCAGGGGAAGGCTCTTGGAAGCTCGCGTTTGGCCAACCCCTTGGCAAAGCACTCACTAGCCCTTTCCCTGCACTGTTCGAGTGCCTGCAGCCTCCCCAGCGCTCATGCGCCAGCTTCTTTACACCTTGCCTTTTAAGGACATTCAGGAATTGAAAAAATAAAAATACCGAAATATAGAGATATATATAACAACACTGGAACTCGAGACTCTCTTTAACGCCTTCCCCCTCGAGCTGCAGCAGAGGCCCGGCCTCCGGGGACCAGCTCAACGCACCCCGGGCCCCTACCCCTGCCCTTTCCCGGCCCGCGGCGCCCACCCGACGTGGCGGCACTGGTGCCGGAAACGCATTGTCCCCCGCCAGTCGCCGGATTCCTTGAGTGAGAGAGGCTGTTTAGCACCGGGCCGGCGGCCGGCAGCGGCGGAGAGCCATTTTCTCCTTGCCACCGCCTCCCCCACCCCTCGGCTTCGCAGTCTTTGTAATAGTCTCATCCACAAGGACGACTGAAACTTTATAGTGCGTGATTCATAGAGAGGGGCTGCACTCGGAGCCGCGGCATATTACATTAATCAGTGTCAGGCCACTAAAACAGAGAGATGAATATGAATTCTCCATATTGCAGGGGAGATAAATGTGCTTGTGAATAATTGATCGGCGCGCATGAAAAGGGGGGGGGGGGGGAACACAATGAAAGTTACCGGGCGATCTACCGAGACCGGAGCCGGACCCCCTGGGCCCGGGAGCGCGCCCCCACGGGAGCGTCCTGCAGTTGGCGGCGGCTTCCCGGCTTCGGTGCTGCTCAAGTTTCGGAGCGAGCACGTCAAAAACTCAACCGAAGCAACAAAAGGGCTGACAGGAGCTTGGAGCGATAACAATCTTAAGGACGAGCCTGTTTAAGCACATACACCCTTACTAATTTTCTCTTTCCCTTTCTCCGCGCTTTTTTTCCCAGTTAAAAATAGACTTATTTTCAAAATAAAATAGAAAAAGAATAAAAAATGAGGCACGCATACCAATGAGTACGTTTCATAACTACGTCTCTGTGACAAAGCTAAATTCCTGTAAAGCTCCCGTTTGCTTTTAGTGTGTTCTGGCAACTGCAAATTTCAGAGTTTGCTGAACTCGGGATTACATCAATTTTTCGGTGTTCTTTCTTTACAGATTTCTGCCATTCTTCTGTTAATGCTAAGTAAATAATAACAGAAACAAGAAAGGGAGCCAAGTTTTACCGGGGGAGCACAGAGGATCATTAAAACATGTACGTAAAATGTTTTCTGCCGCCCTTTTAAATAGCGAGAAAATACATCTTGGCCCTTGGTTGTTGTTTCAAAAGCATTACTCTATGCAGCTCCCATCCAATTCAGGGCAAATTTTCCTATCGACTTTATTTATCAGGTTCGAGTCCCGTCATGGCAAAAAGAAGGAAAAAAAAAAAAAAAAAAAAAAAAAAAAAAAAAAAAAGTAGGAAACGAGGACTTTCCAATTTACTCTTATCAGCCCGACGCATTCCCAATTAAGGCGAACCGTTTAGCTTAAGCTGTTCCTTTATTACTCTCCCTACCCTGTGGTATTTGCTAGTGTACGCCTGCCAGGGTGGATCTCGCTTAAAATGGAAAATATGACAGAAAAACTAGAAATTATTTTCCCTTCCAACGTGACGTAAAGGCTCATTCCTAGCATGGCTCACGTGATAAGGCAAAGCGAGAAAATATGGAGCCCCCGCTCGGCTCTCAGGCTGCAGCGGGGCGCAGGGACGCCCCCGGCCCCACAGCCCCTGGCCCTGCAGCGCGGCCAGCCGGGAGCCCCCGTGCAGAGGTGCCCCCTCGGTGGGCTGCGTGAAGCGGCCGCTTTCTCTGAAACCTCCTCGGAGGCTCGAGGGGGGGAGAGAGAACGAAGCCGCCTCTCTGCTGAATGTAGCAGCCGGGTTGAGGCGGTGGTCCTGTGGGATTGTTGGGCGTTTCGGCGTGCACCCAAGCGAGAAGGTGCCTCACCGAAATGACTTAAATAGAGCTCACTCTGCAGCTGCTGGTAACATTTCCCGGCTGTGCCACGGGGAAGCCCCTATCCAGAAACTTTGGGAAGGCGCCGGTACCCGCCGGCCGAGCACGTACCTGCGGCCCCGGGGGATGCACGACTCGGCACAGCACGGCCCGGCACGGCTGTGCGGGCACCCCCTGCCCTCAGCAGCACGGGGAAGGAGGGAGCCGGGGGCTTCGCCCGGCTGAGGCAACGGGGTCCCCGGGGACGGGCGGTGGCGAGCGCTCGCCTCGCGGGACTTCATCCGCCCTCGCCCTAACCCCTCAGCTGGCCCAGGAGGGAAGCGAAGATGCCACAACTGTTGGCGTTATGAGGAGGGAAAAAAAAAAAAAAAGTCATATTGAAGTTTTGCAGGAGATCCTGCTCTAGAGATGGTGAGGTTCCCCAAGGAGGAAGAGTGCCGAAAATCGACACGTGGGAATCCTCAGTGTCCGGAGGCTAACCAGAGCTGGAGGCTCACCCTGCGGAGGACGTTGCGGGCTTTCTGGCTGGAATCAAGGAATCAAGGCGGGCAGCCTCCCCCCAGCTCGGCTGAGCTCGGGCCGGGGCCGGCACCTCGGGCTGCCCCCGCACCGGGCCAGGGGACGGCGCGGCCCGCAGCCCACAGAGGGCGCTGCGAGCCTGCCCAAAAAGCCTGCCCAAAGCCGGCCCGCTCGGTCCCGCACTGCCAGCGGGCAGGGAGCGGGAGTGCCCCCGCACCCGCACTCCCTTGCTCTCCGCAAAGCCCCTTTTTAACGTTTCTATGTCGCAAAGTGATCCCTTTTCCTCTTGTCTCAAGCCAGCTTGGCACCGCCCTGTTCGCTTAGCCTGGCAGGGCGGCCCTGCACTCTCCGTCAATGCCAGCTCTGAGAGAAAGGTGCCTGTTTGGGACTGCCAAGCGGGCAGCGGGGGGGGCCGATCCGGCCCGCGCGGAGAATTTGGGAAGCTCTTGCTTTGGAAATAAGATGAAAGAGAGAGGAATTCGATCAAGTTTACACTGGTACTGTTCTGACGCGCTGTTTGGATTTACAGCCGTGTTTTTTTGTTTGTTTCCTTTTTTTTTTTTTTTTTTTTTTTTTTTTTTTTTTTTTTTCCCTCCCCCCCCCCCCCCCCCCCCCCAAAAAAAAAAAAAAAAAAAAAAAAAAGCTGAGTTATTATGGTTTCTTTAAAACTGTAATATTATCTCTTGTTGGAAGCGGTAGCAAACGCAGGGCTGCCTGCGACTGGGGAAAAAGCAAACAAAAAAATTTTTCTTTCGGAAAGACAGCGAGCTGAACGTTTCAGTCCTCTAGCCAGCACGCACAAATCTACCTCGCTTGATCTATTTCTCTGATCCATCTGAAAAACGCAAAACCAGAAAAGTCCACCGCCTCCGCTGCTTCGTCAACAGATCTCTAAGTGATAGTTTCCCTAGACCCGTATTTACTTGCGCTGATTGTGCAGCTAAATGATGATCAATATTCTGATCTCTGACAAGACTTTTATTAATATTTTATTGGAAAATCTCATCTTGTTTCCGACAAGTCCTGGTTTGAGGTTGGTTCAGTTTGGGTAGGGCGTCACCACATTATTTCTTAATGACTTTCCCAGCTGCTTCTTTCCATTTTCCACCGTCAACAACCATCTGGTATCTTATTAGCACCTCAATGCTCATTTAGTGTTCTCATTTAGGAGAAAAAAAAGAAGTAAACACTCAAAATATTACACATTTTAACGGACCGTCTTTGGAAGATTAATGCCTTTATAAACAGATAGATTGTCTCAGTCTCTTTTTAACCATCAGATCGGAATCTGAGAACTTTCTTCTGGGAAGTGCCAGAGCTGCCATATCTCCATGCTAAAATTGTGCTTAATCTCACACGGAAAAATCTTTCATCGTCACGTTTCCTCTGTATTTATTTAAAGAGCAAATAGTTACAAATTATGTCCTAATCCATTATTTTTCGGCTTTATTTTTCAGAAAGCACTAAAGCACTAAACCTTCTGGTGTGGTAACTGGTCTGGACAGCGAAGTTATACATTAGGGAACTGTGAGAATACTCCCTTTCCTTTTCAAGAATGTATTTTATAACATAAGTGGAAGTCAGATCCATTTATATTCAGAAAAAATGGATAGTAAAAGACACGTCTGATTCATCACAATTGAAAAAGAACAACTTTAATTTCACTACTCAAGAACTAGCTTCACTCAGCTTCTTAAATTTACGTGTATGAAAGGGAAGGTTGCAGTTTGCTTTTGATAAAATAACCAGAAGAGTCCTTACAAGCTTGGATTTGGTATAGTAAATTTCATTTACCTGAAGGCAAAAACTCTTGACATTTTAGAAAGCAATTATAAATGTTTGAATAGATTTGCAATATATTTTTAAGATCTGCAGCAACAGAAAATACATACCTGAAGAGAGCTCATAATTTCATTTAGTTTATTAGACAAAAATATATGATTTAGACAAGTTTTGCTGACGTGCTATTTACAATCTGAAATCACTCTATATACAGGAAAAAAAATGGGAAACATTTACCAAACAAATAACCCAGGAATGGTTAGAATAACACGATCTGAAATGGTACACTGAAGAAGGGGATCCATCTACAGATTTGTGTGATCGCTTTTATGGATTTGCACCACCTTATTGCAAAAAGAGATTGATGGGAGTCGTTTATATCGTTTCCTTTTTTTTTTTTTTTTTTTTTTTTTCTCTGTCCTTAGTACCAGTCTCTGTATTTTTTTTTTCAGCAAACCATTTAATCAAGCAGAAGGGAGAGCTGTTAAAATTCTCGGTGTTCCCTCTTGCTGAGCCAAAGAGCTGCAGGGGGGAAGGGAGGAAGGAAAAAAAAAAAAAAAAAAAAAAAAAAAAAAAAAAAAAA
>CM021766.1:92745318-92771380 GCA_011076525.1 Nettapus auritus | reverse complement strand
CCCCCCCCCCCCCCCCCTTCTCTCTTTACTGGAGTCAGGCAGGGCGAGAGAACAGAAATCGAGCCGGTAATTTTCTTTTTTTCGTTCTGATTTCTTTCTGTCAGAGAGATATTGCAACCTAGGTGTGGAGGAGGAGGAGGAGTGTGGAAGGATTCAGTGGGGTGTCTTTCCTCAAATCTCGGCTCTTCTGTGCTCCTAAATCCCTTAGATGTGATCTGATCAACAATTGAGCTCCAACTGATGTGTCTGCCCTTAGGTCCTAGGCTGATCTTTCAGATACAATTTGAAGTTGATGTTTTGATTGGCATCCACTTGAGCTGCAAGCACCGCCCTGCGCCTCCGCCGGCTCCCCCCCCCTCCCCCCAGTGCAGCACGTGGTGCGCAGCTCAGCCCGGGCCACTTTCCTCCGGGCGTGCGTGCGTGTGTGTGTGTGTGTCAGTGTGGCCGCGCAGCTGTTGTGCTGTGCTGTGTGTATTTAATGTTTAGCAATGGGCTCCTTTCAGAAAAGCCCCCACTGCTGTATGACAACCTGTCTACACGATTTTACAGCTGTCCAACATTGGGGTTTTGCTGTTTCGCAGCCTTAGTGTGTCCCCTTTTAACAAAAACAACTGCGGTGCCGGGTTTTTCCACCTTTAGCACTGAGTCCCCCTTGTCGTCGTTGGACTCGGGAACAAATGAGAGCGGCCGTGAGAGAAAAAGGGGGCTCTGTAGACAGGAGACTTGTAGCAATTTACCACACACACAAACAAAAAAAAAAAAAAAAAAAAAAAAAAAAAAAAAGCAACCACCCCACCACCTAACAACCAGATAAATAAATAAATGCTAACTATGTCTAGCAACCCCAAAGAGCCAAGCACACACACACAACTTTGCTGAAAAGTCAAAAGGCTCCTAGCTGTTCTTCACAGAAATCTTTATTTAAAAAGAAAAGGAAAAGGGAAAAAAAAAAAAAAAAAAAAAAAAAAAAAAAGGATCAGCAGCGATTCCCCCCGCCACTACTTCCCCCCTCTTCTCCTCACGCCCCGCCGGCCGACTGACGCTCGGGGGTAATTCTCAGAGGCATCGCGCCAGTCCTAGGGATGTCGGCGATAAATAATTCCGCAAACAGGGGCGTCGTGGATGCCGAGGGGCACCGAAGCCCCCCAGCCCTCACCCCCGAGCCGGGGAGTCCTGGCGGGCTTGTGTGGACTGTCACAACTTCCAATCCTCCCCTTTCAGCGGTGTCCAAGGGAAATGTTGGGGTGTGGAGGAGAACAAGGACCCAAACGGTCTGTTGCCACCATCGTCATTAAGAGCAGCGATTAGCAGCAGGGCTGTTTTTTTCTTCCTCTCCCCCCTTTCCCCGAAGAGGCGGGTGGAAGGTGCAGCGGGAGACAAAGGACCCCTCTGCGAGGGACCGCGGGACTCGGCCGCCTCGGAGGAAATGACTTGCCACCGTGACCTGCCCGGGATGTCCTCAGCTCCCTCGACGTGGCCGGGCTCGCCCCGATCTGGCCAGGGGTGGCGGCTCCTCCACCTCCTCTTTCCTTGCCTCAAGGGGCCGGCACGGCGCAGGGCCGCTGTTTTTTGGGATGCGAGTGTTTGGTTGGGGGCGAGGGGGGTGCGATGCGGAGGGGAGGGAGAAAGTGGTGAAGGGGCTGCGGGTGTCTCTGTACTTTTCTCCCCGAGCCCGGGACAGGAGCCACCTCAGAGGGTCGGCGCCCCTCCGTGGGCTTCGCGCCCACTCCGAGAGTGGAGGTCGGCCCCACGGCGGGGGTCCCGCGGGGAGCCGCTGCTGCCCCCCAAAGTCTCCGTGGGGCGGCTGTAAACCCGGCCAGCTCTGCCCGCCCCGCGCGGCTGGAATCCTCTCCATCCCTGCGAGTCGGGTCAACTTTCTTCCCCCATCACTTGGAAAAAGCGCTCTCTCTCCCCTCCTTATGGCTAAAAGGGAGAGGAGGAACCCCCCCAACCCCCACAGGCACGCCCCGCTCCCCGCGCTCCCCCAGCTCCAAATTCTCACCCTGCGAGCAGGACAGCGACCCTCAGCCAAAAATGCACGGCCGTGACAAAGCTTGAGTGGGCTTGGAAACTGCCGCGGTGTTTTGCGAAGGGAAGTGTCACGTTACAAGGGCTGCAGGTAAATAAAGGTGGGATAAGGCACCGACGCTGCCGAAATCTTAGCGCTTTAGATCTGGGCGGAATGTGTATCCAGAAAAAAGGTTTCCACTTGGAGGCTTAAGAAATGTGAGTCACACCCTCCCCCACCCCCCCCCATCCCGCTCAGATCGGTTCAAAAAAAAAAAAAAAAAAAAAAAACAACACAAAAAAAAAAAAAAAATTTTTCCCCTCTCCCTTTTTTTTTTTTTTTTTTTTTTTTTTTTTTTTTTTTTTTTTTTTTTTTCGGGGCAAACTTTTCTATTCTTCGCCTTGAGTGGAAATGAAACAAATGAACAGCAAGAAAAAAAAATGCGGGTTACCTGGAACGGTGATTTGGAAACAGGACAAAATGGGAAAAAAGAAAAAAAGAAAAAAAAAGAAAAAAAGAAAAAAAGAAAAAAAGAAAAAAAAAAAAAAAAAGGAAACGCGCCGTGGAGGGGAAAGTTGCAGGGCTGGGAGGAGAGCTTTGTTTCTCATCTGCAAATTTCCCGTCGCGAGGATGAGGAGGATGAAAAGGGTCTTGCGAAGGCCATTAATTATGCACCATTCTGATCAGTAAATGCGAATTCCTCATCACGCAATTCCCTCTCCTGTATTGGACATTGCCCATTTTCTGACAGTTTATTAAGTCACTTTAGCAAACAACCTTTCAAAGCCCTTTTTAATTTCCCCCCCCCTTGTACAAGTAAGCGGACACCCAGAGCTGCTACACTAAGCTACTTAGCTTGAAAATCAGTTTAATGAAGGTCTGGGAGATCCTGGGTTTATTTCCCCCCATACAAGACCTATAGCAGGAGCTTAATCAGGAAGGTGAGGAAAGAACGAAAGTGTACGGAAAATTATAAACATCATCGTCATCTGCCAGAAGCACCAGGAAAATCTTTCCCTAAACCCTAAACAGTCCAAAAGGTTGGTGGGATCACCGCCCCCCTCCCCACCCGTAAATTAGCTTGAAATTTTAAAGAGATTGAATAAAACAGCGTTTTCGAAAAAGTCTTTTTAAACGTAATTAGGGAAAAAAATATTTAACATCTCTTCGTTGTATTTTTTTTTTTCTTCCGAGACCTGAGCTGTGATTGTTCAAATGTCTCCTTAACTTTCGGCAAAATCTAACAAAAAGGAAAGCGGTGCCAACTCATTAGCCGAACAACGCTTTTAAAACACTGAAGAGTCACGTAGCAAGGAAGGAATTGAGATCAGAGTGAAAATCAGAGTCACCTTTCCACTGGAGAGCGAATGTGCATCTGAAAACAAGCGGGAGAGAAAGATATAGCAGCGCTGGGTATAATGTGATTATACCTAAGGTAATCGCTTAAAATAAATTGTATACTGTTTAAAGTAAATCGACCTAAATGGCCACGCTCATATAATTCAGAGATCATTGGGCAGATAAACTTCTCCTTAAAGAGCCTTTCCGGAGAAGTAGTTTGCTAAGACAGTGTGATCCTTCCAGTTTCTTAAGGCGATGCTTCCACTGCCAAGTGATTTTCTTTTTATTATTAACAAATCAGTTTAGATAGGTGTCCGATAAGAAATGCAAATCCAGACATAGGGGTCGCTGCTTGGCCGAATTTTAACTAGACGCTAGTTCTGCAGGAATTGACTAAAGGGTATGTTTGCAAAGAGGATATGTGAAGCTTTAACACTGACTCTACTGAAAAATGAAGTCCGTGATTTTGATCTGCTCCAGATGTCCTAAGAGTGGATATTGCAGTGCTGGGAATCCGCATCAAATATCTGAGGGCACTGATGGTAATCAACACAACACATCAGCCAGGGGGGACTGGCAATTGTGATAACCTGCTGCAAATGTGCAGGGCTGGAGATGGCAGTGATAAACCGCTGAAAATATCTTCAAATGGAGATGACAGAGATGTTGAAAGGAGACACCTAACTATGGGAAGAATAAGATACTAAGCAGAACACTCTTTGAGAATGGAGTTCAGATATTAGGCTACGGTTCGCCCGTGTAATTTCCACAGAGATGCACGCATTTGTGCACTGTATCTGCATACAGATACATGTGAGCCTAGACCTGTTAGCAACACTCGGGGTTTGTGCAGAGTTGATAATAAGATCTACCAAAAGAAAGGGAAGCTTGATCGCTAAAGCACCTTGTCTGTGGCTCGAGAAGAAGAAAAGTTTTCATTTAATTCTGTGGCTGCTTTGAAACATCCTGGCAACGATTTCTTCTGCAAATTTTCTCTTGATTTTTAGCTCGAACCGGTAATAATACGAAGAAATTTAAGATGCTCTCTTTAGTTAATAGTCTGTTTCAATGGTCTTTCCTGTGGAAATAACGCGAAGTGGAAAAAAAAAAAAAAAAAAAAAAAAAAAAAAAGCCTAACAAATCTAGATTATCCTTACGATGCTAATTTTCTCACTGTTCTTACCACGCAGTTTCACTGCTTTTTTTTTTTTTTTTTTTTTTTTTTTTTTTTTTAATGTCTAATTTTAAAATAACTGTACCATGTTAAGTATCAATCCTATACATTCTAATGATACATCTGTGCAGGACTGAATCCATTAATTGAATATATCTTGCCTAGCTTATAATTATGCACCGACTGTCGACTATTTGGATCAGTTGACTGAGTTTTTATTAAGTGCATTATATCTGATCTAGCATGGGGCCGCGCTGCATTTGACGGCTTGCACTTTTTGGGGTGTCGGTAGCGCTTCTCCCGCTCTGCACTACCTCCGTGCTCGTTTCCTCTTGCTGGTCACCCGCTGCCAGGCCCTGTCTTCCCCGAGCGTCCGTCCCGAGCGCTTCTCATCAGCCCTGATTTATGAGCCTTGTTAAACACTCATTATTACTTTGCACCTTTTTCCAGCAGGGTCTGGGAAACAACCCCACTTTGTGACAACAGGGCATGTGTCAAACAATTATAGGCGGAGAGGCAATGTATCTCTGGAGCGCCAGATTCCCCCTCCCTCCTCTTCAAACCCAATCCGATGAACAATTCTGTGAGAGACAGAAAAAAAATCTCACTCTTTTAGCAAATTTATTTCACAGCAACAGCAGCTTTCAGACCTCTGACCGTGCAATCGAATGGTTTGGTCTGTCCTAACAAACCCAAAGTTGCAGTCAGGGATACCTGGCCGATCACCTAAATGCGAGCATGTAGGTATGTATAACGCAGGGAGGAATCGTAGTCTGATCAGCTGAAGCATTTGACTGTATTCAAGGTAACAGCTAATAAGGCGTTTACAAGGATTATGTTATTCAGAGAGAGGGGACATTAATACAAAAGAAATTTCCCTCTCTATTTTAGCAAATTAAGAGAAATTGATTTTTTCCCCAAGTATTCTGGCAGTGACTTTTTATTAAACCTTTATCAGTTCAACTTGGTTGCAACTTGTACTTATTTCTGAATGCGAATGCATAGATGTTCCCTTCCTTTTGCAAATGAATTATTAAAGCTGTGCACACAGGCCTACATAAACAAGCTGACAGATCTATAGAATGAATCATCTTCTTCTCTATATCTATCTCTATATCTATCTGTCCATCCTTCTGTCTACCTACCAATGAATATTTTATGGATCTGAACTTAATTAACAAAATAATTTCCATTTTGTCTCCTAAATGATCAACGGCAATTATGTGAGATTTTAAAGGTTTATAATTTTATGTCACCAGACTGTTGCTTGGGGGCAGAGGCACAATTGCCGTGCCAGCTGCAGTTGTATTTATTTGTTTTTCTGTCTTGTTCCTGTAGGGCTGCATTATGCAGTTTTTAATTAGTTTGTGTTTGTATTTCACCCGTCCCAAATCAATGCCATCCTGGAGCAATGCAATGTAAATTCCTGCAGTACAGGTGTAGCTGCTAGCTCTGGAACACTAGGAAACTCATGTCTTACAAATGAAAGCAGTGAATGCCATTCAGCCAAACTGTCAGCTTTAAACAGCCAAGAGGAAGGAGATCAAAGCAGGGAGCAGGAACTTCTACTCTCCAGATTAGTCTTTATGGTCTGAACGCCTAATGCTATTAAAGGGAACCAGGACATATAGCACATCTTTGGCTACAAAGTTACTTCTAATTTTGCTAAAGTCCTGCCTTATTTTGGCCAATGTAAGCCTTCAGAGCATTTCAAGATGCACTGTTTCCTTTGAGGCCTAGTAGCTACTCATCTGAAATTATGCAGAACTAATACCTTCAGAGACACATTTCTGTTTATGCACATATTTATATAACTTATTCACCTTTTGAAAGATAATTTTGATTTCCTCCTATGTTCCACAAAGTCTTTTAATAGAACTTGCAGCAATAAAACCTGAAATTCTAGTATCTCCAGACATGAAAAGTCGCTTTATGTTGTGCTTGGTGTCTCTTCTTTCTTGAAATGACCTCTGTATGGTGGTGTATAAATCTATTATTCCAGTCACTGGGGAATTCTTTTAAAGCTTTTTTTTTTTTTTTTTTTTTTTCCCAGGAATAAGAGATCGTTCATCTTTAACTAGGCCACATAGAAATTATGATTCAACAGCAGTGTATATTTAATTAGAGTAATCTCACTTGAATTTAATTACCTAATGAATTATTTGTTTAAAAGGTAAAAAGGCTTGTTTGCCAAGTACAGTGCAACCCACTGATAAGAACTTCCGTTATAAGAACATAAGAACATTAATATTAAAAAAAAAAAAATAAAAAAAAATTGCGCTTTTGTATTTTAACTCTGGATCAGCCAGCCGTGGACGAGCCCGCTGCGGCCAGGGCTCCCAGCCTCTCCCTCCTGCTTCCCGCAGTGAGCTCCGCGCAAGTAATCCGCGTAAGTAACGTGCACCACCGCGCCCCGGCGGGTGGGGAGCGGGGATGGAGAATCGGGAAGCGGGCGGCTCCGCATGGGGAATTTCGAGGCGAAAAGCCGGCGCCGGCGGGACTCGACGAGCGGCGGCGGGGTGGGCCAACTGCCGCCGGGGAGCGGGGAGGCTGTGCACCGCCTGGCTCCGCTGGTGCGGAGCTGCTCCGGGAGGTGGCTCTGCCCCATCCGCAGCGCTGTGCGCGCAAGAGGTCCTGGTCGGGAAGGTGTCAGAGCTGCAAAACTCCCCCCCCCCCCCCCTTTTTTTTTTTTTTTTTTTTTTTTTTTTTTTTTTTCCCCTCCTCCTTTTCCCCAGTCTTGTGGTCGGTGCAGCTGATGACAATCCTTTGATTATTTATGATTTTTCATCCGAGACAGCAAAAAACTGGGTAGCCTCTACCCTTGACCTTTCTCCTCCATCCCCAAGTTTTCCAGCTACTGCATTGTTTGTTTCCAAGACAATATGCAAGCAGTGGTGAACTGCAACACTTGTCAGAAGATTCGTCTGAAAGCACCATAGCTCGGGGATTATGTGCCTAATAATAATAACAACAACAACAACAATAATAATAATAATAATTCAATAGAGGGGAGCCTTCCTTGATGCAGGTCCCTACAATTTTTATTTTTATTTTCTCCTCCTTCTTCTACAGCGCTTGGTCATAGGACCCTGCGAAAGGAGCTACCAGTCGCTCAGACCCGGCATTTTCGGGCCTTCCTCTCCCCAGCACAGCGAGCCCATCCTCTGGGCCTGCACCGGAGGGCGGGGAGCAGTGGTGGTTCTGCCCTGCCTCTCCTTCCCCCCCGGTGCTCTAGCACCACGCAGGAAGCTCGATCGCTTTCAGAATATGGCATTAAGCTGTATGCCTGGAGGTGGCCAAGGTGACCAGGGGATGACAAACAAGATGGGGGTCTTTGTCCCTCTTGCCTACCAAACGTTTCCGCATGAGAAGTGCTGGCAAGACGGAGAGTGGAAAGCCTCGGGAAAAGAGGGTGAAAGAAGAAGCAAGCTTTAAACTAAGCTTAAACACTATTGAGGCACCGGTTTGAGCTAGGACATAGTCTTGCCTGGGGGTCCCCAGGAAGTGGCACCGAAGCTCCCACTCGGGGGGTCCGGCAGCGGAGAAGCGCACCAACAATGAGCCCACAGGTGCACAGCAGCGCGAATCAGCCAGAAAAAGTGCACAGACCGAGGCTAAGCTGGGACATTTCCCAGCCGTTCAAAGCATCCATGACGCATTGCTGTCCCTCCCGAGGGCAGCGGCTCCGCCGGGCGGACCGCGCATCCCCGGCCCCCGCCGCTCTGGGCTGCGGCCGGCCGCTGTTCCCCCAGCTCGCTGCTGGGCAGGATGTGCCCCGCCGGTCACACGACGGGGATGGTGGGCGCCCAGAGCCCTGCTGTTGCCGGGGAACGTTGCGGAGCTTGCGCGCACCACCGCGCAACGCCCTCGGTGGGGTCGTGCGCCCGTTCCCACGCCGGCGCTTTGAATGAAAAGTGGGTTCGCTGCGGCTTCCAGCCCGGATGGCAGGAGTGCTGCAGACATGCCTGCTCAAGTCCTCAGACAGCTGCGCTTAATTACTGCCCAGGGGAGCTGTGCTCGGCCTCAGCCAGAGAGGTTGTTGGGGAAGCCTGGAGAGCCCCTCTCGGGCCGAGGCTCATGCTCGGTGATCTGGAAATGCGCTGAATGTAAGGCAGGAACAGAGTGGTGGAGGGGATCCTCAGTCTTCTCCTTTTTCTGTCTTCTCCAGTTCCGAGGTATCCTAATTTTTGTTACGATTTGGGGAGTTTTGCTGAAGAAAAGCAGCTTTATGCACAGGATGCACAAACTAATGGGACCATGGCAGTTGTACCCACTGACCAGCATCTCAACTCATACTTCTTCGTGTTTGGATCTAAAATTTATTTCATGCTTCTAAGTAACTACGCCAGGTCCTGAACCCAAGAGAGGTCCCGTGTTCTGTTACATAGGTGTATTGATTTCAGAAAAAATATAAAAACTCATAATTATATAAAAAATGTCTAGGGTATTCCAAGCTGGAACTGCAGTTATTTTAAGGTCTTAAAGCAAAATTATTATCATTTCTCACTGCTTAGATGCACATAAATGGATCTATCTCCTCTACTGTGTATTTTTTGCACACAGCATTGTTAAAATCAGCTGGCAATTCCACTTAAATTTTTGTAATGACTCTAAGATGTTATGAGCACTATAGATCTGTGGGTCTGGCATTTTAATTCTTGAGGGACTGTGCTTTTCTTAGAGTTATGAGTACAGCAGCCACAGCACACCTACACAGTATAGCTTACTTCATTTGTTTTGATAATCAAATACATATATTAACAGATCATGTTTGGCTGTATGTATTTATTCTTTCCCCCTTTGGAAAAATGTATGCATTTCCACTGTACTATTACTGACAAAATGCAGCACTACAATTTAAATCATGTAGTTATGGTAGTACAAACCATTAAATAAATCATAATCTGGAACTTGTTGAACTAAAATTCTTCAGAAAAAATCCTTGGATTCCTTTTAATATTCTATAAACAACATAATTTACAATGTTATCCTTCCTCTTCTATATTTCTTCTTCTAACATTTCAGCATTAGTAGCACTGGTGTATTTTCTTTCTTTGCTCTGCTTTCTTTTTTGTTAGATGTATAGTCATTATTTTTGCTGATATACTTGACTTATGTATACACTGATGTGTGCCGCATTTTAATGGTGACTTTGTTTTATCCAACAATACTTTTTAATAAGACTGTTTGAATTGTATTTTAAGGACAGGTATGAGGTGTTTTTTTGTTGTTTGTTTTTTAGTGACAAAGACCTGGGCAAGACTGAAAGACCTACACTTAAACCAGAGTATGCTTTTTTATGCATTTATACATTTACATGCATTTTTATAGGCTTAAAATTGAAATTAGCTTTTCTATTTGGCTTCTTTCCTCTACATTAACATGCTTAAGTCCATGAGGTCTGTATCTCTTTCATATTTGCTCTTTCCAATAACACAAAAGCATATTTAAATGGCAATATAGTTTGAACTTGGACTGTATGAATCAGCACTAGTCCATCAAAACAATTTCATTGGGACAGCAGTGAGACCAGAAATGATGGGATTTAAAATAGTAGTAATCAAATGAAAATACTTTGACAGCATTGTGAGAAAAATCCTTCATATTTGGTGCTTAGAACAAATACTGACTAGTGGACCAAGAATTCAGCTTTTCTTATCAAGAAAGTTAATCATTGTCCTCTGATGAATTATTGTTCTAGATCCTCTGAGAAACAGGAAACTAGACTGTCCAATTTTATTTATTTATTTATTTATTAGGACAGGGTTTCTACAGTAGTGAAATCACAGTGGCAATGAGTAGAACTTAATGTGCAGTCACAGTCTGCATCATTGTACTTTACAAAGCAGCGCTGAGTTTATTTTATTGATTCATTGCATTTTTTTTTTTTTTAAATTTCCTAAAACTACTGTTCCTCATCTCATATGTTTCGTTTTATTTAAGCTTGGTACTTCTCTGCCACAGATGGGAATTTTTAGGATTTTGCCTGGGGGTGGGAACACTTGAATAATAATGATAGCCTCACATCCAGTGTTCATTTTCATGCATAACTATGCTGCTTCGATTTACAAGACAGTATGGATAGATAGATATCTAGCTATTATTATTATTATTATTATTATTATTTTCCATATGGATTCTACTGTTACTTCATATGTTTTGTATTGTTCACAGAGAAGATAAATTTTAGAAGTCTAAGTCATGATGTTCAGAGAATTACAGACATTATTAATAACAGTAAGGAATTACAAACATTTATAAACAGAACGGGCCCAAATTAACACCCTCAGTTTAGCAGCTTTTTGAGGTTAATTACTGCATGCAAAGAGAAAACATGCTAGGAACTATGTGCTTAATATATTCTTAACCTCAAGTTAAAGAGGTTACCAATGGACTAAAATATCAGTAAGCTTGAGTATAGGTAGTAGAACCTGGGCTGAGGTTTTTGTTGTGTTCATCTCTATCCATAAGTTTGAATGCATAACACATGGATACTTTTAGAACACCCTGGGATACTCAAATAAAGTCAGATTAAATATATATATATATATATATATAAACAGAGCAGTTTTTTTTCAATTTTATAATCTAATTAAAAGCCATATACTGAAGAACTGGGATGATAACAAGATGGGAAAAAATTGCTTTTGGTCCACCTTCTATTTCTTTCCTCAGCTCACCCTCATGGTGAGCTAGAGAGTTAGATAGTAATGTAATCATTCTGTTGTACATAGGTGTGTTCTCTTTTCTCTTTCTCACCTTGTCTCAGAGCAAGTGCAAGCAATTGCAGTAGCTCATACTGCAGTTACATCATTGTTGCAATTGCACTGGGAACACTATTTCCATAAGCATTTCTCTACTAACCTAAATAATTCTACTGCTTCATAGAAAGAGTCTTGGTGTAGTTATATAGATGTAGTAGATACTGCCAGTGTAACTCACAGTAGTCTCACAATCCTTACAAAGCCTGCTCTGTGCAATTTCCTTCTGCTTCACATTATTTACTTGTTCTACTTGCTGTTTCATATAGTGATGAATTCCAGTTCATTTAGTTAAAATAAAATCATCTCTCAAGATATTGATTGGTTCTCTGACTAATCTCCACTTCATGAGTCCATCTTGGGACCTCTTGGGAAGCTCCTCCACAATACAGTGCTACTGACTGAAATCTGATGAGCTAATTTCTGTGTTAATATGGTTTCCACCTACACAGAGGTTTGCTGTAGCTTTCTTACTTGCAAGTTCATGCACTCTTTTAAACCTTGATAAGTTCTGTAGGTATAAAAAGGACTTCTTTAACAGAAACTGAACTATTTACTGGAAAATTGTGTTCAAGATTCTTCACCATCTCATTTCCACTGCTGTTTTGTTTACCCATCTGCTTTTGTTGTGTAGTTGTGACAGAAGTACTGTCTTGAAGTCCTGAGAGAAGGACACCCAAATTATTTTCAATGTGGCACAGAAGTGGAAGAATAGCCTTTCCTGGGGGAAGAAGCAACACATTGTTGAGAAAGTTGTTGGATCCCTTGTTTCCACTCACCAATAGAGCTACTAATAGTGTTACTATGGTGGAATTAACTCATACACATATGATTCTGAACACTTTCATATTGTATTATCACTGCTGTTTAGCTTTACTTGAAATCTGTTCATGGGAAAGAGTAGAAATATATATATGAAAATAAAAAGCATTTAACACCAGCTAAAGAATGTCT
The DNA here is from genome assembly GCA_011076525.1 of Nettapus auritus. NCBI lineage: Eukaryota > Metazoa > Chordata > Aves > Anseriformes > Anatidae > Nettapus > Nettapus auritus. The sequence continues at coordinate 92,759,142 of CM021766.1, read as the reverse complement.
TCAGCCAACTGCACAAGTCTATGGGACAAGAAGAGATGTAGTAAAAGATGTGGAAAGACAGCTGGAGACACTGCAAGGACCACTCTCTAGTTCAGGCATTGAAACAGAAGTGAATTTCAAGGTAGGTGGACCACTACAAGACTCCAAGGATACAAGATAGTGGTACAAATCTCTCCTGGGAGACAGTTATGAGTGAGGATCCCTGGAAGTTCATGGGGGAACCTATGCTGTTTCTTATAAAACTAGAAGCTAGGATAGAGTGTATCCTTAGCTAAATTTGCAGATCATACCGCATTAGGTAGGAGTGGCTCTTTCACTGGAAGGCAAGCTGTTATTCATAAGGATATTAACAGGCTGGAGAAAGAGTCCAGCAGGGACCTCAGGAGGTTCAACACAGGAGAATGCAGAATCCTAGCCCTGGTATGGGAAGACATCCTTACTTCCATCCAGGCTTGGCATCAACTTGTTGAAAAGCAACTTTGTGAAAAATTACCTGAAGACCCCAGTGAACAACAGGGGTTAACAGAGCCAACAGTGAGCCACTGTTGTAGTGATGAAGATCAACTGTATACTCAGTAACAGTGTGAGTGTATCTAGCAGGTAGAAGGAAGTGACTCTTCTCCTCTGCATTGCACTTGTGAGATCCCATATGAAGGACTCTGTTCATTTTTGAGTTTTCTAGTGTAAAACAGGTATTGGCATACATCTGTCGGTGCAGTTGAGGGCTACTAAGATGATCAGAAACTTAGTGCACATGACAAGAAGAGTCTGGGAAAATTGCCTTTGTTCTGCCAAAAACAGATTAATGGGAGATCTTACCAAAGTATTTGGGCAATGATTGGTAAGGTGTAAAAAAGATGGAAACACTCTTTTTAGAAGTGGCACAATGAGAATGAGAAGACAAGTTGTTATATGGGAAATTCTGATTACATATTAAGGGGAAAAAATACCATAAACTGGAACAAGTGACCAGAGAGACTATGGATTCACCATCTTTGAAGATATTCAGAACTCAACTGGACAGGGCCTATGGGAATCTGACATAGTGGGATCACTTTAAGAGGAGGGTGGAACTAGATGACCTTGGGAGGACTTTTCCAACCAAAGTTATTATATGATTTTGTAGCAATTGAATTCATTGCACTGTAAAAGTGCAGTTAACATCCTTGTCCACATTACAGAGCCTTTTGGGGCACTGTACAACATATGTGACAGTAATACATATGGCTATAACACATCAATTGTATTGACTACAGATACATTTATTTCATAACTTTGGAGTGTCATCAGAATACAGTGTGTAATAGCACTGATACTTTTCTCTTTTATGAGAGCATAGTACAGCTTATATATAGCCATGATAGCTAAGAAGATGCTGTCTGATGTAGTTAACAATCCACATTAACAAGCTAGTGAGATCTGCCAAGCTCTGTGCCATCTTTATCAGAAAGCCATTTCTATGTCCAGGTGAAGAGGAAGTGAAGAGGAAGGAGAAAAGAAGTGACTAAGACGTGAGGTATAGTCATCCAACTGATGGCTTTCCTATCCAACTGATGCTTTAATGGCCTGCTCCGGGGTGTATACAAGAAACAAACTTTCCTGCAGATGTGCAGGATAGCACTGTAAGAAAGTAGATCCACCAGCTATTACTGTGCTCTCTACTTCCAAATATAATATTTCTGAGCACACACTTAAAATGGGATATAAGAAAAAGAACTCTTTCTAGCATACTAGCTTTTGTCTATGGCCAGGATAACACTATCTGTCTCTCTTGGCTTGCAATGTCCTAGAAGAGCCTCATGGGCTATTCTAAGGTTAAGCTCCTTTGTTTGTTACGAAATAAAAAAGTCACTGAATATAAAAGTGCACAGAGGGGTGATGGGAGCAAGAATGACTTTAAATGTTTTGTAGTGTTGAAATCAGAGTGTTCTCTGACCTTTCTTAATCCTAATTATTGTTTATGAAAGAACAAATGCTGCTAAATATACATATATATATATTCTAGAACTTGAGGAGTTAACTATACTTACCTGTCATTCTGAAATATTTCATAATTTAGTATTTTTTTAAAGTAATGGTATTCACTGAACATAATTTACAATAATTACTTTATTCTTTCTTTGTCTAACTAATAATAATCTCTGTAATAAGTAATAGAATCATGAACTGAACACAACTGTACCCGTAAGTGTCCAAAACATTCCTATTTGTCTTTTGTTTCTGTAGGAATCCAAAACAAAGTTAATCTGATCAACAGGGATCAATAGAAAAGTGAGTAAATATTTTATTTCTTTGAAGCCAGTGAAGGCAATGAAATAATCCTCCTAAACAATGAAGGCCTTTAATTCAGTCTGGAACACTTAAAGGCATTGTGAAGTGGGATTTGCAGTGTTTCTGGATTTAATTTCAACTGTATAAGCAGGTGCAGTAACGGAAGGTGAATTGCAAAACTATAAGACAAAAAACAGAAAAAGTCCCACACCTGATTTATTAATTATCGGAACAGTAAAAACTGTCTTAAAAGAGCTAGTTTTTCCATTTGTCCTCTCTTCCCTCGCCTTCCTTTCACTTCTTTTCAGTTTTAATACATCTATCTCCTCCCTTTTTTTGTGATTTCCTCAGACTGACAAGATCTAAAGGACAGTTATATATTTGGGATTGTGCATCTATGTAAGCTGACGACCGCTGGAATCCAAGCCAGACAGTTCTTCAGTCTTCTGCAACTTGGTGCCTTCATCTGAAACACTGTTATCAGCCCAGACTGATGAAGGCCATTCATCAGCCCTCTTATTATCTTTGTGGCCCTCCTCTGGACCTGTTCTAAGAGATCCTCATCCTTGTGCTGGGGCCTACAGACCTGGACGCAGTACTCCAATTGGGGCCTCACAATGACAGAACAGAAGGGAACCATCACCTCCCTTGATCTGCTGGCCACCGCTCTGTTGATGCAGTTCAAGATGCCATTGGCTTTCTGGACTGCAAGCACTCACTGCTGGCTCATGTCAAGCTTTGCATCCAACAGAACCTCCAAGTCCTTCTCTGCAGAGCTGCTCTCAGTGAGTTCTTCTCCCAGTCTGTACTCATGCCTAGGATTGGCCCAACCCAGGTGCAGCACCTTTCACTTAGATTTGTTGACCCTCATTAGGTTCACATGGGCCCACTTCTCAAGATTGTCCAGGTCCTTTTGGATGGCATCCCTTCCTTCTGTTGTATTGACCACATCTCTCAACTTGGTGTCATCTGAAAACTTGCTGAAGGTGCACTAGATCCCATCATCTATGTCATCGATAAAGATAATAAACATCACCAGTCCCATGATGGACCCCTGAGAGACACCATTTATCACCAGCCTCAACCTGGACATAGAATCATTGACTGCAAATCTCTGGATTCCCTGCTCCATGCATCAGGGTCCAGATCAACAGAGTGCATGGTCAGGCATGGCTGTGACAGAGCTGGAGACAAACACTCCTACAGCATAGCTCAGTTAGGGACTGATGGTCCTGGGCTGAGCTGAAAAAAGATCCCCTGGGGCAAAGATATGGAGAAGGCCTAGCTGAGGCCAGAGCTGTCTGTGCCCTCAGGGCCTTGGTGAATTTACGGGACAGTGGCTGATCAGTAATCTGAGAACAGGATTAAGGTGGATTTTTTTTTTTTGCTGGAAGGTGCAGTACTTGACAGAGGACAACATCAAGAGGGGCCCTCAGGAAGCATATCAAGTTGGTCAAAGGAGAGAATGAAGGACTCTAATTCCACTGAAGCTGATGGCAGTGACTTTATGGACAGCAGGAGGATGATGATTTCACTTTCTATGTTTCTGTCTACTGCAGAGACCTGCAAAAGTGCAATGAGCAGGAGTACCACTGCTGTCAGCCACTGTTAACTTGTTGGGGATGAAAGAGATGATTTCTTAGTAATTAGTAAGAAGAAGTTTTCTACTTCTGCTCCTCATTCTGCTACTATGTGTTCAGTCACTGAGCTTAGTCATTAAAGAAGATATCAACACTAAATACTTTTATTAAATACCTATATTCAAGATTATGGGTTCAATATTTCTTACAGAAGGAATTGAGGGTTGATTGCTCTCCGTGCCTTGGCCAATCACTTTAGTCACTTTTTTTTTGGTGTCTTTCCTATTTTTGTAATGTGAGATGAAGTTTAACTTTTGAAGTTTGTGGAAAATGTTTGTCTTGGCGCTAGGTGAATTCGCTAATTTTTATACTTTATGCTTTTTTTGTAGATCCTAGAAAGGTATACACAGGCAAAATAAGGCTAACCTTGGCCTCACAACCTGAATCACAATAATTGCAATTATTGTGAATAAAATTTCAAATGTATTTAGTACACATGCTTTCTCTGGTGTTTTCTGTTTACCTGCAGGAAAATTACTGTTCTCCAACCCAAAACTCAGGGATCCACAACCATCAAAGCTGTCACAAAGTATTGGTTTCATGGCATCAAGGGGAGAGGCATGATGCCAGAGTCCTGTGCTCTTCATATAGTACCACCCTGAATAAGGTCTTATTTGTTTCAGTAGACATGGGACCATTTTATATTTTTTTTTTTTTTTTTTTTAGTTTTAGTTTTAAAATCAGAGATAACAAGGGTTGCACCAATTGCCTAAACAAGATTTGGAATTTATCAAATTGTAATGTTCAAAACCATTTTTTTCTTTAACTACAACAACACCACCACCACCAACAAAAAACCAAACAACCAAACAACAACAACAAACACAAAAACAACCAACAAACCAACAGCAACAACAACAAAAAAACAAACAAACAAGAAACACAGGTAATGCTTGCCTAGTCTGACAGCACTGAGAACTGGAGTTGATTCATAAGTGTAAGAATGAGATTCTAACAGCGTAAGAAAATAAAATGTGCTATTTATCACTGTTCCAGTGTTACCAACTTGAAATTTCTATTGTTCTTCAGAATAATGGGATTCATTGAAGCAGTTTATCCTCAAGTCACGATACATATTATTTGTGAAGAATGAAGATTCTAAATAGCAAAACATTAAAACTAAACCAAAACAAACCATAACAAACCAAACCTTAAATGTAGTAGAAAAACACAGCAAGGAGATATATACCATAAAAACGATCCTATTTCTGTAACAAGCAGAAAAGAAGTATTTATAAAAAAGAAACCATACAAATCCAGGTATTTATGTAGTTAGTGCCATACTCAAAATGAAAGAAGATAATTGTATCTTCTTTGTATAATTGTATTGTGAATATGAAAGGTTTTCAAAGCTGTTCTTAAAATCAAATAAAGAATCAGATAAACATGATGGCTACTATGTTACTGGGATATATATACCAACACTCAATATTCACAAATAGTTAAATGGCTGTTGGACACCTGAAATTCTATTGATTTCTAAAGTTCAATAATGTATGAAAGACTGATTGAAAAGAGCAGGGAAACAAACAAGCAATTACATAATACTGAGACTCGACATACACAAAATTCACTGCAACAGAAGCAAACTTTCTGAGCAGATAAATGACCTTAGTTCATTATAGCAGCAGCCATAACAGGAAATCTTTCAAATTATTATTATATAAAATTAAGGATGGTACAATGAAAAGGAATATTGTAAATCAAGCCTGAGGGAATTTCAAGGATCACAAATCCTTGCCAAATATAAATAACAGCAATAAATTCTCACATGCATTTTTTGTTTTATAATGAGGGTTACAAAGAAAACAGGAATTGTGAGCTAAAATTCTGAAAAGTTTAAATAATTTAGAATGTCTAGAAGTGTAATTATTATTTAGTTTCCCACTTGCTGGAAAGTGAATGCAAGCAAGTAAAGTTATATGTTTGTATAAATGAATGTTTGTTTGTTTGTATTCTATTTTGAGTCAGCAAATAACACTCAAACTTGTTATGAGGGTAACTGGGCATAAAAAGTTAGCCTTATTCTTAACCTTATTCCTTCTCTTACAGATTTTTAGTATGACTGCAGTGACATACATTCTACGTTCATGTATCAAGTATTCCATTGAAAACTGTGGAAAGATACCAGTATAGAACTGATGTGTGAGTTAGTCTCAGCACTTGGCAGAGGTTACTGTTCTCTGGATCTTCTCATTATTACCAAACACTTCAAAACCAACTGCTTGAAAGATGAGAACGGTAATTTTGAAAATAAATAAATAAATAAATAAATCTTAAGATTAACTCCAAAAGTGCTGTTTCTTGTTTTTCATCTCACTGTAATTACCAGTCATCTCTTGGATGGTTTAACAGGGATGGTCATTGTACTCTCACCATGGACTCCAATTGCAGCAATGTCCTTATATCCTAAAAATATATTATCTCAGAGGAAAAAGATATTATCTCAGAGAAAACAGTAATATAAATATGAACTGCTCTGGCTAATATTAATTTATTTTTGTATGAAATGAACTGGCATTATGGGAAGCCAAAGATTTTCTTCGTGCGGTTTACAAACAAAGGAAGAGAACTGCAAAACTACATGAAAACACAACTCCAGCAATGCTTATAATTTGGCCTGGGTTGACTCCACAGTACCTGCAGGCAATCTCATATCATGCAAAATACCACTAGTGAATTCCAGTTTTCTCTGGATACAGCTAATAGTAGATGGTGGCTAGTCATTGTGTCCATATGACCAGTCAGATGCCAAAGTAACGTTTTACATAAATAAACCTAGGTTTCTATATATTTCTGCTCCATAAAGAAGTATTCTGATGTTGCAGATAGCACATTCCCCTCATTTGAGAATAGTCAGACAATGGCTAGATGGAAGATACAACAATTTCAGCAGTTTCTGGGATTAAAATTTTGCTGTCCTTAAAGTTTTCAACAGGTTCTGCTCAAAACCAGAACTTCAACTTCTTATTCTACTGTATGAGGTATTGACTTGTAAACAGTTTTGGCAATTTCCCCACAGAATGATAATGGTTTAAAATTAGTCTGGGACTACCTTGGTCAAAAATGATTTAGAATGACAGGTTGACCCGGCCAGCAGCTAAACATCACACAGCCATTCACTCACCCTCCCCCCTCTCTCTCTGAGATGGGGGAGAGAAACAGGACAAACTGAAGCCTGTGGTTTGAGATAGAGACAGTTTATTAGGACAGAAAATAAAAAAAAAATAACAATAATGATAATAATAATAATGATATGTACAAAACAAGTGATGCGCAATGCAATTACTCACCACGCACTGACCAATGCCCAGTCTATCCCCGAGCAGCCAGCCCCCCACCCCAGCTAGCCACCCCTCTATATTGTTTACCATGACATCAGATGGTATGGAATACCCCTTTGGCCAGTTTGGGTTAGCTGTCCTGGGTCTGTCCCCTCCCAGGTCTTGCTGCACCCCTAGCCTGCCTGCTGGCAGCACAGGGCGAGAAGATGAAAAGTCCTTGGCTTGGTGTAAGCACTGCTCTGCAACATTTAAAACATCAGTATGTTATCAGCATCAGTCTCATCCTAAATCCAAAACATTGTACCCTACAAGCTACTAGGAGGAAAATTAACTCTATCCTAACTAAAACCAGGACACAGGTGTATAACTGACAGTACCATCCAATGCCACTAATTGTGTGATATTAGTGATCACCTGTGATGAAAGATTATACATAAATGATGATCTTGAATTGTTTTGAGGTTTTTTAAGAGACTGTAAGTGAAAGTTTGGTCCCATTATTTGTTCTTGAGATCTTTCTAATAACTTTCTAGTTTATATCTTATTCAACATATTTTGGGGTTTAAGAGCCAAAAAGACTAGAGCCATTCCTGAAAAATGATAGCTCTGCATTTTCTGTAAGGCAAGAAGGAAGAATAATTTCTATGAATCACATGAATGCTTCGTACATGACTTGTACTGGGACTTGTTACAGAATGGTGGTGTACATAGTACTCTCTTGGAAGATCCACATATATGGCCTTCCATCCGTCTTCTATTTAGATGATGGTGACAATATATGTGATTAAGAGCACATAAAAAGCTCATCTTTTATTTTCCCTTTATTAGGTTGAAGTTAATGAGAATGTTAAGAGGCAAGGTATTTCTTTGCACAGGTTTTGTTGTTTAGTTCCATTAAAACTAAACAAACTAAAACTAACTACCCCTCGCCCTCCCCCTGCTCTTCCCCCTCCCCCTCCCCCTCCCTCTCCCTCTCTTCCAAGCAGCAAACTCTTCTTGGTATGGAAGGTGCTTTCTTGAATTTTCAGTGCTTAAGAAATGGTAAGGTATAAACATAGAATTAAAATATAAAGGTTGAAATATTGCATTTAGGGTGGTAGAACTGTACCACATATTTTTCAACAAATTACTTGTTTATTTTCCATTAAGTTATTATGATTCCAGAAATGCACTTTCACCAATTCTTGTACTTTTCTTTGGGTATATATACTTCAGGTAAGGGCCTTGACAGAAAACAATTAAATATTGCATTGCTGGCTAGTTTCTCTTTTTCATGAACCAAAGGATTATATTTTGAGCTGTCCTGGAAGAGACAGGGTTAGTTTTCTTCATAGTGGCTGGTATGGTGCTATGTTTTGGATTTAGGAGGAAAACATTGATGTAACACACTGATTTTTTAGTTTCTGCAAAGCAGTGCTTATACTAAGTCAGAGACTTTTCAGCTGCTCATGCTGCCCTTCCAGCAAGGAGGCTGGGGGTACACAAAAAAGCTGGGAGGGGGCAGAACCCGGACAGACGACTCAAACTGGCCAAAGGGATATTCCAGACCAAATGATATCATGCTGAACAATAAAACTCTGGGAGTTGGAAAGCACTGCTCAGGGACTGTCTGGGCATTGGTCAGCGGGTGGTGAGCAATTGTATTGCGCATCACTTGTTTATATTTATATTTACATTTACATTTGCATTTATATTTACATTTATATTTATATTTTCCATTCCTTTGCTGTCCTAATAAACTATCTTCATCCTAACTCACTAGTTTTACCTTTTTCCAGTTCTCTCCCCAATCCCACTATGGGGGGAAGGTGTGAGTGAATGAATGCGTAGTGCTTGGCTGGATGATGGGTTAAAGGACAACACTAGCCAGTCCTCAAGTGAACTTGTGATGCTGAATTTTGCTGGTTATCCTTGACTCATGTGTTTTTAGCAAGGAACCGTGGTGAAGAATGGGAGCAGGGTCTCCTCAGAGCCCTCCTTCTGTAACTGAGCCCAGTGTCTGAACAGCAGCTCTTCTTCCTTAGTCTTACATGCAGAGCCCAGCAAGGTTCAGTCTTTTGTTTATTTGTTTGTTTGTTTGTTTGTTTAGAAAACAAAGCTGATCTGCTTCCCATTCCCACTACAAATAGCTGCAGATGGCAATAATAGCACTATTAAGCAACCAGGTGAATGCCAAACCTTCCTTGAAATGCTCCATCTTCTACTGATGCAGAGGTTTGCATGCAGCACCATCTGTCAGGGGTGTTCATTTATCATTAACCAGCTGGGGACACAACATGAGCTCAAATGCCACCAGGAAAGATACAGCAGATCTGATTTAAATGCTGTACATTTGTTTTAAGAAAAATTTGTAAGCAGAAAGTAGGGCTAAATGTATTAAATAATTTGCTCTGAGTCAGATTCTGCTACATTTGCTCACAGAGAAAAGTACTTTATTTAGCAACTGAGTGAGCATTTCACATGGGGTGAAATATCTGAACAAAGTGAAAAGATCAGGAATTTTCGTTATGTTGTTGAAAATATCAGTCTGTTTAACCAAGGGAGACAGTGACTAACAGTCTTCCAGTTATAGTGGATAGGTCATTTCATTCTAGTGTAGTCCAAGCAGAAGGACTGTCTGGAGAGCTTAATACCCCATTTTTAAGAAGCTCAATTGCTGATATTCAATAATGATTTTCAGAGGCTTAAATCTCAGTCAAGCTTAAATTAATTTTCTAAGGGACAGCAGACCTCAGGACTGATTCCCCGATATATTCCTGCTTCCTGCTCTAAAGCACATCTGAGGATCCTGTAAGAGTTGACAAAAAGCAATCAGTAAGAAGTAATGCATAAAATGCATACAAGTGAAGGTAACACAGATAATAGGGGACCTCAGGAGGAACCCAGTCCTACTTCTTGCTCAGAGCAGGATCAGCTATGAGATCAAGTCAAGCTGCTCAGGTCTTTCTCATGCTGGATCTTGAAAACCTCCGAAGACATAGACTGCAAAACCTCTCTGGGTGACTTACCACCTGGCTTGGCTACTCTCAAAGTGATAAAGTTTTCCTGATGTCAAGTCTGAAGTGGCATTTTTTAAATTTATTTATTGTGGCTGAACAATTTCAACTGACAGTATTTTTTGTGTAAAGGAGTTCTCCTGGCTGTGTTTTTATTTTTTTAGGATTTGATTCAGAGGGCATTTTCCTAAAACCTTTTAAACTAGGTCTGCCACATGAAGTATATGGATAAGTATTTATGTAAATTGAGACTCTGGGTTATCCATGTTAAAATGGAAGTAGCAGAGGTTTTGAGGATCTGGATTCTGGATGAAGTACTTAAAATCAGCACAAGGTATCCCAGGACTTTTGTGTCTCTATTTTCCTGTCTTTGGGGAAATAAGACTTATTCTTAGCAAGAACATTCACAAGTTTTGTGGGACTAGCACTCTTAACAGCATGCTTATACTATGAACAAACAGAGTTTTTTAGAAATGTTGATAGCCTGAAACATTTTCAGTTTTGCAATGGGAACCATGTTAATGAGAATATCTGACTCAGAATACTGATGCTTATTCTCCTATGAGATAAAACAAATAGGCAAAATGGTAACAGAATAATATTTCAACCATAAATGTCATTGTATACTCCATTCCAACAAGCCCCATCATGATAAGCCATTTCTAAGGACTGTTAACATTGATATGGAGGGTTGGAGAAGTTATATAGCACATTAGTTTACTTTTTTTTTTTTTTTTTTTTTTTTTTTCCTTGAATGTGGCATGAAGGACTGAGAGCTAATGAAGACCTGAAAGAAAACTTTTTAGATTCTTATGTAGCAGCCATCATGTCTCCCTTTCTACTACCCGTCACTGTCAAATTCTTTTGCAACCAGTCCTGTACACAGTCTTCAAGGAAAATTATACTCAGACACTTTTTTGCAATTTAAAAGTATGTCATGCAAAGTCCTCAGTTTGGCCAGTGACAAGAAATACATGACCTTCTGAAAGGCTTCCCTTGCACTGGATGCAGTTATCCTTCGTATTTACATGGGTTTATTATTATATTTTGAATAATCTGACATCTGGTTTCAAACATATTTGAATATGAACACCATCATATATGAACTGTAAACTTTCATCATGCTTTCTTTCATTTAGCTGCTCTGTGCATCAGTCTGGTTTTGCTCACAGTAATGCATGCCAAGAAGCAGGAATTCCCCTGCTTTTATCTACAGCTGCTCCTTAAATCTTCTCTACCTATAATTTTTGCAATACGTTTGTCTTTAAAACATGAGTCTCCTTCAGAATTTCAACGCCAGAAATGAAGATGCTGAAGATCTATCAGATAAGACCTCAGTCTAAACCTGGAAGGCATAAAACTTGGAAAATACATGCAGATATGATTAACCTGACTCATCAGTGGCTGAGAGGCAGCAACAAGTTGGCCATTAAATATGTAAATGGCTCCAGATACATATGGGTTGGCAATGCAAGCAGGGGTAAGCACACAGCAGTGGAAGAATGTTAGAATCATAGAATATCCCAAGTTGGAAACGACGCACAAGGATAACAGAGTCCAACTCCTGGGTCCCCAAAGGACCATCCAAAAATCAAACCATATGTCTGAGAGCATTGTCCAAATGCTTGAACTCCATCAGGATCGGTGCCATAACCACTGCCCCTGGGAGCCTGTGCCAGTGCCCAACAACCCACTTAGTGAAGAAGCTTTTCCTAATATCCAACCTGAATTTCCCCTGTTGCATTTTCAAGCTGTTTCCTATTGCTGGTCATTAGAGAGCAGAGATTTGCACCTGCTCCTCCTCTCCCCATCATGATGAAGCTGTAGACCGTGATGAGTTCTCCCCTCAGTCTTCTCCAGGCTGAACAAACTCAATAATTTCAGCTGCTCTTCACGTGTCTTTCACTACTTCACTGTCTTTGTAGCCCTCCTTTGGACACTCTCTAACAGTTTTATATCTTTCATATACTGTGTCACCCAAAACTACATGCAGTACTCGGGGTGAGGCCACACAAGTACAGAGTGGGAAATCATAGAATTCTGTGATCCTAATATGGAATAATAGAACTCTGTGATCCTAATATGGAATCATAGAATCATAGAAGGGTTGGAAGCACAAGGATCATCAGTCCAGCTCCTGGCTCCACACAGGACCACCCAAAAATCAGACCATATGTCTGACAGCACTGCCCAAACACTTTTTGATCTCTGGCAGGCTTGGTGCCCCAACCACTTTCCCCTGCAGCTTTATGCCATTCCCTCAGGTCCTGTCACTGGTCACCAGAGAGCAGAGCTCAGCACCTGCCTCTCCTCTCCCCTCATGAGGAAGCTGTAGGCTGCTATGAGGTCAACCCTCAGTCTCCACTTGTCTAGGCTGAACAAACCAAGGTACTTCAGCCACTCCTCATACATCTTGCCTACTAGCCCATTTACCATCTCTGTTGCCCTCCTCTGAATGCTGTTTAATAGTTTTATGTCTTTTATATGTCATGGTGCCCCAAACTGCACACAGTACTGAAGATGAGGTCACACTAGCACAGCATAGAGAGGGACAATGAGTTATCTTGACTGGCTAGCAATGCTATGCTTAATCCAGCCCAGGATACAGTTGGCCCTTTTTGGCTGCCAGGGCACACTGTTGACTCATATTCAGCTTGTCAACCAGAACCCCCAGATCCCTTTCCACAGAGCTGCTTTCCAGCCTCCTCTTGACCCCATATATCTAGGATTGCCCCATCCCAGGTGCAGAATCCAGCACTTGCTCTTGTTAAATTTCATGTGGTTGGTGATTGGCAAGACATCTACTTGTCAAGATCTCTCTGCAAGGCCTCTTCTCTACCCTTGAGGGAGTCACAGCTCTTCCTATTTCTGTATTATCTCCAAACTTAGATTGCATTCGAGTCCTTCATCCAGGTAATTTGTAGAAACTTTAAAGAGAACTGTCCCTAACTTACCTGTGTTTTTTTGGGGGAAGTTTCCTGGAGGGGAATATAGACCACACAACAAACTATTGCTGTATAGAGGAATTATACTGAGGTGATATGGTTATGGATAAAGGGGAATTGAAGGTATGGAGAAGAGCTGCAGATGAGTACTAGTGGATGAAAGTGCATTTACTGACATAACTGCAGACCTAGGGTGTCATGTGCCCCTTCTGGCCTTTGTCAGTGAAGGATATCAGTAAGTTTCAGCATAAAAGTGTATTGGATGGTAAACTGACAGGAAATACTACTTTACTGTAGCCATAAACAATCTTTTTCAGCTTGTTTGTCATACTAGAAGATAGCTACATATAGTTTGGGCTGCATTTCTCTGAACTTTCCCACCAACACTTAACCAAATGTATTTAAAGTGCTCATTATAAAATAATAATGTTGACTATGGTTTACAGTATTTCTTTACAAAAGTTTTAGGTTCAGCAGTATATAAAATATGTCTTTTTCCTTTTTCAGACAAAAAGTATGTGGTTTAATTTAGGCCCAGCCTTGAGTTCCCTGTTTGTTCAAAATTTGAACAATATCATTGGGTGTTTTGGTGTTGCAAGTATTGTTAATTTATTTGCTAGATGTCCAATATGGCATCTTCTAAAATGTTTATTTGGAATATAGTTTCTGCTTGCCCTCCACCTCCCCC
>CM021766.1:92719897-92745218 GCA_011076525.1 Nettapus auritus | reverse complement strand
CCCATATAGAGTATTTCCCCTTAATGATTATTTTTGGGAGAGAAAAAAGATTATCAGAAAATCATGAGATTAACATATTGTTAAAATCTCAGTTCAGAAAGTGGAAATAAGCCATGAAAGTTCACACCTAGAACATTAAACTCACCTGTGAATACCTACACATTTCATTCTTGATTTTTGTATTGATCTTCGAGTAGGAAGAATATCTCAATCACTACTGTCATAATAAATTTTAAGATCCAGGTTCAGCCCTATTCTAATGTACCTTCTCTCTCTAGTATTCCTTTCTTCCTATTTGCCCAAGTTACAATGTGTTTTGAGACAGAAAGTCAGTAACAGACAACTGTCTTTCTGTAAAATATAGTGAGGTTATTCTGTACAAATGGAATGAACCTCATTTTTTTCATTTCAGATCAAAGTAGAAATCTTTTGAAGTTTAGCTATTTGATAAAAAAGGGCTTTATAACAAGCAGATATGGAAGTTAATAGGACATAGAGATATTTTATTAAACTGCAAACCATTATTAATATTGCAGTTTTAACTTGAAAGAAATATGTGAAATGACACCGGAAATTAATTAGATTATTTCATCATTCTTTTACATTATAAACTTTGATACACTTGCATAGATATATAGGTACATTGATAAAAAGACACAAAGACAAACAGAATTTTAATGAGTGGGGAGCTTTTATCTACTATCACTTTGTGACTTAATTTTTTCTGTTTATACTGCCTATTGATTCCAGTTGAAACCTGCTGTTTTAATGTTGTTATTGATATTCTCTCTGGGTTTTCTTCTAATTCTGGCATTGATATTACCTTGATCGGATTTAGTTTATTTGAATTGCCTGTAGGTTTCAGTCTCCAGAGTTTTTCACTGCTTATAGACATGCAAAGATAAAACCTCTCTTTTTATCTAAAAATCCTTGAGAGACTCAGAAAGATACAGCCATTTTCTGAGAACATTAAAAAGAAAGAGACAACAATAAAAGGAATATACTTCTCACCCATCCTGTTCAAGACATCATTTCTATATAACCTGCATATTCCCTGACATACACAGACTTCTAATCCAGTCAGTTCCATTTTGTGTTCCATTTTGTGTGGAGAAATGGTTTTGTCATAAAATCACAAGTGGCTCCAAGCTCTGTGTAACAGGCTACACTTTCACAAGACAGTCTCTGGCACTGCCTGGTTTGGGAAATGGATCTGCAATACAGCAACATGTAATGCTGCATATTGTTTATTTTTTGCATCCTGATGAAAAATCATGCTTTAGTGCATTTTTTGAATATAGAAGAACCCCTCCCAACACTCCTTTTCAATAAGAAAAGTCAATGTATGAGAATGGTTGGCTAAAGGTAACTTCTATATATTATTACTGTAAACTGCTACTTCAAATATGCATAAGACTCCTAGAAAGAAATAGGAAAAATAATGCTTCCATTAAAAAAAAAAATTCTAAACAGTTTCATGTTTCAGATAGATAATTTCACTTTTGAAATTATCAATTTCCTTCCATGTAAAAGTTTTTTTTTTTTTTTTTTTTTTATCTCTCTGTCTCTAATTTGTTTACTTTATTTTCTTTCTCTTTGTTTTTTTTATTATTATTATTATTATTATTATTATTATTATTATTATTTATTTCATTTTGGCTTGAGTTCAGTCTTCATTCCCTTTCTGTTTTTGTTTCCTGCTTTCTTCTTTCTGTAGGCCTATAGTTTACTTTCTTCTCTTTGTTCTGACTCTTTTGTCTAACAGTATGCTTTTTTGGAAATAATTATTTTGTGGAAAATAATGAACACTTTCAATTCTATAATTAAAGACATGTAAAGACTATGAATATATGTATTCAACCAAATGCTCTATTTGCACATGATTTATACCCTCTGTCCAGCTCTCACAAGCCATTTATATTAAGAGTTTGATGTCCTATAGAATTCTTTAAGATCTAGCAGTCAGCTTGTGTAGTATTGATAGATGCGATGAAAGCTAAGAGTCTTTTTCATGGTTTAACATTGAATCATCTTGATATCAACATACATTTATTTTTTAATAACATTAATAGGTAATGGTAATGGAAAAGGGAATTTGTGATAGAAAAGTGAAAAATTATTGTGGCAAAAAATATTCCATTAAGGGAGAGTGTGCTGCACTGTGGTGAGATATTGGAAAAGCAGTGGAGAAGGAAGATAAGTTGTGTTTGTCTTTCAAAAAATCACAGAATTGTCTGGGTTGGAAGAGACCTCCAAGATCACCAAGTCCAACCTCTAACCTAACACTAAGAAGTCCTCCACTAGACCATATCCCTAAGCTCTACATCTAAATGTCTTTTAAAGACCTCCAAGGATAGAAGAGGACTGACCCTAAAATAGAGCCTTGTGGGACCCCACTAGTGACCTTCCGCCAGCCTGATGTGGCCCCATTTACCACAACCCTTTGAGCCCTGCCCATCAGTCAATTGCTCGCCCATTGTATGATGTTTTTGTTAAGCTGTACGCTGGACATTTTGTCCAGTAGGATCCTATGGGAAACCATGTCGAAAGCCTTGCTGAAGTCCAAAAATATTTTAATGCCATTTTCCCCAGAGGTCATCTGCACAGGTTCATCATCACTACTGTCTACAACCTATATCGTTAGAGTTAAGGTGCTTTTTTATAGTAGAAGTGAAAATGGGTTGTGGAGGTACCTGACAGGCCTGTGTGGGCATGGATACCCCACATACTCCTTGAAGAAAAGGCTGAACCTTTTATAAAGTTATAAGCCATCCTGTGAGCCTTTTGCCCCAGGGATTTGATACTCATTAGCAATTTCTGGAAACCTGCAGTTTTGTGATTGCATGCATTTGTTGCCAGTCTTCACTATTGCATTCCTGTTGGTCACTGTGAATATATTTTTTTTATTTTTTATTTTTTTGAGAAATACTTCAAGCTTCTTGTAGAAGAAGAGAAAGGTTTATAGGACTACCAGGAACACAGAGAGATGCTGTGTCCCTTGGGATCTTTGTTGATCTATTGTAGCTCATTGATCTTCATTCTGTGCCAGTTTTCTCTGCAGGATTTGCTGCTCTCCAGCATGTATTCAAGCATTTTGTCCATATCTTGTTGTCCCAGAAACTAGGATTTTGCAAGGCAATGATGTCCTAACAGTTCCAACCAGGCATACAAGCCATAGGCAAGAATGACAGAAGCTGGTGTAAAGGTACCATGTGCATATTTTACAAGAAAATCACAAATGACCCACACATATTTTCCAGAACTGCTGGAGTGACTTTTGGATGACTGGTTACAAAACAACAGAATATAAAAAAGTGAAGAGTTGTGAGCAAAAATAAGAGTGATGGTGAAACCACTGCTGCTGTTTTCACTTAAGTTCTTGTGGTAGAGATTTGCTTCTTATGAGGGGCACAGACTGGGGAAAAAATCAATAAAAGGCAAATTTTAGCCCTGAAACCTTGATGTAAAAGCTGTGAGTTATCCAAAAAAATTTCTTTCTGCTACATGATCATTTCACTAAATACCCCTTACTTTTCTGGTATGTCAACTTATATCACGTGGAAACTCTTATTTCAAACCATTCCCTCTGTACTCACATTATTTACTTGCTCATCTCTGTTTCACTGCAATTTCAAAAGTTATTTGCCAGCTTCCTAATAGGTAAACAGTTAATCTCAGGTTGGCAGGCATTGAATGTATTCATCTCAGACTCTACAGTACTGAAATAGTCTGTTGCAGACTGGTTGACAGTATTTATTTGCTGACTGGCAGTTAAATATTTAATTGTTGGATTCACTAACAATTAACTGTATCAAGCAAAGATGTTGAATAGCTTTTAATTTTCATATCAATTTACTTTTCACTTTTTTCTGCATTCTGGTTCTTAAGAATCAGAAGCCTCAGACGTATCAAATCCAAGATGATTATAGCATTCTGGTAACTTTTAAAGAAGTCAGAAATATGCTAGATGCTGAATATTCACATAAACATAATTATATTCTCTAATTCCTTTCAAATTTTTGTGCAGAAATATCCCAGTCTGAAATGATGTTACAGTATTCAAATAAAAATGCATTATGAGTGGTACCAGAAATGACAGTGATATTGCCCATCATTTCAGTTGCCTAGACCTGAGCTTTTCTGTTTATTTGCTGGATCTTCTGTCTGATTACTGAGGAAGCAGAAATGACTAGTGCAGACCAGATAACTAAGTTCAGAAGAATGCAGTGATAGTTAAGGTTAATAATCACTATAGACAAGAATCCATGCTTTGGGAACCGGTCAAAATATTTTCAGCTAAAACCTTTAAAATAATTGAAGTTTGACAGAACTGTAAGCAATTTCAAGAAAAGGCCTGGTATTGTGCTTGGTAATGTAACTGAAGGAACAGAATCACAGAGTCCTTTAGGTTGGAAAGGACATCTTCAGACCCTCTAGTTAAAACCCTGCTCAAGCAGGGTCAGCTACAGCAGGTCGCCAAGGACTCTGTCTAGTCAAGTTTTGAATATCTACCTCCACGGTTGGTTTTGCTGGGCCTAACTTTGCATTCAGTTCTCCCTCTGATTGTTGCGAGGAAGGATGGAAAGGAGTACAAGGAGGAGGAACTACCTGGAGTGCGGAACTGGGGAAGAGTATGAGTAGAGGTAGAGCTTACATCTGTGAGTGTGGAGGCAAAAGGCAGATGTTTAGCCAATGAAAAGAGCAGAGAAAGGATTCTGGTGAAAAGCAAATATGAAAAAAAAACAAAAGCAAAAAACAGTTTTAAAATGTAATCTATTCAGAAATTGTCATGTAAACCAGGGGTGCTAGCCTCTATACTTCCTGTGGTCAGTGACCAGACTTGAAACTCACTGGTTAAAGTGTGCATACCATCCTTTTTTAAATAGTTGATCAATATAGGTCTGCTATTTCCAGCGCTTTTACTATTAGCTCAATTAGAGCAGTCTGTGTTGTGATACCAAAAGTCCAAATATTTAGGTATTAATGCTAGAGTAGGTCCAAATAAAAGAAGTTTAATTATTACAATACTTCAAAATCTGTGTGAAGAGTATTGAGATTATACAGTCAAAAATACAGATACTTGAAGATGCTATCTCTATGTGTGTGCTTATTCCAGCTTTTGCCCTCCCCTACCCCCCCCCCCCCCCCCTTTTTTTTTCTTCTTTTTAGTAAGTATTATGCTGCAGCCTTTAGTGATAAGGTCAAATACAGGACAGAAAAGACAGGACAGAACCGTCTGACCCATACATCTCTGACTGCCAAATATGTCTTTCTTTTCTCAGGGTGAATCAGGTATCTGTTTTTTGTAGTATCTGCATCTGTGTCTTGTAAGTGGCAGTAAATAGGGCATGGAAGGCAAAAAAAAAAAAAAAGCTCAGTCAGAGAACATGACTGTCTCTGTCTCTACCACAGACATCTTATGAGATACAAAGAGTGACATGTAATCATTCCAGTTGAACAAAAATCCTGGCTTTCTCATATTCTGTGGATACCTGTGCAAGACTTTGAAGCCAGATTTGGGGAAAAGTGGAATTGTTATTTCTGGAAACTGAAGGAAAATTGATTGTTCTAATCCTATCTGAGTTGGAACTCTGGGAAAAAAAAAAAAGTTGGGGGGATGGGGTGGGGGGAGGCAGGATCTAAATCGCTTAAGTAGGATTTAAGGATAATTTTCACTATTTTTGCCTTAGATCTCTCACCCATTAAAATATGATAATACCTTTCTTCCTTTCATACAAATACTATAAATAATTTTAACTACTGTTCATGAACATACTATTCATGCCTATGGTCATAAAGGTCATATCTGGTCATATCTGTATATAGTATTTATATGACTCCTTCTAATAAAATTCACAGAGATGAACTCTGAGAAAAAAAACCTCAATGTGACGATATCTATCTAAAAGTTAGGCATCTAGTCTAAGGTCATGTCATCACAATGATCAGATTCATTTTATTCCAAGGAGACATTTGGATAGAGCAAATCACCCTCTGTAGCTGCTGGACTGTCTAATTACTGAGGAAGCAGAGATGACTAGTGCAGACCAAATAACTAAGTTTAGAAGACCATGGTGATAGTGAAAGTAAATAATCATTGAGAAAAAATATCCATGCTTTGGAACCAGTTGAACTGTTTTCAGCTAAAACCTTTAAAATAATTGAAATTTGACAGAATTGCAAGTAATTTAAAGAAAAGACCTGGTATTGTGCTTGGTAACGTAAGTGAAGGAATCGCTCTCCAGTGCAGTTACAAAGTAATGAGTGAATTAAGGTGGAAATAATAAAAAAAAAATAGCATTTTGGTCATGTAGAGATTCTGTAAGAAGGATAAAAATGTCTCATCTTTTTGATTGTGATTATAGGATGGGCATCTCAAGCCTAAAATCTACAGACAGATTCCATCATATATTTGTACACTATTAGAAATGATCAGTTTATTTAATTTCAATAAAACATACAGAAAAAAAAAAAGTGTTGACTACTGTGTACAGTTAAGAGTGTATGTTGCGTATGGGCTGACTATCATGTCTGATGGTGGAGAAAGTCTGTTTGTTTCTAATACTGTTCCCTAGAGAAATTTTTCAAGAGCTGTTCATCCTTGTGGAAAGATTACTCTGATATCAGTGAGACTTATCTGCTGTGTAAGTGCCAGTTGAGTTGTAAAGTTTCTCTAGGGTATTTTATCAGGTGTTCTTAGTCAGCAACAGTGGTCTCTATGTGAAGAGAAAGAGACAAGAAAAAAGGCTTAGTTTTTCTGATTAAAATCCATGAATCAGGGAATTATTTTTATTTATTTATTTGTTCTAGAATATTTTTAGGATCATGCAAAATCTATCCATATCTTCTTTGCTATCACACAGGTATTGATTTTCATTTTATATAGTTTGTTCTCTCCATTAAGACTGAATCTTTCTTCAGATAAAAAAAAAATAAAAGGATGTGTTTAAAAGGATCTCTATTAAAATAACTGATTTTCTTGTGCTTATGCTCACAGTTTCTGCTTGGAAATTCTTCAAATTCTGCCCTCAGACAGATTTATATGTGGGCTATCCACATATGTTTCAGTGAGAGTTTCACACTTTTATCTTACAAAAGAATTTGACCTATGGGTTTCGTCTCTCTTAGGAATAGTTTAGGAATATTAGCTATACTATGCCCTGAAAATATTTCATGCCCATTGCCATCTGAGTGGTATTAATTCAGGAACCACTTTGTAGGAGACTGAAAGTGGATTTTGTAATCCTTTTGAAATCTTTCATTTTTTGATGTCTGTTTGCTAATCAAATTGAAAATGAAAAGTAGAGAAATTCAGTGCTGTTGCAGTAAAACAGAGGGCTTTTAGCTAGTGGTTGAGAGTGGAAATGGAAATCCAAAGATGAAAGTTATGACATAGCATCAATTCTGGATTTTGTCTATGGCTTGGCAAAAATCTCTTAGGACTCAAACTGTTCTTGCTGTTGTAACTGGAAGGGAGAAATACACATTACTTTTGCGCTGTTTCTTCAACTATTAAATGAGGTGATAATTTTCCCTGTCTAGTGGTGTGTGAAGATTTTCAGATCTCTTTGATTTACTTTGAGGGTCCTAAGTAGGTTGAGTTCTGTCTGCCTTTGTATTACATTTTTTTTTTTTTTTTTTTTTGGTGTGTGCGTATTTTCATACTTCTGTTCTATAAGCTGTTTTATATGTATAATAAGATTGTTTGTTATTTTCTTACTGATTCTGAAAGAATCAAGCTCTATGGAGGTGTTATTATAGTGGCATTTTTTGACCCTGTTGCTCTTAAATGTCTAAGAAGTTCTGGGCACAGCATAGAGACAGATGTTTCTCTAAAACCTGGGGTAGTGGGAGAAAGAGTTGGTGTGGGGGTGATAATAAAGAAAGAAATACTCCTCCCCCCCCCCCCCCCCCCAAAAAAAAATGACTTAAATAGCTCTATTTATTTATTTATTTATTTTCATAACTACTTTTCCAGCTAGTAAAATAAACAATTAAATGCATTTCTGTTTGATATGTTATTCACGTTAATGAGCAAAAAGCACTTTTGTTACTCTCATAACGGAGACGAGAGAAGGAAATCGGTTTCAAACTTGTAATTTTTTGATGCAAGGCTAAGGATTAATATTCTTATATTCTTATATTAATATTCTTATTTCAGATCAAGATTATCCATTTCATTACAAAAAGTTGTTATTTTATGAATTTGCATTATGTAGAAATCGGAGTGTTCACAATGAGGATGACATAAAAATAATAAAAGTTATGAAACAAAAACAGCTTAGTCATTTCTGAGCTTGTGTGTATCAAATCCCAAGGAAAAAAACCCATGCTAGATCATCTTTTAAAACATGTAACCAGCCTATGTGCAATTGAGAAAATGAATTAGAATTTTGACTTGACATAAAATATATAAAGAAATAATTGTTTCGGTTCCTATCCCATAAACTATAAAACTATAGCACAGTTTTTACTCTTTTTTTAGACGTACTAGGTTCTTACAAAGTCCCAGTGAATTTTACATTTTTTGTACTAATTGAAACTTCAACTCTCCATGCTGTGAACTTGTCTGTGCACCTTCATAATCCACACTTAAACACACATAAGCATAAACTGAACTCTTCAGCATGATTATTCCACTAGTCAAAGACTGGTTAACCATGGCTGCATCAGCCAGGAGTGGTTTCCAGGTTTTCCTTTGGCAACAATCACTATAAATTATTTATGTGTTTCCACGTATAGAAAATGGGGAAAAAGAAAAGGACTTTTGTTCATTCAGTTAGTTATGCAGATAACGAAAAAATATTCAAAATTTCATTCAGATTTAGAAAATTTTCTCCACTTTATCTTTTTTTTTTTTTTTTTTTTTTTTTTTTTCTTCTTCCCATTAAGATGGGTGGAAATGAGTAAAAACTATTTGGTTGCTAAAGATCGGGTTATATTGAGGTATTTCAACAATAGGATGAGGGATTTTTTTGTTTGTTTTTGATTTCTGTTTGTTTTGTTTTTGTTTTTAAGATAGGATAGATGTCTGTCAATGATATCTAACTCCTAGGTCTTATCCTTGACATCTTCTGGTGTTCCTGGACTGTTGATTTTTGGGTTGAGTGCAAAAACCCATCTTTAATTTTTTAATCTGCCCCATATTTGAAAGAGCGATCTCTATCTAATGCCATTTCTTGTCAGAAAACATAGTGTGTGTCTGAGAAGTTTGGAACTGAGTTTTTGAAACTCTTCCTTTTCTGAATTATCTTGTTTTCTAACACTGTTTTTGCCATCTTACTGCTTCAATTAGAAGTCTTTCCATGATATAATAATATTGTCTCTTAGCAACAAGTTTGGGATTGTTTTGGTCAACAGAGCTGAAAAGAAAGTAATATTAATAACTCTAATTACCCTGCTTATAGGCTAAATGAAATGGAAAGATTCCTAATTCCTTTTCAGAATTTATAATAATTTTTCTGCCAGCTGACCTGGAGTATCTAGCCAGCTCACTGTTATAAATGAGAGTCTGTTATCAGTGTTTGCTTTGTGTAGAATAGAGATATTTTTTATCACTAATGCTTATTGATAATGGTGATTAGACTGAGATGTCCTACTTCTGTGAAGAAGCTTACAGGTAGGAATTTTACAATTGCACCTGTGAGCTGCAGAATATACTTAAAAACACCTGAAATGTTCCACATGACTCACCAGAGCTATCCCTGTTCCACCTCCTCCTCTCCAACTCAGAGAATCACCTAATGTGGATGGGAACATTTAACCGTGAGAGCCTTTGGGTAGATAAAACAGTAGAAAATACCTGCTGTGTCTAACGTCTTTGCATTGTTCACCCTCTCATTTTCTTTATATATAGCAAAATACAGTGTAAATAAAGTTTATGTTTAGTATGTTCTTGCCTGCATAATACTTATTTTATTTTATTGCTTGTAAGATGTATCCATGGTTTCCTGTACAGTGTACTTTTAATTTATTTGCACTGTCTGCAATCCCCTAACTTTTATATAAGTGTAACAGCAAAGTGTTGGTCTCATTGATCCTTCAATTAGGTATAGTTCAATTAAGTGTAGGTGAGAGTGGGACACTATTAAGCAAAACAAACCCTCCTTGTTATAATCCTTCAGACATGTATATTTGGGTGCCAGGTAAAATGGTATAAACCAGAAGGTGTATTTCAGCTTAAGAAGCCCAGGGAAAATAATCACTGTCTTGTAAAAACAGAGCTGGGCATAATCTACAATATTAATACTTTTTATATGTAGGTTACTGCATGTGAAATGCTACAGTAATTGCCTCCTTAAAGTATTATCTTGATTTCTCATATAAAAACTAAGCTGTACACAGTAGCATGAATAGACTCAAGTGGACTTTTTTTCCAGCATGTCTGTGTAAATGGTACTGCCAATTATCTTTTTCTCTTAAACTGAATTTAGTTGTTATTCAGTATGTTTTTTGTAGCATGTCTGGTGGTGTCACAGAGGATTTCCATCCTGAGACAGTGTGCTTCTTTTTCTAGGGCTTGTGTCAAAACTCAAATTGTTCAGGTAGAAATCCTTCCACTACAGGATGCTAGAGAACTCCTACTCTATTTGATTAACAGCCAGGTAAGCTTCTGAGGTTTCTTCAGGAAGTGCTGTGTTCTACTTTCTTTAGAGTGTTGCATCTCTTGCATCTAATGTCACCTGCAGATGGGCAGCCCATTAGTGCCGGATGGAGAAAATATTCTCACATGCAGAAAGGAGCTGGATAATCAGCAATGTAAGTGAGAAGTAGGAAAACACACTTCAAGGGAGCTTACTTGCTTCTAATGAGCAATACAGATTATATGCCCTCATTAGGGAGGCAATATAATTTCCTCAGTAGGGATTTCCCTCTCTTGAGAATGAATATTACACTGAAAAAATCCAGGCCTGTGAGTGTTTGTGTTCATAAATCTGAGTGGGTGCACAAGGCTTCAGACTGTGAGGTCCTTAAACTTGCTCATGCAAATGAAACTGACTGGTGGCATTAAGAATTAAGGTACTACCCAAAATTGCCTCAATTGTCTTTCCCAAAGCTGAGTAAAATCAAGGGGAAGCATTTTGTATTGGGTTTAGGTTTTAAAAAAGTAAAGGTGACCCGGCTGTCATTCCCATTTTCCTTCAGACGGTTTTAGTTATCATACAGTTGAGAAACACTGCCAGGGTTAAAATTAGATCACTTTTAAAGTGGTTTTATCCCAATTTATTTCAGAACTTAGGATCTGCCCTTCATTCATTCATTCTTGAAGCTCAAATACAGCAGTGAAATGTTAATTCAGTGGACTTTGTAGAGCTTTTCATTCCATGTCTGAGACCAGGCATGGGAAAGTCAGCTTGGGCATGCATTCCAGCAGCCCATGTTTGTGTGAACACAGCACAGCTGGAACGATGAGGCCTCTGCAGCAAATGTCTTCCATCCAGCTGCCCAGGGGCAGGCAGAGATCATCTTCACAGCCTCTCCACAGCTGCCATGATTTCAGCCACTGTATCTGTGTCATCCTGTCTAATTATTGCACCAGAGGGCTGCAACATCCCCTGTGCAAGGAATCTTTGAGTTTTAGCCCTGCAACTCATGAGGGAATTGCTTCCCACAGCTTTTATCTGCCTTGGATTATTGATATACTCATGAAGAGATTTTTTTTTTTTTTTTTAAGGTTAGAAAAAGTATTTATTTTATTTTATTGAGATGTAATAGGATTTCAGAATTTAAATAAGGATGTTATTAACAAAAGATAAATATATTTCTGCCTTGACTGTTTTCTGCCATCCTGCTTAACCTGGAAATAAAAATATTCAGGGGCTGTACTAGTTGCTCTGTAGGGGCAAATAATTTATATATGAGGGTTTGTTTAAAATGAAAGGGGTATTTTCCATTTCCCCATTTCTCATCTAACACCTTGAGTCACCATTGTGACTGAATTCTTTAGGGAAGCACCAAGGATTTCTTTAGGCTGTAATGGATTTTGTTATAAATAGCTAAATATGTACAACTTAAAGAATGATTGTTTCTAAATGAGAAAATACATATTTTCTTCTCTCTGTTGCCTCCTGATGAGATATTTGGTTGTGAATTTGGTGTAATCATTATCTGCTGGCAGGAGACAAGTTAAAAGGTGGCCTGTGATATGTTGAGTGTGTGTATAGAATGCATCTAGGCAAGATCATAACCATGTTCTCCTGAAGTCAGGTGGTAGTTCTGCTGTTGAATATAAATCCACAAAATGTTCCTCCCCAGAAAAAATATATAGATATATATTTCTCGTCTTCTAATCAGTGTGATAGTTTTGGAATAGATAATAATATGGAGAAACTAAGAAAGTGAATGTGTAAATTTTATTCCCAACATGTGACAAACATATTAAACTCTTTCTTTGTTGTGAGCTTTTCCTCCTCAGTAATGTAAAATGCATTTTAAAGTCCCATAAATATTGTTGTGTGACCCAGCACATACTGAGTTTCTTCTAAATTTTAAAGCTTTCTACTGTTAAAGGTGGCACAGAGCTCCCACTGTGTCAGCACTCTTCAGGAGACACAAATGAGTTTAGGGAATGCAGAATTACATATTCTTATCGCTGCACCTGAGGTCATATCTGTTAGTGGTAGAGGTTGTTAGGCCATTATCAGCCACTGATTTTTCTCCAGCTGTGAGAATAATTTGGATTCAGGGAGGAAGCATAAGCTGATCTCCTTTCACTCACCCACCAATTTTAATATGATTTGTCTTCTCTGTACTGTGGGTTGACCCTTTGATACATCAATGTTACTGTAACAAGTATATTATTTTTAAGTTTCCTGGTCTGTTAACTTATCAACTCTGTTGTGACTTATGGTTGTTATTTTAAGATGGTTTAAGACAGCTGGAAAGCTTGCATTAACTTAATTGTCCTTAAATTAGACTTCTAGGCACAGGGTTATATTATATAAAGGATCACACTGCTGAAGCAATGACTCCTAAAAGTGTTCGCTTTCATAGGCAAGATACTTTCTAAGCATCAAGGATTAAAAAAAAGGAAAAAAAAAAAAAAAAAAAAGTACTGGTTGTTCTTAAAAACAAATATAGTGTACATTTCTTCCAAATGGTTACCTTTTGTTTGCTGTGAGCATGTGCCCTCTTACTTCTCTTTTCCTCTCCATCTTTTCATTACATAGATATATAATATATAGATATATCTATTATACAGATATATAATAAATATAATGATATATATATCAATCAGAATACTTATGGGTCTTGTAGACAACTCTGTGAAATATCTCATGTCTTATTTATGCTTGGTTGACATCACATAGAAGTAGGAAAATGGCAATAGCAAAATCAAATTGCAAAAAATCGCAAAATCTCATTGTGGCCTGTAAACTTTTAACTCTTTTATTTTACTTGCACATAGTCATTATAATAACTACAGCATAAAATGATAGCTGTCACAAAAAGAATAATAAAAGAATATAAGTATTACTTTAATAAATATGATCAACTATTACAAGCTCTGTAGACGATTTTAGCTAGGAATAGGCAACTTGGAAGTTAAATGACTAGAAATCACAGGATCACAGAATTGTGGGGGTTGGAAGGGACCTCAAGAATGACCGGGTCCAACCCCCCTGTCAAAGCAGGTTCCCTAGAGCAGGTTGCCCAGGTAGGCATCCAGACAGGTGTTGAATATCTCCACAGAAGGAGACTTCACAACCTCCCTGGGCAGCCTGTTCCAGTGTTCACTGTGAAGAAGTTCTTTTGCATATTGGTGTGGAAATTCCTGTGCTCCATTTTTTGGCCATTGCCATTGCCAAAAAATGGAGCACAGGTTTCCACAAGCAAGCCTTCCACAAGCACAGCTTTCCACAAGTAAGAAGGCTATGCTGTCTGCAAGAGAGTTGCCAGGATTTTTTTTTTTTTTTTTTTTTTCCATATTTTTCAATGTTGTAATCACATTTCATTGTTTAACAAATAAAAACAGCAAGAGAACTCTCTAGGTGGCATTTTTCTGATGATGAATCTGGTTTTATGCAAATGTTATTGTATGCAGGTGAACAAAATCCTTAAAACAGACTCTGTAATTAGCTTAATTTAAAATAACATTTTAAAATACTGTTTTAGTTCTGACTGTAGGTATTCTCTCCTCTTACACTTATTTTTTCTTGTATTGTCCACATAATCACTAACCAAAACTTCACCTCTCTGTATTACCTGTATTCTCCATGCCATACCTGCATTGAATTGTTCTTTATGAATTGTTTTCCTTTTTTTTTTTTTTCCCCACAGAATTGTGATTCTGTAAACAGATTCTTTTCATTAAGAACCTATCTCTCTATTAAGAATCTAACTCAACCAAAGGATAAGTGCATAACATAAAAATTAATGACCAAAATTCTATCATCTTCATTCTTTTGAGTTTAAAATGTATAACTTATTTTGATATAGGAATCACAGCTATGAGAGATTTGGAAGTCACTTTTGCTGTATTTTGCATATAGGAACATCAAATGAAATTAATATTTTTCAGAAGTAAGGTAGGGATGCTTCCATTTTTGAATCCCCTTGTGAACACATGAATGTGTTACAAACTAAAAACAGGTCCTCTCAAAATTCTGAATCAACCTTTTTGAAAACTTTGGGCTGTGAAATTTCACTAAGTCATATAAAAGATTCCAGTGAGAGTCAGGAACACTTTTTTATTTTTATTTTTTTCATAGAGTGAACGATACAACCTTGATCAGAAACATTTTATTATTATTATTTTTTTGGGTGTATAATGATAGTCAGCATATAGAGTTTTTGAAATATCTGCTTGCAAAGACAAGTTCTAGTACTGGGTGGCTGTTGAAATTCTGTGCCTGGAAAAGCTAATCCTGTCTAGTTAAATCTATTGTAACACAGGGAAAATTAGTAATAATATTATCTCCTGTCAGTAACCATTACAGATTTTGACTACAGTAGCAAAATATTAATAATTGTTTCTCTTTAAAGTGATTTATAATCCACGATTAAAATACTGTATTGTATAAATATATCTTATTCCCTTCATGCAACAAAATAAAATCTTTAAGCCTCTCCTGTGCTTGACGCACAACCCCGTAGGACTGAGTACAAGAAACAAAAAAAAATACAATGAAGTCTGTCACCTGAAACATACCACTATGTTACAGAGAAAGCTCTTAATCTGCAGGATTTAAAAAAAAATAAAAATAAAAATCTTTATAAATTATTGTTTGGAACATGGTATATTTATACACAATCTTTACATAACTAATGCAATAGCGTGTCACTTCTGTAAACTCATGAGAATAACACTGCTGAAGCTGAGATCCCAGTATACAGATCTTAATGCATTTGTAGAGGAAGCATTGCATACAGTCACAGAATTAAAAGACTTTTCTGACCCAATACATGTTCAGAGATCCAAGTGGGATAAAGTTACCTTTGCATCACTCTAATTCTGCTGCTTCCTAATTTAAGAACTTGGCTTTTTAAATCATATTTTTGTGTGTGTATGTGTGCACATAACAAATATATTTCATATTCTATTTTAGCTAATGTGTTACACATACGTTGCTTATATAATTTAAATGCAACAACTAAAACAAACAAACAAAACTTCAAAAACACACTGAAAGAAATACATATAAACAATCAAGCAGGGCAAGTAAAGATGATTCTCCCAAATGTGTCTGAAAGGTTTGTATAAAATTCCTCTTTGCTTGTGTTCAAATCTTTCCACACTGTCTTTTTATGAAAATTCAGGCAAGTTTTGTTCTTTCAAGTGTACACGGAAAATGAATTTCAGGCTTGTAGCCAAGATACATTTAATCATGAAATAAAATTAGTTTAATTGTGAAACTAAATTTGTTTGGGGAAGAATTAGAATTATGCAACTTAATGTAATCAGGGAGCAAAAACAATAGTCTGCTCTAGGTGGCTTCAGACTGATGATAATGACCTATTTTATGTGTGGCTATAGGCACAGTATGCAATTTGCAAGAAAACTAAAATCTACAAGCAGATTCCACAGTTGTGCAGTTCCAAAGACTTTGGAACTCCTGACAGCATATTATATTTCTGCAAATATTGGGGCAAGAGATATTGTACCGGGGAGCTTGTATGTTTGTTTCTAATAATCTTTAGTCTTGCCACAATTCCAGATCGCCTTGTCCAAAACTTGAATTATTTGTTGGTTGGGTCAAAGTGATATTTTAGGTAAGTTTGGGAGGGTGTGTTTGCAAGAACATAGTGACTACAATGCTGATAGTGTTCATGTGCTGTTTGAGGTTCATATTTCTGGATGCATTTTCAAACTCGAGACAAGACAAACTGAGTAAGCCTTCCTAGATACGTTTTCTAAGGGAATACGTTGTAAATTTGAAGTCTAGAACTGACTTCTACTCCTACCTCATAAGAGTACTTACTAGCACTTCACAGTTATGTAGTCTTACTATTAAGGGTTAAAAATAATGGAAATCATGACTATTAAGATGGAAATTTTAAATTCTGGAGAAATATGTAAAAGTTACATTTTCGGAATATAATTATAACTATTCATTAAAAAAGCCATTTCTGAATGTGACAAGTTAAACGAAGATTCTGTTTCAGCTACAAACCTAATAAAATAGTGGAAAGACTTTTTTGAAATAGGAACAAAACATTTTTTACCACTGTTTTTTTTAAATTGAAACTTTTCAATAAATTGCTATTTATAGGGATCAGATATTGCAAATTTTAAACCTTAAAATGAAAAACAAAATAAACCAAAAACAACCTACATAGCCATAAGTGGATGAAAATAAAAGAGTATTGGAATAAAACCTGTTACGGTTTTAGTCTGTCGTAATACAAATAATGAGTCTTTCCTTACAGAAGCAAACTCTCTTGCTATTAATATAGGATAATTTAATTTTACTTTAGCTATATCATATCAGAAACAAGGATGTCCCTGGAACAGTTTGTTGTCTCCGTTGAATGTAGGAGCCAAGATGACTACTGTAGATTAGCTGATTTCTCTATCTCAAAAGTTAATGTTCTTAGTGAGAGTGTTATATAAATATATAACTTAGTGAGAGTGGTACATAAATAAAAAGGTTCCAGGGAACTGATGCCCCAGGAGATACAAAATAAACTAGACAAACAGATGAAATAACACAGAAAGGAATTAATATGATGAGCCAAATTTAGCAGACATAGTCTAATATTTTCTTCTAAGTGTAGCTAGAACCTATAAAAAGAATGGCATGAATCAAGGATTTTGTACAAGTGAGGAAGTATGGAAGGGAAAATGAAGAATTCATTGGTCATATTCATCATATTTATTAGGAATTAAGACTACAGAGTTAGATTTAAAACTTGTTTTACAGAAGGATAGGGAAAGAATTTAATAACCTTTCTGCTTACTATTTTTTATGCAGGAGGAGATCCTAAAGTGATTAAGGAATAGGCTGACTGGTGTGTGAAGACTTCAGTTGCTGGCAAAGTAAAATCAGAAACCAGCTTTATATATTGCAAAACATAGGGAGGATAGAGCTAATTTTGATAAATCTTAAACTCAGGTAAGGCTTTATATGTTAAGTGGGTGAAGAAGAATCTGAGAGGATGGACTAAAAAAGTGACAATTATGTAGTTAATAATGAGTGGAAAATTCTAAATAACAGCATACTGAATATATTAGGGTTGAAGAATATGCTTGCAGCCATTAGTATTAGAAAAGAGAGGACTGAAAAAGACAAGATGTGAAATGGTGAAAGATTTCATTGTGATAGGATAAATATCAACTGTTTAAAACTGTTTAGGAGGTAAAATTTGAATCCAGTTTGCATATGCTTCTTTAAAGAAAGTGTTGAGTAAAAAGTAATTCCTAAAATAATGGCTGTTCTGACATGGGACAATGAACAAAATCTCTGTTTTTGAGGCTATTCAGAAAGAGGAGAAGAAAAAATAAAAATAAGGACACGGAATAAATGATATGTATTTAGAGAAAAGACAGTCAAGTTAGTTAGGAAAAGTGATGGTAACATATGAACATGAACCAACTAAGAAGATACTATCAGTTGTGACTAGCCTGAGACCAGCAGGTGGAAAACTTTGTTTGCAAACAGTTCCTGGATAGCGTGAAGAGCTCTGAGATATATTTCTGAATGATTTCCCTCCTCTTCTTCTCCTCCTTACTGGGAGTGAAAATATAGTACAAGCAGGAAAATTTGCCAGTCTTAATGAGTTATTTTTAGCTATCACAATGCTTTAGCTGTAGTATTTTGAAAAAAAAAAAAAAAAAAATGTCTGATTTTAGGTGGGATGGCACAGGATTTCTTTATGGAGGTCAAGAAGTTAAAATTTTGACAGGGACAGTGATGAAATAATTTAATGTCTCAGTTGTGTGGGTGCAGATGGTCATCCACATGGGGGATATTTTTCCAGCAGGTTATTGAGTCAATGAAGCTGGCTGCCTGCAGTTTGGCAGTTGTCCATTAATATGTAAAACAAAATTTTGGACTATACAAAATTGGGTGTTGAAGTCCATTTTATGTTGTGCCAGGTTTTCTTCAGTACCTCGTGGTCTTGGATGATAGGAGGATTAAGAACAGAAATTTTAGCATTGGCACAATGGTTGACAATAAATTGACAACTACATTTTTGAGGAGACTGTTGTTTCCACTTATATGGGATATTTTTCTCTTGTTTTTAGCAAAACACACAGAGATCAATTAAAAATGACTTGTACAGTTGCTCCACGTGTTTTGTGTTTGTTACTTATAGATCTCATGTAGAAATTTGTTGAACTGCAGTTAATTCTACTCCTGTTCTTGAGCTGCAGTTCTGCACACTGTGCTCATGTTTAAAACAAAAAAAACAAACACACATAAGACATACCTCCTCTGATGGACACACAGTTCAGTCAATTTCTAGTGTTAATGTAGCAGGGAAGCAGAAATAAGTGTTATCCAATCAATAGAAAATATTTGAGGTAATAAAGATATTTTGTCAGTAAAATAGGAGTGGCTGGAAAGAGAAATGCATCTGCCCATATGGAGGCATTTGGGTCAAGCCAAATCATAGTTAACCAGAGTAAGGCTTTATATATTACTGAAGTCCAAACAGCGGTTCTCTGAGAAAGAAAACCTCCTCATGATTACCCTTCTCTGGGTCAGCATGTACCCCATCCTGCTACCAAACAGGGGTTCAGATAAACAGAATTAATATGAAGGGCAGAAATCTTTTTTTGTCTTTCCATATCTTAATGACATTTCCATATCTTTATGACATTAGTCATATCCTGCCTTGTGCTCAGCAACCAGATCTACATGATTCTTCATGTAGAGTAGTCTATTACTCTTCCACAAAAACTTACTCTCTTCCCCCCATCTCAGCCAACTTTCCTTTCCTTCCCCCCACTTTTTACATAGAAAACAAACATTGAATTTTGGTTTTCTGAATGCCACAGAGAGCACTGAAGACCTCAAAGCTGGGCATGGAAGGACCCAGGCTCTATGCCTGCAGTTGTTTTATTGAATATATTCCTTTGGTAGCTAACCTCAAAGCTGAAACTGCATTTCTATCCCAGGGTAGGAATAAAGAAAGATTAAAATGGGATCAACAGAGGGTCTACCCTAGAAGTTCTAGTAGCTGACAGCTATGAGGACTTCCAGGTGTTTGGAAGAAAAAAAATGATGTCAGAAAAGAAAAGCAACATATCAAAGAGGATGTGTTCTTTTATAGTATGTATTAACAGATTCTGACTGAAATTAGTTGTATTTTACATTTTGGACAATGTTTTCAGTTTTGGTGCTAAGAATTTCCAGGGATGGTTAGAGTCCAGATGTGAATTATTCCGGAAAACCTTAAGCTAAATTTGCCTGATGATTCATCAGGAAATATCCTTTATCCCCTGTCAAACATTAAAAATTGTTGAGCATAAACACAACTCAAAAAAAACACTGAATATTACATCAGCTAAAACGAGCAGCATTTCCAAGTTTTCTGAGATCAGCATGTGAATAAAGAGCAGCAGGAAGAACCAGAACTTGGAAAAAAATAGTGATCTTGATATGAATAGGAAATGGCCTGATAAAATCTTCTCCACTGAGAAAATGATACACAGAACTTCTGTATTTTCTCTTTATATTATTGAGATGGAGGGCAAAACATTTGAAATGGAACATGGTAATTAATAGGACCAAGAATGAAAGGGATGGGAAAACAAATTATAAAAACTGGGGCTGTAAAATAAATCTGACAGAAAGAGAACTTCATAGAAAAAGGAGGATTGAGGAAGTATCCTATGAAAGGACTAACAAAAAGAATTGTGAATATGTTGTGAGGGAAAGATGGCATGATGTGATATACTTTTTTTAGTATGTGCTGCTCTGGTGAAGACAAAAAATTGTGAGACAGGAAAATATATCATCATCTCTGGTTTCCAGCTGCTTGTGAAAGCACATGTTGTGATAGTAGACTGAAAACTGAAATCGGCTAAACCTGAATCCCAGCAGCAACTCCGTGAAGTCTTGGAAAGTCATCAGAAAGGAAGCTGTTGCAGTAGATTTGGGACCTGGATTTTTTGGTCTAGCCAAAGAAAAGTCACTGTATATTATTTGCCTCATACTAATAATATGGATTTAATTTCAGATAAAGCTATCAATCTATTTATGCCACAGTACATCCTGTGCTTGCATTGAGACAGTAACTAGAGACTGATTCTAAAACTTAGTGTTTCCGCTTCTTCAAATGGCAGTCTAGCTGTGCAAAATACTTGCATGTGTAGTCCATCTAATTTTTGTCTTCTTTTGAAGTACACATCTTCCTAAATGAAAAAGATGAAAATTAAGCACAAAACAAAATATGTTTAATATTACTATGCATTTGTACTCCATTGTGCACCCAAACTCTTTGTTTTCTCTTTTGGAGCTTGGAATTCTATATTCATTAGCACCACTTTTTATTTTTATTCCCCCCTCCCACTGCCTGTAGCCTTCAATATTTTATTACCTTCAGGTCATTGTGCAGCTTGCTTACAGAACTCCCATTTCTGTGTCATTAGTAAATTTGATCACACTTGAAAGTATAGCAAACAAACACCTGACAAAAGAAGAGACTCATTAACAGCCTTCATTTCCTATGCAGCAACCCAAGCAAGCACAGGCATACATGAGAGTTCTGGCAGGAATACAAAGGAACTGTGCTTGAAGACTGACAATTAAAACTTTCTTAGGAAGCAGGTCCACCTCCTTGTTTCAGCTGTGCACTGGGAGAGTGAAAACAACTCCCTGGACCACCTGTGGTTACTCCACACAGATAATCTGGGGAACACAGTTTGAAAACACCTGCCAAGCTTCAAGTCTCTGAGTTGGAGTCTCACTCACTTGGCAGCCTTCTTGTTTGTTACAGCAGTCAGCATCCAGATGAACTTTGCTGAAATAACTTACCCTGGCCCTTTAGAGCAGATGTAACACAGGGAAAGAAAATCAAGGTGCTACTTTGCTACAAGGTTTCTCTGGCATAATTACATTAGACCTAATATTAGGGCCCACAAGAGTTTCCACCTTTGTGTTAGATTACACAAGGACATTTTAAAGCTTATCCCCAAGGAAGGGAGAAAAGCAATTGGATTTCCCTGATCTGAATGGTGGATCCATACTTCTGGAGACCAACAAATGCCAGCTGTCTTCAGAATGGAAGTTCTGCTGTTACTAGCTAGTAGTTGTCCTCAATTGGTAAAACAGTCCTGATGTGAATTGAAGGTTACGCCTAGTATGATGCTTCTGTCTGTGCAGGCCATAGGACAGGTGGGAGGCATGTTTGCTCAAGACCAGTTCCAGCAGAGGTTGCTATGATTGCAGCCAACAGGTTAGTCCAGCTCCAGGTCATCAACTCCACCTGTGCACATCAAGAGTTGCACTTCGTCTTCATGATTAACAATACATTTGAGTATAGAAAGATTTTGTACACCAGGGAGAAGATTGAACCCTTTCCCCTCCAAAAATCCAAATGCTCTTCTGCCACAGTGCTGGCATCATTCGTATTCCTAATTCACTACCATGACTTCTGCAAAGAGCAGGAGAGCCCCTGGCACAGCACCAGAACTGTGGCAGGAGAGTAGGAATAAACATTTAAGTCATACTTGACAGCTCTGGAAATTCAGAGGTTAACATTGCTAATGCTGATTCATGGGATGAAGGGTTATTACAGCTACACAAAGAAATTGTAATTGATCTTTCCACTGAGGTGTCCTTTTTTTTTTTTTTTTTTTTTTTTTTTCCCTTTTCTCCTTAGTGTGATGATTGTCACGTACTTAAAAGTTAGCAAATCAAATGTTGTTATGGCTATCTATGTTAATCTCCTGGATATTATGATACTGTCAAGTAAACATATACTTTTACTTATTGTGGTGGTTTTACCGTGCTAGGCAGCTGAACACCACAACCGCTCTCTCACTCCCCCTCCTCAGATGAGGAGGGGAAGAAGTAAAGGAAAGAACAACTCACGGGTTGAGATAAGGATAATTTAATTAAAGGGAAAAATATATATATATATTAAGGAAATATTATTAATTAACAATTCAACTAAAGGGAAAAAGGGAAAGGGGAAAGGGAGGGGGAAAGGGAACAGCAAAAAAAAAAACAAAACAAGTAAAGGCTATATGGAAGTGCAGAGGAAAGAAATTACTCTCTACTTCCCACAAAATGAGCGATGCCTGACCACATCCTTGAAGCAGGGCCTCAACGCACGTAGCCGGGGTTCGCAAGGAGGACAGACGTTTTCGCAACGAAAGCCCACCCCTCCTCTCTTCCTCCTTCTTCCACCTTTTATTGCTGAGTGTGACATCATATGGTATGGAATATCTCTTTGGTTGGTTTAGGTCAGCTGCCCTGGTGATGTTTCTTTCTCACTTTTTGCCCACCCCCCAGGAGGGTTAGAGAAAGTCCTGATACTGTGCCAGCACTGCTCAGCAGCAGACACAACACTGGTGTGATAACGCTGCTGTTCTAGCTACAAGTGCAGAGCGTGGCACTGTATGGGCTGCTGCAGGGAAAGTTAACATCCCAGCCAGACCCAGTACACTTATTCAAAAACAAAAAAAAAAAAAAAAAAAAAAAAAATCTATGCTCCTCTCACTGCACAGCATGGATGATGACTTCTAAGAGAATTAGAGTTATGCATTGAATTATGTTGATTGGAATATTCACATTATTTCTCATAGCAGCTGTAAGGTGAGTTTAGAACCAATGTGAGGCTGGAAGGAGAAGGACAGATGAATGTCAGACGGACTCTAGAGCTCAGCTCTACCATTTCCCCTTCAATTGTTTGTCACAACACTTTCACATGATACTGGGCAATAACTTATTATGATCATCTTATAAATTGGCTGCTCTGGTGAGTTTCTCACAATCAATTTAGAGTTAGACTGGGAGGAAAGTGTCACCAAGGCTTTTAGGAGAGAGGTTTGAGGCTGACACAGTGATATCCAGGTGAAGACTCAAAAAATTAGGAAGATTAAGAAAAAAAAATCAGATTAAGAAAGTTTTTCTTAAATTATTATTATTATTATTATTATTTTAACTTTTTCACTCTTTTTTCTGTAGGCTTTCATTTAAAGCATACATTATTGTTACTGACAACTGAGGGATCTATGGAATTATTATTTTTTAAAACAGAAAAGCAAAAAATATGCACTTGTGAGAATAATTGTTTTAGCTGAAGACTATTTAGGTTATAATTTCTCTTTTATTAATATTCTCTCTGTATACTTAATGGATGAGTAGACAAATGTGATTAAGGAATAGTGTCATCTGTACAACTTCTATAAACAAAATGATTATTTGTAAAAGCATTTACAAATAAATATGTATTCTTTACAAACTGCATGTTAAGAACATTTGCTTTGTTTTTCTCACATCTGAAACTTGTGACATTAGAGCTGGGGGACTGGATACGTGTATATCTGCATTTCAGGCTGGATGATGAGTGAATTTTGAAAGAAGTGTGGACAATTAGGAGAGAGACACACTGTGACATGCTATGTGTGTTTCCTTTAAGACTGTTTTACTTCAAGATGAAACTAAACTGGAAGGGGTGACCCTTTGTGTTTCTGCCACTGAGAGCTACTGGATACTTGGAACCAAACTAAATCTAAGACAAAATAACTCTCCCTAAAATGCAATATGATAGTCAGGTTGCCAGGACAAAATCTTTCACTCTGCAGTCGGCTCCTATTGTGCCAGTCTGTTTATTGATGTAGACGTGGCCACTGTCGGCAGGGATAGCTGCTGCTGGGTCTTGGGAGGTCTTGTTTCCAATCATTATACTGTGGTGAGTATGTTTGTCTTTTATTTGCTGACAAAAGTAGCCTTCTTCTTTGACATAGAGTGGCTTTTTCCAGTGACAAGATGTCTCTGCAGCCATTTTAAAGTGGTCTTAAGTACTCTCTTCCATCCTAATGTGCTCTGAATTCAGATACATTAGAAAGTAAAACTGTTGATTTGAGATTAAGGGAGTAGATTAGGATTCTGAAGTGGAGATTAAGCACGTGCCTTCATGCCATTTAGAACTACTACAAGAATCTGGGATTTTACACACACCTCCTGGCTCTGAAGCATTAGTTGTGACAGCTTCTAGCGGATTCTTGATTACAGTCAAGGAGAAGAAAACATTAATGAAGGTAGTTTACATAAATCTGTCTGATTCGTCCCTGCCCCAACCAGATTATCAGAACCCAGTTTCAGCAGGGAAGTTTCAGAAGTTGCTGGTCTGCAACTTTTATTTACCACCTCTCGATGACTATGTTGTCACTTACCATATCAGGGCACTGACTATAAGTTTACTTGCTTGAAATTGTCCTGATAAGGGCTCAGACATCTGGTGATGCTTCCCCAGACAGCCATGAAGCATATTAAGAAATTGTTCCTTACTGTCTTCCCAGCTGAGAGTAGATAGGTTTAACATATGTCAAAATGTGGATAGTATTATGGTAGCAGGCATGACTGAATTTGGGACTGCAAGTGTAATTATTTAAGCAGGTAGGTATTCCATATTTTGGCCATACTTTAGACAGACTGTATACAGGTTTGGGATGAGACTTCATATTGTCAATGTCTGCTCAGTGGGGAAAATTCTGCCATGTTTGCAGTCTTGGGAAACAGACACTCAAACAGTTTGAGTGAGATCCTCCATGTTGGCTGGTCTTTTCTGAGAGGGAAGCAGTAAGACCTTTTCCAAGGATCATTCTGAATTATTGTAAAACAGATATACATGGAAAGAGTACCACAGACTCTCATGAACCTTGCATCAGGACTTTGTTATCTAATTTTAGCTGTTCTAAGGT
>CM021766.1:92682397-92714897 GCA_011076525.1 Nettapus auritus | reverse complement strand
GACCTTAGAAAAATAAATTAGTGTTAAGGAAGAAAGTTGTTCCTACCAAATCTGGGGAATGGAGAGCTGCAGGGAGAAGGTGTATATTTATGTTTAAGTACTAGTCTTAGTCTCACAGTTTAACCCATTAGAAAATTAGGTGCATAAGGCAGAATTTTTGAAAAGTCTTTTGTGATATCATAGTATCTATACTGTTTACAAATTAATATAAAATGATCTTCTTAACTTTACATCATGTGTCTTTTAATGTAAATAATATGAGCAGGATTAGAGTTATTTATGTCTTGTTGACATACAAAGATAAAAATTCTCTGCAAAGCCCAGACAACAAAAAAAGAACAATACACTAAGAAAAAGTGTTTCCCTTTACTTTTGGATATTACAGTGAATTTCCCCTAATGCCACTTTCTAATCTTCAAAAGGAGAATGTTCTTGCCTCACATACAAGATACAACTGTCACAGATGGCCTATATTCAAAAGGAGGAGTACTGTCCTCTGCACTGTAGCAAAACAATGTCCTTTTTTATGACAAAGAAAGGGATTTTGAAGAATAGCTTCAGAGTCTTCCTTATCTAAGACTAGTGATGAACCCTGACAGAAGGAGGGACGGAACATGAAGGGCAGACCTTGGACTTACTGGTTTTTGGCCTTTGGTCATGCACTGGGTGAGAATATTAAGATCAGTAACAAAAGCACATAAAAGATGATATTTATTTTCTGTTCCTTTTTTTTAATATTTTTTTTTTTTATTTATTTATTTTTAATTTTTATTTTTTCTCCTTTTATGTTCACCTCATGCTTGCCAGTATCTCATTAACTACGTCTTCTACTACAGAAAGATACCATGTTGGTATAGGCTGGAAGGGACCTGTGGAGGTCATCCAGAGGAAAGCTTGTCCAGCTTTTCTGCTCCAGCAGAGTCACCAAAAGCAGACTGGCCAGGGCTACGTCCAGACAACTTGTGAACAGCTCTACAACCTCTCTGGGCAGCCTGTGCCATTGTTTGGTCACCTTCACAGAGAAAAATGCTTTTCCACATATTCAGATACAACCTGTTGTGCTACAGTTTGTGCCCATTGCCTTTTGTTGTGTCACTGGGGCAACTACTGAGTCTCATTAAAGATGGAAACAGTAGATCTATTTGAAATATATCAACATATAATAAAAAATAGGAAAAAAAATCACCACTATTTTTGCTGAACGCTCCCTGGTATTAACAACCTTGAGTCACCCTAGCTTGCAATGAGTCTGGCACTGGGGTCTGATGTTCATTTGGTTACTTATTATATCCTAGATTCTTTCCAGGACACAGTTTCCCAGTCTGTATCCCCAGTCGGTATATTACTTCTGTGTATATGGCTACAGATTTTACTACATGCAAATGTGTTTTACTTAAATAAACTCTGTTACCATATGCCATATGAGCTACTTGTGCAGACTTTTCTTATTGGGATACAATTTAGATTACTTGTCAGAACAGAACTGTAGGTATTTTTGTGGAATCTTACATTTATTTATTTATTTATTATTATTATTTTTATTCTTGGTAGATCAGTAGCTCAAAATACTATTGAAATATAGAATACATGAAATTTAGATTTTTTTTTTTTTTTTTTTTTTTTTTTTTTTCCTTCAGATTAAAGCGTATCATCAACATTCCTGATTTGCTGCTAGCTTGCTCTTGTATTATTCTTGTTATAGATAGGAACACCTAAGCTTGGGTGCAGGAAATATGATAGTGGTTTCTTCAGAAATGATGCACAAGTCTTTCAGTAATAGTCACAAGGTTTTCAGAAATGTCTTCTGTTGCAGTGACCTGGTCATAAACCAAGTACAATATTCTTTGGAATTGCTTGTACTCTGTCAGCATGGACTAATTTATTGAGCTGGGACATGTGCTGAGACTCTGAATGGGCTGGGGTTTTCTGCCTCCAGTGAGTTCCAGAGCCTGAGAAATTTTTACAAGTAGCATAAAGATTATGAGAGAAAGTTCAAATTTATGATGACTCTAGAACATATATATAAAAATGTAATGCTCTAGCTTGGTGAAATAGTTTGAATTATGAAATCTTAAAGGTCCAAAATCTTTAAAGATGTTTGTTCAGCTTTGAGAAGAGTTATGATTTATGATGTCATTGCACTGAGTTTTTAAATTTTGGTTTCAATGTTATTTCCACAATTTTACGATTAAAACCTTTGTATTTTGTGTTAATTTAGAATAAAGAACTTATTTTCTAATTCATGGAGTTTCCTGTATCTGTTAGTCATTAACACCGCAGAATTATCTGGATTACCAATTATGTTTGGACCCAATGACTGACTCCTACAATATCCTGCACTGAAAAATGTTACTAAGCTTCTTTTTGATTAGTGGTATGACTTATGACTGTCATTTTTTTGTTTGTTTGTTTCTTAGTTTGTTTTCCAGAGGCAGTAAATGACACATATATACCTGAAACAGAAGGTTCTAACTATTTTAGATGTCGTCCCTGTTCTCTAGGCACTTCTAGAATTGAAACCAACAATCCAAAATATTATTCTGCTTCATGTATGAGCAGTACAGCACAAAACTACGTGAGCATTTAAAAACTGAATGTCTGTTACTACTGATGAAAATAAGGCTCATAAAAAGACGTGGTACTGCTCTTATGAAACCATGGTGAGAATTCACAGATGGAATTTCTCCAAGAGATGTACTTATATACTTATAACTTATTCCAATTGCAAATAACCTTCAAGTCAGTTATTAATTTATTGTTTTTTATTTGTTTGTTTTTTAAGACTCATGGAAGATAGGCAGTCTGAAAAGATAAAATATACTTTTTATTCCCAAGGTGGTCATTTAACAGGTGGTAGTCCAAAAAGTCTGAGGATGCTTTCACAAAGACTATCAAAAAGGAGCTGCTATGAATTTAGTTTATCTTTCAGACAAGCCTTTAGAGACATTCTCTGAGTTAGTGGAGAATGAATAACTAACACTTGGGTTTTGGTGTGCCATTTAATCAGACTACCTTTTCTAATCCGTCTGTGCGTGGTGATGCTGCTATAGCAATTAAAAAATATACTGATTGCCAATACAGTGAATTTGTAACATCACATTCAGAACCTGGTGACAGGGTCATGAAGCAAAGAAGCTGCTTGGGGAGGGGGATGGTAAGAGAAGAGGGAAGATTATATATTTCCCAGAAGGCTGTGTGGCAGCATCAACCTTCCTGATCTGCAAAAACTTTATAGATCCTCAGAACATTATGGGAGTTTCATCTTTCATCTCAAATAAAGGTCCTCAAACATCTTGAATGTTAATTCATAAGCTTATTGGTGTTTTGATGGAAGTTTTATTTTTTTTTCATCAAGGCCAAACACTTCTATTCAACAAGTGACCACATAGAAGACAAAACCCC
The DNA here is from genome assembly GCA_011076525.1 of Nettapus auritus. Classification (NCBI taxonomy): domain Eukaryota; kingdom Metazoa; phylum Chordata; class Aves; order Anseriformes; family Anatidae; genus Nettapus; species Nettapus auritus. The sequence goes on along the minus strand of CM021766.1, from coordinate 92,711,495 downwards.
TGAGCGAAGGCTAAAACACTCTGCATTATAAACACTGTAAACATCATGATTTCTTTCTTGTTGCCTGCACTGGTATAAATCATTGGTCTTTTATAGAAAGGTCTTATTTGAATTTTCTTCATGCTTGGTAAGGCAAGTGGTAAGACTAAACTGATGTTTCGGGGTGGGTGGGTAGGCGGTGGGGGCAGTGTTGGTTAGAGAAAGCATAAAACTCTATATATTTTAAGAGAATAAAAGTATCAGAATAGAAAGCTCTGAAAAAGAACTGGTACTTGAATACCAAGTCAGAAACTCAGAAATTTTTGCAATATTTGCAAAATGTTTTGCAGTCATAAGGAAAATGGTACTATCTCATAATATCAGTATCCAGAATTAGTCTTGTAATTGATTCTAAAGAAGTCTGCTTGAATCTGGAAAAACAGGAGGACACGAAAGTTGAAAGAGTTTTTAGATCAATATCACTTCCAAAGCATTTTACTTGATACATCATACTACTTATTTGTTGGGGAAAATGTTTCTTCCAGATAAAAGAACTTGGCCTATTTAATTCATGATATTTCGTGCCATTGTCATTCTTTGATGATGATTTACTCTCCATGCATGTGCATGTAATGTATGGTAAATAATATAGCAGCAGTGTCCCATTAGCTAGAACAGCCCAGCAAGAACAGCCTCCAAAACAAAGTATGGGAGAAATGACACAATGCAACCATTCCATTATCTTCCACAGAAAAGAGCAGTAGACTTTTCATGATAGATCTGTCAAGTAACAGTGAGGTCTGCAGCAGAATTTGTAAACCACACTATACCCTAACTGTGCTTTACAGTGGTGGCTAGACAGCATGGTATAGCTCAAGAATGGGAGTTATATTTAATGCATGAATAAAGAGTGATTGCATTGAGAGCATGGCAAGCTACTACTTCTACCACAGAGCTGGGATGGTAAAGCTTGGAACAGATGTAGTTGTGCAGAATAGCATGAAAATGACAGAATCACACTAACTGCATGGCACTGTTTGATGTAGTAATGATTTGACTACCAGTACTGATGTTGTTTGTTTTTTTTCATTTGTTTGTTTTATGGATACAATGCAGCAGTGACTTTATATTGCAGCACAACCTAGCAGTGACTGCCCTTCATGGCAGTGCAGGCATTGCAATGCATTAATTTTTTTTTTTTTTTTTTTTTTTTTTTTTTTTGCTTTGCTTTTTGTACATTGATCATTATTTCTCTTTCATGCACTCCCATTTACAACTTGTTTCACTGAGTCCACTTAACCAGTACGCATCCTTTATAGATGGAAAAACAAAAGGGAAATGTTCTCATTTTTAAACAGAAGTCTGTATTTAGCACACACTGAAGAGTGAGTGATTCATTTCATAACCTTAACATTTGCTCTGAAAATAGTGGTGCCACATCCCATTCACAAAAGAGCAAGAAGAGCAGATATAGACATAGCAGATATAGATTTATTTTATTATTTTATTATTTTTTATTTTTTTCTTCTCCAAATAACTTGTGGATTCAACAATCGTTCCTCTTTTGTATTCAGCATTACACTGATGAGCATTTCTGTGGTAGATTTCACTGAAAGCCTCAGTGCCCCTGCATTAATGCACTGGCTCACTTGAAAGCCAAGATGAGGAGTTGAATTTTGGAATACAAACTAGGTTATCACCATTTTAGATTAAATGTATAGTTTATAGAAAAACACCATGCATTTTAGTAACATAATAAATCAAGAAAATCACTTCTGTGTTAATATTGATACATATAAATACTATAAGTAATATCTCTATTTAATCGCCATGCATAGTTGAATATTACCTAATTATATCTGCATAGGGAGCTTTCAGTGGAAAAGCAAAAACAAAACTGAAGGGGAAAACAAAAACAACAACAAAAACTGAAGTACTGTGGATTCTTTTTCTGAGATTCCCATGAGTGACAAGTGACTCAGTTATATATAAATTTACCTTTGACGTTTCTATGTCTTTTAAATCCAGTGTCACAGAACAACTGGAAGACAACAGATAGGATGCAGCCTTACACCTGCACCAATGTAGTCCTTAATGCTCAGTAATCCTGAGCATTGGAACTAAAGCTACCAATGATTATGTTGATAATAGTTACCTATTTCATGAGTGAAACAACCAAGTATCACCTTCAGTTTCATTTATTTATTTATTTATTTATTTGTATTCAGCATAGTAGACACAGATATTAAACACTGAACAAAACAATGTTTATTTCTATTCTTATAACTGCCATAACCAGTAGTATGTCTTAGCCACATTCAATAGGTTGAGAACTTAATGTAATAAGCATCTATGGTACTTGCCAATGGAAGTCTGAATCAGAGCTGGGAAATAGGCTCAGAGATCCAAATTAGTGCTTTAATCTCAAGAGTTTAAAAAACACTTTGGTTTGGTATGCACTAGGAACAAGAATTCATTGAGCAGTCTTCATAGTGTAGAACTTTTCTTCCAAACGGGATCTAGTGATATAGGTCTATGCTTTCTTTCAGCACTTGCTATAGTTCCTGATGCCCAGAAAGCAATACAAATAAGAAAGCTGCAGTGTCCCTCATCTCACAGAAACAGATTGTTTGAGACAAGTGTCCTGGTTTCAGTTAGGACAGTTTTCCTCCTAGTAGCTGGTGGAATGCTGTGTTTTGGATTAGGATGGGAAAAATGCTGATAACATGCCGATGTTTTGGTTGTTGCAGAGCAGTGCTTGTACCAAGCCAAGGACCTTTCAGCTCCTCGTTCTGTCCTGCCAGCGGGCAGGCTCGGGGTGCAGCAAGAGCTGGGAGGGGGCAGACCCAGGACAGCTGACCCAAACTGGCCAAAGGAGTATTCCATACCATCTGACATCATGCTAAACAATATATAGGGGTGGCTAGCTGGGGTGGGGGGGCCGGCTGCTCGGGATAGACTGGGCATCAGTCAGCGGGTGGTGAGCAATTGCATTATGCATCACTTGTTTCATACACATTATTATTATTATTATTATTATTATTATTATTATTATTATTATTGTTTCCTATCTTAATAAACTGTCTCTATCTCAACTCTCAGGTTGCACTTTCCCGTTTCTCTCCCCCATTCCAGAGAGGGAGGGGGGAGGGTGAGCGAACGGCTGTGTGGTGTTTAGCTGCCGGCCGGGTTAAACCACAACAACAAGTTAAGTAGTACAGTTTCTACTTTACAGATTTTTACAAAAAAATGCTCATGAAATTGATGCCAGGGTATCTATAAACTGGAAAAGGTTTACATTATAAAAAATGAGGACTGGAGATACATCTCAAAGTAAGTCATCCTTCTAATTAGCTTTTGAAGAGGCGCTACAAAAAGCATGGGAAATAGAAAATATCAGTTATTATGTAAATAAAGCAATATATATATTACGCCACCCTAGAGACTTAACCCATGTGTAAAACCGGGAAAGAAAACTACTCACAGGTAAAGGCTGCTTTGCTAAACCCAGTGAAGTTATTGCCCTGTACTTTTATGTGTTCCTGTGATAATCCACACAAGTAACCAGTAAAAATGGCCTCTGAGTAAAGTGGCACCATAGTTCTGCAGCATCACATCCTCAGACTTTGATCTTTGATGTTGAATAAAGGATTGGGGTCTACCCTTTGGTGGAACCAATAATTCATGGAACTAAGTTCTTCATAGACACTAGGTTTCACTCATATAGACTATAGCCACTAATTTTAAATATGTCCAAGATATTATCCCAGATCTATCATGGAAGGTAATGTGAGTCACAAGAATAGAGTTTGGAAATGAAAGTAAGTATTAATTTGGATGAAAGCATCATATAAGTCAGTTGAGGGAAACTTCCTACTTCCTGTAAAGGAAAATAATGTGAAACAAAATGAAGAATTTTGCTTATGCACTTTAAGCCAGATGTTTACATTGGCTTATTCATTATCATGTTCATTACTCTATTTATTTTGAATCAATTATTTATAATGGTTGACTATGAACATCTTCCTGTTTAGAGTTATGACTGGCCTGTCCCTCTACCATGTTGTCTTTCCAGGGCATAGTAGTGATTTTCTTTATGAAATAAGAAATAGATAGAGAACTCGATCATTAAAATTCATGAATAAAATAAAATCACTTTAAATTAAACTGCAAAAATAATTATAACCCATTTCAATTACTTCAGAAAGTGTTCTTTGTATTTCAAGCAAAAATAAAAGTTTCAGTATTTCAGACCCAAATAATAGTTGTATTGGTTTTATACATGACAGTGATAAACTGGACTCTTTATCCTTTGTTATTTAATTATTTATTTTTATCTAGAGTCTAATCACAGAAATTATAACAGAATTTTAAAATTAAAATAAACTATGATAGAGGTAACATTGAAATGACAGTGATAAAGAGCTCAGGTATCAAAAGTAAACATTTATTCATCTGTTTCCCATAAGCTGACAAAATGACCTTTATAATGTCGATTAAAAATCGACCTTTTAGTGTCAATTTTTAATGTCGACTTATCTTTCAATCAGCTATCCACCTATTAACACAGAATCACAAGTGCATTTACCATAATTCTGGTGATGAAAAAGTCTTGTTGTAACAAAACAAAACAACAACAACAACAACAACAAAACAGATGCAAAACCAAAAAGAAACAAATATATAAATACACATAACAAGGTCAAGTAGAATAAATAAGGAAAGAAAAATTATTTCACAAAACAGCCATTCACAGCACTAGAGGCAAAGAGCTATTTAAGTTACATAATTAAATAACATTACTTAGAGTACTTTAAGGAACTTTAGTAGTTTCATTTAAAATAGATTTACAGTCAGTTTATGGCGTTTCCAGTTTTCATATCCTCTGTTTGTCTTGCTTGTATTCTGTTAAACAAGAAAAGTGTTGTGACCCATAATTGCAGGCAGATTCACAGCAGGTTTTGAGGAGCTTTTTTTGCCACAATGTCCAAGCTGTCTCCATCTGCTACTGTCTTGTGTGCTTCCCACAGGGAGACCTGGCTAATTTTTCAGTCAATTAGCAGAAGAGTTGCTTTTGTTCTCCAAGCGTACCCCCATGGGCTCCTCTTACACCCTGGACACAGTATTCAGATGTTGGGAGTTTTCAAAAAGCATATCATGTTATTATTTTTTTTTTTCTGTTGACCTTTGTGACATTGTTGGGCAAATGCTGTCTCCTGTAATCATAGACACCTAAACTGAACTGTGTAGACTAACTTTTGAATGTTTTAAATATGAATATTAGTAATACATGTAGCAATGTCTTTTCTTGAATGATTTCTGAAATCTTATATGGAAGCCTTGTCTTACATTTTCATTCAAGAAGGAACCAGCTGACATGCTAATATTTCAGTATAATCATTGTTTCCTATATATTTTATCATCTTAGTTTAAAAGTTTTCCAACAATTAGTCTTGCTATTTACCTTCTAGCAAGGAACATTTAAATGTTGGCTGGAAACTTCAGATTATGAACACATCTCCCATTTCAGCAAAGAGTACTTTTTTATTTTGAATAAAACAAAGATCTTTAAGTTGTATATTTTATTGTGCATATGCATATTTATATCTTTGTGTAGGTAGCAGAAGGATACTACAAGCATTATATAGTGGTTAGATAACCAGATAGTTAGGCTCCTTGTTTATTTTTTGTGTTTCTTTCTGTGAATTTTAATCAGGGTTTGGCAAATATGCATTCCATGCAAGACAGGAAATGCTGTTATTTTGTTGTAACAAAATAGTACTACATCTCTGGTAAAAAGTCATTGTTTTCACCTGGAAGAATGTAGTTGAGCTAACAGAAAGTAGTATGTCCAAAACTGTGAAAAAGACCCCAGTTTAAACACATTTTATTGGGAATGCTATCATGCCCAGGCATCCCTGAGCCTAATCAGCTTCAAGAAATTTTGAACATAAGTTTGATTACGATATTTTCCACAACCTGTAGAGATCATTCTTTACCGTGACAGTGTATAGAATTCTTCTTTTTAATTGCAGAGCTGTATGCTTTGACTCCAATTTCTTTCTCCGATGAAAATGTGGATCAGCAAGGGTATTTTTCCTTCTCCTCAGTCCCACAGTCCTGCTGCTATTTTTTATGGTAGGATATTGAGCAAGTTCGTTTTCCAGTAACCTTTCATCTGCCCAGCCTCTTGGCTATATCTTTCTATAGTTAATAAATATACTTTTTCTCAGTGTTAAGCAATAAAATATTCACTGGGTCTGAGCTGGGGTTAACAGATTTCTGAAAATTTTATTGCGTGACAGCCTGTCCTGCATAATCCCCTCAGCTGTCTCATGTTCTGGGGCAGAAATGATCTTATATGTCACTCTAATAGTCTAGAATTACACTTGTATCACTGTCACCAGCATATGGGGCTGTGTATACCCCTAGGCCCAGCTCCCTCTCTTTCACGGCATTTAAAATGATAACATTTGGCAAAGCCAGTTTTGACAGAAAGTGAACTCTCCTTTCGGTGCGTGTGACAAAGCTGGCCACCGGAGGCCTGACACTGAGCAGCCAATCATCGTACTCTTTACTGGGTAATGATTGCAGCTTTTGCTCCCCTTAATAACCGCCTTGGTGCGATGGGAAGCCTGAGTGCACGCCTGCACTTAATTATACAGTCTTCATCTTAAGTGCTTTATTCATGTGAGAGCTTTGGCTGTTCAGGCTGTAGCATAGCTTTTGCTTTTTCCATGCCACTGCAGCATACTGATTGTTGGACAATAAATGGGAGAGGAGAGGACTTCAGGGAAGTCACAGGTAGGAAAGCAAAACAGTTTGCATATGTTCAAAAGCAAAATAATTTAAAAGAATATATAATCTTGATGTAACATCATAATAAATCTCTGAACGTATTGAACTGCTAAAGGAAGCTGTTTTAGGCGGTACACTTACTGCCTGAGAGGAGAAAAATAAAGAACTCATAACAAAGAAAAGAAAGTCAATAAAAAAAAAAAAAAAAAAGTAAGTTACTTCCTCAAAGTGAGACCAAGTCCTGAAAGATCATTTTTAACTCAAGCGAAATAAAATGGGGTATCTCAGCAATGTGGTGCTTACATGAACCTTTTAGTTATGTCTGTTAAGGTAACCAGTAGACACTTCTTCAATCCAAAAATTGTGCAAATGGGTATTCCTGGCAACATGAGGAGGATGAAAGGCTTTTGTGCTAGACAGACCAAATCCACCTTTTCCTCCCACCCACCCAATTGTGATTTAGAATTTGAATTTGGGTAATATATTCTTCTTACAGTTTGCTTTCACACTGGTATTAAAAAGGTAGCCTTGACTCATTTTCCCATTTCCCCTTGCCTTCTCCTACAGTGCACCTTCTTTGAAGCTATGATAATTCCCATTGGAGAGTTTCATTGAGTTGTGTTTTGATTTAGTTTTATGGTGCATACATTTCAGGCTAATTATTAAAAAAGAGAATACAGCTTTTTGCATTTTATTTATTTACTTATTTATTTATTACCCAGACATATTATCACACTGTTATCTTCAACTAGTTTTCAGTACCTTTGTACATAGCACAGTCTGACTTTGTCCACACCAAGGAAATGACGCCTGTCATTTCGCCTATTTCCAGGTGTTGATTTTTGAAATATCTGGGAGGTTTCTAATTTTTCTTGAATTCTTGTTTTCAAAAAATAAGATTTTTCTTTACCGAGCTGGTTTTCATTACTAATGCACAGGAAAATGAGCTCCATAATCAACTACTTTCAGAATATTATTTAAACTCAAATGGAAAAAAAGAGAGTTTCCCTGGACTATGACAATTTCACAGAGGTCTGGCAAACTGAATTGTCTCAAAGGGTGAAAGAATAAAAAAAAATCCCAGAAAATTAACTTGCAGAAGTGTTGAATAATCTGTTTGAAATTTGATTTCAATCAAATTCCAGATCTTTTGTGTTTCAATCAATTCTCTTTCTACAACATCAATCTCTTAAGGCTTACCACTGCACAACCTGAAACCCAATGATATGGCTGCATGAAGTGCAATGCTCAATGACCTCTTTTGTAAGACTATAGAGATCTCATTAACATTAATACCATTTGTGCAGAACCTTAGGACAATGTGAACCAGAGCCTTAAAAAACATGCATTCACCCACAGATGTGCATTGAAATTTTAAAGACATGTACTGGATTGTTAGGATTATGCACATTGAATTTTAAGCAAATCCCTGAAGCTTCTGATGCCATTGCTTAGCACTTCTTTCTTTGTTATGTGCAGTGATTTTCATGAACAGTTTAATGCAGTGGTATGAACTATCAGTCTGAAAAAACTCTGCACATCATTCCACTCACTGATACACAAGCAGTCTCTCTCCACCTACCCATTAGTTCTCCTTATTGTGATTAATCATTCTTAGCTGACTGGTGGTCCTGAAGCTAGCATGTGCATGACTCTGAAAATAGATCTGCACTACTGTGTTTAGCTGCCCTGTCAAGCTTGGTACAACATTTGCTATTATTGAAAGCCAGATGATGACTTAGGCCATGGCCCTTTGTGGTCAATGTAAACATTTGTTTGTTTTACAGCAGAGAAAGCAGTAACTTTGAGTTAAGATTATGCATCCTGAACTTGTCATTTCTATTAGCTGGTGCTTGAATATGGTTGTGTTTGTGTATCTAGATATACACATGCAGTTATTTGTGTGAGTGTTTAGATAAACACTCATAAACACATACACGTATATGTAATTATAAAGGTATTTGTCAAATTATATGCTAGTTTTACTACTTTTACACTATTAGCATATGGTTTAATGTGTCTGCGATTGGTAGGATTTTAAAACCATTTAGTTGTTGATGTCAATAACTTATTAGCAACACTGATATTCAGTGGTAGAGAGAGAAAAGAATAGTGAGAGAGATGCTTAGTCAGGATACTAGCTGCTGCTTATGCATGCTCTGTTTAAAGTAAGCCGCATCTGGAAAGTATGTATCTAAGAGCTAACCACTATATGCTCGGACAAATAGAGCTATAATACTACCATATGGAGATAGTGAATGTAACACAGTCAGTTTAAATGGTTAATTGGAACCATTTTTTTTTTTTTCATGAAGACGTTCAAGGCAAGATTGCATTATTCTGAGATGACTGCCTATAGACATAGGGAAGCGTACTACTTGCCCAGATACATACACCATGAAAGAGCAAATCAAAGTTGAGAAAATTTGCAGGCTTGGTTTGGTCTATGTTCCCAGTATGCTGGCCCGTCAGAGAAGAGGTAATAGTCACTTGCTATGAGTTTTGGTATCAGTGGTAATAGCTCTTCTGTGAGAACAGAAAGTCTTAGGATTCAAAACAATGCATTTTCAAATAAATTAGCTGAGTTATGGCAGTCAAAAAGTTCCATTAACTGAGGAAAGTAAAAATAAAGTAACAATGAAAAAATAGAACATTGAATCATACAATTTATACTGTATTTTAACACATTCTGATGGTCATCTGTAAGAGTACGTGTTATTTCAGAATTCAGTTTAATGTACATGTGGGTATTTGTGTTGGAAGGACTGTGTATTCGTATTAACTATTGGCAATGTAGCTGTATTATCATGTTGACAAAAAAAAAAAAAAAAAGATGCTTATGAATTATTTCAAAGATTCACACAAAACGTTTCTTCTCTACTATTGTGTGATCCAAACCTCTTTGGAAGTGACTAAGAAAAGCTACTAAATGCCATGCTTACCTATTATCCATGAGTCTCTCCAGAATCCTACTACCACAATTCTCTCATCCTACTGCAGAATTTGGTACCACAGCTGGTAGAAATGGCCATACTTCTGTGAGTATGACACTACCATACAATTAGTTGTCAGACTGCTCTTCATAGGTTTTTGCATCCAATTCAGAGTAAGTAATGTGAGTTCCTGTCTTAGTAATTTGATCTCCTATGACACTGTCACCCGACTGGTGGATGAAGGGAAAGCAGTGGACATCATTTTTGCAGGGCCTTTGATACCATCTCTCACAGCATCTTTTGAGATAAATCATCCAGCTATGAGATAAACAAGTTCATGCTATATTGTGTGATGAATCTAGTCACTGGTGGTATTGCCCTGGACCCAGTTCTAGAGCTGGTTCTGCAATATTTTTATAAATGAACTCGATGCAGGATTTGAATGTATCTTCAGCAAGTTTTCTTATACTAAACTGAGAGGTGCTGATGATTCTCTGGAAGGACAGGATCTCTTCAGATCTGTCAGATGGATCTCTATATATTAAAACATGGGGTAAGCGTTAATGGCATGAAGTTCAACAAAGAAAAATGCCAGGCTCTGTACCTTCAATGGAGTAATGCTAGATGCAGGCACAGACTGGGAGATGAGTGGCTGAAGAGCAGCTCAGCAGAAAGGGATTTGTTGGTTTTGGTCGACAGCAGGCTCAACATAAGCTAGCAGTGTGCCCTGGCAGACAAACGAGCAAACTGCAGTTTGGGATGCGTTAAACACAGCCCAGTTAGCATGTCAAAAGAGGTGATTCTCCCACTATATTTAGCATTATGCATCTTTATCTTGAGCATTGTGTGCAGTTCAAGGTGCCACAATTTAAAAAAGTCTGTTATGACACTTGAAAATATCCAGATGAAGGTAACAGTAATGGTAAAGTGGGCTAGAAGGCATATCCTCCGAGGGGAGGCTGAGGGCACATGGGCTGTCTAGTTCAGGGAAAAGGATGCTCGGAGGTGAGCTCATTGCTCTCTACAACCTTCTGAAGAGGTAAGCGAAGAGGGAGGTTCTAGTCTCTTCTCCCAGGTAACCAATGACAAGACATATGGGAATGGCACAAAGATGTGGCAGGGAAGGTTCAAACTGGAAATCAGGAGAAGTATGAGGGTGGGCAAACAATAGAACAGGCTTTCCAGAGAGGTGGTTGATGCCCTATGCCTGTCTGTGTTCAAGAGGCATTTAGATAATATTTGAGTGGCAAGCTTTAATTTCTGGTTAGCTCTGAAGGGGCCAGGTAGCTGGACTAGATCTTTGTAGGTCCCTTCCAACTTAAATACTCTATTCTATTCTATTCTGTTCTGTTCTGTTCTGTGCTGTGCTGTGCTATGCACAGCTGAACATATGGACCATGTACCATGCTCTGCCTGACCACATTATACTTGGTGGCTGAACCCGACATTTTTCCCCCTACAGTATCCACCATTGTTCTCTACAATAACCCATTTTGTTTATATTTGTTCTGTGGTTTCTTATCAACTCTGTTCTAGTGCAATGACCTCCTGATCTAAAATAGTAGAGCAGAAAACTTATCATAGAATCATAGAATCATAAAGGTTGGAAAAGACCTTCAAGATCATCTGGTCCAACCATTCCCCTAGCATCATTATTACCTACTAAACCATGTCCCTAAGTACCACATTCAACCTTTTCTTAAACATCCCCAGGGATGGTGACACCACCACCTCCCTGGGATAACCATTCCAATGCCTGACTACTCTTTCTGAGAAGAAATGCCTCCGAATTTCCAACCTAAACCTCCCCTGGTGCAACTTGGGGCCATTCCCTCCAGTCCTATCACTAGTTACCTGTGAGAAGAGGCTGATGCCCAGCTCCCCACACCTTCCTTTCAGGTAGCTGTAGAGAGCAACAAGGTCTCCCCTGAGCCTCCTCTTCTCCAGACTAAACAACCCCAGTTCCCTCAGCCATTCGTCATAAGACTTGTGTTCCAGGCCCTTCAACAGCTCTGTAGCCCTTCTCTGGACATGCTCCAGGGCCGTGATTTCCTTCTTGTAGTGAGGGGCCCAAAACTGAACACAGTACTCGAGGTGTGGCCTCAGCAGAGCAGAGTACAGAGGAATGATCACCTCCCTGGTCCTGCTGGCTACACTATTCCTGATACAAGCCAGGATGCCACTGGCCTTCTTGGCCACCTGGGCACGTTACCAGCTCATCTTCTTGAATGATCATATCAGATGTTCAAGTTCCATGGGGTTCTTCCAGAGGATTTATCCATACAAATGTATCAATCAGATTTTTTTTGACTCAGAAAATCACATTAAAACAAAGCTATAACGAAAAAAAATATTTTGTCTGTCAGAGATAAGTTTACCAGAACATATACCAGGCAATTATAGCAATATTTATATGAAAATATGTGTTCATGTTTATTAATATTATTATTATTTTCTATGTAATTTAAAAACACGTTTAGAAACTGGGGCATATTCTTGGCATTTCCAGAGACATTCCTAAGAATCTTGGTGAGGTGATTTAGTATCTGTGTATTTTTCAGGAGGAAAATGAAGACATTTTATCTGTTTCTTCATTTCCTTAGACTGTCCAGGTTTACAAGGGACTGTTGGGGACTGTTGTTTACTGTGTGAATGAACAATACCTGGCAACTTTTTAAAGCGGTAAAAGGAGGGAGAAGGGTATAAGGCTATTGAAATGAATCTTACTTGTGTCTTTCTAATTTTACTTTCTTTTGGTACTTAGTATGGAAGGAAAAAATGACCATGGGAACGTGGAATGGTTTGAATGGGTGTGTACTCAGAAGGCATGTTTCAATGCAGTATAATGGAAGTGATTATTTAAAGAAAAACACGATGCAATTGAAACCAAATAAAGCAGAGTATCAGAAAATGCAAAAAGCAATTGTTTACACACACAGATATAAAGAATTATATATAAAAACAAATATATATATCAATGAATTATCAAAAAAGGCTGAGAAATAATCTTCAGAGACAAGACGTGAGATCATACATACTTTCCATGTTCTAATTTTTTACTGGAATAATGATAGGATGGGTAAGAATTTGTCTTATTATGAATATCAGGATAGTATAACATACTAACAGTTTGCTTTGTCTTGTACACACAGATGTATACCATACCAAAGACAAGCTTGCTGTAAGTTCTTGTAAATATTGTGCCAGTCTTCTTCATCCTCTGTATATTGGGATTTCTTAAGCAAATGTAGCAGTTAACCAGTGTAATGTGATTTGTATTCACATTTGTGTATGAGTTAAATCCTTGTCCTCTCATGGATTAATCTCAGAAAGTTGTTCCCAGCTATAAAATATACTCATACATTAACTTGTAAAAAGAAATTATGTTACCAAAAGTTAGATAAACAAGTTGAAAATGCTGCACAACAGAAAGGGAAAATCCACTTGTGATTTCCTGGGTTTGTTGTATTTGATTGGTTGTGAATATGCCATAGTTTATCTATTCCTAATAAGAATTCTTTAGGCTGGTATGTCATATCTCTACTTGAGCCAAAGTGATTGTCCAGACCGTAATAGGAATGATACTGAAGGAAAAGTGTAAACAGTGTTAGGACCACTTCAGATGGGGTGAAGTGACTGTCACTTGAGTCTGAATGAAGTATATGATGTAGAGTTATGTTTGTGAAGCTCATGAATGAAAGGCCGTCAAATAGCCCTGTGCTCTGTTAAAAGGAAGAGGAAGGTATGTTTAAAACATAAAAATAGAAATGGCAGGAGATTCAATTAACAACTATGAGAAACTGAGAAACAACTATTAATATGATTAAAAATATATATATTTTTCATGCTCATATAGAATTCTATCACTATTATTAGGATGACTAGAGGTTTAGTTTGTTACACGCTGTTTTTTTTTAAGAGAGAGAGTGAATGATAAGGCTGTTACTGTTTTGGAAAATGAAAGTAATACAAGCTTCAATATCAGATAGAACAGTCTTTCTTTTGAGTTCTAGCTCATGGATACCAATATGTTTTGATAGAAAGTGAAGAGGATACTGCATAAACATTTTAGAAAAAGGTAGAAGCAAAAGCCTGTTGGAATTTCAGTGATACTGAGTAGTAAGGCTAGAATTTCTTTATATCTCATTAAATTCACTACATAACTTTAAACATGAAGTGTAGGATAAGCTGACAAAGAATGAAAGAACTGAGAAAGAGAATTGTAATGTCCCTTGAGATTTTGTTGTTGTTATTGCTATTTGTTTGTTTGTTTTATTTTTTGATTCAGCCATGTACCATTTGTAGTTATCTGGAAAAACTTTCACAAACTGTCAGAAAGAGATCAGAATTATTAAATGTTGTTGCTGATGCTTGGCTCATCTTATGGTGTTGCCCTAATAACAGACTTCTTCAACATTGTCCTTAGTACTTAAAATTATTTAAAAAAAAAAAAAAAAAAAGGAAAAAAAAAAGGATTAGCACAAATAAGGCCTAATTTGTCTGAAATTTAGTATGGATCTCAATGGCTGTTTGTGATGTGCATATTTTATAATTATTTTTGACTCATGCAGTGAAGTGCTTAGCAATGTAATATGTAATTCAGTGCCAGTTCTTCTGTTCTATTTTGCCAGTTCCTGTCAGTGACAAAATTGACTTCCACAAGAAAAAAAAAAAAAAAAAAAAAGCCTTGAAGAAAGGTACCCATAAAATTTCAGAGAACTATACCGTTAAATCTGGGCCACATTAGCCACCTGAATACCTAAATCTATCTGCTGAATTTAGCATGACGTACAGATGCTTTCATGTGTCACTGGGTCTGAGACAATACTGAAAGATATTTAGACTACCTTGTGCCTCTGTTCTGGACCGGAGCGGAGTATTTTTGGGGCAGGTTGAGAATGGGTAGGTTGAGGCTGGCTCTGTTTTCATTCATCCTTGCTGAAAACTTTGCAGAACAGGACTTCATGTCTGTCACATCATGAGAAAAATTGTCACTGTTAGAGTGCTCCAAATTAGAAGTCAATATTTTATCTGGCAGTGTAGTTGACATAGCACCGTCATATTTTAAATGGTCCATGAAGATGACAAGAATGACAATGTTATTCAAGGAAAAAAAAAGCCAGCTAGGTAATGGAAAAGGAAAGAAGGAAAGAAATGGAAAAACAAAAAACAACAACAAAACAACAACAACAACAACAAACACAAGAGAACAAGAGAAAGAAAGAGATAAATGTTTCCTAAATTAATATTAACCTTTCATCCAGTTTGGGAAACTGTATGTGTCTTTGAAGCACTATGTGCTTCAGCAGGAAGCAGGAAGTAGGAAGTAGGATAAGCAAAGGGTAAAGATCTGGGGAAGGGATAGTTTTCAATAACAGCAGAATTCAAGAATTCACATCGGAGTTTGATTTCTTTAACCTGAAATCATCATGGTTAAAACCCCCTTATCACTCACTTCCTGACAGAAATGGTCACAGTAAGATTCTCAGTAGATCTTTGCAATTTTACATGAGTAAAACTCAGGAGGAGCAAATAGTCTTTTATATTGTCTTTGCTAAAGTCTACAGGACACAGTTGCAGTATGGCTGAACCTCCAGTACCCTTTGGATACAGGATGGGTAAGATCCTTCCTTTGGTCCTCTTTAAGTAATGTCCATGTTGTTTCCCTGTTTCTGCCTTTTCAGGTCTGAAGAATCATAGAATTTTCTTGTGCTGCTGTTTCTGTCAGTGGTTTTTACCTATTCTGAGGTTGAGAGATGCAAGAGAGTGTTGTGTGACAACATAGGAACTCCTCCAAGCATTCAAAGAATTTCACCTCAATTTTTGGTTTCTTTTTTTTTTTTTTTTTTTTTTTTTTTCTTTTTTTTTTTTGTTTAATTCAGAATACGATGTAAAATCTAGAGGTCTTGAAAATATAGAACTGAGCATCAGTAATTTTCACCTGAACTCATTCAGACTGAAGCTAGTAGGTTTCAGAGAGATCTAGTAATTACTGAGAAACATACCTAAGGTTTGTGTGATCCTGTATTTGTGACATAGTGCAGCATTCTAACCAATTTTCACACTATCCATAGCCAAATTAAGAGGTCTTAGACAATGATGGATACTAAGTCTGCAAAGCTCTGACTCTAAAGAAGTTGAAATAAAATACCAGCTGGAAAGAAATAATTGAAATATGGAAGGGCTGTTCATGACACATGTTAGTAACACATATGAGTGACGGTGTAACTGGAAAAAAAAAAAAAAAAAAAGCCTTTAAAATATAAGCTTCCACATAGGCCATGTAAAGTATTGAAGTCATAGGTTATAGACCAATGCATATCTTTATCAGAAAAAAAGTATTTCAAGCATGCAAAGGGAGTTAACATAAATACATAATAGAAACCTAAAGAGGTATAGTGGGTTTGCTGGTTGTCCTGCTTGAGCAGGGGAGTTGGACCAGATGACTTCTAGAAGTATCTACCAGCTTCAGCCATGTTATGATTCTGTGATTCTTCAGTGTGGAAGTTTAAAGGCAAGACTCTGGTGGAAAAAAAAAAAAAAAAGGAAAACATTTCCTTTGAAGACAATAAAATTATTTTTCATGCACAACAGTGCAACCTTGTAGGAGCAAGAAAAGGCATACTTTAGAAGGCATTTGTGCCTTTTCCCTCTTTTGAGGATCACCCTCTCTGTGATGCTGATTGTGATCATACCACTAGTATTCTAACAAGAGAAACCTAAGGAAAGAAACATGTTACAGTTTAACCTAGAATTAATATACATTTGTCCAGAGAGACTGACTGACAGGTGATATGCTGGACTGCTGTGTCTGCTAATTAGCCTGAATATATCTTTTTGTCACCATCATCTTTCATTTTCAGCTGCACTTTAATTAAAAGTTCATGTGGCATCATGGGTACTGCACTTTTACTTCATGGTCTACCTGTAACTAGGACCCTTTGTTCCAAATTTGAATAAAGAAATAAATATTTATTCTGAATTAATATCAGTGAAATTACTTTCAGATTTTCTGACACCACATGACTGGGATTTAAGTGTTGCTACTAATTGCAATAATTTTAATATGGTTGTAGAACCAGGGATTCTACCTGCCCTCAGGTATTCAGAGAAGTAGTGTGACTTCTAATGACATAACCAAGCTCTTAATTACATGATTTTCTCTGCAGTTATCTTTCTGAAAATAGTGCTGGACACAGTATGTGGTAACTGTTGGAAGGAGACAAGGAACTCAGAATTATGAAAATGTGACATCTTTCTGAGTTACTTCAAGTTCTCTATGAATAAAACAATGAAATAAAAATAATAATAAAAAAATCACTGTTTAATTTCACTGAAACCAGAGGTGTTTCATGAAGATTGAATTTATGCAGAAACAGGCAAACTGAAACAAAACAAAACAAAACAAAACAAGATAAAAAAACACAGAGAGAGATAACAGAAAAAGGCAGAGTGGATAGAATGTCTAAAACCTTTCAGTTTCAATAATATTGAAACATTTCAGTTTCAATATTATTGAGATATATAAAGATTTCTTACATGTATTTAAAATTTAAGCTCTGAAACACATGCCCTTTGGAATATATACATATATATTTAAAAGCAGGAAACAAATGCTCAAGAGGCTTAAAAAAAAAGAATCTAAAAGAATCTTCACAGACATCTGACCTTGAACAACAGCTGATTGATTAGATTTGAAACCAACTGGATAACACCAACTCACTTACACAATCTTATTTTTTTTTTAATGATTTCTTTTTAATCCATAACATGCGTCAGTTTTTAAAGTATGGTTTAAAGTATGGCTTTAAAGACCACATTGCCATTGAAGAAAAAAATAAAAATCTGGCTGGCATGTTTCAAAGTTCAAAGGGCATTAAAGAACTATTTTATATGTCTTTGTTGAACTAAGACATTATTTTTTTTCAAAAGAGTCAAAATAAGACCTGAATTGCATTAGGAAATACAGCTATCCGTCACAGAGGCTCAGTATAGAAATTCATGATCGGGAAGATTTATTTTTCATTCTATATATTTAAATCACCTACTTTTTTGAAATTATAAATCTAATGTCAGTTTTCTGCCTTCTGTGCAAGAGGCTGTGATCAATTTATCTCTGCTTCATTCTGGACAAAGAGTTAGCATCTGCTGCAAGTTCATTTAAATAATTTGATGCATGTATATCCTGATGAAACACTAATAGACACAGTGTAGTCATACTACACATGCACACTAATATGTTTGCTAAGCTAATCAATAATAAAATTAATCAGTCTTTTGCTTGGTCAAGTTAATCATGCTATTGATCATCTTAGCAAACACATCACTTTCCCTGTGTACTATTGCCGTTCTGGCTATCCTCTCCACCCCTATCAACTGGACATCAGGATATTTCAGAGAAATACGTTTCTAACGTATTTCTCTGAAACGTTTTCTAAGGTAAGTGCTCTTATTACTTCAGGCTCAGCTTCTACAGATAACTATAAAATTTCATGATTAAAGTGTTTAGATTTTTTATCCTTCTCCTTCAAGTTTGATTGTCATTGTTGAAAACACGAGAAAAATCAGAATCTTTTTTAATAATGCACTGAGACACTCGGCTCAGGCTCTGGTTATAATGAGGTTCTGTTTTGGACATTAAATATATGAGATTTCCTCATCCTATATGCACCCTATTAAAGAATATGTTACCTTAGAATTTTTAGGCTTTCTTAAGGGAAATCACTTAATCACAGAGAATAGTCCAATACAATCAGAATGTATGGATCTAGAGGTGTATTATTAGAACAGTATTTGGAGATTTAACTTCAGAACTATACAGCAAGACTCTCAATAGTCTTAAATCATCATTAAGGGTAATTTCACAGTTATATCCTTATGATAACAAAAAAAGATTCATTGATGATATAAATATGTGTATGATATTTAAGCTAACTTTTTAGGTGGCTTGTTTCCTTCTATATCTTGTTTTGAAAGCCTGAGTTTCTGTCAGTGTGCCAGAATAACTTTCAAATACTTTTTACAGCTTGAAGCACGTTGTAATTTAAAATTTATTTTCCATGCAAAGTCTCTTTCCTACTGGAACTACAAAACAGTAATGGAAACGATTGTTGTAGCCAGATCTTAAATCCAGACTTCTCCCTCTAAGTGTTAGCAAAGATCTTGTTGACTAGCAGCAGTTGTAGGAGGATATGAATGGTGACAAACGTTCATGGATATGGTTTGTTTATGGCATACTGTCAAGGACAGATATCCTTGGAAACCTGATATCTCAAAGCAGATATTCAGCTGATGGAAACTTGCTTTGCTCAGTTGAAATGTGTCCTGTACAGTTCTTTGTAGATAATACAAGAGCACAGTTCTATACCTCTACTCTATGGGAAGCATTAAATTAGAATATGTAAAATATCTTCTGGATCAGTAAATTTTGTAATGTATTTTGAGAGTGGGAAAAAGAGGTGATTTCAGAAGATAGCTGATATAGTTCTAAGGTACAAATAAATCAGTGAGAAGTTAATGTTATTGAGAAAAGATGATGTTATGGTACAGATTTTTTTTTTTTTCTAGTTTGATGATATCTAGAAACTAAACTAAATCTTAGATAGAAACTGTGTATTAAATAAAGTTGGATGATAGTTGGAGTCTCCTCGCAAAGTTTCTAAATCTTAACTTGACTCATTGTGGATAAAGAACATTGAAAAACACCCAAGTAATGTAACATCCTACTGATTCATGTTGTAAATATTGTGCTTGCTTCCAGCCTAAGTTATGTGGCCCAAAAGATCTAGAAGGTCCTGTTAGCTGTTAGATTTCAGATTAGTTTAACGGTGCTTTTCATAAGTGTTCATAATAATAAACTCTGAGATTTCAAGGGAAGTTACGTCTTAAAGACCTAGTACACCTAGCTGGCTGTAAAGTCCTCAGTATAATATATAATGTAATTTAAGTTCATTTTCACAATATTATGACTGGAAATGGAAAAAAAAAAAAAAAAAAAAAAACTTTTCAAAAATGCTGTCACATTTTTAAAATTTGAAAATATCCAGTGCAAACTGAAATAGAAAATCTGGAGGGCCTACATCTCCCACTGATGTAAGCTGAAATATAAGATGCTTCACACTGTAGACAACCAGATAAGGTTGTCTTTACTTTGCAAAAACAAAGGAACAACTTGAAGCCACTAGCAGTTACAATAATGCCAGACCAAATTAATTTTTAAAAATCAAAGCCAGACTTCTCTTTTAATAGATGCCACCAGGCTATTGTGGATAAATTTTGCTTAGATAAAAGTCTGGGTCTCTTAAGATCATGGAATATTTTTAGGGGTAGTTGGATTATATGATTTTTCTATATGTAAAATGAATAAGACTAAAAGCCCTGAAAGTACAGTATTGTAGCCAGTCTTTTCTAAAAACAGAGTTCTCTTGCTGCCCTGTTTATATACTTAACAGAAAAAAAAAAAAATGAAAAAAAGAGCTTCATCTGCATCTACAAAGCAGAGACACCAATGAATGAACAATGGATGAAAGCAAATATTTTTTATGGAAAAAAGTTTTTTATAAGTTAAAAACAAAACAAAACAAACAAAAACAAACACAAACAACAACAACAACAACAAACACCTTGCTAGTCTCAAATCCTTATTTTTAATCTTTTCCTAATCTTTTAAACTGCAAATCTTTGTGGGAAACTGTTCAGTACATTGTACATAGGTTGGAAACAGGACAAGAAACTTCTGCTTTAGAGTCTGACTGACACATAGGGATGACTATTAAATACGCCTTTCACAACTGTGGTGTTTTTTACTTCTTGCACTCTGAGGCTAGCTGTGTGGCACCTCTGTCAAAAACATGAAGGGTCTAGGACTACAAAGAAGATAATTTGTAATGAGGAGAAAACGTGAAGTCTAAGCTGTGGGTCTCATACTGGCATTGCCAACAGCTTAGAGAAAGAAGGGTCATACTGCCGCAGGGCCCTGACAATAAATGGTACTTCTATTGCTTTAAAGACTAGATAATTTCATTCCACTTAAGTCAGCACAGTAAGAGTATATGTAATGATCTTCTCTTCACCCTCCAGGGTGCGAGCAAGAATGGTTCCAAGACCAAGTTTTCTCGCTGCCAGAAAGATTTCAAAAGAAGAGTTTAAATCCATGTGCAAGAATATTGGAGGTGCTATTAATGCTTTTTTTGAGCTTTAGGAATGCCCTTTGACACCCTCCATCTCTATTCCAAGCAAGTAATACAGCTATTTCAACTTAAATAACTGAAACCAATTCTTACTTTTTCAGGAAGCCTGAAGAGATGGTTTTAACACTATGTTGCCCTAATAAAGCAAAGTATAGCAGCTCATATACAGAATATCTTGTCACAATGCTCCTTTTTTTTTTTTTTTTTTTTTTTCCCTTGGTGAGTTTTTTATGCCTTCTCTATTTCAGAAAAAAAAAATAATAAATAAAATCCTAAGCTATTTTTAGGACTGAGGAATACCTTATCCACAATATCCACAATAAAAATATAAGAAGCATGCCTTTTTACTTATCTGTTGTAAAATATGAATACTTTATGTTGAATCTAAGATATCCCTGGAGGGCAAGGCTAGGAAGAGAGAAAGAACTCTGAACATTTCCTGGACAGAAGCTGAATTTTGATCTACCTTCTTTATACCTCTGGAAATATGTTAATTTAAAAAGACAAATGCTTCTGTCTTTGAAATTATGTCACAAGTAGGATGTTATTGAAAAAAATACATTTTATTTTAGGGACAAAACCAGCAGCAATAGTTTTCTACTATAGAGACTGGAAGTATTGTGCAGCCTTTAATGATTTTCTTATTTTGTGTAACTTTCAGGTTCATTCTCTAAGAGGAAAACTTCACCTCCAAATGCAAAAATGGAAGTACCACTAGAGTGGCAAATGAGAGGTACATGAACTGAGGAACTTAAACTGAAATAAAATTTAAGATATTATAATGATATTCAGGGGGAAGTGTCGATCTGCTGGAGGGTAGAAAGGCCATGCAGAGGGACCTGGACAGGTTGGATGGATGGGCAGAGGCCAAGGTGATGAGGTTCAACATGGCTAAGTTCCAGCTCCTACACTTTAGTCACATCAACCCCATGCACTGCTACAGGCTTGGAACAGAGTGGCTGGAAAGCTGTGCAGAAGAAAAGGATGTGGAGGTGTTGGTCGACACTTGCCTGAAGATGATCTGGCAATGTACCCAGGTGGCCAAGAAGGCCATCCTGGCTTGTATCAGGAATAGTGTAGCCAGCAGGACCAGGGAGGTGATCATTCCTCTGTACTCTGCTCTGCTGAGGCCACACCTCGAGTACTGTGTTCAGTTTTGGGCCCCTCACTACAAGAAGGAAATCACGGCCCTGGAGCATGTCCAGAGAAGGGCTACAGAGCTGTTGAAGGGCCTGGAACACAAGTCTTATGACGAATGGCTGAGGGAACTGGGGTTGTTTAGTCTGGAGAAGAGGAGGCTCAGGGGAGACCTTGTTGCTCTCTACAGCTACCTGAAAGGAAGGTGTGGGGAGCTGGGCATCAGCCTCTTCTCACAGGTAACTAGTGATAGGACTGGAGGGAATGGCCCCAAGTTGCACCAGGGGAGGTTTAGGTTGGAAATTCGGAGGCATTTCTTCTCAGAAAGAGTAGTCAGGCATTGGAATGGTTATCCCAGGGAGGTGGTGGTGTCACCATCCCTGGGGATGTTTAAGAAAAGGTTGAATGTGGTACTTAGGGACATGGTTTAGTAGGTAATAATGATGCTAGGGGAATGGTTGGACCAGATGATCTTGAAGGTCTTTTCCAACCTTTACGATTCTATGATTCTGTGTTTACTTCATACTGTGTACAGTGAATCAAATTTACAGGGACAAATACTGGGATGCAGGAACCAGACAAGGACAAGATTGGAAAACCATACAGTGTTAAGCTGCAGAAAAGTAAATATAGAGTGTTTTTTTATCATGTGCTCTTTAAAAAAGCGCTTTAATTCACACAATGTAATTAGAAGTCACTTTTTTTTTTTTTTTTTTTTTTTTTTTTTTTTTTTTTCAGACTAAAAGTCTGGAGAAGCTCATTGTACTTGGTGTAAAATTCAGGTTCTGATGCACAATATGCTTCAGCTGCACAAGATGACTGTATACTTTGTGGGTTAATCTGCTGTGTAAAAAAGCTTCAGAAAGAAGGAAAGAAGGATCAGATTAAAAACAAACAAACAAACAAAAAAACAAAAAAAACTTATTCAAAGACTAGCAGAACAATGAGAATATTTAAAATATATTAAAAATTAAAGGAATTGTGCAATGAAAATTCAGTCATACTCAAAAAAAAAAATAGAAATGCATTACTTGATATTTTTTTCTTGAACTAAGGTGTAATGAAAGCTTAGTGTCCTGTGTTTTGGGTTTTGGGATGTGAGTTCTGATTGAATGAAGCAGAGCAATGTCACAAGGTTCTGCTTACTCCAGGGATTTCAATATTCTTAAAACACATTTTAATATATGCTTTACAACAGTCTATAAAAATATTCTTAAAACCTGTGCAACTCATATCCTTTGTTCCTATTCAGTTAAATGTGATACTGGCCCATACATATCCATTGCAAACCAACCAATGAACAAAGTACAACCTCAAATCCTGGTTAAAACAGTAGCATCATAAAGAATATTTCTTACACTCAGTTTAGGTGTCTTATACAGCTCATAATGGCTTTCCTCTTCATTTGTAACATAGTTATCCTAAGCACATGTCAAGAAGAACTTATTTATCATAAAACAACATTCTGTCTATATATGAATATCAGTTTCAAATAATTTAGTTTAAAGAGAAATAGCATAAAATAAATAAAATTCTTTGGATGTTGGATTTATTTTTTGACAAAGTGAATATTGTAAATAGAAAACATGATAATCAATGAACAAATAATAAGTTTGAATTAAGCTCAAAGATTTTGGAAGAAAAAAAAATCATGTGGTTAATTGTGACCATCTCTAGAAATATTCCAGGCAAAATGGGAATGCAATAGTAGAGATAATTGCCTAGAGTAATACACACATCATTATTAATAAAATTGAGAAAACTACATGATTACGGAGTTCTCTGGTTTGTATCACATGCAAAATAATCACTGTTTTTCATAAATATGGTGAAAGAATATATTGTATCATTGGATATTCAATATCATTGGATCTTGAAAGCCAAACGTATAATGAACATAGGTAAGATTTTGAAGAAAAGATTACTATCACAATATGAAGCCAATGGCTAATAGCACTGTATGTGAATTACATGCTCGTAAAGAGTGGGGAAACTGCATATGAAACTCAGAGAGGAAAATGTAAGTACAAAAAGTTAAGTGCAAAATTTAATGGACAAAATGTTACTCAGCCTACTGAGGCCACTCCTGAAGTACTGTGTCCGGTTCTGGGCTCCTGAGTACAAGAGGGATGTGGACATACTGGAGCAAGACCAGAAGACAACTAGTATGATGATTAGACTTGAGCGTCTGACATAGAAGGAGAGACTGCGAAAGCTGTGTCTGTTTAGCTCAGAGAAGAGAACACTGAGAGGGGATCTTATGTGTATCTGAAGGGAAGGTGTCAAGGGTGAGACTCTTTTCAGTGGTGCTCAGCAACAGGACAAGAAGCAACAGACACAAATTGAAATGCAGGAAGTTTCAGCTGAATATGAGAATAAAAATTCTTTACTGTTAGGGTGACAGAGAACTGGAAAAGGTTGCTCGGAGAGGCTGTGGGTTCCCCCTCTCTGGAGATATGCAAAATCTGCCTGGATGTGACCCTAGGTGACCCTGCTTGGCAGTGGGTTTGGACTAGATGATCTCCAGAGGTCCCTTCCAACCTCAACCATTCTGTGATTCTGTAATTAATAAATGGTTCTAAGAAATGTTTCTAAGAAGCACTTGTATATTAGTAATTAAAGTTCGAATGTCTTGAAAAAAAACCTGGAAGTAATGATTTAATGAAAAAAAGATTAATCTTGCTAGATGTACACATTTAATTAACTGACCATAACATAATGTTTCTTAAATTAATGTGGAAAAATGATTGCATTTGCTAAATGTTTAAAATGTACAAAGCTGATCAGTTAAAGAATTCTGAACATTTTGTTAAAGGCAAACAGTATTTCTAATATTAGCAGTTGTTCTAAAGAGAAAAATGTAACGTGTTTTTAACAAATCTTTGTTATCTGTTTCTGAACATATTTACATCTTTTAGTGTTTGATATATTATTGCTTTGGAAAAAAAACGTTAAACCCTTTAAACATTTTTATGCTTTCTTTTGCTTGACATGAGCAATAGTTGTTGTTTTTTATTAAGTGAAGTACTTCAACTTAATATAAGATTGGCACTGCACTCAGGAGAAGCTGTAAATTGTTAAATTTGGAAAACTTAGAAAGCTTTTTAAAAATGGTTCTAATCAATTATACTAGTAGAATATTAAAGAAATATTTTGTGGGAACATTACAAATTGGTTTATGCTTTTTCACTTTTTCTTCCTTATGAAGGTATTTATGTTGAGGTATTTATGTTTTTATTATTCACTTTAGATCATAAAACTTTTCTTTATAGTTTTGTCTGGGATGTCTTCTGAGCAGCGGCAGAAGTGAATCCAGAACTTTATATTTTCTGAAGCTTTGGGAGAAGTATTGAAGACCATGCTGTGTATTGTTCATGTCATATGTAGTAGAGAATTTTCTAAATGTCCAGAAACCAAATCTCCAAAAAGCTGTTGTATAGAAGGAAAATTTTAATAAAAAATTGCTGTGTTCTGAAACTTAGGTAGATTAGGGAAATATGAAAACACATTGTAAATACATTTATCACAAACTGTCACAAATGAAAAAGTAAATCATTTACTAATTGTTTACTATTCCATAACATGCTAAGATGTGTTTTGACATAGCTGAAAAGATACTCTCTAGATTTAATATATTTTTTGTCTACTTCTAGATTGAACTGTAATATTTCCATATTTCCCAGGCTAATTATACAGCCTGAAGTACTCTAATATATTTATTAACACTAGGAGAATACAGAAAAAAATGCTAAACATCTTAAAAGAGTTTTCTCAATATATAGTTTACACCCTTCTATTTTAACTCAGGGGTACATCCTGCTCCTTCAGAAAAAAAAAATAAATTTTAATGTCTTATTTTAACAAAACATCAACATACCACTTAAATTTGGTTTTGGACCTTCATTACTATACACTCATTTTTGGATTTGCTTTTCTTGAAAAAAGCTGGATCTAAAAGTATTGCTGCTTCATTTCCACCCCCATCCATCCCTTTCTTCCAGCTTCTCCCACTATAAGCAATTCCTAGAAGGCTTGATGGCTAATTGGAGCCAGCTGTAGAGATTTGCCTCCTATGTGACAGTTTACACAGTCACAACCCACTATGCAAAAATTCACTGGAAAAATCAAGCAGGAGGTGTGAGTAACTCTTGTAGTCCCCTGTAGAATTGTTCACTATTATCCTCCTTGCTTACAGCTTTATTTATTTATTTATTTATTATTTATTTATTCAGTAGAGCAACCACTGTATTTCTACCACTGAGCTCCTGCCTCTTTTCATATTCACCACACATAGCTCCCAATCAGCCTGTCATCTTAACCCTCCTGCCCATGACCATTTTTTTTTATGCTGTGAAAGGTTTTCCAAATTGCTGATTTCTCCCCACCCCTCCACCCCCCCTTCATGGCATAACATAGTCTGAGTCTTAAACGGTGAAGAAAGTTATACCTGGCTATAGATCATTTGGCTAATTCTATGTAAAAGTTCTGGTCAGAAATAAGGCCACACAAGTATTTGACTCCTTATTTTTGTTTTTGAGGAACATCTTTTCATGGTGATTTTGTTCATTCTGTCATTGTCTGTCAGTTGAATACAACTGTGAGCATATAATATATCTTCTTTGGCCTAAAACCATTATACATATTGTAAAGGATTAAGATTAAGTGGATGGATTCTTTTGAATCAAGGAAAAAACAAACAAACAAACAAACAAACAAAAAAAACCAAACTGACTGTGATGTAATATCAGATACAATGATACAATATCTAAAGATATTGATACAATTAGATACAATTAGATACAATATCTAAACATCATAAATTAAGTAAAACAGCTCCTCTTCCTTAAATCTAACTGTAATTATGTTGTGGAAACTAACAATATTAGAAGAAAATATGAAAATTTAATTTTATTAGTTTGTAAACTGGGATTTTTCCCTTTTGTCAGGGAACACTACTATATCTTTTCATGTTTTCTAAGACTTTAAAACGTGTGAATAAAGTTGTAAATAAAAATTAAAATATATGAAATGAATGTATTTATAATGACAAATAGGTATGGGGGACTGCTGCTCAAGTTTCACATAGACCTTTTAATAACTGTTGGTTATTCTTAATTTATGTCTTTCAAGTTTTTCTTCTGCAGGTGTATTAGTTTGTTTGGAGTACACATACAAACTGAGAGCAGAAATATCTGCTAGCAAGAAAATACAAGGCTTCAATGACTGTGCTAAGTGGTGATTATAGTGAGGAGCATGAAGAGTAACCATGGGAGATACTTGTAGTTTGTTGGAATAGGTTAAATTCCTTCCACAGGGGTCATAAGAAAATAAACATGGCCCTCCAACTTTGACATTAAAGCCCCAAATAAACTATTAAATCTTCTAATAAGACTTCTCATATATCACAGCCCTTTAAGTTTCATTCAGTAACACATATAATGAATCCAAAAAATCATTTTTAATGAAAGATGATCTACAAAAAATACCCAAAGATCTGCATTGGGTGAATCATTCACTACTGGAGTTAATAGAAACCAGAAGGCCACCTAGATCCTGAAGCGCATGTAGATACCTGTGGGTGAGAAGGAAAGCAAGTGGGTACTTCATCTGTGGATTCTGTTTTATTCCGCCCACAAAGTTATTCTAGCAATTAATTATCCTCAATGTTAAAACTTTCTGCCAAATTTCTAATTCAAATTTAAATTATTTCTGATTTCATCTCACAGTCATTCTTTTATTTATTTATTTATTTTTATTTTTCCTACAGACAGTGTAAGGTTCCTCCAGTCCTTTGAAATTTTCCTGGTATTCTAAGGTTAGTTGCAAATTAATATAATTGGGCTATCAGTGCAATAGGTTGTCATTAAACAAACAAACAAAACCAAATATATATATACATATATATATACATAAAATCTTGTACTCATGTTATTTAGGTTTGATGATTTTAAATATTTATTCCTGCTAGATATTTCTTCATTTACTAATGGACTAGAATGGACATCATTCACGGACAACGCAAATACAAAGCTCTACTTTCTCCCAAGTACAGAAAATAATATTTACTGAACATTTGTGTGTGTGTGTTCTGCATCACTACTGATGCAATTCTAAGTAAATGTTGAAGTGGAAATTCACAGGCAAAAACTGCTGCTACTGTAGTTCTTGTATTGTGATTACTCAGTTGTGCAAACTGGCTACAGTCTAGAAATTCAAGGTACTTTTACAAAGGAGTTATGTGCAAATAGACAACACCAGAAACGAATAATGGGATGGTAGGAAGTGACAAAGCACACATAAATCTGTGTTTGAGTGATCTGTGGCACCTTACTTTATATGTCTATGCTGCTATCAACAGCTCTGCAGTTATGCTGTTCCCAGGGCTCATCATCATTTGCTGCTACTGATAACCACACTCTTTGGACATAGATGTCACGTCTATGAGATACAACTGAAGCTGGCAAGCACAAATTGTAGTCATGAGAACAGAGAATAAGGTTTCTCTGTATTTACTAAACAGGAATGTGCTGAGGGCTGTTGGCCAGGACAACTATAGAAAGACGAGCTTTGAAAATTGCACAAACCAAGTTAGCTTGTTGGAGCACATAACTTAGACAAAATCTGAAGGTTGGTCAGTAGGAGTGATGTACCACCAGTCACATCATACTTTTATTGTCAAATCAATTACCTGTATTAATGGAATCAGTACTCAAAAAGATTCTGCTACAGAAATTATGAATAATACCAGATAATGCAACCATACCAAAAAGCCATAACAGTATCTCCTTTCCCTGACATTCAGAAAAACACACACCACACACACACACACACACACAGAGAGAGAGAGAGAGAGAGAGAATGTCTATATGCAGCTTTCTCTTATATGGCTACTTTGAAAAGTTATCTTTTCTTCCTGCCAACTGGAGTGACATGATCATGACCTCCAATAAGTAGGATGGGTTAAGAATCCATCACAGTAAATTATAGACGTAAAAATGCACTATTTTATTATTTTATTTTATTTTATTTTATTTTATTTTATTTTATTTTATTTTATTTTAT
>CM021766.1:92635866-92674516 GCA_011076525.1 Nettapus auritus | reverse complement strand
AAAGAAAGAAAGAAAGAAAGAAAGAAAGAAAGAAAGAAAGAAAGAAAGAAAGAAAGAAATACAATTAAATTAAGATTAACTAAAGGCATAGAAAGAAAAAAGAAGGGGGGCAAGGAATGGATGGAACTGATATTGGCAGCTGAATGAAAAAGTTAAATCTCACTGTAAAATGCAGATTCTTATACACAACAAGTATTTCCAGAACTAAAAAGTAGATTTAATCCTCAGAAAAAAAAAAAAAAAGCAATGATTATATAGAATTCAATAGAATTAATTAATATTATAGTAAAGTTTCTTTTATAATTTTTATATCTTTTAGTTGGCACAAAAGAATAAAATAAAACAATTTTATTCACAAAAGCATTGCTACCTGGCAGAACACTACTTCAATTCTATAGCAATACTCTCAGGTTTATGTTACAAAGTAGTTTTGAATTTCAGACATTGACATATCTGTAAGAAGTGGATTCTAAAACAGAGGGTCTTGTTGAATTAAATATGAAAAGGAATAATGTAATTAGTACAGAATTCCTTGTCTTATTTATTTTTATATGAAGTTCAATGCAATTCTCAACTAATACCTGTTTCAGTTATCAGTGTTATCAAGTTTTCCATTTTTGTTATGTTATGGAATATTCTGTTGATGCTTCATGACTCTAAAATATACTTGCAAAACTAGAAATACTACACAAGAGTCAGAACAACTGCTCTCAATGGACACATATTTGGTTTGCACTTGTCATCGTTACAGAGTCATCATAACAGTGTTATCTACTAAGCTAGCTTCTCTTGATGATTTCAGGTTGTCCAGAATGGAGAATCAGAATAAAGTAATTCCAGCCTCTCCGGGTAAGGGAGTACTCAAAATGATTGAAAGCAAATATTCCCCTACCCACAGTGTTCGCTCTTGCATTCCCTTCTTATTTCCAGTCCAGCTCACTGGATTTCCAACCTCTCACCAATGTTACTGTACCACTGTAATTTTTGGTACAATTAGAAAATTCTGAGAATTTTCCAATATACCTCACACTGGCTATGGGTCTGTCTTCTGTTTTAAATAGGGATCCTGCTCCCTTCAGAGTCCCCCAGCATGCTTCATGTTTCTTGTTCTGTTTCCCTCCTATTCTGTTCTTTCCTGCTGTATATCCACATTACTTCAAGCAAAACCATATATAGCATATACAAGCAGAAAACTGACTAACAAGAAACTCTATCACAATGATCAGGAAATATATATAATTAGACCTTCATTCAAGTCTGAATCCACTAATTGGAAGACCTTTGAATGACTCCAGTATAGCTTTTGATAAGAAACATCAGGATTCAGGAAGCTGTTATTTATAAACAGTCATTTCTGAACAGTACCTTGAGTGTTGACTGGATTTGTAAGAGTGTGCTTGTTATAAAGAATTTCTCTTTATATTATAGGGCTGAACACTTATTACCTATTTCATGGTTCTAAAAAAAAAATCTTTAAATTATAATCTCTATATAGAAACAATCATCATTTTGTAAAAATAATGTTTAAAGGTGCTTCTAGATTTCTGAAAATATGTTTTAATTTCAGAAACTAACATAAAGAAAAAAAAGTTGCAGAAAAAAATAGTGTGTTTGCATAGTTTGATAGGGTGGGTACATATCATGGTCCCTGTAGAAACTTAAGAGTCAGTCAGAATACACTTTACAGATCTGTCAATGAAAATTTTAGCAGCCACAAGTGTGGCTTTTTTTTTTTTTTTTTTTTTTTTTTCTCCCCCACTTCCCACAGATTTGCATTTGATCATTGCCAAATGGAAGAGCAAATACAAAATTATCTTCATCATCAGTCTGATAACTCCCTTAGTATAAAATGTGCTCTTTCATTATTCTTAAATTTCCTGTCTTTTGTAGATAGTAGTTGCTTTCTAAAGAAACTTAGCAGCGTCTTGCACAATGTGTGTGTGTGTTTGAGATCTTTACATACTCTTCACTAGATTATTCAGAGTTATAAGATTGTAACAGAACTATCAAAAATCTGGAAAAGAGCTCTGAAACTCACTGGTTGGCAGTCACTCTCAAGGAAACTACTGTTTTCCCTTCATCCAGCGGTATTCCCCTCTGTAGAAGGAAGCTGAAAGACAATTATTCTTATTAAATAGCTCTCATGGATCTTGTTGGGATGGATTGAGGAACTGAGCTTTATGTTCAGTGGGGACCGTATGCACAGAGCTATTCCAAACAAAATAAATGTAGAATAGGCAAGGTGTCTTGTAAAGAGTTATGTCATACAAAGGGAGTAAAAAAGAAGTTAGAAAATACAAACATTTTGTGGTTACTTTCTTGCCCATATTGACCATAGGAGATTAATATCATTAATATTGTAGTCAAATAGTCACAGGTGATGGTTGTGTTTAACACACTTCTGAAATCAGTGAAAAATACAAAATTAACATGATCCTCCTCTTTCAGAGGCAGTCAAGGAAGTAAACCAAACAGTTAACAGATGATTTCAAGACCAAATGAAATGTAAAGATATACATTTTAACAGTAGTTCAAAATGTTTGTGATCATAATCAGTGGCCCACAAATTAATATCTTGATAAACCATGACATAATAATGGCAATGAGATTATCATGCCAGTTAGAAGCAAATCTATATTCTGCTTTTAGACAGACAGAGCTACTAGTTAAGCCTGAGAAAAGAGAGTACACCTATAAATATTTTGCTAATCAGAGTATGTCTCATATATGAGTGGAATTAAAAAAAAAAAAACTGTTACATACAGAAGGGTCTTAAAGAACAAATAAGCAAACAAACACAAAAACACTCAGAATCAATGAGAAGTGTTACAGAACTTTCATAAAAGGGTATTTAAACTTACTTTGTCGTGATTTCTGTGAAATCTATGTCTTTCATAGAAAAAAAAAAAAAAAGAAAAGAAAAGGAAAACAAAAAGAGATCATTGTCCTTCATATCTCTTCTCACTTACGCTACATGTGAAAACTTCAGTGCTAAAAAGGCTAAGGTGCTGTTGCTATTGCTTTTCATGCAGTTAGTTGTAGTTCAGTGCTACTTCGTAGTCAATATGTTTGCTTTTTCTATTTACACTGTAAGCTCTTTGGGACAAGGAACTACTAGTTGGTTATAATATATTTTATATATGTACTTTATATATGCACTTTACATATACCATATCTAAAGAAAACATAATGTGCTATATGGATATATGACCTCATAGCCATATAACCTTTATTAATGTATGTAAATATTTGAGGGGAGGCTCTCGAGAAGATGGAGCCAATCTCTTTTCAGTTGTGCCCAGTGACAGGACGAGAAGCACCGGGCACAAACTAAAGTGCAGGAAGTTCCAGCTGAATATGAGAGGGTACTGTGAGGTTGACATAGCACTGGAACAGGCTGCCCAGAGAGGTTCTGGAGTCTCCTTCTCTGAAGATATTCAAAACCTGCCTGGATGCCATCCTGAGCAGTGCTGTAGGTAATCCTACTTGGTAGAGGGGTTGGACTAGATGATCTTCAGAGGTCCCTTCCCACCTCAACCTCATTCTGTGACTGTTATTCTGGATAAAGGGTCTCAAAAATATATTAACAGTCTCCTCTATTTCAATAACTTTGTTATCTTTTTATACAGTAGTGTAGTATAAATGGCCTTTTAAAAATCTAACTTGTCTTAGAGTGCATATATATGTTTTGAGAAAAAAAAATCCCGAGACAACAAGGACTACATCTTCACGTCATGTGGACTATTTCATGGATCTTGAAATCAAGCCCTGAAATCAGTTGTTTTAGTAATTGAGTTGGAAGAACTTGGCTATAGTAAAACATAAAGAAGTGGGAGAAAGATAAATTAAAAGAGTTGATGAATAGGCTGGGAGAATGTCTGAAGCAGAAAGAAGGGATGTGGAGAAATAAGAGAAATTATCTGGGAAAACAGATTGATTGGGAGGATAAAGGAACTTCAAGAGCCTAAAGGTATGTAAAACATCTATTTATGTGTGTAACATGAAGCAAAGAAATACAGAGTGAGAAAAATTGCACATGTGGAGAGATGGAGAGCAGGATCAGAAAAAAAAGATGCATGACCTGAAGTAGAAGAGCAAAGAAACTTGAGAGTAAATTACGTAAGTATTCTGAAGCAGTAAAACTTCTTAGTTGAATAGAGAAGGGGAGAGGAAGAGCTTTGGGAATGAAAGTGTTCCTGGGGCAGCCTGAAAAAAAAAAAAGGTTCTGCTTGGAGTGTTTAGATGATAGTATGTGTAATGATAAAACTCATCAACCTTGAGAAGGGAAGACTAGAACTGGGAAGGGAGGTTTTCCGAGGGGAAACCTGCGTATTGGGCTCAGATTGGCATGAGTTTAGATGACAATATATGTGAACAATTGGTTTGAGAAGCAGAATATATGTGCTATGGAATCTGAAGGAAATTTCATGCATTTGAGTGTTTACCTGCTTTATAAGGGAATGTTGTGGAGATGAGAGTCTGTACTGAGGGAACTGCAATAAAATAATAGCTATATTTTTAAAGGGAGATACAAAAATATGATGAATTATTGAATTATTCTTTGTGGAACTAAGAGATGCCCCCAGATCAACTCCCCTTATTCTTATGGCAGACTTTAAATTGACAGATGTCAACTGGGATTACTACACAACTGACACGAGCAAGTCCAGGAGGTTCGTAAAGTACCTATATTATATCTTCTTGATGCAGGTGCTAAGGGAGCCAACTAGGAAAATGGACTAGGAGATGCTAAAAAGAGCTAAGAAGTGTTTGGACTGTGCATATGATCTAAAATTTTGGGTAGACCTGTGTGGTGCTCGATGATTCTTATGGGTCCCTTCCAACTTGGGATATTCTATGATTCTATGATTCTATAAAATATGCTTTAAGTGCAGAAGTTTGCCTGGGGTTAGACTTGTCTAGACATCCTTCCTCTGTACTAGTTTTGTCTTTTGTTTGTGTGTGTGTGTGTGTGTGTTTATAATAAAATTCCTCCTTCTAGTGCCCCTCATATATATATATATACATTTCTTGTGACAGCACTTAGGACAGACGATTAAGATAAACTATATATGATTAGAAACAGATATATCATCTGCTGGTGGGCCTGAGTAGTAACTGTTTTTGATTTTCTTCTTCATCTTGTGATGAAAATTTTCCTCTACAAATTTGGAGATACAGTTATATACATTACCTCCAAATATTTGGACTATTTGAGCTTTTGTGCTGTTGGACTACAGGAGATCATCTACATCTGTATAAGTTTTAACATTTTAAATAAAGGGTGATTTCCATATTGAAGATGCTTTTTGTTTGTTTGTTTTTCTGATGTTTTTGAATTCTGTTTTCTGAATTAAAGATAGGAGTCTGAATCTTAGGGAGGGATTCAAAAAACCTGATCTAACATAGCGGCTTTTGAGCAGTGGGAAATTCCCAAAGACACTCATTGTACTGGGTCTGGCTGGGATGTTAACTTTCCTTGCAGCAGCCCGTACAGTGCCACGCTCTGCACTTGTAGCTAGAACAGCAGTGTTATCACACTAGTGTTGTGTCTGCTGCTGAGAAGTGCTGGCACAGTATCAGGACTCTCTCTAACCCTCCTAGAAGGTGGGCAAAAAAATGAGAAAGAAACATCACCAGGGCAGCTGACCTAAACCAGCCAAAGAGATATTCCATAAAATATGATGGCACACTCAGCAATAAAAGGTGGAAAAAGGAGGAAAAGGGGAGGGGTGGACTTTTGTTGCGAAAATGTCTGTCCTCCACACGAACACCGGCTACGTGCATTGAGGCCCTGCTTCAAGGACGTGGTCAGGCATCGTTCATTTGTGAGAAGTAGAGAATAATTTATTTCCTCTGCACTTCCACATAGCCTTTACTTGTTTTGTTTTGTTGTTCCCTTTCCCCCTCCCCCCTCCCTTTCCCTTTTTCCCTTTTGTTGAATTGTTAATTAATAATATTTCCTTAATATATATATATATATATCGCTTTAATTAAATTATCCTTATCTCAACCAGTGAGTTGTTCTTTCCTTTACTTCTTCCCCTCCTCATCTGAGGAGGGGGAGTGAGAGAGTGGTTGTGGTGTTCAGTTGCCCAGCACAGTAAAACCACCACACTTGTTTAGATAAGTCCTAAGACTGTTCTGCAATGGAGCCAAAATTAGATCATAGAATTGATCATAGAATCATTAAGGTTGGAAGAAACCTTCAAGATATCTGGTCCAACCATGACCCTACTACCAATATCACCCACTAAACCATGTCCCTAAGAATGACATCCATTGTTTCCTAGAACAGCCCCAGGGACAGTGACGCCACCACCTCCCCATCTGTTCCAATGTCTGACTACTCTTTCTGAGAAGAAAAGCCTCCTAATTTCCAACCTAAACCTCCCCTGGTGCAACTTGAGGACATTCCCTCTAGTCCTATCACTAGTTACCTGTGAGAAGAGGCCGATGCCCAGCTCCCCACACCTTCCTTTCAGGTAGCTGTAGAGAGCAACAAGGTCTCCCCTGAGCCTCCTCTTCTCCAGACTAAACAACCCCAGTTCCCTCAGCCATTCGTCATAAGACTTGTGCTCCAGGCCGCTAACCAGCTTTATGGCACTTCTCTGGACATTCTCTAGAGCCTCAACATCCTTCTTGTAGTGAGGGGCTGAAAACTAACACAGTACTCAAAGTGCAGCCTCATCAGAGCAGAGTGCATGATGACGATCACCTCCCTGGTCCTGCTGGCTACACCATTCCTGATACAAGCCAGGATGCCGCTGGACTTCTTGGCCACCTGGGCATACTGCCAGCTCATGTTCAGGTGAGCATCACACAGCACCACCAGATCCTTTTCTTCTGCACAGCTTTCCAGCCACTCTGTTCCAAATCTGTAGCATTGCATGGGGTTGTTGTGTCCAAAGTGCAGTACCTGGCACTGAGGCACAATGAATCTCATCCTCTTGACCTCTGCCCATCAACCCAACCTGTCCAGGTCCATCTGCAGTGACTTTCTACCCTTTAGCAGATTGACACTTCCCTCCAATTTGGTGTTGTCTGAAAATTACTGAGGGTGAACTCAATTCCCTCATCCAAATAAACAATAAAGATATTAAAGAGGATGGGCCCCAACACCAACCCCTGGGGAACACCACTTGTGACCCTTTGCCAGATGGATTTCACTCCATTCACCACTAATCTTCAGGCCTGACCATCCAACCAGTTTTTCACTCAGCAAAGAGTGTACCTGTCCGAGCCATGAAGCTGCCAGCTTCTCCTTGTGAATACTGTGGGAGACCGTGTCAAAGGCCTTCCTGAAGTCAGGTAGACTACATCAACAGCCTTTTCCTCATTGTTTTAATGTTCTTTTTGTATTCTGGAGGCATTTTCTTTGTATGCTCAAATGGAATGTAATCAAATGGATAAGCTATGAATATTGAGGCACCTAAACTCTCTTGTGATTTAAAAAAGAATAGAGAGGGAATGGGAGGTACTTAGGTCTTCCTAATATCCCTAAAAATACAAGAAAGTTAGTTATAACTAAATCATACTTTAGTCAGGCAGATTATGTTGAGATCATTTATAAAGGCTAGGGTAATGGATAAGCTCATACATACATTTCTGGTCCCCATTAACTGGGTTTAGTTCCATTCCTGTCTATTGACTGAATATATGAATGAATAAATAATTTGATCAATGACTAGAAATTTCTGTCTTCATCTTCTCACTAGAATTTCCTACTGCTGTATTTCCTCCTGTAATTTTATGTCTCCAAAACATTTCTTTTGTTCAATGACCCACTTAAAACTAGAGATACAGTCGTGGTCTACCAGAACTGGTGGCAAGTGTTGTTTCGGGAAATGTGAAATATGACATGGATTATTTTCTAAGGAGATAACAACCCTAGTATCTCTGGTGGTATGTAGCTTAGCATTCACCGAGGATTTTTAAGAGCAGCTTGTAGACGAACAGTTAGTGTTAAGGATATTTTTTTTCTAAATTATTCCTATGGAGTTAATGCAGTTTTTCCTCTGATGTGGAATCAGTGTTTTTGTAAAAAAGTTACGGCTTTCCTAAGTGTTTTATTCCTAGGTGCTATTTCCAAAATTTTATATATAAATTTTTAATGACTTTTGTTATCTGTGGAAGTTGTGGTCTACCAATGAGTCCATTTGGAAGAAACATTCCCTAAATGTAGAAAATCTCTTTTAATGTCTGGCAATTTTTCCCCATATTACTGTTACTTCTCAAAAATATATGTGCAATAATTTTTATTGCTGAAGTATCTTGCCAGATAAAACATACATATGTTTTTCTAGCTTTCCAGAACTCATTTTGTCCACCAGGCTAGTTTATTATTTGTCTGTTAGTGATTCAGACTTCTGGTAGGCATGATCTTTAGTACCTTTTCTACTTGCTTTTCAAGAATTAAAACATACAGTTATAAAACTGTACTATTGTCCTTAAAATAAACAAGCAAACAATTTTCTTTTCTTTTCTTTTTTTTTTTTTTCTTTGTTCACCAAGGTTAAATGTTCTTAACTGTTTACAGTGTTGAACGCTGAAGAAAACACCAGGTAGTGCAGATCCAACTACATTAATAATGATTGTTCATTCTTTTAGAAACATAAAGTAACCCTTCATTCACAGAATTACAGAATCGTCTAGGTTGGAAGAGACCTCCAAGATCACTGAGTCCAACCTCTGACCTAACACTAACAAGTTCTCCACTAAACTATATCACTAAGCTCTACATCTAAACGGCTTTTAAAGACCTCCAGGGATGGGGACTCAACCACTTCCCTGGGCAGCCTATTCCAGTGACTAACAACCCGTTCTGTAAAGAAGTTCTTTCTAATATCCAACCTAAACCTCCCCTGGTGCAACTTTAGCCCATTCCCCCTTGTCCTGTCACCAGGCACATGGGAGAATAGACCAATCGCCACCTCGCTACAGCCTCCTTTCAGGTACCTCTGGAATGTGATAAGGTCTCCCCTGAGACTTCTGGCTCAACGATCCCAGCTCCCTCAGCCACTCCTCGTAAGACTTGTTCTCCAGACCCCTCACCAGCCTTGTGGCCCTTCTCTGGCCTCGCACAAGCACCTCGGTGTCTTTCTTGTAGCGAGGGGCCCAAAACTGAACACAGTACTCGAGGTGCGGCCTCACCAGTGCTGAGTACAGGGGGACAATCACTTTGCTAGACCTGCTGGCCACACTGTTTCTTATTCAAGCCAGGATGCTGTTGGCCTTCTTGGCCACCTGAGCACACTGCTGGCTCATATTCAGCCGACTGTCAACCAATACTCCCAGGTCCTTCTCTGACAGGCAGCTTTCTAATCCCTCATCTCCCAGCCTGCAGTGCTGTTTGGGGTTGTTGTGCCCCAGGTGCAGGACCTGGCACTTGGCCTTGTTGAACTTCATAGGATTGGCCTCAGCCCATCGGTGCAGCCTATCCAGATCCTCCTGCAGAGCCTTCCGACCCTCAAGCAGATCGACACACGCACCTAACTTGGTGTCGTCTCCAATCTTACCGAGAGTGCATTCGATCTCCTCATCCAGATCATCGATAAAGATATTAAAGAGAACTGGCCCCAGTACTGAGCCTTGTGGGACTCCACTAGTGACCGGCCTCCAACTGGATTTAACTCCATTCACTAAGACTCTTTGGGCCCGGCCATCCAGCCAGCTCTTAACCCAAAAAAGCGTACACCAGTCCAAGCCACAAGCAGCCAATTTCTTGAGGAGAATGTTGTGGGAAACAGTGTCGAAAGCCTTACTGAAATCAAGGTAGACCACAGCCACAGCCTTTCCCTCATCCACTAAGTGTGTCACCTTGTCATAGAAGGAGATCAGGATCGTCAAGCAGGACATGCCCTTCATAAACCCATGCTGACTAGGCCTGATCGCCTGCTTGCCCTGCAACTGCCACATGATGACGCCCAAGATAATCTGCTCCATGAGCTTCCCTGGCACTGATGTTAAATTAACAGGCCTGTAGTTCCCTGGGTCTACCCTCCGGCCCTTCTTGTAGATGGGCGTCACATTTGCTATCCGCCAGTCAAGTGGGACCTCCCCCGATAGCCAGGACTGCTGATAAATGATGGAAAGAGGCTTGGCCATGTCTTCCGCCAGTTCTCGCAGTACCCTCAGGTGGATCCCATCCGGCCCCATCGACTTGCATACATCCAAATGCTGTAGCAGGTCACCAGCCATTTCCTCGTGGATTGTGAGGGCCACATTCTGCTCCCCATCCCCTTCCACCAGCTCAGGGTACTGGGTATCCAGAGAACAACTGGTCTTGCCACTAAAGACTGAGGAAAAGAAAGCATTAAGCACCTCAGCCTTTTCCTCATCTCTTGTAACTAAGTTTCCCCCCGCATCCAGTAAAGGATGGAGATTCTCCTTAGTCCACCTTTTTGTGTTGATGTATTTATAAAAACATTTTCTGTTATCTTTAACGTCAGTAACCAGATTGAGCTCCAGATGAGCTTCGGCCTTTCTAATTTTGTCCCTGCACAGACTTGCAACATCCTTATAGTCCTCCTGAGCGGCCCACCTTCTTTTCCAAAGATTATAAACCCTCTTTTTTCTCCTAAGGTCGAGCCACAACTCTCTGGTCAGCCAGGCTGGTCTTCTGCCCCGCCAGCTCGTCTTTGGGCAAGTGGGGACAGACTACTCCTGTGCCATTAAGATTTCTTTCTTGAAGAGCGCCCAGCCTTCCTGGACTCCTCTGTCCTTCAGAACCACCTCCCAAGGGACACTGCCAACCAGTGTCCTGAACAGTTTAAAGTCAGCCCTCCGGAAGTCCAAGACAGAGGTCTTACTGGTTCTCTTCCAGAGTTTGCCAAGTATAGAGAACTCTACCATTTTGTGGTCACTCTGCCCAAGACAGCTCCTGACCACCACATCCTCCACCAGTCCTTCTCTGTTAGTGAAAAGAAGGTCTAGTGGGGTACATCCCCTGGTAGGCTCACTAACCAGCTGCGTCAGGAAGCTATCTTCCATGCTCATTCATGAAATAATAAAATAAATTCTGAAGTTTACGTAAAGATTCAGGATAGATATAACACCTTCCCTATACTCTTGTTGATATTTTTATTTTTCTTAATTATTTACTGTTGTTTTCAGGCCTACTGAAAAATTATACCTTTCCCAAATAAAGATTGGATCCTGTAAATATATCAGGAAAGTGATTAGGAAATGAGAATATTGTAGTAGACCATAACTGTTGCCTCTTCAACGTTTTTCAGCCTTCCTTTTGTAATAACAGCAGTCCCTTTATCATTCACCGTACAGATTAGTGAGAGTTACAGATGTTTAGAGTAAGGAGTCTCAAGGGTTAT
The DNA here is from genome assembly GCA_011076525.1 of Nettapus auritus. Lineage (NCBI taxonomy): Eukaryota > Metazoa > Chordata > Aves > Anseriformes > Anatidae > Nettapus > Nettapus auritus. The sequence continues at coordinate 92,663,186 of CM021766.1, read as the reverse complement.
AGAAATATAAATATTGATTTACCATGCCACCCTTTGGGAAAATAGTCTGTCTACAAGCCTGGCAAAGATGCTCTTCTCTGAGAATTTCAGTTTGTCAGTGAACATTTTCAAACATTTACTTGAGCTATGGAGCCTAAAATTCATTTCTGTGGAATGCATGTGGAAAATGGAAGTGACCATAATAAATACTTCTCATAATAGCATTTCAAACTGCTGGTCAGATTGTTTGCTTACTGTTTCTTTAATTTCTTTGAAGCTTTTTCTGTACATATCAGAATAGTGTAGCATCCAACACACCTTGGATGTAATTGCTTATCTTAGTTTAATTAATGTAATCTAAAATGTTTAACTAATCTGGAGATTCATTTGAAATAGTGTAACTGAAAATTAGGTTTTGAAAAAAAAAAGATAAAATAGGAGTAGAAGGAATTAAGAGAACTCAAATATCTTGCTCGGCACATGATTTGATTTTTATTCTATTATTTATTTTTATTTGATCCTTACCAATGACCTTGATTTTACTTGTGCAGGAGAAACAGTTTACTAGCTATATGGTTTGCTTTTAATTAGAACATTAAGAAATAATAATAATAATGAAAACACAAAGAAATTAGAAACGTATTTATTACTTTCCATCTGAAGATCCAAAAGCACTTAGGTTTTTATTAATTAAAGTTCATCCCCAATCTTATGAATACAAAGAAATTATACATTTCTACTTGTAGATAGGAAAACTAAGCCACAGCAAACTAAAATCACTTTGCTGTAACCTGACACAACATGTGTCAGCCTGAGCCAGCAATAAAAACCTTGGGCCTGATCATTTGCTTTATTGAGCTTTCTGTGTAACTGCTGACACCTTTGCTGGGTGTGTATAAAGAACTATTGGTTTAGGAATCAGCCTCTTACAAATGTTTCATTTATTTCAGACTTGTGTAAGCAATTACATCAAAGTGCACAGTGTTGCAGAATCCACCAGTCCAATCATTAGTGTGGTGTCTATCAAATTACAGTTCCTCATTTTTCTGACCCCTTCATATCACAGGACCAGGTCCACTCTTTGGAATGCTTTTTCCTCATAAAATTGAGCTCTGCTTTTAAAAGAAGTACAAGAACTGCATAGCTGTGTTCTCATTTCTGAATTGAGTTTTTTCCCTATTTTTACTTTTTCTCTTTCTGAAATTTTTCTGTGAACAGAAAAACAGAAAACAACAAGAACAACAACACTTTTTTAGATTTTAAAAATGTTTAAGGAAAGATGAAATATTTTCTAGGCTTTTGTTTGTTTGCCTGTTTGTTTGTGTTGTTTGTGAAGTTTTCAAATCAACAGATGTACAAATTGTCGTTATTACAAAATAAGGTAGTTTAACTCAATTTAGCAAAGAAGCCAGTGTTTTTCCAAGCTATCAAGTTAGTGCCTTATTAAAATCCCAGTGGCACTGGGGTATCTGAGGTGGGGAAAAAAAGGTTAAACTGCATATCAGCTACTGAAGGGAGCTGAAAGAATGTGGAGCCCAATTAAACCTTCAGCACTGCTCTCTCTCATAAACACTTGCTACTTTATTCCCTATGGAACACATTTCAAGGCAGCTAAAGTGGGAACCCAGCAAGAACCTTTTCATGAGAGCTCTGTTTTTGAGCCCCAGGTCCAGCCCAGTCCTTCTGGGTGAAAGGCTTCATACTCCCTCTCTATTAATCATCATCTGGCCTTCTAACACCTGGGACTGACTCCAACTCCCACTGTTGCTATATTGACAATATTCCCTGTTGATTTCCTCATTTTCTCAGCTAAGGCTAGAATGACCTCTTTAAAATTCTTTATAAACGTCAGTAATTGCCGCGTCAAACTTCAATTCATTACTTTCCCAGGCTTCATGTATTTTGATGATATGAAAGTTGACCACATTTACATGCAAATTGAAGTTTTATATTAATAAGGGTCAGTAAAAGAGATTGCATGGTAATACTCCATTATGACTTTTAAATACATTTGCCCATGTCTCGACTTGGCATTAGCATGGTCCGACCATGAGGAAATCATGTTGGTCTGATTGCAATTTTGTTTTCCAATTGAAAGTACAATTTCATCAGGTTTCCCTGTCATTTCTAATAATGAGTTAAGCTTGCTTGCTAAATTGAAGAATTTCTCCGGGCCTCTAGATGGGCTGGGAAACAGGTGAGGAGACAGCTGCTTCTATATGAAGTGCTTCATTATGAACTACCACTATATTCAACCCCATAAGGCTTGTTTGATGATAGAAACAAAATTACTGAAGGTCTAGTGCAGCTGAGATTGATTATCTTAAGCATATTAACTTTTAACATAAAACTTTGGAAGCACAACATTTCATCTGTGAACAGAGTCTTTAATACCCTGATCAAAGGGTCCTTAACCTTTTAGACTGCTGTTTCATTGCTTGGCCTCAGGTTTTATATGCCATTATTTGCAAACAGGAGAAGAAATACAGCAGCATTCTGCAGAAAAGGAATTGTGTACTTTAATGCAAAAACTCAAGAAATCACTTTTCTAAACATATTCAGTTAGGAATCCTAGAGAATACATAGTCACAGTATCAAGTCTATAACCCCCATCCTGATGTTGTTAAAATAACATTTGTGTTATTGATTATAAAAATCTGATTACATTTCTCACTGAACAAGGAAGGAAATTGGAATAAAATTAAAAACAAACAAACAAAAAACACCACCAAAAATCTTGTGTAAAAATGGCAGATCACAGTGGAATCATAAAAATAGGTGTTCATAATTCTAATATCACAGATATTTGTAGATGCTGTTAAATGTGCTTATTGGCAATGGTGTCATAGAGTCCAACAATTCCGTCAAAGAGAAAAAAAATACAATTTACATTTTATAAAATGGCATTTCTTGTTTAAACGTTCTATTTGATTCAAGCCATGTTTTAGTGAAAGTATAGATGATATTTTGTCAGAAATGCAAAAAAGATGGAGCAGATTTATTCATGTAGCGGTTTTATTGTATTCTGAGACCCTTCAGAGTCAGTGGAATTACTAGGGAAACACATAGATAGTGTTTGTGCAGACTCTTACTTTCCTGTATAATTTTCTGAAACAGTAATAGGAAATATTACAAATCCCAGAATGGACGAGGTTGAAAGGAACATCTGAAGATCATCTAGTCCAACCACTCTGCCAAGAAAGATCACCTGGTGTACAATGTTCACGTGGGTTTTGAATATCTCCAGAGAAGGAGACTGCACAGCCTCTCTGGGCAACCTGTTCCAGTGCTCTGTCACCCTCACAATAAAAAAGTGCCCCCTCATATTCAGCTAGAGCTTCCTGTGCTTCAGTTTGTGCCCTGAAAAGAGACTGGCTCCATCCTCTCGACACCTTCCCCTCAGATATTTATATACATTGATGAGGTCTCCTTTCAGTCTTCTCTTTTCCAGGCTGAACAGCCACAGTCCTCTCAGCCTGTCCTTGTATGTCAGCTACGTACTCCAGTCCTCTGATCATCTTCATAGCCTTCCTCTGGACACAAGCCAGTAGTTCCATATCCCTCTTGTACTGCGGAGCCCAGAACTGGACACAATATTCCAGGTGTGGCTTCACCAGGGCTGAGCAGAGGGGGAGGATCACCTCTCTTGACCTGCTGGCAACACTCTTCCAATGCTCCCCATGATATCGTTGGCTTTCTTGGCCACAAGGGCAAACTGCTGATTCATGGTCAGCCTGCTGTCCAGCAGGACTCCCAGGTCCCTCTCTGCAGAGCTGCTCTCCAGCAGGTCACCCCCCAGCCTGTACTGGTGCTTGGGGTTATTCCCCTCTAGGTGCAGAACCCTGCACTTGTCTTTGTTGAACTTCACAAGGTTTCTCTTGGTCCATCTCTCCAGCTTGTCAAGGTCCCTCTGAAAGGCAGCATAGCCCTTTGGCCTATCAGCCACTCCTCCAAGCTTTGTGTCATCAGCGAACTTGCTGAGGGTGCACTCCATTCCATTGTCCAGGTCATTAATAAATAAATTGAACAACACTAGACCCAGTACTAACCCCTGGGGGATACTGATAGCTACAGCCCTCCAAATAGATTCTGTGCCACTAAGCACAACACTCTGAGCTCTGTTATCCAGTCATTTGCCAGTGCACCTCACCGTCCACTCATCTAGGCTGCACTTCCTGAGCTTGTGTATGAGGATGTTGTGGGAGACAGTGTCAAAAACCTTGCTGATGTCAAGGTAGGCCACATCCACAGCTCTCCCCTCATCTACCCAGAAAGTCATCTCATCACAGAAGGATATCAGATTGGTCAAACACAACTTCCTCTGGTGAATTCATGCTGACTATTCCTGATCACCTTCTTATCCTCCACGTTTGGAGATGACCTCCAGGATAAGCTATTCCATCACCTTTTCAAGGATGGACGTGAGGCTGACTGTCCTGTAGTTGCCTGGGTCCTCCTTCTTACCCTTTTTGAAATCTGGCATGATATTGGCTCTCTTCCAGTCCTTAGACGCCTCTTCTGTTCTCCACGACCTTTCAAAGATTTTGGAGAGTTGGACAGCTCCCTCAGCTCTTGTGGGTACATTCCATTGGGGTCCATGGATTTGTGGATGTCAGGTTTGCTTAGATGATCTCTAAGATCCTCTTCAACCAAGGGAAAGTTTACCTTTCTCCAGACTTCCTCTCTTGTCTCCAGGGACTGAGATTCCTGAAGGCTGATATTGGCAGTAAAGACTGAAGCAAAAAAAGGCATTCAGCAACTCTGCCTTTTCCATATCCTTTCTCACCAGGGCACCCGCCCCATTCAGCAGCAGGCTGACATTTTCCCCAGTCTCCCTTTTTCTACTGATGTATTTGAAGAAGCTCTTCTTGTTGTCCTTGATATCCATTGCCAGATTTAATTCCAGTTGGGCTTTGGCCTTCCTTGTCACATCCCTGCATACTCTGACAGTGTCCCTATATTCCTCTCAAGTGGTCTGTCCCTTTTTCCACATGCTGTAAATTTCCTTCTGCCTGAGCTTCGCCAAGAGCTCCCTGCTCATCCATACAGGACTCCTGCTCCTTTTGCTTGCCTTCTTGCTCATAGGGATGCATTGATCTTGAGCTTGGAGTTATACTCGAATACTGACCAGCTGTCTTGGACCTCCCTTCTTTACAGGGCCCTGACCCATGGAATTCTTACAAGTAGATCCCTGAAGAGGACAGTTTGCTCTCCTGAAGTCCAGGGTCACAATCCTACTCTTTGCTTTGCTTCCTCCTCACAAGAACTTGAACTCTACCCTATCATGGTCACTGCAGCCAAGGCTGCCCCCAGCCCTCACATCTCCAACTGGTCCTTTCTCATTCATTAATACAAGGTGCAGCAGCACACCTCTCCTTTTTGGCTTTTCCACTACCTGTGTCAAAAAGTTGTAATCATATCATGTACACATTTTTTGTTGCACTAATTTTGGAAATAACTGATGTGGTAGAAGTGGACCACATACTTACCACTTAAACATCAAGTTGTGATCAAACAAGACCACTTGCTTGGACAGATCTCTTAAGCATTTTCAAAATCCCACAAATATCTGTCAACTCAGAGAAGAATCCAAGCTTCTCTTAAAAGAATCCTATGTGAACATTGGAGTAGATAATTCAATACCATTTATATCTCCTCATAAGTGTGCCTTGCATTGACCAGTTAGATGACAAGCTAGAATAGATGGATGTCAATGACTATAACGATAGCATAACTTTTCTCATCAATGCTTATAATAAATATTTACAGTAGGAATTGTTGAATTGATCATACTGTAGTCTCAGTTACCTACCTCTGTTTGCTCTCAAAATATACTACTATGAATTTACTAGGCAGTTCTGCCTTTCAGAAAAAAAAAAAAAAAAAGCAACAAGTAAATTATTTATCCTAATAAAAAATCCCTTTAAAAGGATTATCACATGGCTAAAACAATGATCAGCTCTCTTAGTCCAGTGCACAAGGACTGCCAAGGACTCATATTTAGAATTACTCCTTGTATTGCCCAAGTCATTCAAAAAACTCAGAATGAGAAATCCCGTGCTGTCATTTCATTCAGTGATGTTAACTCACTCCTTCATAATCAAATCTCACATGCAACTGGTATGTCTACTTTTCACTCTGCCTGGGAAGAGCTGGAGAATGGGTTGCTTGCCTATGAAAAATCAGTTCTTCGGGTCTTTGAGAGGTGTAGAAGTGTTTTTTGTGTTTGTTTGTTTGTTTTTCTTTGCAGTTTCTATTATGGTAGGTTGAAGTAAGAGGATAGTAGTGATTTGGGTGCAAGAATTTGTCTTTTGGAAGGTGTGGAGAATGTAATTAGGTTTGATTTCTGCTGAAGGGAGTCTCCTTGTTTAAACAGAAAATATTTTATCTTGAAAATACCCAAAAGCGTGCATGTACAAATGCATATGTATACTTATAAAATAGATTAAAACATTTGGAAATCTTATGCCTAAAGAAATAAAGCACATGGATAACATTAAATCTTGAAAAATAAAGAATAGCAATAAATTAAGTAGTAACCAGAAGTTTCTATGGAGGATCAGAGTGGATTTCAGAAAATCAGAATTGTACTGTTAATATTTAAACAAAAACAAACAAACAACAACAACAAACAGAGAGAGAATTTCAAGCATAGCTAATGAATATAATTAAAACTGATTCTTTCATGTCTTCTCTCTTCTCAGCCACCACTATATAAAACTATAAACAAGAACCCAAAAAGTACATGTAGTCTATACAAGAAATGGGGCCAAAGGAAAATGTAGCAGGATCAGGTGTTTCAAAGTCTGAAGAGAGGAAGACTTAGCCCATCTATACAAATGCAGACTGTTATTAATAATGTAAGTATATTTAGATATCATGAATACGGCTATATTTAATATGGTACAGAAGACTTAAATTCCTTCTTGAAACTGCAAGCAGTGAAAGGCAGAAGAACCTGCTCAAGTTTCTTTTGCAAAGACATATATTCATGTTAATACTCAAGGGAGTTGGAAGAAAGTTAACTTCTTCCAAAATTTTTGCCTTGGACACAAGTTTTTTGATAATATTTATGAGATTTTTTTTTTTTTTAATTGAGATTCAAAGACTTGATATGAAAAGTAAATAGCAACTTAAAAACAAACAGCAATAGAAATAATAATTAAATATGTAAGAAATTTAAAGGAAGACTAATTATTATCTTCAATGTTTTCATGTCTGTGTTAAGAGATATTACTGTGCTAGAGTGAATGCAACCAGTTTTTTCTCATCACTCCCCAACTTAGGACTGTTGGTTCCTAAATAATGTAAATAATTATATCCTTTAATTAGGGGAATTGCTATGTCTACATATTCATCCCAATATTTATTCTCTGTTGGAAAGGAGTTCCAGAGGTCTGCCTCCTCATCGGTACACTGCTAACCAAAAGTTGGAACGCTAATACTGAGGACTCCAGATTTTCTCCATCTGTTTTCTGAAGTGCTTTGAAACGAGTAAGACATAAATATTCTGCTCAAACTTGGAAGATTTAGGAAGGAGGATACTGTATATTGTTGTCACAGACCAGTATTTCAGAAACAGTAAATGAGAAAGAGATTAAAGGTTTATGTATGTTATACTGCAGCTATGTGTAGGTTGGCAGTTTGGGTACAAATGTCCTATGCATTGCTCCAAGAGAGATGTGGATTGCTTGGGAAGAAATGGTAAGAGAACATTGAATCAAGAAAGATATAAGGATAATGACTTCCAAGAGATAGCAGAAGTAACTGGTGTTCTTCAGGCTGAGAAATTGTGAATAAGAATAGTAACGTATTGAACTGTAATAAGAGAAACCAAACTTAGGGATTGGGAAGAAAATACAGAAAGTAACGATAGTTAAATGTCAGAATAAACTTATTGAGCAGGCTGTGTAACCTCCATCTCTGGAGGCTTTAAAGAACAGGTTAGATGGCATTTGTCAGAAAATATTTGCATATAATTGGCTTGGGATCTGGGTACACGAATAGAACACATGGTTCTACAAAAGTGTTCCAGCCCTATTTCCTGAAGGAGTCTATGAATTCTCAGGCTGAAATCATGAATAACACATATATTTATACTCTAACTTTGATTAAAACTGTTTATGCTATCCCAGATATTTCTTACTATGGTTTGTATCACTTGCTATGTACTTGCATGTTCGTTTAGTGTTTGTTTTATTCTGAAACCACAGGATAGTTTCTCTTTTTGGTGGTAACAAGGAATTATTAAATACAATTTGATACAAAAGTATTCATGGAGTTTAGAACTAAAGATTGTAAAGATTTATCTAGCACAAGTCAGAGTTGCCTAGTCAGAAGAAAGAAAAAACTATGATAAGTTATACAGAACATTGATTCAAGATTATCCCAACATTTACATTAATTATGTTCCATTTCAAAATAAATAACCAAATAAATAAAAATAAAAGATCATATGAATGTCTGAAGAACTATACTGTTCTGCTGCCCACTCTTACTGGTTATAGTCTAGAGTAGATTTTTTTTTTTTTTGGGGGGGGAGGGGGGGTTGTTCAAAGGGCTATGAGGAAAATTACTATTCTCTGCATTTTGCTGATCTAAAATAGTGGAATAGCAAGTTAAAGTAGAATAGCAGAGTAATAAGGTCATGAACCATGAGAAAGTATTGAATGGCCATAGCTGAGCCATATTTTACCCTCTGCCTCAGGTCTTCAGAACATTAACTCTTCCTTTTAAATATATTTATGATCAATGTGTTAAGAAATCCTTTTTATTTATTTATTTGTTTTAGTACTAGTTGCCTTGTGGAGGAAGGTAAATGAAAGGATCTTTCATTCCCTGTCTTAAACCATGTATATAAGGACAATATCAGAATTAGCCACTGGTATGGAAACAGGGCAGTATATAGTCACTTTATACTCAGTTGAACCAAACAAAACTTGCTTTAAGAGAAGTCACAGAAGTGTGGATCACAGCAGTTATTCATTTACGTTAGCCAGGTCTTGTTCTCTACAATTGCTGTGGGTGAGGTAGCGCTCTACAGCAGCCAATGTACTTTATTCTATGTTAAAGTTTGGTTTTCCATATTCACTGTGTTCCATCTGCATTGTTCTGGAATATGGAGTGGTTCTGGCATGAAATTTCTCCTAAGAAACTGATGAGATTCTTGCTTATACTATTGCAGTCACTCTTTCCCTTTTGTGTTTTAGAGAAAGATCAAGATTGCAGCAATCTTTGATTTTTGTTTCATTTTATTTATTTATTTATTTAAGCCTTTAGCTTTTTTGGAAAGTTAAACACTATAATAAAAAAGCTTATAGGCATTGTATTAACATATTTAAAAATGACAGAAATATGCATGTCTTTTTTATGATATATAGATTTATTTTAAAAGTATTTTGCAAAGGCCATGACTGTGATTCCTCACCTGATTATCTGCTGCAAAATTTTTATTAATACCATCCCCTCATTTGTGGTTTTCATAGAAAAGTAGTAAGCAATGACTTTTGCATATGTAACTTTTCAGTACTGTATAAACAGAAGGCTGAATTGTGTTGTCCTTTCTATGATATTTCAATTTAAACATGGCTGCATTGCAGTAATGTCACATCTTGTTTACACTGTAGGGCTGGTGGGAGACAGGGATCATTATAGGGGGAACACTGAGAAAAATACATTACACACTAGTCATAACCATAAAAGTAACTAAAGAGAAGGAGACATACTGATGAACATACAGCTCCTATAATAGAACAAAACAATAGGATTGCACTGAGAAATGTACAAAGACAGTAAGTTTAGAGGAGAGTTACCATTGCACTAAATTGTCAAGCTTGAGTCAAATTATATTACTTCTGACACCTCTGGCTATAGTACATTGCTTTTGGATTCAGTTTCTCCACTTTTCTTTTGTTGTTGCACTAAAGTCAATTCCCTTGTGCTTTGATTGCTGAGATTATCTTCTTTTATATAGTTTCGCCTTTCCCTTTCTTCCCCTCCCCTTTTCTGCACTAGCATTAAGGGTGTGAGAAAAGATTACGCAGACTGCTGTAATCTAGGGACTATGTTTGAAGTCAGTTATTGGCCTAGATAGACAGCCAAAAGCAAACAGAATACTGTATTGTTTGCATTTTAATTTGATTACATAATAACAAGTAACATTATTAATCAAGGATAGACACTTCTAGAAATACTAACTTTAGCAAAGTTCCCATTTTTATGTGCCTCTACACTCAATCACCATCCTTCAATTTCAGCAGAAGTACTGCTCAGCTACTGCATTTTCCAGGTTTTTAAAACAGATATCTGTTCCAGACTAGAAAAGTTTGTAGCAAACGGGGAACGTACCAAGGTTTCAAGACTTACAGGAGAACTATGAGCACACACACACTTGAAGCAGCAGTGTAATACCATGGTTTCCTTAAGTAGGTAGTATCACTTTATGATTGACCCAGACTTATACAGTTTCTGTGCTTCAGGTATGACCAAACCCTGTTGTTATTATGGTCTTATCTCTGCTACCTTGTAGGAAACCTGGTGAGATCAGAAGATAGCTGAATGTGCTTGCTCCTAATCTGTTAAAAGTTGTCAGAAGGCCTCCACCCCATCTGTGCTATGCAGTCTGGCCCGTGAATTCAAGACGATACTGTCTTTAGTGACAAAGAAGTTTCAACAGCAAGTAAAAAACATTGACCAAAGACCAAAAGGGAAGAAGCAAAGTACCTTTAAGCATGACTGATAATCTGGATGTACAGTCCCTCTTCTGAAACTGCAGATGCAAGAACAACAAAACGACTGTGGTGATTTTACCACGCTAGGCAGCTGAGCTCCACTGCAAACACTCTCTCACTCACCCTCTTTAGAAGAGGAGGGGAAGAAGTAAAGGAAAGAACAACTCATGGGTTGAGATAAGGATAATTTAATTAAAGGGAAAAAATAATTATTAAGGGAAGGTTATTATTAATTAAACAATTTAACTAAAGGGAATAAAGGGAAAGGGAAAAACAAAACAAAACAAAACAAAACAAAAGTAAAGGCTGTGTGGAAGTGCAGAGGAAAGAAATTATTCTCTACTTCCCACAAATGAGCGATGCTTGACCATGTCCTTGAAGCAGGGCCTCAACGCACGTAGCCGGTGTTCGGGAGGACAGACGTTTTTGCAATGAGAATCCACCCCTCCCTTCTTCTTCCTTTTTCCACCTTTTATTGCTGAGTGTGACATCATATTTTATGGAATATCTCTTTGGCTGGTTTAGGTCAGCTGCCCTGGTGATGTTCCTGTCTCACTTTTTTGCCCACCTTCTAGGAGGGTTAGAGAGAGTCCTGATGCTGCACCAGTACTTCTGAGCAGCAGACAAAACACTGGTGTGATACCACTGCTGTTCTAGCTACAAATGCAGAGCACAGCACTGTATGGGCTGCGGGAAAGTTAACATCCCAGTACAATGACTAATAAATTGAAGAAGGCAGAAGGTTCATAACAGATGTGACATGAAGGACTCTGTAACTAACTGTGCCTTACTTGCTGTGATTTCCATACCAGTTGCAAACTAGCATTTCAGTAACCTCTGCTGAAAGCTGAGCTACTTCAGAACTGTTCCTAAGATGTGCTGTATCCTCCCTTGATAATCTCAACCAAGATCTTGTTGTAGTATGAGCGGAAAACAGCAGAACTTGCTGCATTACCAGAACTGTGAATGGACAGAAATGGGAGTTCTGTCCTTCATTAAAACACTTCAAATTAGTAATTTTCATATTTTTCCCCTACACTATATGGTGAGCTAAAAGTAGAAATATTTAGAAATTAGGACAGTTTTTGATTTCCAGGATATCACTAGAGTAGTCTGTAAAAGGCTAGTTTGTTAATTCCTCAAAAAATGTAACCAAAATCAATGGTGATTTTGTTGCTTTTATGATTTAATAAGGATTAAACATTTTCTTACCTGCATATACTTCTTCAGTAAATCATTCTTGGAAATCATATTAATAATCAGAAGCACAAGAAATGCTATTTGCAACACCCAAATTCTACAAAATGGAGTAGACTAAAGAAGGAAATAAAGATAGATAACTCATAGAAGAGTTAGTATAATTTTAGTTAAGGCATTAGCTAGCTTATGAACATTAGATGTAATAGACTAGTAATTCAGTTATGTCCCCCTGACAAATGCTGTGTTACATAAATGTTCTCATATAATTATTGATGTCATCTTTAAAATAGTCTACTTCTCATTGGTGTGCTCCAAATGTGATTTTGCTAATGGTTACTGTTGTACACTAATTTCCAGAAGAAAATGAGAGTTTCCAAACTCCTCTCATGGTTTATAATCATGTTTTGTTTGTTTGTTTGTTTTTCTGCCATCATCATTCTTATTTTTTATATTCTTTAACATAAGGATCCTTTATCTATTTATTTATTTATTACTCTTTATTTTGAGTGATTGTGCTAGCTCATTTTTGGTAGATTAAATAAACTAAACTCCAATGGACAATAGATTGAGAAACATTCCACAAGCATAGCTACCTCTGCACAGTGCTCTTGTCTTCCAACATGATAATGGCTAAATAACACAAAAGTTGAACTCTAGTCCCCAACAAATAAATAATCATGTTTATAAGCTGTTTTGTTTTCCTCATGATTATGGTTATTTCATCTTGATTATGGTTATTTCTAGTTTTATCAATCTAACATAATTCACCCTGTATCAATGTTAATTTTCATTGTTTTGGGGCCACATTGATTATACCCTCCAGTAATATACAAGTCCTGACATCTTCAGTGAAGTTTTTTCTGCAAATGAGTTGTAGTGCACACAAGCAGTGGAAAAGGCTTGGCAAGTTGATTACTCAAAATCAAAGTGTATGATGCTTATACTGCTATAAAATATCTGCAGTTTTCCAGAATAATGTACCCTTTAGGGGCAGGTAGTGAATGACAATAAGCAACCAAATAAATACTGAGATAGACATATGGTAGGTAATTCAGCACAGTTTATTCCTGCATTTAAACTTTCTGAAACCATGTTCTCTCTTTCTTTCTCCTTTCCTCAGCTTCCTTTTTGAACCTTCCTTCTACACTGGCTCTTACACCTTTTTGTGTGTGTATATAGTAAGTTGGATTTTTCTTGTACTTGGCAGCCTCTCAGTACTGCAAAACCCCAAATTGCACCATATTAAGTAAAGAAGCATTATATATAGACATATATATTTCATTTTATAGAAGGGGTGGCCAAACATCATATGGCCATAGGGCACAGCCATCAAAGTGCTCTAGACCAAATTTTCTAAAGAATTTAGATAGGAGAATGAAGTACTTTTAAGATGGAATTGAAGTGCCTGATTTCAGAACAATATGTAAAATCAGCCTTAACTGTTGATGTAATTCTATTGTCTCTTCTCTGTGGTATTTGTATTTCTCACTCACACTGCTTTGGCAACACTGCTTTAATACTATTCAGTCCTTCTCTTCCTCCCGTTCCCAGATCATGAAGTTATAATAACTCTCTGGTCCTGTAATATAATGTGACTCAAAAGATGGATACCACAACCACACTCTTCTCTGTTTTTAGAAGACTACAGAGAGAGATCTGCTTAGGCAATAAACAAACAATCAAAACTTTGTTGTCCAAAAAAGCATCAAAGAACAACAATTTCTCTGGTAACTTTTACAATATTAGTTGGGCATCTCATGTTAGGAAGTGCAGTCTAGGATCTTCTTTCTCTGCCTTTGATTGCTGAGAACCTCTAGCATTGAAACTCCTCCTTCTGGATCAGGGCGTGTGCATATGTTTGGAGTCTAACAGGAAACAGTGAAGTGCCTAAAATAATTTCTTGTTCCCTGTACTGCTTCTGGTGGGCAAGAAGTTTTTTTTTTGTAGCAGTACATATGTTGCTGTGTTTTAAATTTGTGACTAAATCAATGATACAATACCGATCTTATAGCTTTTGCTGAACAGTTGTTGAGCAGTGTCAAGGCTTTTTCTTTACAAGCAAGTAGTGTCTGTGTGTGCATTTTTCTTCATTTATTAAAATGTTTTCATCTTGAACAATGATAACATCTTGAACATTTCTCAATTTTACACTTCTTATTCTTTCTCACACTCTGCTGGGGATGAAATAGCAAGCAGCTGGGTAGGAGCTCAGCTGCTGGCCAGGATCAAAACACGACAAACACTTACATGCTGAAGTGGACAGTGACCTGTAAGTCATCTTTCATATTTTCACAGCTGAAAAGTAACATAGGTCCAGGACATAAAAAGCATGGTTCTCTGTCTGAAGTACAATTTCAATTAATGACAGTTAATACGTTTGAAGTTCATAATATATAGTGTTAGGGGACATAGACTCATCTTTCTAAATTATCATCAGTCTAATGAAACAGGGTTGAAACATGTATCTCTTCAGCTACTTTTAACTCATACTCTGGTATAGAAGCTTTCCAAGATAAAAGTCAAGGTTCCATTATAAAATTGTTCTGACTGGGAAGGACTACTGCACTGGCAACAGGCCTTCCAGTGATCAGGGGTAAGAAAAGTAGTTTAGCAACCCAATTTTATTTCCTGAAACATAAGCATTCTTTTGCCAATTCTATTATTAACTGTATGAGTTTCATAGTACTTCATTTTTTTTTACTTATGGTCCCAAGTGTTGTCACGAAAAAAAAAAAAAGAGAATCCTAGATTTTTCATTATATATATATATATATATATATATATATATGATGTTATATGATTGCACCCTGAAATCTGAGGAATTAATAATATAAAAATCTTACAATTTTTAACTTTTTTTTTGGCTGGTGTTTTGAAAATGTTGGCTATTAACAGTACTAGAAGCTAGTAAGAAAAAATAAGTTTTACCTTATTTTTATGTACTCCTTAATATGGTAACTTGTTTTCATAAAACTATGTTTTTGAAAGAACATGATATTAAAATATGTATGACTTTAGAGTCACTTTGCAGTGTATATCTGTACCTGAGAGGAGAAAATTTTGATGGAGTGTCACTGTCAGCATGCTCTTCTATATTTTAAGTGCATGATTTGTAAAGATGAGTTTTGTGGTGCTCATGCAAGTCTTTTAATATGGGCAGTAACTCTGGCATGTAGTTTTCCTATTATCATTACAAGGTGCCTAAAAAACCTAAGGTATCTGAAGAGAAAAAGGAGGAATAGTACTAAATATAAAGTAACTAATAATCTCACCCCATTTTGGACTTCAAGAAGATGTCCCTTTTTATTTTTGAAATAAATGGAAGTCTCTTCTACCTGAGCTATTAACAATTATGGGTATAAAAACTAGCAGCCCCAGGATGATCTGCTCAAAGTCTGGGGAAACTTCTCCCCACCATCCGTACAGCTCGTTCTAACTTGACTTTCTCTGTGTCTACATAGGAGGCCAGGATTTAGGATTTATTGTAGAAAAACTTGTATAAGTTTAAAAGAGTAGACACCTGGTTGTACTCCCTCAGTGCAATGTCTATGGCTCTATTCCCAAGTATTCTGTCTATGCTAGCCTACTTTGACACCTTTGGATAGCTGGAAGGGCTTTTTAACATCATACAAATTAATCCAGCCTGGGGCTGGATTAGCAGTGGTAATGGACAGCTTGTAAGTGTTTTCAGGCGCACAGCCATCTACACCTTGACAGGCTTGCTGCACTTCTAATAGTCTATTAAATCTTTGACAAACTTAAAAAGAGACTGTCAAGATGTTTCATCATTTTTTCTTCTTATGCAATTTTTAGTAAATTTATTGTACATGAGAGAAGAGAGGAAAAAAAAAGGAAGAAAAAAAAAAAAAAAAAAAAAGACATCCCTAGGCATAGCCCAGGAGCACTAGGGCAAGTTTCCTTACTCTTCTGCCAACATGTATCTGTCGTGCCCTGGAGGTAGCACCTGGATCGAGAGGGTAGTTCTGTTCTTTCTTTCCTTGGCCTCTCAGCTGACAGCATTAACCAGCTAATTAGCTTTTTATTTCACAGTAGTTTTTCTTTTTATTTTTTTTTTCTTCCCCGTTATTTATAATATTCCTTTGTGTCTTTCAAGTGAAACTTTTTTCTTATCAGGCTATCCCATGTATGTTCTGCTTTATGAGGATAGGATTGCTTGTAAGTATAAGGCTGCAAACAGAAGGATTGTAACATTTTCTATTTTAGATAAAAGGGCATTTGGATTGTCTGGGAACAAAAACAGATCTGAAAAAATTGTAGACATGGGTGAAAAGAGCAACATAACTGAGTTTACTGCACCATTTCTAACAACATTTCTTTTCACTTCTAAACTGTGACTAGCTCCTGAACATGTTCTTCTTTCTTGTGTACTTGTGGATATTTTGCTAACAGAACTAGAGCTGTTGCTGCTTGTGAAGCGTTATTAACTTTGTTGACTTTGTAACCTGGGAAAAAGCCCATGTCCTGATGTTTTTTCAGGGGACAAGGTCTGAACTTCAGCTTTCATTGTCTTTACTTAAACAGAGGGCTGGAAAACACAATAATGGTAGGAGGTTGAAGTCCTTCATTCATAGTATTCTTCTACTTATGTAGAAGTAAAACAGAATTCATCATGGTTTCCTTGGGGAACCTGGAACTTTATCCATACCCTCAGCAAAATCAAGAGTATTTTGCCGACTTTTAGTCTTTGTCTGTTTGGATTATTAGTGTGGGGTTTAATATCCAAATTATCTGTGTGTTTCCATTCATTTAAATTTTTATTATTGTTTGTTAGTGAAGAAATGCAGAAGAGACAATAAAGTATTTTTTTTTTTTTTTGTATATAAAAAAAATATGTATGTAAAAAATCTATAATCATCATGGAATATTTTATATAAAACAGTGAAAATGTAAAAATGGGTGGGAAGTCATAACAGTTAATGTATTTACGTATCTTTTGCTGTGTACACATAAAGAAGGCAGCACGTTTTCCGCTAATGTTCACATAATGCCTGGAGGATGGGAAGCAAAAAAATAAATAAATAAAAGAGAGAGAGGGGGATATAAACAAAGAGGGAACGAAGAATTCAAATTAGCTATAAGGCACATTGATGGTTCATGATCCTTTCTTTGCCTGTGATCTAGTCTTATTAGTGAGCAATTTTGCAAAGCTGCAAGTAGTTTTGTAGTTTCAAGACAAATTCAGCATAGGTTGCCCATGCAGGTGTGTGTGTGAACGAAAGGCACAAGAAGACTTCCAGAACTTATGTATTCTTCCAAAAACTTTTTCATCATTTTAAGCTAATAAGTTAAACCATTGCAGCTGCACATCACTTCAAGAAATTAAGTTGTTAATAAAAGTTTTGAAATATACTGTTTAAAATAAAAAAAAGAGAGGGAAGAGTCCTGGATCTATTCCAGTGTGGAATGAACAACTTTGCTGAGAGGAAGCAAAACATGGTGGCTGCCAGTATATCAGGTAATTATTATTTTAGTTAAGTCATCTACAGCAGTGGAAGAATCTTTTCTTGTTAGTGATAATAACTGAAATTAACAGCCTCCAATTAATGAAAAATAGCAACTTCTTTGATAGGAATAATCATAAGGATGTTACCTGGGAAACTTTCCCTTGACTTTAACATGAATCTTGGTACTTATCCTTTGGAATGTAACATTTATGCTTACAGTTAACAAGGTTGTGAGCAACTAGTGTCATGATTCTTATAAGAATTTAATTCCCATTATCTCACTTGAGGATTAGTTATGTAAGTGTACAAGACTCATTAGTTGTCTGTAGTCTTCCCTTTAACTAGAAGATAGCCTTACCTAAATCACTTCCTGAAGTTTAACACTGAAATGCTATGCAGATTCTTGCTAGAAAGTCATATGAAACTTATCTCTTATTCTATCCCCCTTAAGTCTGGAGAAAATTATCTTCTTCAACAGATCTGTTTTGAGGAAGTGAGTAAGATTCTTTATGTTTGTGAGATGGCCAGGAAAAACTGAGAGAACTTTTTTTTTTGTGTGCAATGAAAGATTTTGGCATAACACTGGAAAAGGAATCTGTGCAAAAGCTTATCAGATTCAAATAGAGGTGCAGGTGGTAAGTATCATTATATGCATCTATATACGTATCATAGGAAAACAGGAATGAGTGTGTGCAGAAATGGAACCATCTGATGTTTCCTTTTTTTAAAAAAATATTGTTATTATTTTTTATTGTTGCTGTTCATAGAAATTAGCATAATTAAATATTGAATTAATCCAAATATTTATGCAAAAAATGTCATTGTCAAATTTTCCTACACAAAGTCCAACATCTAAATGCAAAAAAGACACAAATCCCATAATAACAACTGTTTTCATTATACAGATCTGATTTTCTCATTACTTTTCCATCATGTGTACTGTACAATACAAGATGTTTCAGAAAAAAATGTATGATCATCTAATAATTCTAAGGCGTTTATAGTATAAAAAGAGATAAAAGGTCTGTGTTTTTGAAATACCATCCATAGAAGCAGTTTTAGTTCTGGCCTTTCTTAGCTTTCAAGTACTTGAATTTGAAATAATATTTTAACACTTTTATTCTTATACATTCATACACAATATGAATATGGTTGCTTTTACAATGTAAAAGATGTCATTTCTTAACTGTCTTTTTGTTAGTGACATTTCTACCACATGCTCATTATAGAGCATCTTGTACCTTTGTACCTTTCTTTTAATCATCTATAGTCAGTCAGAACATCAGATTAGATGGACAGATCAAATTAACATATTCTTATCAGACCAATTATTTTCTTCCAGAAACACATACTTTAGGATAATTTAATATTATTTATATTATTATTTATGTATTTAAAATAAACTAATTTAAACTGATGAGTAACATCAATCCATTTGCCTCTTAAAATAAGGCAGGTAAGCAAGAGATGGGAAGAACTGTTGGATTTCATGATGTTAAAGATGGATAAACTTCTACTTTTTCACTGATCCTTTCGAAGTAACAGACTGGAGTGGAAGAAAGTACACATATAACACTGTAGGTTCATTTATATATTACAGAACACATTTGCCAGTTCTATCATATGGACATATTCATTATGTGGAGATATATATATAAATGTAAAAAAAAATATGAAAAAAATGACAGTATTTTCAATAAAATACGTAATTTGCACAAAATAAATAGTATTAGACAAACCAACTATAGAAGAAGCATTATTTGACCTGGTGCTCAACAATGTTCTAGAGATCATTAAATAGGTCAAGTTTAGAGGCAGTCTGAGATGCAGTGACCATGCCCTGGTTGAGGTTGTGATCTTGAGGAATATGGGCCTGGCAAAGAGCAAAGTCAAGACCCTGAACTTCCAAAGAGTGAACTTCAAGCTATTTAAAGACTTACTAGATAAGATTCTGTGGAACACTGTCCTTAGGAAAAAAGGAGCTGGGCAGAGCTAGCAACTCTTTAAGGATGTTTTCCTTAAAGCACAAGAACTCTCCATCCCACTGCATAAAAATGTGGGCAAGGACAGCAGACAACCAGGATGGATGAGCAAGGACCTGCCAGTCAAACTGAGATGCAAGAGGGTAATGCACAGTGGAAGCAGGAACATGTGATCTGAGAAGAGTACATGGATGCAGTCTGGATGTGCAGGGAGGGGAAAAGGAAGAACAAGGCATGGATGGAGCTGAGCTTGACAAATGTGGTGGTTTTCCTTGGGTGGGCAGCTGAGCTCCACCACAACCACTCTCTCACTCCCCTCAACCAAGAGGAAAAGGGAGAAAATACGAGGAGAAGGGCTCAAGGAGGAGATCACACAGTAATTATCGTGACAGGCAAAACAGACTCAGCATAGGGAGATAGTAAGATTTATTGTCTAAGCTAGAGAAGTGAGAAACAAAGGAAAGATACTAAAAGCACTTCCCCCCCCCCCCCCCCCCCATCCACCCTCTTCCATCTCCTCCCCCCAGGCGGTGCAGGGGAATGGGGAATTGGGGGTTATGATCAGCCTATAGCACTTTTTCTCTGCTGCTCCTTCTTGGTCACTCTCGTCCCCTGTGCTGTGGGGTCCCTCCCACGAGATGCAGTCCTTGCTGAAATGATCCAGTGTGGGCTTCCTACAGGCAGCAGCTCTTCAAGAACTGCTCCAGATATGGATCCGTACCACAGGGTCCATCCCTCAGGAGCATACTGCTCCAACCTGGGCGGCAGCTCCTGCCAGGTCACCTGCTCCTGCATGGTCTCCTCTCCACGGGGTACAGGTCCACCCCAGAATCTGCTCTGGCAGGGGTCTTCCACAGGCCGCAGTCTCCATCAGTGCAGGTCCACCTGCTCCACTGTGGTCTCCTCCACGGGCTGCAGCGTGGAAACCTGCTCCACCGTGGTACTTCATGGGCTGCAGGGGGACATCCTGCTTCACCATGGTCCTCACCACAGGCCGCAGGGGACTTCTGCTCCAGTGCATGGAGCACCTCTCCCCCTCCTTCTTCACTGACCTTCACTTGGCACCTGCAAGGCTGTTCCTCATTCCTCTCACCCTCCCAGCTGCTGTATGGCACAGCGTTTTTTTTTTTTTGTTTTTTGTTTTTTTTTTCCCTGTCTTAAATATGCTCTCACAGAGGTGCAAAACAGCACCACTTACTGGCTCAGCAGTGGGGCCCTTACCAAACATGGGGCAGCTTCTAGATCCTTCTCACAGAAACTACCCCTATGGCCCCCTACTACCAAAACCTTGCCACATAAACCCGCTACAACAAGGGATGCAATGAATAACAGGAAAGGAGTCTATAGGTACATTGCTCAGAAGAGAAAGGCCAAGGAGTGTACTCCCTCTGATGAATGAGAAGGGTGAACTGGTAAAGACAGACATGGAGAAGGCTGAAACAACTTAATTGCCTCAGTTTTCACTGCCACTCAGGCTTCCCAAGTCTTTTATTTTCCTGAACCCATAGATGGAGGCTGGGGGAACAAAGTCCCACTCACTGTAAGCAAAGAGCAGGTTTGAGATCACTTGATGAAACTAAGCAAGTACAAGTCTGTGGGGCCTGATGACATGCGTCCCAGGGTCCTGAAGGAATTGGCTTATGTAGTTGCCAAGTCTTTCTCCATCATATTTGAAAAGTCCTGGCAGTCAGGCAAAATCCCCAGTGACTGGAAAAAGGAAAACATCACTCCTGTATTTAAAAGTGTAGAAAGGAAGACCTGGGGAACTACACACCAGTGAGACTCACTTCTGTGCCTGGCAGGATCATGGAAAAGATCCTGCTGGAAGCAATGTCAAGGCATGTGCAAGATAAAGAGGTGACATGAGACAGGCAGCATGGCTTCACCAAAGGTTAATCATGCCTGACCAGTTTGGTGGCTTTCTACAATGGAGGGACTGCATCAATTGACAAGACTGACGGATGTCATCTGCTTGGATTTCTGTAAGGCTTGTGACACAGTCCCACATGACATCCTGGTCTTCAAATTGGAGAGAGATGGATTTGATGGTGGACCATTCAGTGGAAAAGGAATTGGATTGAAGGTCGCACCCAGAGAGTGGTGGTCAATGGCTCTATGTCCAAGTGGAGACCGGTGCAAGTGGTGTCCCTCAGGGGTCTGTCCTGGGACGAGTACTGTTTAATATCTTTATATCAGTGACATAGATAATGGGATTGAGTGCACCTTCAGCAAGTTTACAAATGGCACAAAGCTGAATAGTGCAGTTGATACAACAGAAGGAAGGGATGCCATCCAAAGGGACCTGGACAAGCATGAGAAGTGGGCCCGCGAGAACCTAATGAGGTTCCACAAGTCCAAGTGCAAGGTGCTGCACCTGTGTTGGGGAAATCCCACACATGAGTATAGACTGGGAGAAGAACTCACTGACTGTTGTCCTGCAGAGAAGGACCTGGAAGTTCTGGTGGAACGAAAAGCTCAGCATGAGCCAGCAGTGCATGCTTGCAGCCCAGAAGGTCAACTACATCCTGGGCTGCATCAACAGAGGAGTGGCCAACAGGTCTAGGGAAGTGATTGTCCCCCTCTACTCTGCCCTTCTTGAGACATCACTTGGAGTAGTGTGTCCAGGTCTGGGGTACCCAGCACAAGAAGGATATTGGTCTGTCCGAACGGGTCCAGAGAAGGGCCACAAAGATGATCAAGGGGCTGGAGCACCTCTCTGACAAAGAAAGGCTGAGAGAGGTGGGACTGTTCAGCCTAAAGAAGAGAAGGCTCCGAGGTGACCTCATTGTATCTTTTCAGTACTTAAAGGGGGCTTATAAAAGAGAGACTCTTTGCTCAATCAGGTAATGATAGGACAAGGGGAATGGTTTTGAACTAAAAGAGGAACAGGAACAGGTTGTACAGAGAGGTTGTGGATGCCTTATCTCTGGAGGTGTTCAAGACCAGGTTAGACGAGGCCCTGAGTAACCTGATCTAGTGGGTGGCGTCCCTGCCTATGGCAGGGAGATTGAAACTGGATGATTGTTAAGGTCACTTCAACCCTGAGCCATTCTATGATATAATTCTGTGATTCTATGAAGATATTGCAAATCTAAAAACTGATGCTTATGTTGAACTATTACATATCATAGAATCATATTGTATCCCAAGTTGGAAGGGACCCATGAGGATCATCAAGTCCAACTCCTTGCACCGCACAGGCCTACCCAAATGTTTAGACCAGTGACTAAGTGCACAGTCCAATCTCTTCTTAAATTCAGACAGGCTTGGTGCAGAGACTACTTCACTGGGGAGCCTGTTCCAGTGCGCAACCACCCTCTCAGTGAAGAACCTCCTCCTGATGTCTAGTCTAAATTTCCCTTGCCTCAGCTTAACCTCATTCCCGTGGGTCCTATCACTGGTGTTTAAGAGAAAGGTGTTTATGGAGAAAAGGTCAGCCGCCTCTCCACTCCCCCTTGCAAGGAAGTTGTAGACCGTGATGAGGTCTCCCCTCAACCTCCTCTTCTCCAGGCTGAACAGGCCCAGTGACCTCAGCCACTCCTCTTATGTTTTCCTCTCCAGGCCCTTCACCATCCTTGTTGCCCTCCTCTAGACACTCCTAACAGTATAGTGTCCTTTTTGTACTGTGGTGCCCAGAACTGCACGCAGTACTCAAGGTGAGGCTGCACCAGCGCAGAGTAGAGCAGGATGATCACTTCCCTCACCCAATATACCTTAATTCTGCAGAAGCTAAGCATCTTAGCTGTACTTCTCTATGTATTTAATTTATATTTCACAGTCATACAGGCAGACTATTAGAAAAACACTATCAGCTAAGTGACAGAAATATGAACTGCATTATTGCACAACTTTAAACTTACAATATAATGCTTTAATTATGAAGGAGAATCTAAAATATGACCATGATTTCAATGAAATTGAATTGGAACACTTATTTGAATAGAGCACTTGATAATTGTCTGAGGCTACTGGAATATTAAACTGGAGACTGCAGTATTAAACTCCATTTCGTTCACAGCAAGTAGGAACTGTTGAAAAAGAGATGTTCATTTTTGCCACTCTTATCAATAGTTAGTATAATGTACTTTACTCTCCACAATGTCTGAAGGAGTATGGAAGTCTTTCAAACATTGGATGATCACTTGTGAAATGTATAGTGACACACCACCATTTGAAGACAAGTTTAAAGAAGATGAGTAGATTTTTTTAAACAGAATGGTTAGGAAAGCAAAGATAAGGGAGCAATAAGGCGGTGTCTTTGGGATAATCAGTCACAACTGCACACTTTAGTCCAGAAAGATGAAAATTCAGCTTTGAAATGTATCTGTCAGACTCAAGTGACAGAGCACAAAAACCATAATAGGAGCAAACAGCTGTTCTAACACTGAAATAAGTAGCACAAATAATATTTACTCTTGTTGTATTTATGTCCCTAGAACTTTCCTTGCTCATAATGCCACCTGCTAACAGACCTGTGAATTGTACTAGGCAAGGACAGGTGGTTGTCTAGAAGACTTTTTTTTTTTTTTTTTTTTCCTTTTTTTTTTTTTTTTTTTTTTTTTTTTTTTTTTTTTTTTTTTTTTTCTGTTGTTAGAGAAAAGAATCACCAAGACACATGCAGCTAGATTTTTGGAAAGAAAAAGACATTATTTAAATGCATGGATTAATATAGAACTACCCAAGGCTGTCTTTAAGGGTAATGATACAGGGCACATGTTTTATGGAACATGAGAACCAGAGGGCCCTAGAGAAGAATTAAGTGAAACATCATTCAAGATTTACTAAGCTAGTAAGAATATCAGCTCTTAGATTGAAAGTTACACAATCAGCATATCTCTCTCCACCTTTATTGGACTCACATCAATTAATTCAAACTGGTTTATATATATAAAATATAATAGTTCCCAAAACCTCAGTGATGTAGCCATTAACTACAGGATTTTCTCTTTCATCTTCACTTTTATTGCTAAGATATTAAAACAATAAGATTACCAGGCTGAATATTCAAAGGCTGTCTGAGTGAATCTGCCTTCAAAAAGAGGTAGAGAGCAAATTATGGTTCTCTCTTTTAATATAAAAATCATAAGACTAAAACCCGCCATTGTACAATGAGTTTCTTTTTAAAAAAATATACTATTTTTATACTTTTTTAAAAATATACTATTCATTAATATATCTCTCCATAAACAGTCTATAATTACTCTGAGTAATTTATATTTTATTTTCAGCATTAAATAGAACCAAACTCACAGAACCAAATGATTATACACTGTCTCTTGTTGTGTCATAAATGCATTGCTCTTGTTAATCTTTACTTTGGCAGCTGTTGAGTTTAAATGCTTATCTAGGAAATGTATGAATAATGCCTTTATTAGGAAAGATTGACAACAGTTATAAATTGTGTTCAATTTGGTTTAAATGTTACTGAGTTGTAAGTTAACTAATCTGGTTGCTTTAATAACTTAGGTTGAATTTATTTATTATATTTATTTATATGTATTTCTATTATTTATATACTTATCTATAAGTAATTTTATTATTTATTTGTTATTTATTTTGAATGTCATGGGACAGGACAGGCTTGGCGTATGCAAGGTCTAGGAGAGTCCTTGAAAAAAAAGGGTCCCACTAGGACAAAGTTCAAAATATCTTCCTGACATTTTTAAAAACAAGCACACAAGGAAAATGTCTTCATATCTAGGTAGATTCCTCTCAGTTTCTCAGGGCATCAGTGAGGATCAGAAAACTAGGGTTCTCTTCCTAATTGTGGTGGTACTCCATTGTACTATGCCTCACAGGCAGTGCCATGGTTTCTGAGCACTTTTGGGTTCCTACTGAAATTATCTTTTCTCACTTAAATAGGACTTACTGTCAAGAGTACAGGATGATTTGGCCAAGTCCCATAAATTTTTTTCTACTCAGATACAAGGTAAGAAATATGAGAAAAGACCACCTATTCAGGCCAAAAGAGTGAAAAACTCTTAAGCTTTTCATCCGGTTCTAAATTTTATGACTGTCCATCATCTCTTGGGCAAAAAGAAATCTCCGTTTGGATTTTAAGGATTCTTCACCAGATAACAAAGTCTTCCAGGTCCTTGGACATATTTGTGAGCATCATTGTCTGTACAATAAATTACAACCTCATTATTTTTCTATTCATAAGTTAATTTTAAGGTATATTTACCTGTCTCTTATTGTTTGGTAGAAGTAAGGAAATGCCATAATGTTTCTTCTAGACATACCTTACACATTTGTGATACGTTTAGTATTTATTAGATTTTATAGTATGTATTTGATATGGAGGACATAAGATAGGTTCACAAAAAAAAAGATAGGTAGAACAGCATATCAGAAGATTTTTGCTTTGAGGCTTTTTTTTTTTTTTTTTTTTTTTCTTTTAATGTAACATAGCCCAAGTTTTATCAATCCAACATAGTTCTTCCTCAATTTGCAGATCAAAAATATATATTTATCATGTGGATGGGGGGAGAAATGCTGCTTCTCTGATAAGCAGAGCAAATGGAAAGATATATAAAGACATTCTGAATTATTTTTCTGCATCTTCTCTTTCTTTTAAAATATATTACTTGATGCAATATGTACTGTGTTTAGAAGACTTGTGTCTCACGCTTAGCATGTACTTATCTCTCCCAAGGACAGCATTTGAACATTCCTGTTAAACTCTTAGTCATCACTTGCTTTAAATCCTCTAGGATTTAAACATCAATTTCAGTATTCACTTTCAGTAGTGTGTAGAAGCTACTTCTGGTGTTTAATTTTCTTACTGGTTTACAACGGGGTATTCTAGTCTTGTAGATATTTTGTGTGTGCATTTGTATGTACATGTCTGGGTGTACATGAATCTCAAAGATTTGTTTTTAGTATTCTTACTCCTTAATGATAAAAAGCATCAATATTAATTGATGAAGAAAAAATGAAAAAACAAAAACCAAAAAAACAAAACAAAACAAAACAGATGTACTGAAGAGGATGAAGAGAGAATTATTTACTACTTTTTGTTTTTCTTTCTTCCCCCCCCCCTTTTTTTTTGGGGGGTGGGTGTTTTTTTTTTTTTAATTCATTCTATTTCTCTTCTTCATGAAAAGATGAACAGAATATGTTTGGCTATAGCCCTCGTTAGTAAATCTTTGTTGTGGATTATATTTGGCTATAAGAAACACTATGAGAACACAGATTAAAAAAGAAATATATCATTTATATTATTTAGATATATAATTATATATAATTACAATATAAAATATAATACAAATATATATGATATAATTTTTATATCTTATATATAATAATCACAATATAAAATATAGTTTTTAATTTATTCTTAGACTTTACTACCAGCTGACCATTTTCTTGACTTCAGTGAAGTATAATTAGTTCAAGTAGGGTATACATGACCACAAAAATACCATATTTACAAAACAAAATATTGAAGTCCAGATTGTATTTCCCTCTTCCTCTTGGCCCCAGGAAAAAATAAAAGAAAAATGCTTCTTGGTCATCAGTCATAAATAGAGATTAAGAAAAATATTGTATATTTTTGCTTCAAAGATTATCTGTTCCTAATGAAATATTACCAGAGAGTTTTATTTTGCAAGGTTTAGTTTGTGAAGTATGATCTTTCTTGATTATGATCATTCCAGATACTTAACTGTACTTATACAGTGCTTTAAAAATTGTTAGGTAAGAGAAAAATTTTGGACTTATTAACTATTTTCAATAGAAGTAAATTTATATATTGAACTAGTAACTAATTTCAAATATATATATATTTTAAAATGAAATTCAAAACATATTTTGTCATAGACACTAATAGTAAAAATGTTCTTTTAATTATTATTGTTCTTTCTTTTTCCCTTTTCTTTTCTTTTTTCTTTTCTTTTCTTTTCTTTTCTTTTCTTTTCTTTTCTTTTCTTTTCTTTTCTTTTCTTTTCTTTTCTTTTCTTTTC
>CM021766.1:92599933-92625866 GCA_011076525.1 Nettapus auritus | reverse complement strand
TTTTTTCTTTCTTTTTTTCTTCCCTTCCCTTCCCTTCCCTTCCCTTCCCTTCCCTTCCCTTCCCTTCCCTTCCCTTCCCTTCCCTTCCCTTCCCCTCCCCCTCCCCTCCCCTCTCCCCTTCTCCTCCCTTCCCTCTCCCCTTCTCCTCCCTTCCCCATAATTGGAACTTAATTTCCCATTCAGTTCCATAGTAGGGTTCAGAAGGTATTTTAAAAGTTTGTTTTCCTTTCAATTTTTAGTGGTGAATTCATTAAGACTTAAAAATAACTCTCCTTTTTCTGAAATCCCAGTTTAGCACGTGTGAATAATTAAAGATTCTTTTGCTTTGAGATGGCTATACTGATACTACATGGATAGGGAAAGGACAGTTTTCAAAGGAAGGTCACTGACAGTGAAAAGGTTTACTATTGCATGTATTTGCCCTCAATATTTTTCCCTTTTAGTTACTAGCAGCAGTGTCATATTAAATGACTTCCCCCTTTAAACTGTTAAGTGGTGCTAGTTCAGTTTTAGCGGTAAGTCGCCAGCAGGCTCGGGGGAGAAGTGCTATCTCTTATGGCCCTGAAAATTGATATTGAACATGGAAGGAAAAATCTCAGAAGCTGATAGCAATTAGCTAAAAAGGATTTGCGACTCCATGATTCATCACACTAGGGGATCAAAGTCATTTACAGAGAGTGTTTCTACAATCCCTGCCTGCTGCTCTAAAGATATACCTCTGTTTATCTCTCACACTGTGGTGTGACATTTCCTTTTTTAAGAGCCCATTTTCTTAGAAACATAGTAGTGGGTGCTGCAGCACAGGCAGCCTTTGATTCTCCACTGACTGCCTAAATGACACTATGGCTCTAATGGCACAGCTTTAGCAGGACCTCACAAAGGGAATTGGACTTATTATTTACATAAATGGACTAACAGCTCAGGTCTGGTACACTTGCTTGTAAAAATGAGGACAAGGTCTTCTTGCAAGTCAGTTGCAAGGGGTGTAAGTCAGCCTTCTGGTTTTGGAGCTTTGAAGACCTTTTATAATTTTTCCCCAGCAGGAATACTAACTTTCAAAAATAAACATCATTTGATAGACATGTTTTTAGAGATATCTTAGAATATAATTTTTTTTTTATTTTTTTTTTTTTAATCAAAGGAGTAAAAGAAACCTATCACCACCACCTCAAAACAAACAAACAAACAAGAACACACAAAAAATTAAGAGAAGAAATGAATTATACTTCCCTCTACTTCCAAAATGTACTAAAACTTTGAAAACAATCTTGTTTGTCAAAATGGAACTTTGCTTTTTAATAGTGATGCATGAAGAAAAAAAGAAACCCCCAAAAATTGAAAAACAAAAACAAAAACATAAAATTTTGTCTGTGTCCAGGCCCAATGAGTCCCTGTCATCTCAATAGAAGGAACTGAATTTCTTTCTTAGAGCCACAACATAAAATCATGTAAATGTTGTAACTTCTGAACATATTTTTTATCCTAGGGATGGAAA
Source organism: Nettapus auritus (assembly GCA_011076525.1). Lineage (NCBI taxonomy): Eukaryota > Metazoa > Chordata > Aves > Anseriformes > Anatidae > Nettapus > Nettapus auritus. The sequence continues at coordinate 92,624,371 of CM021766.1, read as the reverse complement.
CAAAGCTCGTTAATGGCAGATAAATTGGAGTTCATTCAGTGATAAAAATGCATAGTTTTGTTGTTTTCCTGGTTGTTTGTTTTTGTCAGAACATTACAAGTGGGGCCAGATTTTCAGAAGCCTGGTCATAACTGCTGGATTTCTCACTCTTTTATAGTGAGTACTAAATATGTATAAAAAAGTAACAATGATGTGGTAGTGTTTACTCTTGCATGATAACTTCTAATTAATACTAATTACTTTGCTGTGAATCCAGCCCCCGAATGAATGAATAAACAGTACATAATATGACCTGGGAAATGCATAAGACCCAAGGAATCCTTTCTTAGATTGCTGAACCATTTTTGTTTAAAGTATCTGTGGAAATACTCTTACAAATTGATGGGACTCATATAGAAAGGTGTAAATTTATTAACTTATATCTCTACTTAAACAGTAACCAAAACTAAGTCTATCCCAGTGTTCACTTGAACCATTTGGATATTTTGGAACTAACTCATATTACATAATATTTTCATGTTAACATGAACAGGTATATCCTGGTTCCTCTGGACATCTTTTTTTTTTTTTTTTTTTTTTTTTTCCCTCCCTCCTCCCCCTCCCCCCCTTCTAAAAAATTTATTTGTTTGCTTGGTTTTATTGTTCTGTTTTCCAGAAGACTGCTTTACAAGACAACCCAATGATCCCAATGATCTTCATGACCCATACATAATGAGTACATGCAAAGGATCATGCGTATATAACAGGTGGAAGAGAAAGTATGTTTTAACATAGAGTACAAGTGCAAGATTGTTTTGAGTTTGAGATTTCTGTTTGATTTTAACTTTGGATGTCAATATCTGCTCCTATGGTTATTCTTTGTGTAGCTTGCCTCTAGTAACTTTCTGCTTTGACTTCTTTTCCATGAATCATCTGGCAAATCTTTTGTTACAGCATTTTGTATGTTAAAACTGATCTGCTTCTGGAGTTCTTAACACTTGTTACAAGAAAGAAATGTTGCTTTGGATTCAATGCTGAAAACTTACTTCTACATCTTACATGCTGTAACCTGTAAAACTTTAATGTTTGTGGCAGGTATCTTATAGCCCAGTGGATCTGGAAAATAAACAATCAGAACACTGGTTTGTGTGCTTAAGCAGGCTTTGAGGAGAATAAATTCCAAACCCAGGTTTCTTTTCATATAAAGACAGAAATGGATCCCTCATCAGCTGGGGAAATGTGGTCCCATAAAAAGTGGCATGTCCAGTCTCAGTCTGTTATCACATATGCTAAAACCAGCAGCATATTCTAGCAAGATGTTGATGTTGCTCCTTTTTAGAGCAACAGTAGAGTGCTCTTGACAGTGTTCCCCAAGAGTCACCCTACACTGCAAGTGCCAGATGGTGCTCATATCAAGTGCACAGCCAGCACTAACCTTCTCTTCCCCAGCCTATGTAGATCTCTTTAGATGAGGGGCAGAGATTTTCCTTAGGGTCCTCAACAGAGGAAAGGAAAATAATTTCTCTTCCTGGTGGCTAACTCATTTGTTTACCAAAAATTTCTGCAGCAAAAGTGGCTGTGCAAATAGAGTGAATACTGTCATTTAAAATCTCCTCATGCAAACAAGCTATAAAGGAGGGAGTAGTGACTTGTGAGAATATTCATCAAGCAGCATTCATATACAGACAATAAATATAGCTTGAGAGGGTCTGCTGGACATATTATAGAAGAGGTAGTTCAGGAAAAAAAATGCAGTGGACTCCTGTAGCAAGGACAAATGAGGGTTCAGAAGTAGTTTGGAGAAAACATGTCAAATTTTGAAAGAGAAGAATAAGAATTCTAGTAAAGCTCAAAATACTGAGCCGACACTTTTCAGTTGAAAAAGAATTAGTGATTTTACTATTGCAGAAATATTCTTAATTTTATTTTTGTGGGATAATTCTTGCTGTGTAGGAGCAATTAAAAAAATAAAGTCAAAGTATTCACATATATTATTTCATTTAGTATAATCTGATGTTTCTGAAATTTACCATAAGACTGAACCTAGCAGTCTGTAACAGTCTGTTTTATCTGAATTTATGCAAAGATCTGCCACTACAATAAGCTAATATTAACTTAAAATAGTTTATTTCTGGTTGATTAATATCTTGAATGTACTGTAATTAAAATAAATAAATAAATAAATTCAGGAAATATTATACACTAGTATTTCAGCCTGGGAGAAAAAACTCAATTCTCTTGAACATTAGAATTTACAGAACCACAGAATTCTTATTTTTAATTTATCTGTATGAGGCAGAAGTATAAAAATGTGGTAGGTGCAAAGCATCATGTACCTATAAAGCGATATCATTTTAGGTCAGCTAAAAATCTGGCCTAGTGACAGCATATATAAATGAATATATGAATTACTGAATGATTTTACTTACATAAATACTTCTTGTCCTTCTTATCCTAAAATAAATTGCATTAATGGATCTACCTAAAGTTCATAAAGTGTTTATAAACACGTAATCTTTGGTCTCTGGTTATTTCAAGTGAACAATTAGGAGACCAAAAACTTTCCAAAATAAATACTTAGATGAGCAAGTAACAAAGTGACCAAATACAGTTAGTGTAAAGATCTGTCATTACCCCCATATGCCTGAAGCATCTTTGATTTATTACTATTTTTAATTTTTTTTTTGATTTTTTTTTTTTTTTACTTAGACTGTATGCATGCAAAGTAAAAATGTATATATTTCCTACTATTTCTGGGCTTTTTGCACATTAGAAATGTTACAACTCAGACCAATTCAAAAGCTTGTTGGCAAATTATTTGTAGTTGCTCCCTCAATTAAAATTAATTTTTATCTATAAAATACATTCCAAATATTTGCTTTTATTCTTTTGTCCCTCCAGCATAAGGAGGTCCTATTTCCTCTAACATTTTCACTGTTGTTCCTTGTACTAGAGTTTTTCCTTCTCCTGTTGTATCAGTAGTGCTAACATGTCGGCTTATGAGGCTGCTGTATAAATCAAGAAGTAACCAGCTTTTTCACCTAAGCAAACATAGCATCTAATTGCATCCTATCTGTTTCTCTTTCACACATGCTCATACGTGAATCTACTGAGGCAACAGAGATAGAAAACCTATGAAACGATTTTTCATATTTGCTTTCTGCTTATTCTGTAAGTAGTGCAAAGGTTGTATTTTTTTCTGTCTTCTGTTGCACTAGATTTAGGTTTATTTATTTATTTATTTATTTATTTATTTATTTTCAGGATTGTTTTGTAGAACAATGTCAAAGAATGAAAATTAATAAAATTAGTAATGGGAAAATCTAAGGCTCTGTTGAGGAGGAAGTTACAACATGAAACCTATTCTACCTTTTCCTGATTGACAGGGTACAATATTTTTATTAAGAGATTATTAAATAATAAAATTGAGTTAATAAAGTTGCACACTCAAGCACAAGTGAAAAAAAGTCTCTGAGCTTTTGAGGAAAACTGGGTTCTGCATTTTATGTGTGGAAGGTGTCATTTGTTTAAAAAGCTTTCCTGTCTTTCCTGCTGGTTAATGTTCCTTTGTCTAGGTAGAGTACATTTCTTGACCAGGTTTTTAAACACACAATCAGTATAAGTCACTTTAGAGCATGCTATTAGAGCTATTTCTTGCCTCTGGCTGATGTCCCAGAAGAAGATGATAAATCATTCGTTTATATTATAGAAGGGGGAAAAAAATCAATGTCCAAAACATCCATGGTCAGCTTTACTCAGGACAGCTAAACTCTACAGTGACAAAATACTGATGATGTCATCAATAAAGTAAATTAATGTTGTGAACAACTAAGAATTGTGAACTGCCTTTAGGAAGCGTGTTCTAGAATATGAAGAAAGGTTTTGGAAAATTAATTTGCAAACTCCAGCAATTTTAGGACTCCAAGAACAAAGTGAGATTCATCTTTAAAAGCCAGAGCATAAGATTAATTTCTTCACAAGCAGCACACACGTGCAGACAGTGACAGGATCAAATCCTGAGATTTTTTATTTTCTTGGTGAAGAGTACAGGTACCTCAGCTACTGAAACAGCAATAATTAGATATAGTTATGTGTATGTGTTATGAGAATTAGAATTAATAGAGTATTTTATGTACTTACTTATTTCTAGACCTGGATTTCAGCACGTAAATAACCACTCAGAGTCAGATATCTCTAATTACCACAGCTGTGCCAGTATCGCATTCACATATTGTATATAGGGTCTTGAGGAGGAAACATTCATATGCTAACTATTAGAATGAGCAATCCTGCATGTAGCTCCCATGTAGATGGGCAAGAAATTATGCCAGGCGCTGATTTTTTTCTAAATATTCCATCTGCCTTGATGTTGATAACAATGTCACCTGTTACAAAATGCAAAGAGGACTTCTACTATGAGTTCTCTAAAAATCTTCTGCAGTCCAAGCTAGTCCCAGTGGTGTGCTAAGTTTTAAAGATCCCAAGTCCAGCAGTTTACCAGGAAGGTAGCTGTGGCCAGTAAATAGTACTTCATTGAAGAGATAAAGCTGTGCACTTCAAAACTTCTGCTGTAAAACATCAGCAAATAAACAGTTCAATTTTGTGTCATTATGTTTTCAGATTAAATGTAAAAAATGTTTTTAATAAAATCCTGTTTTTAATAAAAAAATCCAAACAGTAATATCATTAATGAGGAGATACAGACAAGGTATAGCTTCAAGGTGTAGTTGTTTATTTAAAACAAGATGAACAATCATTATCTGACATGCAGCAGGGTACAACTCTTCTGCTCAAGAGAGGAACTACGTAACTAAATACACTTTTTTTTTTTTTTTTTTTTTTTTAATCTTAAGATTTTGTGATCCCATGCACACCCAAACCACTAAGCCAAGGAAAATACCCCTAGTATTATGGAATAGAACAATTAATCACACATACATTCATTTCATGCAGTAACTGAAAAGCTTTGGATTACTTAACCTACAGAAAAATACATCAAAATTTAGATGAGCAAGCAGCAGATATGCTAAATGTGAAGCATGAGAAAGTTGCTCCTCCAAGCAATTTTTAGCTTGTGAAGAACACATCTTTGATTCAGGTATAGGACTGAAAGTACACCAGGAAATGACCAAGGTCAGATCAAAATCTGCCCTGGATGAAGTATAAACACAGGCAGAGTTTAGAGGAGGGAGGATGTGATTATTGTAATCTGCTGTTTAGTATTAAAAGAGATTTTTCTTTTTAATTTTTTTTTTGTTGTTGTTGTTCAGTCTAGAGTGCATCAGTAAAAGAGGATCACTGTTACATCCTATCCTAGCATTAATCTGACAGATATTGGGAATCTGAGTAGCCAGAGTGGGTTGCTCTGGCAAAATTCTGAATGCATATGGAAGAAAAGGAGTAAAATATCTAGTACAAATCAGGAAGCTAGGGGGATGGTGTTGATAGAGTTGTTTGCTATCCATCTAATTGTTGGGCTCTGAGCTTTTCAGGTAAAATATAATGATGCTCTTAGTGTTCAAAATATTTTACTCCTGAAGTAATTTCATTCAGTTCTTACAAGATGTAATTAAGCAAGGAGGGAAAAAGAGAACTTGCTTTGAACCTAGTTTTCATACTCTATCCTAGTGTGATACAGAATTAGATGTGAAACAGACATAAATGAATGAATTACTAAATCCAGTTTCTAGAATTTAATTATTGTCCTACCTAAAAGTTAAGTGTATCCCCACAGTAGTTGTCACATTTTGGATACTGAAACATCGCTTTCCAAAGATTTCCAGAGATAACTTTGAAAAGTTGTGTTCTTTCCTTGTTTATTCCTCTGAATTTCTCATGGAACTTCATGATGATGTTCTGGAGGGAGAGAGTTGAGTAATGGAGTAATGATGGGAAGATAAAATATAATTTTGCAAATATTGGCTGAAATATGTCTGTAAAATCTGACTTTTACCTGTATACAGATAAACATGTGCATAGTAAAGCTTCTTGTTGGAAAATACTTAATCCTATCTTCTCTCCCCCCACCCCCTTTTTTTTTTTTTTTTTTTTTTTTTTAACATTTAGGCTCTGTACTTCTATTTTAATTGCTGTATGTATGGTTGCTTATATTTCCATGCAATCTTGGACTATATTGCACTCAAGCATGGGGATTGCACTTAAGCATGGGGATTCATGGGGAGCCCTATCAAAAACATTCATTCTGTTGAACTTAGCAAAGATCTGGAAAACCTGCACCAGTATATAAACACTGCAGGCAGCATTTTGAGGATGGAAAAAATAAATAAATAAATAAATAAATAAATAAATAATGAGGCTGAATCCTATTCAAGCAGCTGTCCCTAATCCCTCCTACAAGAATGTGGACTCTTGATTCCTCACAGAAGTAGTCTCAACCCCTAGGTATTCCAAAGAATCTCAGACCATAGCCCAAGGGAAGAGACACAAGCCTCCAAGGCAGATGAGGTAGAGCTGTTAATGATGGAAGTATTGGGGAAACAGAAGATTTCATCTGCAGGGGTCAGATTACATGTTCAGGCTAAAAAAACATTTCAAATTTTGTGTAGTTTTAATTGGCTGAAATAGTTTTAACAAGGTAGCAAGTGTCAGGGAACACTACGATTCTTCTGTTTTGGAGGCTCTATCCTCTTTCTTGCTGTTTCTTTCTTTTTTCTCCCTCTTTTTTTTTTCTCTTTTTTTTTTTTTTTTTTTTTCCTTTTCTCTTTTATTTTATTTATTTATTTTTTTCCCTCAGGATGCTGAGGAGTTCTAGGAGTAATATTGTTGCTCTTGGACCTTTGGTGACCTGCCACTGGGATGGATTCCCAGTGACGTCAACATTTAACTGTACCAAAACAGACAAGAAAAAAGCAGGGACCTGCCACATGTGCTCTGAAAGGCAAGGAGACTTAGCACTTGACAGGCAAAAGCTATTTCTGTGAAGGAACTTCACTATGTGTTCTGTAGAGAGCCTTCCCACCTTGATTTTTCTTGGTAGCCTTCACTTTCCACCACCTGCATTAGGCCTTTTTAATGTATCCAATCTATGAGCAAACACACCTGGTATTAATCCTGGGCATGGAGATGACATAAGTAAAAGAAGAAATGAGGTGAGGTGGAAAAGATATAGGGTGATTTTAAGTATGATTAAAAGTTGGTTAACTTGGGGCTTCTTTTTCTTTTCCTTTATAATCCATATAATATTATTTTGAAAGAAAGATATTCTACAAAATAGGAACAAGTTCTGGTGTGGCTTCCCCAGTTGAATATTATGAACAAAACTTCACTGAGAAATATGTGTTTTCAACATAGTATTGCAGAAATCATTTCATGATAGTAGAAATTTATGCAGTTTTATAGTATTTTATTAGCTATTTGAATCCTAACATGCAGTTATGTACCTGAATGCAGATGTACCTGAATAATGAGTATTTAAATTTAGATGAATAATTATATATTGATAAAAGAGTCACTATTCTCTAAATGAATTTAAAAATAAATATATATTTTCTAAATTTTTAAATTTTCTAAATATAGGTTCTATATTTGAGAGATTACTTCCACTTCCCCCACAACTAAGTAAAAGACTTAATGCCTTTTTTGTTTCTCTCTCTCTCTGTATATTCATGAATTGATTCATAGATATAGAAGGTATCAGGTTTCTTTTTTAATTTGTTCTTTGACCAATAGTTTCTTATTTGTCTGAAGACTTTATGATGTAAAGTACTGCATTTAGTGGATAAGTACAAGAAAATCTAGGCTTTATCTAAATTACAAATTATACTGTGAATACTTAAGAGAATGTCTATCAAACTTTGGTATCCTATATGAAGTTATGGCTAAGTTAGCTATGCATGTTCTTTTGGTTTGTGGCCTGATTATTGTCTTGTGGAAAAGAATTAAAATAAACGGAAGTTATAATATTTAGTCTTTTCTGCAGAGCAAACCCAAAATCCCAATAAAATGTTGTTAACACTATTATAGCAATTTACTTTTCTGTTATGAAGGAAGTATGTAACTATGTATCCAAGACAAAAATAATAAAATATTTTCTCCCGGGGGTGTGGATTTTTGTCAACATCTGTTTGACAGGGAATTGCAAAATGAAAGCAACTGAACTTTCTTCTTGTATGGATCGTATGGCATGCTAAAACTGATATTTTCAGTGTTGTTAATGGCATAGGAGAAGATGTGGTTTATTTCAAAACTAGTTGATTGAAATAAGTAGTTAACATGAAGTCTTACCAGTTGGTAAGCCCTGAAGCATATGGTAGTAGATAGTGTAGCTTGAAACTGTTGAGAGGAACAGAAAGAGATTGGAAGCCTACTTTGTTGAGAATGATGTATGAGATCATATAATAATAACCCTGATAAATAGTAATAATACTGATAGAAGATTTTATCTTTTTGCAAAGAATGTGTAATAATCAACGAAGTGGGGACCAGGCCACCAGGAATAGGAGCTGTCTTGTTCTGTTCCTGTGTTGTGTGTCATTACACAGCTTCTGCAGCCAGACTTTCAGTAAATCTAGTGCAACTTTTATGGAGTAATGATGGATCTGTATAAACTGGACCAATGGCGAATATTTGTCTTGCCCAGGCTGCTTTGCCTTTCTATAAGTGGTGTGATTTGCTTAATGTTTGAGTAACAGGGGAGAAGGGAGGAGGAACTACTTTGGTGTTAATGTTCTCCAAAATACATTGGAAGCAGAAAAATGTCCTGAATTCCAATAATTTTAATTTAATAGATCCATAGCTGAGCTACTTAAGACTATCAGAACATGCCCTGGCAAAACCTTTATATTTTTCTACTATAAACTACGCATAAATTCAGTGGTAGATGACAGATTACTTCATATACCATGCAAGCAAGCCCAGACAATAGCTTTAGCCATGACTGATTGCCTCGCTGTAACCCACTTTATGTTAAATGTATTCTTGCTGTTCAATTCCACAACTGTAATTTTGTTCTTCTGCACCGCTCAGCCCTCTGTGGACTAACCAGGTTCCTTCAGTAATGATTTCTTTTCTATTGTATTGTTTTCTGCATAATCAAGTTGGTAGGTAGGGGTTTAGGTGACACAGCCATCTGTCAAGTTCATTTGCTCTGAAAATGCAAGAAATAATGGCCTCTACAACTTGGGGCTATCTGTTATAAAAGAAGAATATCAGCTTTTACCCTGCACCATCTTCTCATCTCTTCAAATTATCATTTTTTCTACTTTCTCTATAAAATACATAAGTTTCTCTTGACATGACTGATTGGTGAAAAAGAAAGCTATCACATGTCCACCTTGTATTGCAATTTATGCAAGCAATCCAATTAAGGAGAAGTAGCTAACATTCAGACTAATATGCTTGTTGTGAAACGAAAGGGACTGCTACAGACTGCTCCACTCAAGTATTGTCATTGCCGGTTCTCTGACATGCTAACTGCTTCCTCCTTGAAGTTTGCATAATGTGTAAATGTAAGGGAGTTTGCATGCCACAAAGGAAAAGGAAAACAGTTATTAATTTTCCCTCCTCTAAAATAAAATGCTCATAATAATTCTTATACGGACCCTTTATCAAATTGTATGTGTTTGCTGAAATGACATGCAGTTGGTGGGAAAAGTCATATAAAGCTGCCTGTGGGTGCTCAACCTTTTTCAAACAGAGTTCAAACAGACCAGAATCATTGAGGAATGATCCCACTTTTCCGTGTGTCTGTGTGTGGAGAAAAAACAGTTGTTTATACAGCAGAATAACTTGCACCCAACTTGATGCCAGAAAGAGCTGGAAAAATTCTGGTTGCTCCAGTGACAGTCTAGGTCAGGCTTACATGACAGTTTAGTTCAGACACCTTTACATTAATTACATGATGTTTACATTAATCACCGTTCTCATCTAATAGCGTTGTACTCAGCCAACTTTCAAACTATCTATAAACATGCACCTCCTGCTGGATCCCCTTGCCTAAGTTATTAAAGGAAATTTGGAGAGAGGTAATAAACCTGGGTTTAAAGAGGCATGAACTAGATCAGGGCTAAAACTGGACCAGAAAAAAAAATCATCAAAAGGTAAAATATTGCATGGAAAGTTACAATGGCTGCAGAACAAACACAATTTACATATACAGTAAAGTAGAGGGAGTACACGTTCACACTAAAGTGTGAAGCAGATTAGATCACTGCCACAAGTCAAAAGCAGAAAGAACAACTATTTGAAAGAGCAATAAATGAAAGATGAAGCATCATTCTGGATTAGTTACTTGTGAATTAGTTGTTTAGGATTGTTTAGTTGTTTAGGAGTGGTTGTTTAGGCACTTGTAGTATGCAGTTTTACTGTGCAGAAAACACTTTCCTTGACTGTGGTGACCACAAAGGCCAGCCTGGCTGTTCAGGGTATTTATACATTCATGGGCAAAACTATACACCTAATCTCAGACTTTTACTTTCCAGAGTGTTAGGTGAGCAATGCTGAAAAACAGAGATGTGTGTTTTGGCTTTTTATATGAAATAATTTCAAAGCCTCTTCTCCTTGTTAAATGTAGAATTTAATTTAGTCATACATATAAAAATATGGAACACACCATGAGACTGACCAACCACACTGAAAGAACCAGCATTTTGAATTTCATGACTTAAAACTTATTTATTTTGCCATTAATACATTATGTGGATTTTGCTGCATCATTATTTTCTCAGTATTGGATAAAGTAAACTATTGAGATAGCTAATTTATTATATACCAAGTTTTTACTGTGATAGGTACTCCAAAACTGAGGAGCAGAAATTCACAAAATGTAAGACATCTTAAAGGTCCAGGATATCTGAGAAAGTGCTAAGATTCCTCCTGGGAAACCAGCACTTTTGAATATGAGTATTCACTTATTCCTTATGAAAGTATTGGCTGCAGAGTGTATTTAAATGTAAAATATATACTTATATATATATGCTTGCTATAGCATATTTTCCATGGTTTAATTAGCATGCAGAATTTTGATGTCCCATTTGAATTTTTTAAATGAATGAAAGTTACCCAAAGAAAAACAGTGCTGAACAAGTTTGACCACGTGAAATATATGCTCTGAAACAATTAAACTTTTCTAGACCCCAACCCAGTGTTGTAAGCAAAAGAAAATATTGTTATTTCTTCATAACAGAACAGGGTGTCTAGGGCCTATGGGACCAATGATCTAGTTAAGTGAGAAATAGATGTTTTGTTTCTGAGGTTAAAAAATGTGTGTTTCTATAATGAAAAGAAAACATTCTCAATAATTTTCTCTTAAAAAAATGGTTGAAATATTTTGCTTCAGTCTCAGTCTCATCTCTATAATAATATGATATGACCTGAAATAAAGCTAGTGAAATGAAAATAATTTTAAAATGGTAAATTTCACTTCCAAAATAATGTTTAATGTTTCAAAATCTTTTTTTTTTTTTTTTTTTTTTTTTTTTTTTTTTTTTTGTAATGCAGAATGTCATGAAGAAAATATTGGCACAAATTTAATCTTTTGTTGAATTTGTAAATAAAAGTTAAAAGTTATAGAGTTTGTTTTCCATAATTTTAAATTTTCATTAAAATCTCAAAAGGGAAAAGTTTGTGATTTTTTCATGCATTATTTCATGATCTTTTTTTCTAAATATGTTTTGTGGGAAAGAATAATTTTGTCTTTGTGTAAATGTAATTTCTGGTAATAGTAACCTATGATTTTCTATGTGGGACCCACCCTCAAAGAGAAATTTTGTCAGCATACGTGTGGATTTATGTATAAATTTTAACATCTTAAGAGTGATTTTTCTGCTTTTTCTAAATTAGAGTTTAAATTTGTTGGTAGACACTGAATTTAATTTAACATGCCCTTCTGCAGAGGGGAGACATCACTGGTCACTGAGTTGATTACATATTGCTTCTGTGAAAGACAGCAGCTCCTGGCTCTTCAGAGTTCAAAATTTAAGGAGAAACAGGAGATGGATCTGATGCCCTTCTCAGGATGCCGTGGCTTCCAACCCTGTTGTGTTCAGGAAAATATCTATCTATATGAGGTTTCTGGCCTTGGTTGTAGATATAGCACCTCAGCTTCAGTTTCCTGGCACATTGATATGGAAAGACAGACTGGGTGACAAGATGCTGGAGAGCAGCCCCACAGAGAGGGATCTGGGGGTTGTAATTGACAGCAAGTTGAATATGAGCCAGCAGTGTGCCCTGGCAGCCAGGAGGGCCAACTGTATCCTGGGGTGCATCAAGCACGGCATTGCTAGTTGGGCGAGGGAAGTGATCGTCCCTCTCTACTCTGAGCTGGTGCAGCCTCACCTTGAATACTGTGTGCAATTCTGGGCACCACAGTACAAAAAGGATGTAAAACTGTTGGAGAGTGTCCAGAGGAGGGCGACAAAGATGGTGAAGGGCCTGAAGAGAAAAACATAAGAGGAGCAGCTGATGTCACTTGGCCTGTTCGGCCTGGAGAAAAGAAGGCTGAGGGGAGACCTCAACACGGTATACAACTTCCTCGTGAGGGGGAGTGGAGAGGCAGGCGCTAACCTATTCTCCATAATCACCAGTGATAGGATCCGTGGGAACGGTGTCAAGCAGAGGCAGGGGAGGTTTAGGCTAGACATCAGGAGGAGGTTCTTCACCAAGAGGGTGGTCGCACGCTGGTACAGGCTCCCCAGTGAAGTAGACACTGCACCAAGCCTGTCTGAATTTAACAAGCGATTGGACTATGCACTTAGTCACATGGTCTAAACTTCTGGGTAGACCTGTGTGGTGCAGGAGTTGGGCTCCATGATCATTATGGGTCCCTTCCAACTCGGGATATTCTATGATTCTATGAATCACAGAATTTCCATGTTTGATACTGGAAGACTTATCTTATGCAGCAATGTTTTAGAGTCTCTAGGAACTGTAAACTTGAGTGGTTGAATGCCACTTGTCTCCCACTGTAGGCATACTGCAGTATTTCAAAAAACAAAAATACAAGTTGTAGCTAACCATGATCAGTCAATGGAAGTGTCGACTGACAACTGCGAGCAACCTGCTGGCTTCCCTTACAATAATTTCACTGCTGAGTCAACCTCTACTCCCCTTAACTGTTCTTCTGTGATGAAGACTGGGTATAGAAAGACAACACACTCAGTGGAATTGGTATTTAGGAAACAATTTCACAGGGAGCAGAAGGCTGGACGTTTAAGCAACAGGCCTCAAGAAAAACATTAAACACATATATCTGTGATGTCAGTAAGCGTGCAATTTGGAGGTGAATAAAAGAGACTTCTCTGGCAAGAGGTTGGGTTTCTAGACCAGCCAGTCTACGTTAAAGATGCAAATGCTGACAAAGAAATGGTAACTAGGAAAAAAGTCACTGAACCCATTTTGAGGAATGAGGCTGTAAAGTTTTCACTGAGTCTTTCTATGAAAATACAGTTTATGCAGGATAAGCATAGTGAAAAATAATAAGAACAAATTCAAAAAAAAAATAAAGCATTTTAAAAAATAAAGGATTACTGAGTTTTACTGACTTCATTGCCAGCTCTGAATATATGTATGTGACAGTTTGGCTTCTGTAAGTAAAAATAAATAGTTCTCAAACATATGTAGTAACTTTAATATACATTTTCTCTTCATGTCGCTGCTTCTTTATACTTATTTTATTTTTTTAATTGTAACATTCTTATGTTTCTTTTCAGTGTTTCATTTTCTGAAAGGCTTTAATCTTTCTTTCTACAAGAAGGTTAATTTCAAGCAGTATTTTATAAATTATAGATTTATAGAAAAAGCAATAGTGAGAAAGGTTACTAAACTTTATAAATCTTTGCATAAAAATAAGTCTCTGCAGTTACTAATGGATATTAAAGATCATGGCTCAAAACATTACCTGTGATATGTTGATATCTGAAGCTAAGATGCATCTTACTGTCTTGTTTGTTGTTGCTGTTGTTTTGTGAGATAATTGTACTCTATTATTTGAATTTTAAAATGTAATGCTACCTTGGTATCACTATTTAAATTTATCTATCTGACTACTGAATCAAAACAGTGAATTTCAGAGACTGCTTGCAAAATGTCAGTCCACCAACCCCCATATCAAGAAAATAATTTAAGTTTATTCTCACTGTTCCCCTTCAGACAAAACTCACAGAATCACAGAATCACAGAATGTCTAGGTTGGAAGAGACCTACAAGATCACCGAGTCCAACCTCTGACCTAACACTAACAAATCATCCCCTAAACCATATCCCTAAGCTCTACATCTAAACGGCTTTTAAAGACCTCCAGGGATGGTGACTCAACCACTTCCCTGGGCAGCCTATTCCAGTGCCTAACAACCCTTTCTGTAAAGAAATTTTTCCTAATATCCAACTTAAACATCCCCTGGCGCAACTTTAGCCCATTCCCCCTCGTCCTGTCACCAGGCATGTGGGAGAACAGACCAACCGCCACCTCGTTACAGCCTCCTTTCAGGTACCTGTAGAGTGCAATAAGGTCGCCCCTGAGACTCCTCTTCTCCAGGCTAAATAGTCCCAGCTCCCTCAGCCGCTCCTCATAAGACTTGTTCTCCAGACCCTTCACCAGCTTTGTTGCCCTTCTCTGGACTCGCTCAAGCACCTCCATGTCCTTCTTGTAGTGAGGGGCCCAGAACTGAACACAGTACTCGAGGTGCGGCCTCACCAGAGCCGAGTACAAGGGGACAATCACATCCCTGGACCTGTTGGCCACACTGTTTCTTATTCAAGCCAGGATGCTGTTAGCCTTCTTGGCTGCCTGAGCACACTGCTGGCTCACATTCAGCCGACTGTCAACCAAAACTCTCAGGTCCTTCTCTGACAGGCAGCTTTCTAACCACACATCTCCCAGCCTGTAGCTCTCTTTGGGGTTGTTGTGCCCCAGGTGCAGAACCCGGCACTTGGCCTTGTTGAACTTCATACCGTTGGCCTCGGCCCATCGGTCCAGCCTGTCCAGATCATCTTGCAGAGCCTTCCTACCCTCAACAAGGTCGACACACACACCTAACTTGGTGTCATCTGCAAACTTACTGAGGGTGCACTCAATCCCCTCATCCAGATCATCGATGAAGATATTAAAGAGGACTGGTCCACGTACCGAGCCCTGGGGGACTCCACTAGTGACCGGTCTCCAACTGGATTTGACTCCATTCGCTAAGACTCTCTGGGCCCGGCCATCCAGCCAGCTCTTAACCCAACGAAGCGTGCGCCACTCCAAGCCATGGGCAGCCAGTTTCCTGAGGAGAATGCTGTGGGAAACGGTGTCAAATGCCTTACTTTAAAGGAATGTTTACCACAATAATGAACAATATTGCAAGCAAGATTGGTTGCTTGACATTTAAAAAATACAGTTTATGTTTTCTTGTAATTTTGACACAGCTTCTTTGCTCTGTAGTTTCCCATACTGTGTGCATGATTTTTTTTTATTTTTTTTTTTAATTTCATTTTTTTATTATTATTATTTTATTTTGCCTGGCTTCTTTTTATTTCAGCTTGGCTTGTCAGCTTATTCTGTCAGTGTTAAAAATTGCCAATATCCTTCCTTTTAGGTGCTGCAGTGGCTTTGTGTTTTGGAAAATAGCTGAAAATAACTGAAGTTGGAAAGGAGATATTCCAGATAAATATAAAGGAGTAATAAAGGAGTTATTCCAGATAAATAAAAAGAGGCAACATGGAGGAGAGAGTGAAACTGAGAATGGAAATATGCCAGACACGGGATTTAAGGGGAACAGTGTATGCAGACTGGAATTAGAAAGGGAAATAAAATCCAAGACACTTTGTAGAGACTACTGAGATCACATAAGAACCTGGAAGGAAGAGAAGATGACTGCTTGGTTAAAGTGAATGACATCAGGAGGCATGACATATTAAGTGATGGTGGTGAAATTTAGAAAAAACAAATCTTCAATGAAGGTAAATTTTATTAGAAATAACATCTGAAAGGAAGAGCTGAGGAGACAGCACATCTGAGAGGGAAGGTCTGGTTGGAAAAGAAAGTCAAGGTAGATGTAAATAGAGGCAAAATAAGTTTAGCAAGAATGAACCCAAAAAGTGAAGTACAGCGAAGAAGGACAGAAGAAGCAGTTACTGCATAGCCTCTTGGCAACACTGGAAAAGCATCCTTGTTCTAATTATATACCTGGAAATCCTACAAAAGACAGTGTGTAGTTCATTAAGCCAAAGCACCTATAAAGTGGCAAAATCTCAATATCAGTTAATCTATTAGCCCAAGATACAAAATCTGTGTTACAAATTTAAGCATTTCTGCTAACAGACCACTTTAAAGGCTTCTCTTTCTTTAGGGAATTACAGCAAGGTTGCCTAAAGGATTCTAAAGTGAGATCTCCTAGTTCTGACATACCCTATTCTTGGCTTTGTTAGCCTAAAATGACACATGAGGCAACTGTTGTGTAGGCTTGTCTGCATGTAGCAATCACAGATACTTCCTAGTAACATTTCAAGGCTTTTTGTGTGCTGTTGATTAAGGAAGGATTTTGCCAAACTCTCTTATCACAGATCTTTCATTCTGCATGTGCTATTGCTCACACAGCCTATGGTATATACCACTTTTCCAAGACAAAGTTCAAATTACTTTTTTTTCTTTTTCTTTTCCTTTTTCTTTTTCTTTTTTTTTTTCAAAAAACTCAGGCCTACAAAATGTATAAGCAAGCCCCTAGAATGAAGGCACAAACATCCTGTAGGGCTTATATGTGACCTTTATGTCAGTTATTGAGTGAAGGAGCAATTTGAATGGAAAGTTTTCATGATTCAGATAGCTACATGTGCATGGAAAATATGAAAAATGCATTGGCACAGATCTTTTAATGAATGTTATCACAGCAGTGGTGCCAAGGGAACCTAATCTAAGCCTAGAAAAGATCTAATAGGTCACAACAAATGTGTGTGTGGGAGAAAAATGTTTGTAGTAAACACATTTTATTTTTCAGAGAACAGAAGGAAAACACAATTCTGATTGCAGGGCCCCTGAGAGCATCTATTTTTGTTCACTGAGAAAAATCAATAACATTTTTGGAAGGATTGAGACACAGAATATCATCATTTTTGGTACAACAGGGTTGTTTTACTGTGAAAACATGCCAAGAAATCTTGAGGAGAGAGGCAGAATCTATTAAGGAAAACATTCATTTCTCTTTATTATTGGCATAACTTCCATAGCAAAAGATACAAAATTGTCAAATTACTTTATTTCCCTCACAAATTTACTGGAAGTTGGGTCATACCCAAGTAACCGAGTAATCTCCCACCTGTAGAGCACTAATATAGTGTATAGAACAGCAGATTTATGACTCGTACCAAAGACAAGCATGAAACTATATCTTTTCCTTTTACTGAGAGGGCCTCTGCATGAGATGAGCTAATACATTATTGTAGCCTAACATACTTGTTACTATTTTCCTTTCCTGAATTAAAAAATTGAATTATATACACTAAGTCTAGTTACTGAACCTGTAAAGTTTATTAAAGTTTATCGACCATGTGTATACACTTCAGGATTTAGGTTCAATTGCTTCTTTCAAGCTGGAACATTGAATTAAGATGCAGTGCCTTGCTGTGGCTCTCATGGACTCCAACTGAGCTACAGGTAGCAAAAGTCTCCTTCAATTAGACATAATCATCACTCACAGTCAATAATTGTGCTAAAGGCTGCTTTCAAATCTGTGAGGGATTCGCATTTAATGTACTGATTCAGCTTGTCTGAGCCAAATTCACTGTGTACTGAAACCAAAGCAATTTAGTTCTTGCCTACGGCCCTTTTGGCAGTTCATCTAGTACTGAACACTGTAAGGACTGTGAGATACAATTTAATCTGAGACATCTGTGCACAGACAGGACCTTTTCCATAACAGAGAAAGACTAAGTAATGGCTAAGCTGTAGTTTTATGTGAAGAACTAAGTCTTATCTCTCCTCTGAAAAATAAAGCATTTAAGATATAGTAGAAAGCCAAACCAAAAAGGAAAAAAAAAAATAATAATAATAAAAAATAATATATAAAAACAAAAATCATTGGATTTGTGAAATGCACACTGAGGCTACTAACAGCTTTCCTTGCTCCTAACCATATAAAGCACTTGAGCCATGATCCTCGGATTAACCATGTAACGATGTTATACTTATCATCATCAGCAGCTGACTGGGAAAATCTTTATTAAATATGAAAGATAGATGCCTCACTGCTTGTGATTTTTGTATAAATATCAACATTTTCTTTGTATGTATTTTTTCTGGCTCATGATGTTATTAAGGAAAGTGTTGTAATATTTATCTCCAATATCATCCTGATTCCAAAAAGGCTTGCTGCTTCCATGAAAGGCTTAAAATTCCTGTGGTTACCACACATAATATTTCATAAGGAAGTTTTGATGATAGCAAATGAAAATCTAATAGTGTCTGCCAAGTTTTACTGACTTAAACCAGGTTTTCACTAAGAGTTTGCACTCAACTATTCTGTGAAATCTTGTTATTCTTGGTTATTTCTTCTAAATTGGTTTAAAAAGTTTTTTGTTTTTTTTTTGTTTGTTTGTTTGTTTTTTTTTTTTTGTATATATGAAAACAAAGAGAGCTGGCTGGAAAGGTGAAGACAGATAGATCTATGTAATCTGCTAATCATGGAGATACTGCCTTTTGTCAAAGGCCTTGCTTGTACGATGCAGGAATCAACACATCTTTCCTTGCCTGATATCTGTTGGGCAAAAACATGACTGGGGAGATAAAGCTCTATCACAGAAAATTCTGAAAGCATGAAGTGTAAAAGCTTAGCCATGGAATCCAATTATGACAAAGTACATTGTTAAAATAAAATGTTGTACTGAGGCTTTGAATTTTAAGTTTGAAGGACCAGAGGAAGGACTCTTTCAACATCAATGTTTACAGACTGGTAGCAAAATTAAAGTGCGATTTTTAATTCAGGTTATATAAATAATTTTCCAGAAAGAAAAAAAAAAAATAATAATCTCAAATATAAAATGATACGCTAAATCTTAGTGCCTTGGGGCAGGATCTATGCTGTTTATCATAGATGATAGTCATATTAAGGATACTTTATTCATGGTTAGACCCACTATGTATAAAATGCATACTTTTGATTACATTACAACTTTCCAGCAAGAAGAACATGAAAGACGCTAAAAGCTTACTTGTTTTCCTTGATAACATAAAGGATGAAAAACAATATATTGTTCTCTGTGTTTCAGTGTCCTTGTTTATTCATCAGGACAGAAATAAAACAGGGACAGAGAAGAGCTTTTTAAGCTCAGAATTGAACAGTGTTAGCTTATGAATAAATTGACCTAAGAAAATGCAGGTTGGAATTACAAGAGATGCCATCAAGGCCTCTAGTGAGAAGGCCTAGAAGTGAGTTCCACAACACAAGTGCTGCCCTGTGAAGCTGAAACTCCAGGAAAAGATTTTTTTATTTTTCTTTTTTAGTGTCTCCTTGTAAAGGACATGACTCTTGGTTGAAAGGTATGGAGCTTTATCAAAAAGATACACTGCATTATCAACTTAATTTTCCTTAAAGTTTTTTATTAACTTCACCATAATGTTTAACCTTTAATTAATTTATAGGGCAGTTAATGACCAGCTGAACAGACTAAGTCCCTGAGGTAAAAGTAGTAGACCTTAGTGTTTCAGTTAACCAAAGATTTTAAACATTACATGCTAATGAAACATTTGTTAGTGAAATGTCCCTCGTATATATCAATCTTCCCAAATTTATATATTTATTTATACATTTTTAAGTTGCAAAATTAGCTAGAAATTCTATATTAAAACAAAAGTTTATCAACTAGTGTGATTGATATCTGTCATATTAAACCAACTTCTGAACATAATACTAGAGATCTATGGAACACCCCCTTGAAAATAGCTTATGTAGTCTTTCATTTCTGGTAACTTCTTATATATTGAGGCTATTTTTACAGCTGTTATTGCTTGTAACAGCTAAGTTTTACTTTATTTACTAAGGCTTAGTTTGTAATTTGATGACAGCAATAGATAAAATGTAATCCACATTAACATCCAAGGTTTTTATAATAAAATTTCGAGGAAAAAAAAAAAAAGAAAAAAAAAAAAAGAAATATCATTTCATTAATTTTCCATGGCTAGCGCATCTGTGTTTAGATTTAAAAACTTGATTTTTTTTTTTTTTTTTTTAATACCGTTGTAAAAAGGAAAGGATAAAAGTAGGAAAATTCTAGGGAAAAATATTAATTGAACAATTTATTCAGTTATTATAATTTTTTATTGAGTAATATGCTTGATGTATTGTATCCATTATAGACCTAGGCAAATACTCAGAGGAAAAGTCACTGAATAGCTTATTAAATGAAAAATGACAAAATTCACTGAATAATGTATTCACAGAGCAGTACTCATCTATACTTTTTTTTTTTTTTTTTTTTCTGGAAAGATGTAGAAAAATATTTCAAGACAATACTGTGTTAAAGCTTTATCTTTTATTATGCTTTATCCTGAAAGTCAACATAATTCTGAGTTTAACCAAACTTAAATAATAAAGATAAGAGATCTTTCAATGCTTCTCTGAGTTTTTCTGTTTTTTTGTTTTTGTTTTTGTTTTTGTTTTTTTTTACATTCTTAAAAATTTCTTAAAACAGTTCAGGAGCCAAAAAAATGTCTGTAATCCTGCAGAATCCACTGTCAATCTTATAAAATGTTATGTAATAATTTTCTTATTGGAAACATAGTCTTCATAATCGCATTTTTATAACAAATAAACACAATGATATCTTTTCAGATTACAGAAATCTTCACATCCTGTTCACGCTAACAGTGCATAATATTCCTTGCATACCAACTGCAAAGGCAAAATTTGAATATAAAATTCTGTCCTTTTGAAAAGTCCCTTCTGTACACGATGGATGTTAAATGTTTAAAAAAAAGTAAGAAAAGAAAACAACCAAAGAGAAACAAACAAACAAGCAAACAAAAAAAAGCACAAACTATTGTTTTATCCGGTAAGTGAAAATGCAATGCCAGTCAGACTGAATTTAAAGGAAAGATAGATAGGGCATGCCACGGGTCAATAGATGTTGTTATCAGACAAATGGGTCACAAATATTGGCCTGAAAATATTAAACTAATTTTACATAAGAAGTGACTAGTTCAATGATAATTAGCTACATTTTTATGATGCATACTATTTCCATGATGCCACAACGACAGTGTTAACACTATCACAAAGATGATAAAGATGAAAGTAACCAACCTTCAGGTTAACTGTAATTGCAATATTCTTAAATTAGGGGGAATGACATCTAACTCTAATGTGTAATAACACCCTTATCATTTAGGTCAGATCCTGCTAATTTGTTTGTGTACTGCATAAGCATCAGTCATTTTTTAATTCTCTTGTGTATTGCATACTGTACCCTTTATCATTTGGATGAAATTTAATATCCGAACTTTACATCCTTAATGAGTAAATTTTAGTTTAATTGCTCACTGTTTAACCTATTTCTGACTTTTTCTTTGGCATCTCGAGCTTGAAAACCCAGACCTGTCTGCAGTATGCTTCCTCATGCATATTTCATCTATTTTAATGCATAGGATCTTGTAGTAATTATACAAGCATTGCTGAACTTTGCCAACAAAGCTAGGCCAAATGAAACAGAAAAACATGAAATAAATTGACTGGTTTCTGGTCAAAGGAAAAATCTAGGTACTGCAATAAGTTTCCCTACTCATTTCTGCAGCAACCAGCTATGGAGAGAGATGTATTATGTTGTCTCTCCTACTTACCAAATCCAATCATTTGTGATCTTATTAGGGTTTGTTATGACATGATCAAACCACACAATGAAGAAATACACTTGGTAATGGAATTCATCTCACCTAACTTTAACTGTCTGACGATGGAAGTCTAGTCTGCCTAGCATGGTCTAGGCTTTCCTCACAATCAAGAGATATGAAAGATGCCCTGACAGCTAGTCTAGACCTACTGTTTAACATTTTGTTCTCTGTTCTACAATAATAGAAACTCAGGATAAAGTTCTCACTGCTGAGCATCCATTCATAGCATAAAACACTACTGTATTTATATGTCATGTATATATATGTCATATATATAGACACATATATCATATAAATGATTCTGAATTTAAAATATACAGGAAATAACTCCTTAGAAAATGGAAAATAGCACTTCTGAATGTTGAGCCATTGAATATTATTTCTGTGAATAGAGACAAGCTGAAAATTGTTAGTGATAAATAAACCCTAAAACAGACACCTATGCTGAATCTTGTATTGCTAAGTCCATTCTTGGGCAAAGCTGGATTTTATATATTAATTTTTGCTGTACCTTAGAACAAGTATTAATTTTTTCCCATGGTTTTCAAAATTATATCAAAGTATCTGCCAGTCACTTGTCAAATTCCATGTTGTCATTCTTGGATATAAAGATTTCAATAGCAATCCTGCTGAAAACGATAACTGCTTATGCACATGTTTGAACATATGATGGAAACTGTGATCCTCTGTGTTCAAAGCTCCACAATGTTTGTCTAATCCGTTTGATGCTATTCTTCCTGAAAGGAATGTATTGTAACATCCCATATGATACAAAAGAGATAAGATTCAAAAGACACAAAAGATTATATTTACACCTACCATAGTTCACTGACTGTTCAGATTACAGGATGGTGATCAAACTTGTATTACATCATATTGCAATAAATGGTCATTGGAACATGGCACTGATTAATAGTATTGGGGAAAGAAAACAAAACAAAACAAAACAAAACAAACTTTATTTCACATCTAACACAATATTACAAAAAGAAGCAATTCATATTAAGCAATAAAAGACAAACCGGTGTCAGCATTAATGTTCAGCTTATGTAAACTGATAAATTCATATCGTGGCTTATTTTTACATGTCAGAAATGAATAAGAGGTAACTTCATAATTAAATAACTCCATATTTTCTATTAAAAAGTCAAAGATGTGTGACATGTGTGCATCAACATATTAGAAGTTGAAAGTTTTCAGCAAGCATAACTACAATACAACAGAAATCATTTTCCAGTACATTTAGCTGCAATCTTACTTTTGAAACAAAGTAACTAGGAACTAAGCATCAAGTATAAATACTATCACTTGCTGAATTGTCCATGCTTTCCTTTCATCAATCACATAGTTACCAAACCTGTCATAAGGTAGACAACACAAAAAGCTGTACTGTATCACTAGCTCAATGGCAACATACTTACTAACCATTCCTATTGTATTCCAAGTATGAAAGTCTTCAATTTGAACAGGATTCAGTTGTTTAACCATTAAATAAGTATGTTTCAAAATAAATTGTTGAAATCATTAGGGGCCTTTGCTATGTAGCATGACTGCTTTATGATCTGCATTAAAACCACCTTCTTTTATCATGTTGAAAGTATTTTCTTTATAACAGTGTTTGCTACATGTGTTCTGAAATGATTTATTTTAATGATGGGAAAACACCACACTGCAGTTACATCAGGCTGGCAACCGATCACTAGTGGGGTTCTCCAAGGTTCCATTTTAGAACCAGTTCTCTTCAATGTTTTCATAAGCAATTTGGATGAAGGCCTTGAACTTTTTTTGAGCAAGTTCATGGATGATACCAAACTGGGGGGAGCTGTTGATTCTGTCGAGGGTGGTGAGGCCTTGCAGAGAGATCTGGACAAATTAGAGAGCTGGGCAATTACCAATAATATTAACAAGGGTAAGCGCCAGATTCTTCAACAGGGAATGGGCAATCCTGGTTATATATACAGACTGGGGGGATGAGAGGCTGAGGAGCAGCCCTGCAGAAATGGATCTAGGAATTTTGATTGACAGCAAGCTGTTCGATCGACTGAGCCAGCGGTGTGCCTTGGCAGCCAGGAAGGCCAACCATACCCTGGGGTGCATCAAGCGCAGCACTGCTAGATGGTCAAGGGAAGTGATTGTCTCGCTCTACTCTGTGCTGGTATGGCCTTACCTCGAGTACTGTGTGCAGTTTTGGGTGCCACAGTATAAGAAATATATAAAACAGTTAGAGAGTGTCCAAAGGAAGGCAAAAAATTTGGTAAAAGGTCTAGAGAGGAAAGGGTATGAGGAACAGCTGAAGTCACTTGGACTGTTCAGCCTGAAGAAGAGGAGACTGAGGATAACTGACCTCATCACAGTCTACAACTTCCTCATGATGAGGAGCAGAGAGGCAGGCACTGATCTCTGGTCTCCGGTGACTAGTGATAGGACCCAAGGTAATGGCTTGAAGCTGTGACAGGGGAGGTTCAGGCTGGATATCAGGAAAAGGTTTTACACAAAGAGGGAGGTTGGGTACTGGAACAGGCTCCCCAGGGAAGTGGTCACAGCACCGAGCCTTCCAGAGTTCAAGAAGCATTTGGACAACACTCTCAGAGATATGATCTTTTTTTTTTTTTTTTTTTTTTTTTTTTTTTTTTTTTTTTTTTTTT
>CM021766.1:92567945-92595362 GCA_011076525.1 Nettapus auritus | reverse complement strand
TTCTTTCTTTCTTTCTTTCTTTCTTTCTTTCTTTCTTTCTTTCTTTCCTCTTCTGCTGCTTCTACTTCTGCTTCTACTTCTGCTTCTTCTGTAGTTACATTCCCAAAAATGAGGGTTAACTCTTTTCAGATATAGTGTCATCAGCTTTAATACAATACCTTTTGTTTCAGTTATCAGTATGTTTCTTGTCTTTCACCAGTAGTTTAGGATCTTCTATTTTGCAACCTTGTCTACTGCCTATTTTATGACAGTGTTTACTGTAAGTTTCCCAATGGAAAACATAGTATTTTCATTGATTTGGTAAACTTAATATGTTCTCATCAATACTAATTATTTTTTTAAAACAAACAAACAAACAAACAACAACAACAACAACAAAAAACAACAACAAAAAAACACCTTTCTTTATTGATATCCTTTGTTTCCCATATTAATGCTATTTCAATTAGGTAGCATTCTCTAGTTCCAGGAGAAGAGACACCATTTGACTAGCTCAGATTTCTTTTCCTATTTCTTTTCAAAATTATTCTTGTTATCTTTGGTGACTGTCATGACTGTCACCAGGAAAATCATACCCATCTTCATGGATGTTCTGAATGAACATTTCCATGCCTTCCTCACAGCACCGATCCTCAGTTAGTCTCTTGATCATCGTTATTTCCAAACTTCTTTTTTAGAGACAAGAAGGCATCACTAGAGAGCATCTTCCTCAGCTTGGTGTAGTCATCCTTCATATACTGCACTGACAATTTTACAGTGATACAGTTAAGGAATGATCAGCAGGCTCTGCTTGCAGAAACCTTTTCAGCTTCATATGCACAACCTCATGGCTCCTGGCACATCATGTATGGTTTCTTGTTTGCTTTCATAGATTCTTTTTAATGAGAAGTCTTCTGTCTATGTAGACCTTTCCTGCGCCAAGAAAGGATTGTATTCCCTTGTCCTTGTGACTGTTCTGTGCACAAAACACACTTTTTTTCATCTCTAGCACTGTCTAATCCCTCTAACTCTTCTGCTTTTAAAGAAATGGCAGCTCTTTTTCACTGCTGTTTTAACTTCCTTATTCAATCTCTGTTTCTCCTCTTTAGTGGACCATACCTGCTCTTCTACATTTGCTCATCTACTTGGTTTCTTCAAAGGATCCTAGAAGTGATGGTTGGACAGGACTTCTGTAAATTATCTAGTTCCACTTGAAGGAGGAGTACTACCAAGATTAGGACAGATCACCAAATTTCCAGTCAAATTTTGAAAACTTTAAAGGAGGAAGATTGTACTGTACCTTTGGGTATTATTCTGTTGATCATTTTGTTGTAGTGTAAATATTTTACTGCTGCTCTTCCTTCTTCAGGAAGATTTTGCTTTTTTTTTTTCCAGTATTCAGTCTGAACATCCCAAACCATGGGGATGCATTTTGGATGCAGTTAAAGAACATTGTGTATCTTATTTCTTGTTGAACTTGAGCAAGCTCCATTATTCAATTCATTCAATCCACATTCCTGTCCCCAGTTTGGTATCATCTGTAAATTTGCTGAGGGTGCCTAGCTTTATAATAAAGGTTTTTAGCTAAACCACTGAACAAAGTCAGTCCCAGTACTGAACGCAAGTTCTTTGCTTACTGCCTGCTAGTTGGATATTGAACCATGGATTATTTTCATTTCGCTTTTCAGACTTTTTTTACTTTGTCATTGTGTTCATATGCTTTCAAAATGCATGATCCTTCAAAGGTGAGATCTGAACCCATATGAGTTTTCATATGAGCTCATATGATGATGTTTTGTTGAGTAGCACACAGCAAAAAGAGATCCCATGTCAGCACTTTGAGGTAACCATTTTTCCCAGGAAAAACAACGGGCAAACAGGGAGATAAAAAAGACTATGCCAGTCATCATGCAACTCTTACTTTCTCTGCCAAGAAGATCACAGCTGTGCAAAAGCAAATGTCTTGCTCTAACATCAAAGGGATGGAAAGCTGCTGAATATTTGCATGTTCCATCGGATATCAATGCAGCCTGGAAGATGGAAAGTATTGCTTCTGATGAATTCCTACAGATAAAAAAGCCAAAGAAGTCAAAACCAAACCGCATACCAGACAAGTGAAATAATTTTTAAGCATTTGTCTTTTCAATATTGTGTTCTTCCTCCCTCTCTCGCTCAACTATGCACTCCAATGCACTGACATTCACAGATGTAGGAGCCAATCCACCAGCTGTAGCTCAGGAAAGAAAGTTCCGCATCAGGATGGTTCTATTTGCCCCACCCTGTCCTCAGGGATGGCTGTAGACAAATTAAAATTGCTGGCATTCAAGTTCAGTGTTTCAACAGTCGCTTCTGAAACAAGGCATGTCATTTGGAAAGTGTTTGCCTTTAGCTTAGAAACACGTCTTCACATTTTCATCAGCCAAGCAATCCAAAAGCTCAGAAGCTCATCCTTACCAGTAAGCAGTAAAACTGGGTCTGACAATAATGTTTTGAACTCCATTTTGGTGTATCATTTAGCTCATGGCAGCCATCTTGCTGCAGTTCTCAAAGCACAACCCCTACCAGACCACTTCCTCCAAAGAGACCCTTCCTCAGAACTGGTCTTACAGGTACAACCTAGCCCATTAAATTTTTGAATATTTCTGAATGTATTTATTTAAAATTTGTTTCAGCTGATATTGAAATAATGAATATTGTAGGATGTAGGATAATTTTAAAACTCAGAGTGTAGGATATTTAACTCACTGTAAAATACAACTTATGTGTTTGTCTAGTACCTCTGTGTCTTGGAATTGCAAGGAGAGCATGAAGTCTCTCTGAATCATGGTAACATCCCTAATTACTCTGCTGTTGGAGTTCAAGAGAAAATGAAACCAAGAATGTCCCCATACACTCAGGACATGTTCATGGTGTTCACTGTGGCTATTTGGCATTTAAATCTCGTTTAGATATTGTTTCATTTTGAATTTCCAATATCTTGGTTCAGCAGTCTTCTGTGTGATGGGAGCTAGACTCCATCACAGCACAGCATCAAGTGAGAGCACTTTCTGAAAGCTCACATCATACTGGAGTCATGGCATCCCTCATTTTTAGCTTCTAATGACCTGTGTTCAGTGAATTTACACCATCTTACATTTGTCTGTTTCATTTTAATTTCAAAAGGTGCGCTTATATTCTTTTCTACCCTCATTCCCCTGGTGTCTGTTCCCCCTCCCTGCCCACCACTTTCCACCCTTCCCATTATTCCATTATTTCTGTGCCGAAATGGCTGTGAATTTTTATTCTTATTATAGTTATTTATTTATTTATTTATTATTTGCACATATGTTCATTATCTTATCTTTTGGTTTGAAAGTTTTTGCACAGACAATTATGACAATACTGAGAATGTTGTAGAAAAGTCTGTTCAACTATTAGTGCAGAAAAGTGAAAGCACACTTCTGTCACTACAAAATACAATTTTTAATATGTTGTCATTAAAAAAGCTGACTAATTTATACTTTTAATGTAATGATGGGTTTGTCCATATTGTGAACAGGAGAAAGCAAAGTATAATAAAATGTGAAGTGTTTAAACGTCCAGTAAGCTGCTCTTTTACTAAAAGTTTTGACACTGTTTAAATGCAATCAGTTAGCATTGCAACTAAAATCTTTCCAATGCATAAGAGATTATCTCTAAGTAGATTTCTCTGTAGGGATATATAATATATATATATATTATCTGAAATCTTCATGCTCATATGTGATTCCTAAGGAAAAGAGAATT
The DNA here is from genome assembly GCA_011076525.1 of Nettapus auritus. Taxonomy (NCBI): domain Eukaryota; kingdom Metazoa; phylum Chordata; class Aves; order Anseriformes; family Anatidae; genus Nettapus; species Nettapus auritus. Next base: position 92,591,618 of record CM021766.1, on the reverse strand, counting down.
CCTTTTTCTTTGAAGATTTTTATGCATCATTGCAGTGTGATCACAAAACAGGAAATTGAATGATTGTCAGTTACCCAAACCCAGAAGCTCTGAATTTTCTGTTTTATTTCATTTGGAAAATCAGGACACAAAGCCTTGAATCATTATAATGTTAAGTTTTTAAATTTACAATCTTGATAAGAAACATGAAAGTTAAAATTGAAAATGAAAAAGAAATTGTGAATCTTTCCCCTGCAGTAAATGCATAATTGTATTTATTACTGCCTAATTATGTTGTAACAAGTAGCTCCACTTTTTTATTTTTTATTTTTTTATTTTTTCCCCTCTTCCACAAAGACCCCAGTCCTGCAAATATCTACTAGCTACTGGATGTTTTCTGGGACCACACACAGAATGTGAAGTTAACTACATACCTAAATTTGCAGATGGTTTGATATGAACTAACTTCAATTAGGATAATTCGGATAACTAAAGACATAGAAAAAAAAAAAAGTCATCAGTTTTATAGATCATTCCAAAACCTGAGACTGTCTGTGTTATGAAATGTTAGGAATGTATGTTTCCAGAATTAATTTGATAAACATTTTCATGATGATGAATGTCTGTAATCTACCTTTTACTTCAGTAGATCACTTCTGTCAGCATACCCTACTGAATGAGTAAACACCAGATTTGGCTGGAGATGGCACAGTGTGCATAGTAGACACATTGGATGTACAATGCTGGAGTAGTAACATTCCTCCCAGTGGCATCTTGCAGCAAGGAACCAAATCAAAATATCAGGGTGATTGATTTATCCAAACAAATATATGTAACCATAAGCATGTATTAAGATATATTTTTAGAAGAGGAAAAAGTCTGTAATTTCCCTAACTCTCGCTTATGAAGTTGTATACAATTTTATTCCAGTTATCCCTTTCTAAATTTTTTTAGCATACTTTTCACTTGTGTTTCCTTTCAATATATCAACAGTCACTCCAAAATCCTGGTAAAGCAACAAGCCTTGACAATAACTCAGCCTTGCCATCAGCTCCTAACAAAGAAGGTACGGTATTCAGCATTTGCTCTTGCAAAGCACATTGGAGTTAACACATCCTGATTTATTCATTTTGGCCATTAGCGGTGAAACAAAATAACATGGAAATGCTTTTGGAACCCTGCAGTTCCTCAATTTGTCTAGATCCTGTCTTATGATTTATTTTTCCTAGGTACTGTTGTCACTGAATTCAGCAGCACCCTTCTGAATCCTGCAGAGAGGCTGGAGATAGGGAGGGCAGGCAGGGTTTCCTTTCAGAAGCAGGAGGTCAGGCAGAGTGTTAGGAGGGCAGCCTGGGGTCAGAATAATACAGTAGGCATACGGAGAGTACAGTTAGGTTAGCATATTGTGCTGGGGTCGGGAGCCTTTCTTAAAACCTGATCTATCTTCATCCTTGTAATTAGGAGACCCTGGCTTTCAAAGAAAGTGTTGCTATGGAACACATTGGCAAATGAAGGCAAATTTGATGCCTATGCATTTAAGCATTGGGCCCATTGTTCTTAATGGTGTAATTGGTGATCAAGAAGGCAATAAAATGGCATGGCCATCAAATGTCCCAAGCTGAAATTGAAAGGGTAGCATTTATAGAGAGCAAGCTGCTGTGCGGAGGCTGTAACTTTCACCCTTATGTGAACCACAGTTTAGGAAAGGCCTGACGGCATGGCTCTTGTTTCACCTCCAGGAGGCAGGGAGAAAAGAAGGGGGAGAAATAAAAACTAAATAGAATTAATGAGCCTTCACGCATTGTCCTGTTTCTTTTGTTGTGAAAAAGCTGAGCGAAAATTAAGTGGGATAAGAGAGGGTGGAAAAGAAACACCATTAATATCAGGTTGTAAATTCTACAAAACATTAACTTCATTACATGGCAATTACTGTCTGTAATTGGCAGAACGAAAGATTCCACTTTCTCATCAGTTACTGGTTGTATAAGACTCAGCATTTTTTTTCCTGGCAAAGGTCACACCACTGATATAAAGAATACCTTAATGTGAACTAAAAGTATACGAGGTTCTTTTGCAAATAGGCAAGGGTGTAACTATTAATTGCTGCTGAACGTCTTGCTCTGTTATTTTGTGCCAAAACATGGCTCACTACTTGAAAAGATAACATTCATGATGTAAAAAGGGAAACTTTAATTATTTCATGACTATTTGCCCTAGTTTTTGAACAGAGAAAAACATGATTTATAAAGGGATAAGATTCTAAATAATAATAAAAATAATAACTTTCAAAAACATACATGGCAAGAAATCCAATGTTGTATGAAGAAGTTTTCTAATTTTTTTACATCTTCTGTTGTTATTACACCTTTGGATTGACTTTGATTTGCATTTATCACTTGCCTAGTATATTTATGAGAATATTCCATGTATGCTGTAATTTCAACTATATCCTGCCTCAGATTTATGTATGTAACTTCAGGTGAACCAAATGTCCCTAGGACACATGTTCAGTGTCTCGTGGATTTTGTGAGGCAGTTGTAGAGGAAGACATCTCATTTAAATCAGTCTTGGATTTTATTTTTTTTTTCTAGTTTTCTAAAGGAAGCATTTATTGCATCATGAAGGAATATGGTGATGGAAGAGTTCCAGTTTTCACACAAACATAAAACATAAAAAAATAAAGTTGGATTTAGTTTTTGTTCATAGAGCTAATAGAGCCAATCAGAAGTTAAAATTTGAGAATTTTTTTCCTGGAATTGCAAGATTCACCTCAAGTTGGAATGAAAAACTAAAATATGAAAAATACCAAGTGAGAAAGTATACCTAACTTTATTTAAGAAATATTGAACCATATGATTTGCTTATTTTTGATTAACGGACAACATTAGAACACTCTGGAGTCAAAATATTTTCTTTTTTTTTTTTTTTTTTAGGCAAAAACTGTTCACGTTTGTTCTGCGCTTTACAACACTGGCATTCTGTGGACTGTAGTTCGGGGCTAGTATCTGCAAAAAGCATATATACATTTATTTTCTAAGAAATTTGAAATCCAATGGTAAAGTGGAAAGTGTGGCAGAGAGATGTCTGAGATCTGCCAAATGTAAAACTGAGGAAAGAGAGGTTGTTCACTATATGTTAAATTATTAATGCCAATGAGCCCTATGCATATGTAGGCCAGAATCTTGCCTATGATAAATTACATTTCAAACTACAATTGATTTACTAACAAAGGAAATGATTCATTCTGATATATTTAGACATCATAAAACTTTTGTCTGCCACGTGTAAGAATAATTGAAACAGTGATTATCTCACAATGTATATATATATATATATATGGCTGAAATGTGTGTGCCATGCTTACAGAATCATATAAATATATATATATATATTTTTTTTTTTCTGCACGGAAAACTTGAAAGAACAATATATTGGCCTGTTTTTATCAATGGTATTTTCCACAGCATCTGAGAAGAAATCTCTTCTGACAGCAGATTGCCGGCTAATTCAGTTTTACATCTGTTATCTACTAAGTCCAGGTCGAGCCCTCAAGTCTTAAGTGAAAGAAGTTCTAGCTGAAGCAGGAAGCTACAAAGCGGGATTCAGTGCAATGAAGTACTTTGAATGAGCTGAACTAGCCTGAGATCTGGAGGCTGTAGAGACAGATCAGCATTGCATTACTCATGGACCAATTAGTACTGCCTAAAAAGACCTTGAATTAATATACTTTCATTGTTCAGCAAAAATGTAGCAGCTATACTAGTGGAGGAATGATACTGCCAGGCTCTCCTAGTCTGCACCTCATCAGACAGTGCCACACCACCAGCTAAACGATAGGCAGGACCTGCATGACAGAGACAGGAGCCAGATCTGCCCTTCTTAATAAAGGGTTACTGGAACAGTTAGACATATGTAGACAAGATAGTTCATTCATCAGTAGCAGAATAGGGAGAATCACTGTACTATAACTGAGAATTAACCTCTTTCCTAGTCACTTTTGCTGGCACTTTAGATGCAAAATAAATGTTTTAAAGACGTTTATGGGGATAAAATATAGTTGGGACACGTATAGATGGGACACAGTTTTTGCTCAGGAGAGAAAGATGAAGACAGGTAATGTGATTGTAAAGCTTATGTTTCTAGAAAGACCTTCCCTTTTGACATTTATGTGTAGAAATATACTTAGTATTATATTTTTATCTTAAAAATGGCCCATAGCTATTGGTACTGTTTTAAAGAAGCTCAACAAAATTCAGACATTAGTCACTTTTCATTTATGTTACAAAAAAGAAACAGGGAAAATTCTGTGCAACACTAATATTCTATTTTATTGTTTCAAAGGTAGAACAGAAGGCAAAGGAATTTCAAATTTTCCAGAAAACTTCAGTAACAACAGTTTAAAAAAATAAATAAAAAAAGGAGGAAGTTCTAAAATCAAAGTGTTAAGAAAAACTACTTTAAGACAACACCATGTTGGGGTAAAGTGTTGATCAGCTGATGGGTAGGAAGGCCCTGCAGAAGGACCCATACAGGTTGGCAAAAGCCAAGGGGATGAGGTTCAGCGTGGCTAAGTGCCAGGTCTTGCACTTTGGTCACAACAACGCCATGTAATGCTACAGGCCTGTAGCAGAGTGGCTGGAAAGCTGTGCAGAGGAAAAGGGTCTAGGGGTGTTGGTTAATGCTCACCTGAACATGATCCAACAGTGTGCCCAGGTGACCAAGAAGGCCAAGGGCATCTTGGCTTGTATCAGGAATAATGTAGCCAGCAGGTCCAGGGAGGTGATCAACCCCCTGCACTCTGCTCTGGTGAGGCCGCACCTCGAGTACTGTGTTCAGTTTTGGGCCCCTCACTACAAGAAGGACATCGAGGTCTTGGAGCGTGTCCAGAGAAGGGCTAAGGAGCTGGTGAAAGACCTCGAATACAAGTCCTATGAGGAGCAGCTGAGGGAACTTGGGTTGTTTAGTCTGGAGAAGAGGAAGCTCAGGGGAGACCTTATTGCTCTCTACAACTACCTGAAAGGAAGTTGTGGGGATCTGGGGGTCAGCCTCTTCTTGCAGATAACTAGTGACAGGACAAGAGGGGATGGCCGCAAGTTGCGCTAGTGGAAGTTCAGGTTGGAAATTAGGAGAAATTTCTTCTCAGAAAATGTACTTAGGCATGTATGGGTTGCCCAGGAAGGTACTGTCCCTGGGGGTGTTTAAGGAAAGGTTGGAAATGGTGCTTAGGTGTGGGAAAGGAAAAGTGGCTTCGTGCTGTTTCACGTGTCCCTGAATTAGAGATAATGAGGTAGAAACAAAAACTTGAGCAAGGTTGAGATAAAGTAAATTAGCTACAGTGTTAAAGATGAGCTTTGGGCAGTGGCCAGTTGCTGGCTGGCTCGAGGTGTGTGTCTGAGGTTTTCTACCCAATTGTATGACAGATTTGGGCATCTGGACAGCATGTGGGGCTGTGGGGAAAGTATATGTAGAAGTGAAAAAGGGCAATAAACGCCTTCTGTTCAAGAGTCATCAAGAGTCCGTGTCTTGCATCCCTTCACTTAGGGACATGGTTTAGTGGGTGATATTGGTGGTGCGGAGATTGTTGGACCAGGTGATCTTGGAAGTCTTTTCCAATGGTGATGATTCTATGATTCTAGGAATGTTTTGGACTTCTTTGTCATAGATTTTTATTCCTAGATGAATCACAATGCCCAACCAGAAATGCTTGGTGGCATTTGAGGCAGTTGTTCCTTACAACATACACAGCTCCACTGGAACTGTCAAAAGTGCCTGGCAATTAAGTGGCTTTTTCATTCTTTGAATGTTGAGATGATGATTATCATCAGCAGAGACAACAAACTGCTTCAGTAGCCTACACCCTGTCTTTTACTGAAAAGAAAGACTATGGATGTTTTCTGTCCCGTGCAGTCTTTGATCTGTTTTCTTGGAATACCAGCCAGAACCCTGGTTCTGACAATTCAGATGTGCTGAAGAGAAAACAACCTGTTAGTTGACCTGTATATCCCATCTCTGTATGTTCTGAGTAATGGTGCTTTTTACTTTGAAGTCTATGGATGTACAGGAGCATAGTTTATATTAGTGGTTTTTCAGCTGCAAAGTGCAAAAGCTTCCTGTCTCTTAAGCATGCCACATACTTTTTTTTTTTTTTTTTTTTTTTTCTCAAGGAACTCCTACCTATATCTCTCTTTTTAGCAAAATTGGTACAGAAAGTATGCAACACACTTTTTGTTAGCGTGACACAACTTTGTCAATAATTTGGCAAAACATTTTTGGGGGGTAGGATGTATATACACTAAACTGAGTCTCATAAAAAATGCAGCAGTACCTCAAATGTAGAAAATATATAATTATAGATATGTGATGACATTCATTTAAGTGTAACAAGTCAATTTAAGAAACACCACAGAGGCATGAGATGTAGTTTCAGGGAACAGCTCAGCTCAAAAGCAGTATCTCAACTATATTTATGTATTTATTAGTGTGGGTACTCCTAATATTTTCTGCAGAAGCTAGAACTGATGTGCAGAAAAAAAAAAATCACTGATTGAAAGGTTTTGGTCTCTCTTCAAAGTTCTGAGATATAATAAGGTTCATGTTAATCCTGCAAGTCACATTTTTCTTTCTCTAGCTGGATATGGGATTTATTCCAGTAAGAGGCCTAGGAAGTAATATGGCAATCCATCTTAGGATAATTGTGTGAGCACTGCCACATAAGATCTGATGCCCTCAGGACAGAGCATACTTCCAATTGCTTTGTAAAATTATCTTAAATACTTCATCAGGGCAGTTCACATACCAGTTCTGTAGGTGCTTCTTTCTAATGCTTCATAGGGATGTGGGTGGGGGAATTAGTTCACACCAAGCTCACTTTTGGCACACTGAAATACTTGTGTTGGAATGACGCATCTCATAGGATATATTACCTAATGAGATAGGATTGTAAAGTATTAGCCTTTTGGAAGTGCCATAAATTTGAAGTAGATTAACCATTTGCTCTTGTTCACATAGGAACATCTTTTCTTACTGAGTTCTGTAGCCAGCAGAGTCCTTCAATTTCTGTCCCTTACTGCTTTTCATCTGTTCATCCTATTCACATTTTTCCTCAGAGGACATGCTAACTGTATGTCATGTTCTTTTAAATACCTGAATTTAAAAGGATTCTCCATTTCCATTCATGCTTTGAGCTCAGTATGAGTACTGATGTACCATAGTGTGCATTTTTCAAGATATTTCGCTGTACAGACACCCAAATACAGCCTATACTCATCATAAACATCAAAGGACTGTAGAAGTGGCTTGTATGAGTCCATTGTTGAGACTTTTTTTGTAAATTTCATACCAGCCAATTGAGTGGGCACCAATAGAAAACTTGGCTATGCAGGTAATGAGTGAACCTTGTATATACTTTATCTTTCAAATCAGCCCACTGCTTTTATCGTATTTGTGCTTATAGCTGCATGATTTCTTCCAGTAAATGTTCTATGTGCTACACTTTCAATTTTTAACAAAGGATTTTTATATGTATTTTCTGATAAAACTCACTTCACTTCAAGTATAAATGTAGTACTGTGCACCTTTTCATAAGAATTTGTAAAAAGAATTCTGAAACAGAATATTCTTCTGTTCCATGGTGTAGTGATTCTTGGCAGGTAAATTGATGGTAAGACCACCAGTTCAAGGACTGAATTTCCAGATGGATGGTGATCAGATCCTGCTGTTTGCACTGATACGTGTTTCTCTCTGTATTAATTATGATCAGAGTGCATATTTCAGATGATTATTTTCCTATCCACACCTTGGCCATTATCTAGACCTTTTTACAATTATACCCAGAGTGGCTGCTAATTTGACAGTTAGGTGGGGTGTCCTTTGCTGGAGACCTAAAATCTGCTTAGCATTTCATAGGTGGGATTACTGCCTTGCTCTGTTTGCACAAATTTTATGGGAGCACAAGATAACTGATAGCTACAATATGAAAATGAATGCAGAATCATAGACACTGTAATTAGTTCATCTGTCCTAGAGAACACGGAAAATAACCTTTCAAGAGATTTTTGAAAAAGACCAGGCTGCAGCATCTACCAAGGCAGACCTTTATATAACAGAATATACATGAGATCTGGCCAAATGTTACCATAATTACCAGAACGATTACTGTACTGATGGTCCCAGTCTGATAACCTGCCTGTCACTGCATGGCTCATTCTCTTACATTCATTGCAGGGTCCTCGTTGAAGTTCAATAGAGCTTGTATTGAGCTTCTTATAGACTTACCATTCAGCTAGTAGGATGCAGTCATCTCATTCATCTGTGTTCTTTCTCAACTACCAACCTCATTTACTAAGTTTGCAAAGTATGATTAAGCATAAGCTATGGCAATCTCATTCAAAATCTAAGGTATACCAAAGAAAGGTTAATTATTCAGTAATTATTCAATAACAACAACATCTTTGTGGGTTCCCTGTTTTACAGTTGTGCAACTGTTTTGCAACCTTTTCCAGCAAAAGAGATCCAGCAGCTGAGACAGCCTTCTCAGCCTTCTGTCAGTAATATGAAGGCCAGATATTCTAAGCTATTATTTTATGCAAAACACATAACTGTTGAAAGCTGTTAGCTTACTGCATTGATTTAGAAGTAATGAAGCTACACTGTATGTCTCAGTCCTCTGTGAATTTTCCCTTCTCTCTTGACACCAAGGCTTCTTCTAGTCTGTCCAGTCTCTTCCTTAGCTCACAAGCCACTGAAGTCCATAACTCTGCATTCCCTTCCATCTTCTCAAGCGCCTTTGTTCAAAAATGGAACATGATGAAAAAACAATATTAGCAGAGTTGCTCTCTTTGCATTTTAAAACACTGTTTCTTCTGACTTTTATTTATTTAATAAGACTTTAAGGAAAAAAGAAGTTAGATTTTTTCTGACTCATATAATAGTTCTGAATTTTATGTTATTTAATAAAACTATGCTGCAGCTCCTTGACTGGCTACAAAAGTAATAAATAAATAAATAAATTGGGATTTAAGATATAAACAAATACTACAAATACTCAAACACTATTGAGAATATGTCATCATTATCCTAAAATAAAATTTTAAAGTAAATAAGACAAAATAAATCAACAAAAAATATTTTCTCTTTCCTTCTAAGATAATTTTGTACATATTGCTGTTACCTTTATTAATGTTAGACATTTCATACTAATTTAAATGTGCTTCATTCTTTTTTAAAAATATGATACTTTATGGTATATGTTTGTGATTGGCCTTCCAAAATCTCTGGAAATACCATGTCTATCAGTGAAAGTATGTACTGATAAAAAGCCTGATTTTGATGAGTAAATAATGATGAAAATAAGGTGTTTATCTCAACAATAAAAAAAGCTGTGTGAGAAAGCATTTACTTCAGTTGTAATCTTACTAGAATGGTTATTTAATATTTCTTATGTTTTGTAATCAAGATGCTCCATATTACATGTTTTATACCACTGTTGCTTAAAGTTCAATATTGTGTCAGAGAAAGGGAAAAAAACCTTGGACTCTCTTATGCAAAGTACTTATTTAACTGGTTAAATAAATAGATATAATATAATACAGTGTATTTACCAAACTCTTCTTTTGGAAACAGAAGTGTTCTCTAAGTTGTCTTTGTAATACAAATCCACTCTAACATAATTTATTTTCTAGTCTATGTAGCCTAGGTAAAAATAAATGCAAATAATTTTCTTGTTATTTTGATGAGGAAAACATGCTTAGTTTAGTTTTAAGCCAGAAAATTTAATGTTCATATTCCCACAGTGTAAATTCATATTACACAATATACCGTCAGGAATGAAGACAAGATAATTATGGTTTTAAGGACACACAAACCTACCCTTTGTGCAACACAAACAAAAGGCTTGTAGTTTTGTATCCACAAATTTTAAAATCATGAAGGCTACCATAACTTCTTCCACATCCTTAATAATCTAAATGTACCTTGTTAAGAGTTCACTGAATCACTGGAAACTTCACTTCAGTGAAAGCAATACCCTAAACAACAACAACAAAAGGATTTTTTAATTCCTGCATCGAGTAGTCCAATAACTTTGTCCATAGGCAAAAATCTCTTCATTACTGCAATGCTTAGCTACAGGAAACCAAGCCCTCCTGGCCTAAGAGGGGATCTCATAAGTTTTGTCCTTAGTAGATGTCTCCATCTTGGGATTCTTTGTAGTGTGTTGGTAGTGATGAGTTGGCCTCTGCCTTGACAGCAGCACTATCTTGGTAGAGGAACTGGTGTGAACCATTCTATATTTTCAAGAAACCTAACCCTGTCCCAAAGTGAGGTTTAATTTATGGTATGAAAACAGTGAATCTGCATTGTGGCTGCTTTGACAAAATATCCTTAAGTCCTTAAAAGTGTCCAATGAACTGTTATGTCTGTAGGTTCTGATATATGCTTAGGATAAAGTTTATTAGATTTGTTGAAATTTCATTTTATTAATGAAATAAACAAGTTAAGATTTAGAAATTTTAAGATTTTGTAGCTCGACAGACTACATAGCCCACTCCCTCTTTAGAGGGCCATCAAGATGATGCAGGGAGTTGTAGTTCCTAGAAAATGAAACGTTGATACCTCAGAGAAACGAGAAGGTATCCATGTAGAATGCTTTTATAGATTCAACATACCTTAAATTTACTGAGAGTTATTTATCTTGTCTAAAGAAAATATTCTAACAGCCAAACAGGCTTAGAAATTCTGAGTCATATGTAGATTTTCAAGTAGTAAGAGCTTTAAGAAGAAAATAAAGTATTAGTTCATTCACCAAATCACATAAAGGTCAGTATCAAAACAATACAAAACAAAACTTTTATTACTGAGGCACTTTCAAGGAGAAAACAGAATATCAGTAGCACTAGATATTGCTAATAGAAGATGGGTATGTAATCTATGAATACATTGCTGTATTCATACTAAGGTACATGAAAATATATGCTTTGATACATTATTATAGAGGAAGACAAAGAACTTGCAGGATCTTTCAACATTTTGATCCTCTGACATTGCACACCAAAATCATCTTACTGGCTGTAAGACAAAATTATGAGACAAATATCTAGAAGAGATGAAGAAAGCAGAAATTCACAGCCAGGATATTGTAGTATTTCTCCACAGAGCCTTTCTGCTTGAGGCTGGGGCCAGGCCAAGTGTTTATCTGGGTTTCAAGGGGACCAAGACAGTGTAGTACTTACCCACTTATGGTTTGATCCCCTCACAGATAGTGGCTGAAACCTTGGGCCAGTATGTGGTGTACCCCCAGCATGGGAGCTGCATATGAATCGCTCAAATGATGTATGTTGGCCACTGCTGGCATACAGTAAGTGGGGTAACCCACAAAACATAGGCTAGCTGAAATACTACATAAGTGTTGCTGCATTTCCTGCAGACAGTAACTTGTCTGGCAAAGAAACAAGGTTACAGATACAGAGAGAAGGCTCCCTAAGTACTTAAGCTTCAGATAATGATATGAAGAGCAGCACTACAAAATTCAGAACTGTCCCTGACTGTGTCAAAATGTCACTAGTTTCCTAGCGTATGAGGCCACAGTGCTGGCATTAGAAATAACATGTTTTCTTCTGGCCTGAGGGGGAATTGAAATGCCTCTCTAAATAGACCTTCTCACTTCTTGCCATAAACGCTATAGGACATGAGGATTAAAGGTTTTGACTGAAGGCATAATTCTTTGTAGAATTAAAAAAGAAAGGAAAAAAAAAACAGTGTTGGCGTGTAGAAGTAGAGTTGTGCTGTGTATAATGCATCGCCAAATGTTTAGCAATGAGTTATGCAGGCTGATCAGCAATTACCAGTGAATTAAAGCATTACAAATCGTGTATATATATATATATATATATAATATGCATATATAATATATATTTACATTATACGTGTGTATATACACATCATTTATACACATAGGTGTGTGTATACACACCTATATAAAAGGACAGAATTGTTGTTAGTATATACAGGGTGCCATACAATGCTGTTGTTCAGAGCATTAGTAATCCAAAATTGAAATAATTATCCAATGTGCATAAACTAATAATCCAACTTAATTTTTGAACCATAGTGTGCTTTTGCACTTGCAAGTACAAAATATTGAATCACAAAATCACAGAACTGTAGGGGTAGGAAGGGACCTCAAGAGATCTATGGGTCCACCCCCCTGCCAAAGCAGGTTCCCTAGAGCAGGTTGCCCAGCTAGGCGCCCAGACGGGCCTTGAATATTACAGAGAAGAAGACTCCACAACCTCCCTGGGCAGCCTCCCTGTTACAGTGCTCCATCACCCTCACCATGAAGTTCTTTCGTTTGTTGGTGTGGAACTTGCTTTTATCCACTTTTTGGGCATTGCCCCTTTCCTATCCCCACAAACCACTGAAAAGAGGTTGGCCAAATCTCTCTGTCTCCCACATTTAAGATATTTGTAAACATTGATAAGATCCCCTTTCAGTCTTCTCTTCTCAAGGCTGAACAGACCCAGGTCCCTGAGCCTTTCCTCACAGGGGAGATGCTCCAGGCCCCGTATCATCTTTGTGGCTCTCTATTGGACTCTTTCCAGGAGATCCCTGTCTTTTTTGTACCAGGGAGTCCAGAACTGGACACAGGACACCAGATGAGGCCTCACCAGGGCAGAGTAGAGGGGGAGAAATTGAGATATATGATACATTTATGAAATATTTTCCAGATTAATAGAAATATATCTTCCATATTCTAGCACCTGTATACCTCGTTGGAGAATCACTCTCCCTAATTTTGAACCAGTAGTCTAGCAGTCTGTTTGAGAGGTCTCCTTAGGTTCGTACAGTATGAAAAGTAGACCATTTTTTCTTTTCTGCTGTGAGGCTGTGGAAAGACTAATATTTCAAGATGGAACAATATTTCATAGCCCACTTCATTCTTGTTCTTATTTAAAAATAGATTTGTGAACTTTTAAAGTGATTCGTAGCATAGTACAGCAGATAGCACAGCCAAAATACCTAGTGTTGCTTTAGAAATTCATGTCAGGATGCCCTGCAAGCTGGGATTTCCCAGTCGGCCAGTCCTGTGGGACTGGGAGCAGCAGGTACTCCCAATAGGGTTCATTAGAGCAAGGTCTGGCAGCCATGGTCCATCCCACCACCCCAGTCAGGAGCAGGGCTGCAAGAGGCACTGGGACAGCCACAGCCCTGGATGCAGGGCACCTCCCTGGGAATGGGGTTTCCATTACAGCCTGCAGTGGTGGAGTTAGAAACACTCAACTTTACTTGTAGTTTGCTAGTATTCTCTTTTTGAAGCCAGGCTGAGGATACATACACATTAACATAATTTTAAAAATAACAATATTTTGACTAACTTTGTTCAACTGAGGGTTGAATAACAGTTCAGATTGCCACTGGAAATTTCTCAGTTGATCTCACTGTTTCTTGTTAATGAAGTCAGTACCAGACCTTCTATTCCTTTCGTTCTTCTAGTCCTACATTTGGACCACATGACAACAGGAGTTCTGTAAGTGCCAGCCTTCTTTGCCTTTAAATTAGAAAGAGAAGTTCTTCAGCTATAGGAAAGTATCCTTCCTTGCCCCCAGAATCCATGCCAACAATTCAAATGACTACAGTAAAAGAAAAAAAAAAAAAGGATGCTGAGTGTAAAAGAAAAAAAAAAAAAAACCATGGCACTTGGACATGAATGTCAAGATAATCAGTCAAGTTTTTATGAAGCTGATACTCAAAGGGGCATGAAGTGAGAAATTTATGAGTCCTGACCCACTGTTTCCTCTCTCCTTGAGGCAAGACACTTGAAGAGAAAAAAAAAACAACAACAAACAAACAAACAAACAAACAAACAAAAAAACACAAGTACTGAAATTTGGACATCCAAATCTATTACTTACCAGATTGAATGGTGCAACTTTCTGAAGTTCTCGGTATTCCCAGGTCCTTCTGACCCTGTTGACATGGGGAAGTCGGATGCAAAAAAAGGCAGGCCACATATGTAAGTAGCAAAGTTACTGAAACAGACACAAACTCAAGATTAAAAATACTTCCTTTAAGCACTGTTCATCTGATTCTATACCTCTAAAATAGAGATGATGGCCCAAAAAGGCATTTGTGAAAGCTTGTTAAATTATGAAGATGTAAAACACTATGCATATGAATGCTATTCAATATTAGCAAAAAAGCTAGAAAATAGGATCTGGGATTTTTATTGTATTTTTTTTTTTTTTTTAAAGAAACAAGATGAAGTAGTAAACCTACTATGCCTAAGGGTACTTAACCACAGACTTCCTAACAAGAGAAATATACAATCCTTTTTAGATAGCTAACAATGTCTTGATGTACACACACACTGAATCTTGATAATCACATCCTGATCCATTGCATGCTGTTACATATAGCAACTGGATTATGCAAGAGGGAGAAAAAGACAGATGAAAAAAAATGATCCCATACACTCTACATTTATTTATTTTTCCCTAAATGTTACACTGAGGTAAGCAATAAACAACCACAGAACTTCTAATTAAAACAAACTTTTATACATTTGTTCTTTGTATGTTTATGTTTATGGTTAACAAAATCAAAGAAGTTTATTTGTAACTGTTTATTTTGCTCGTGCGTTCAGTAACTCAGAACTATAAGAACTGTTCATGTGTGCTGTCCTGTCTCTTTTTCTGAAATTAACTGTGGTATGATCAGGCTAGATCAAAGTGAATGGAAGATTTGCTTTAATTACTGATTCCCAAATATCATCAATACCTTTATCAGTGCCACAGAAGATCCCTTAGAAGTTGTGGTCTTTCAGCTCCTTGCTTCAGTTAGAGAGTAGCTGAACAGCACAGCTTGGGTTGCACTGCCATTTTAAAAGGTTCCTCATAAAGGTTCAGATTCCTAGGTCTGAATTAGCAGTTTTTCAACATTTCTGATAAGGTGAATGCATTTGTTTTTAATTATTATTTTTCTTTTTGGTTGCATTTAACAATCACAAGTAGTGCAATAATTGTAGAGGAAAAATCATCCTTTCACTCTGCAGAAGGTGTTCAAATGTATCTCAGTTCACAGCTGTGCTCTTTTTGATCTTTTCTAGAATTTGGACTAGGTAGGTCCTGTAAGGCAACAATTCTGAACTACATTTATGGCTTACAGAGTAGAAGTCTCTCAACATGTACTCCTTTGTATTGCTGGGATAGAAAGGGTTAATGCTGATGTAAGCATTTTGAACAGGGAATGAGCAAGTAGCAGAGGGAAATGTTTGTATCTAGCATTGCTTAAAAACAAAGAAACAAACAAAAAAGCGAAACAACAACAACAAAAAACCACTATTCGAATCTTATGTACAGTACCAAAACACACATTTTTAGAAGAGTGTTGAAATTAGAGAAGGCTCAGGAAATAGTTGCAAAAATAATATCATAACTAATGAAAAAGAAAGTTTAGAGGTGACTTGATTACAATGTATCATTTATGAAGGGAAACAAGGAGTGGGTACGAATGAGCTCTTTAATCTAGTGGTGAAAGGCATAACAAAAATCAATGCCTTGACATGGAAGCCAGACAAACTCTTTATTATTGCAGGTCTTTGGGTCACAACAGAATGTCCTTTTATGAAGCAACATGAACTGCCAGGCTTGGTAGGGATTAGAGGGTGGACTCAAATGGCTGTTACAGGACTAAGCTAATCACTTTCTTCTCCTGAGAACTTAAGTGTGGCAGTCAAATCCCCTCTCTCACCATTTGGCTTGTAGCCTCCCAAAGCAAGAGAGTTATTTATAAGGTGATTTGTTGGCAAATAGTTCATAAAATCGAATCACCTGCCATGATAAAGGGCTTTGTGTGTGTGACTTTCCTTGTCAGAACCTCTGCTTGTTGAACAAAAAGATGTTGAGAGGCAATAGCTTCATGCAGGCACCATGATCACTGCATCCTTGCTGTAGCATAACTGCATTTCATTGCTCTTCTTCAGTAAGTTTGTGACTAATATAATATATCCAACTTCATTGGATAAGATAGAGATTTCTGTCTCTTGAGAAGAAAAAAGAACATTTAAAACTTTTTCCAGTTTCTTCTTTCCTTATTCTTTTTTCTTCTCCTGATTTCCTGTCCTCATATGCAGGTAGAGCAACCCTACAGCTGTCACTGCCAGCATATTTCAAGAAACTAAGCAAGGTTAGTGCTCTGCCTGTGGGGTGATATAATGATCATACTCAACCCTCAGTTTCTAAACATCTTCCTTCAGACTAACCATAGGAGGGATAATTCTCCAGGTAACACACGGAGACTGAGATGTCCAAAGTGCTGGCTTCTCTAACCTCTTACCTGGACAACTTCTTTGGGAAGTTTTTGTGGGCATTAGCTGTTTCCATCTAATGCTTCCTCATTCCTTGATTTCCATGTGCTGGCTCAGCCTGTAGGATCTTCCCACCACATTCTCTTAACTTCTAGAGCTAATAAATAGCTGTTGGCAAGGACTGTGCCAGCTATTTCTCTCTCATTGTTGCATGATCCTGGGAATGCCAAAAAGTGTTGATAGATTCAAAAATGACAAATTCAGGAAAAGAGTGTGAGAGAAGAATTACTTTTCATATGTTTTATTTATTGCTTTTTACCCCTATGAATGTTACTATTTGGAATCAGACACTGGCTTAAGGAGAAACACTATAGCCCATTATAGATTTTATTATATCGATTCTATTTATTATAATAAGCAATGGATAATGAGTAAGACCTTAAAATACAAAAGTGATCTTAGTAGAAAAGGCCAACCTTTATACACCTGGAATAAAATAAATTAAATGATGATGATGATGATAATTATAAACATTTTAATAGATAGAATTGCCCTAAGATTCTCAGGTACTAATGTTGAAAGTCTTAATGGCTAAGAAAGCACTGAAGATTCAATATTAATAACATAGAAGTAGTACTAGTACTGGCAAATGAATAAATAAATAAATAATAGCACTTATGGTTTCTATTGCTTTGTTTCAAATAAATACTTTAGGAAATACTTATAAATTTCTGGAATTCTCCAGGGTAATGCTTTTCTCATAATTTCTGCAGAAATTAAGTCGTTAAAACAAAAGACCTTGTCTAAGAAGTGAGTTACATTCAAATTTTGTGAAGCAAGGAAAAAATGGGAAAAAAAATCAGTCTGAATGAGAATAGAGTCCCTGAAGGAAAAATGATATGTAAATATATAAGTATACATTGTGTCACAATGCATAAAAATAATGTGTGGTTTGTTGTTATTTTTCCTGGGAAAGGTCTTCAGGTACTTTCTTTCAAGTCTAACATTTTTTTATTTTTTTTTTGACTAGCACGTCTACCTGTTTTTTGCTCACTTGTTTCAATGCATCTGTTCAGCAGCTTCTAAGAGACATCAGTCTAATATCTAGTCTCTATTTTGCTTGGTAGTTAGTTAATTAAGTTGACAGTAAATCCTAAAAACACCAAAGAAACAGTCTGAAACTCAGACATTCCAGGCCATTCTAAGAATGAATTACAAGATTTCTTTTCCACACGAAGTTTGTTCATAAGTACTGCATACTATATGTAGTGTTAGCTTTCTGAAGCATTACTGAAAATAATTAATCTCATGTCAGCTGTTTCAGCCTTGATTTTCACAAGTAGTTTGTCAGTTAACTGCTGCATCATAATCCTCCTCTTTGTAGACAAAAATAAAATAATTGCTGTCTAAATTTCCCTCAGTAGGCTGCAGTCATGAAACTCACAATATTTCTTCTATGTTAAAAGAAAAATTGCCCCCTTAGTGCTGTGAATAATTTTAACTTTTATTTAAATATTGCTTCTTTATTTATCATAATATCAGCACACATTTTTAAAGTAAGCTTGAACATTTGATTCCATCTTTTCTTTTCTGAACTAAAGACCCCTCAGAACAGTGACAGTATATTGTAAGAAAAAGGATCAGTAGGAGCTCACAAGGATTCCTTTATTAGGAGACACTGGCAAAAGCTGCTTGTGTGAGATGGAACCGGCATGCGTTTCACCACTTGAGAATTGTGGTTTTCTGTGTTGCCTACATTTGAAGTGTTTTTATTACTTTTATAAAAATAACTGGTTTTAAGATTTTGAATTGGAATGACCAAAAAAGAGAGCATTTTTTGTGTTTGTGAAATATTTTTTTATTGAGCATGGAAAACACTGAAAATGAAAATAACTTCATGTGGTTAACCACTGGCTTTCCAGTGCATCTGGCAAAAAATATTGATAAAGAAATTATACAGCTGAATCACAATGCACAGGAAATTCTGATTATCTCCAGTGCTATCCCTAGCTACCATTTTCCCAGTAAAATTCCACTGGTAAACTAAAGTAGCCCAAGTCCTGGAGTTGAGCCCTGGCACGTGGTCTTCTATACCATCTATCTTACAGCATGTCCTGGCCTGGTTTAGACCATGCCAGCCAAGACTATTCCAGACAGTGCCCAGCCACAATTCTGGGGGCAGCTAAGCCAAGGAGAGTTCCTAGAAGGCAGCTGGGACATGGCCATCCTGTTTGTAGGAGGAAGATAGTTTGTTTAGCTCTGTAGATGAGAACTGCATCATGCTGCCTGGCCTTGGGGCCCCAGAAGGCCACCACTGACACCAGAGAAATGCTCCCTTCCTCTCATCAGAGCTGACATCTGCTCTTTCAAAGAATCGTCCAACACTTTATTTCAAAGGGCTGTCTGCAGTGGCAGCTATCTTTTATGTGATAGCTCACAGTTTTGCTCATTGGTAGTCACCCAAAATGTGGGAGATCTGGGTTTGATAACTTCATCAGCCCAGCTTCGGCATATCGCAAACAAGTAACTATTTAATGTGAAAATAAAGAAACAGTTCTTGAAGTAAGGATTGGAATCTATGACTGCCCACTCCCAGCCAAGTGCTGTAG
Source organism: Nettapus auritus (assembly GCA_011076525.1). Taxonomy (NCBI): domain Eukaryota; kingdom Metazoa; phylum Chordata; class Aves; order Anseriformes; family Anatidae; genus Nettapus; species Nettapus auritus. The sequence continues at coordinate 92,572,730 of CM021766.1, read as the reverse complement.
GCATTAGGCCACAGAGTCATGATCCCTCTTGCATTGCTTCTCACATATTCCATGGGTATTGCATTCTTTCCTCTGCAGACATAGGGTTTCAACAGCAACAGCCCCCTCTTTTCCCAGCTGTGTGGTTTGTGGTTAATGCAGTCTCCTGGGAGAAGGGAACTGTGGCTCATTATCTTTTCCGACAGAGGATATTGTCTGAGTCTCAAGGAAATTTGTAAGTAGGTAGGCAATGATATAGCCGTTACCTTTCTTTTAAAAGAGAACACATGACATCACATTTTGTGTGGGCCCTGTCTCTGAATACTTGCATGACAACACTCCTTAGAGCTGCAGGCAGAGCAGATCCTTCTTTCCAGATCCAGGCCAAGGCTTGGCTGCAAACACACCTTCACACCCTTTGTGGGCACAGCACCCAGTGAACTCTCTAGGTAGACAGGGAGACAGTCAAGTAAGTCTGCTGGTGGGTGGAAGGTGGATAGGAATTTTTGAGGTAGTAGTTTGCATCTGTGCCACACTTGCCCAAGTTCCACTGAGACTTATGACCTTTGAGGGTATCTGTCCCCTCCTCTTGGTTTTACTTTGTAGATAAAGCTCTTCATCTCTTGGCAAATTATTCCTGTTACAGTTACCCACAACGTTATAAATTTTCCTCTTTCCTCTTTTGATTTGTTTGTTTGTTTGTCTTTAGGTTGGGTTATTTCAAAGATTTACCCTGTTTAACTGAAGAACCTTCTAATATCAGATATCTTCTCCTTGTACAAATGCTTGCAGACAAGGATTAATCCTGTCCTTAAGTCTATTCAGTTTAAGTAGATTCTGATCTTTAAGTATCTCACTGTAACACATATTTCAAGGCTCGTGAATCCATCCTACAGTGGTTTCAAAACAGTCAGCTGAGATTAAGTGGTTTAGATTGTTATTTCTTCTTAGATTTTTCACTTTATTTTATACAGTCAGGAGGTGGGGATATCATAGAAATGTCATAGAAACATCACACAATCTTGCTTTTCATATTTGTTTTATGAAACAAAGCATTTGACATTTTGGTTCAAAATTAAAAGAATTCTATCTAATGGTTTTTCAAGGCTGTACATGAAATTAGTAAATAATGATTCATTAGTTGGACGGTTCCTATAGAGCAATTATTTATTTATTTATTTATTTATTTTCTCACAGAAAATATCATTTAATTGGTCACAGTTAGCTAAGTATACTTTCATCAAATGGGAACTGAAAGTGAATTGACCTATTGCACAACCAATTTTCTCTATGGAGAATGACTTAAAGAAAATGTTGATAAGGTGCAGAAAGATCACACTTATGTTATCCATGACAGTGAAATCTTTCAGTGCAACTTGTCACAACACATTGGCAATAGAAACCCATGTACTATCAATAAAAAATGAAATTTTGAGATGTCCTAGTGTGTGAAGTATGTTATATTCAACATGTACATTTTAAATGCACGCTATATATATAATATCACCTAAATGTGTATTTAAATAGGTTTTCCCACTTGAAAAGGGACATTTCAAATGCTGCAGTTTAATGACTTTAAGTTAATACATCTGAAAATTACAAATATTTTAGATTAGTTTCATTTTATTTAAGAATCATGCATATACACATTAATATATTTCTGTCATGAATTTCTCTATGCTCTTTCTGGTGACAGTCCCCATGTGGCTTCTTAGTTCCTTCCTTCTCACGTGGCATTCAACAAGGGAAAGAAAGGAATAGCACAAATGGCACATCACTGAAGAGACTGTCTGACCATGAAAACATTGAATACATATCAGACAGCACCCAAATAATGACTCCTAAATATCCAGAGGTTTTTCGCTGGGTGAAATTTATATCTCAGTTGTAATGAAAATTATGTTTGTATCATTTGTGTGTTTCATGTCCTTTGTATGAAGTCAGGGTTCTGTGATTCCTTCTGTGTGACAGGAAGACTATGCCAATCTCAGTCATCAAGTAGACAGATTCAAAATAAAGTACTACTGTTAAATTATATTTTAAATCAACTCCAGTGGACTTGAACCAAAATAGTCTTTGCTTATTCTTTAAAGGAAAATTGGAAAAATTGTTGGCATACTTGAATACCTCCTGAATCTACTATATATATATTTAAAGTTTTATTGCAAACCTTGCGGTTACCTTAAGAAAACAATAGTATCAACAGTGTTGGCATAACTATATTTCTGTGTGCTTGTAGATATTTAGGATACCATCAACCAACCTATTTTATTTTATTTCCTGTGTGTTTAACATATATGGAAATGTATATACTATTTCTTGTGAACTTTAGAAAGAAAAGTTTGATATCCTTTTTTTTTTTAATTATTTTCTTGAGAAAATGTTTTATTGGTTTAAAGATGATTACACTGTTGTAATTTTTTTCTCTTTTTCTCCTTGCTTTGGCTAACTATTCTGTATGCAGCAGTCAAGAGAAATACTGGAGTAGCAATATAATTTGCTTACAATGTCAGGCATAGGATAAAACTCCTTGCTAAAGCAATATGCTTTACTAGTCTTACTGTATGCTTTTGAGAATCCTACCATGGGAATAACTGACATGCATGATGTAGTTGCTATAATGCATCTTCCCCAGGAAATTCAGCTTTATTAAATATATCTCATTCAGGATGAGTTTTTAAACACTACTCAATCCAGCCTTGATTTTTCATCAGTACTCTTGGATAAGCTGTAAAATACATTTGTGAACGCAGCAGCATATTCAGACCTGATAGATGCCTGACTTAGCTGGATGCATAAACCTGTTCGTCTTGAGAGGTCTAAATTCATGTGTACACTGACTAAAAAAAAACATTTAAAAGCTTATTTTAAGATCACATGACTAAAAGTGTTAGCATGTTTGTTTTATAACTACCATGGTGCTAAAACATGATTATTTTTTCTAGAGTTGAAATTAATAAATATATATGAAGAGTAGACACATTTATTTCAACTGCAAAAATTGACTTCATTATTGTTCAAAAGCTGTCACTTAATTCAACTTATGCACTTGAAACTCATTAGCAGTAGAATACTCTAGTTGTATATTATAAGTGACTGAAGACTATAGCTGTGTGAAATTGCTGCTGAATTGGTCAACTATTGTGTGAAATATTCACTGTAAAGACAGACATTCACTCAAAAATCATATCTTTAATACAACCTATACAATTTTTAAAGTTTTCCCTTGTGAATATGGCATGTCTACATTTTACCATTTCTCTTTCTTCCGCTCACCATCCTCTGAAGGCCTGACAGGATTGCTGTATGGGTGAGAAGAGGGAAAAAACTGATCTGCCAGAGAACTTGTGGGACTACAGAAATAATCTATTTTTGAATTTTGGGTGCTTGGAGGACTAATTGGACCAGTGGATCAACTCTGGTGTGTATTTTACCAATAAATGGTCTCATGTAGTAGAAGTAAAAACTGAATGTTATTGGAACAAGACTTTGAGCTGCAGAAAGGCCTCCACCTTTGCTCTTCAGAAGCCTTCTGGTCCTTCCAAGTCAAGATGAGCATAGCAGGATTGGAACTTTTCACAGAGCAAATGAGTAATACAAATTTCAGCATTTGCCATATTGCTCAATTCACAATTAATTAAATTCCCTTGGTGACAAATTAGAGAAACATTGCAAGTCTTGGCCATGGATGGTTTTGTGTGGCCAAAACAGTAACTGTCCCCATAATTTGCCTATGATATAATGAAATTAAGTGATTTGAATAAATTAACAATGGACCACATTCACATTCAGTAATTACTAATCACTGCAGGACTCATAGCAGAAAATAAAATTTGTTGCTGATAGCCCACAGAAGGTCAGTGGAACTGAGCTTTAGTCTCTAGTGTGGAAGAGCTCTGACAGTGAAACCACGTTCACTCTAATGGGTATAACACTGTGGGATCAAGGGATACTGTGGTTATCTCTTGAAATATATACAAGATAATACATAAAGTATGTAGAGGCATACTATTGTGAAAGTTTCTCAATACGTAACCATTCTCACATATAGCCAGTTACTTGTTTCTTTGATTCAAGGTTTATGACTTGGAGAACAATTTTAGAAGTTATTGCTCAAAGACATATTTTTCCATATAGTACCTAAAAGGAAAATGAGGTTATTCCTTAATAATAATTTTCTAACTTGAAGATGAAAGGTGAATATACCAGAAATGATCAACTAGTTGAATACTCCCCTACACGCTAGACCAGTGGGTAAACAACTCTACTTTTCACTTACAATTTTAGCATTCAGTGCTGTCAAAAGGATTTTAATATTAAGTACTCAGATATTTTAGGGTAAGTACTAGAAATTTCCCAGCAGTGATTTTGTATACATATTCTGACTATGAATCTTCTTGCCACAATAGTGATCTTAGGGAAGCAAGGGGGTGAACAGACTCAGAAAGAAGGATACATTTATTCCAAGTGTACAGATGGAGTTGTAAACACAATGTGAAATACATAGGTCTAGCTCAGGCAATCCACTGTTTTCCAAAGAGTGAGAGATACCTTAATTAAACAGTCATCTTAAATTTGTTATTTCTTGTTCTGAGCATTCTGAACTGATTGTCAGGGAGAAGATACTACTGGGTTGGACAGTGTATCAGGCCCAACATGGCAGACCTTCTGACACAAGACTCATTGTTATGGTCTTGTAAAAAGTTACAATGTAGAAATGTTATGCTCTTGTAACAATGACAGTGACATCAGCTTTAATCTGAGATAGCTATAATTTAATTTATTCTGTAGGATAATTAACCCCCC
>CM021766.1:92525064-92567845 GCA_011076525.1 Nettapus auritus | reverse complement strand
CCCCCCCCCAGTCTTATCATTATCTGCCTGAGCAAAAAGTTCCTCTCCATCCCTCTGATCAGCTTTGTGACCCTCCCCTGGAGCCACTGTAGTAGGTCCACATCCTTCTTGTGCTGGGGGCCCCAGACCTGGACTCAGCACTCCCAAGTGGGGCCTCCCAAGGGCAGAGGGGGATAATCACCTCTCTGTACCTGCTGGCCACTCCTCTTTTAATGCAGCCCAGGATGTGGTTGGCCTTCTGGGCTGGAAGCATGCATTGCTGGCTCAGGTCAAGTTTTTTGTCCACCAGAACCCCCAAGTCCTTCTCTGCAGGGCTGCTCCCAATGAGTTCTTCTCCCAGTCTGTACTCTTGTCTGGGATTGGCCCAACCCAGGTGCAGCACCCTGGACTTGGCCTTGTTGACCTTCATTAGATACACATGGGCCCACTTCTCAAGCTTGTCCAGGTCCCTTTGGATGGCATCCCTTCCTTCTGTTGTATCAACTGCACCACTCAACTTGCTGAGGGTGCACTTGATCCCACTGTCTCTGCATAAACTAGTTGTCTAAGAATATTCTTTATTATTAAAAAGTAATAAAATAAAATAAGAATTTTTGTCTAGACTTTTTTTCCAAGTAAGTTTCAAATCACATTTAATGTAGTCCTAAGCGTTTCCATTGGCTAAGAAAAATCTCAAAATGGAGAAATTGAAATTGTCATTGTCTGGTAAGAAGAGGGTTATAGCGATATTTCTTCAAAGTTAGTTGGGGCTATTTTAACCAATATATTTTAGTATAAAAATTCACCAGTTTTCTATTTCATTACATAGTTTTTAACACAAGTTCACAGACAGAGACAATTCAGAGAGCTTTGTAGCATGCCTTGGCCGAGTTTTAGCTGGATTCTGAAGCCACACTAAATTTTAAGTGACATACATGAGGAAACCAAGCAAAATGCTGGCATGTAAAACTTCATTTAACTCAGCTATAGGAATACTACTGTTGAAAGAGAGATAGTGGTCTCTCACAATGCTTACTATTAAACTCTGAGGTACAGGTATGATTTCTGTGTTCTACAACTGCATAAACCTGTGATTTATCTGGTCAAAATGTAAATACTCAGGCTAATTTATCTTGGGATTATGGGCTTGACTTAAACACACATCCACAAACATGCACTCCTGTTTTGGTGAATAACAACGATATCTACCTCATCCATGCTAAACCATTCTCTGGGATTTTATGGCAAGAAACAGAGGGAGCTGAGAAGGTGGGGCCCAGGGCAGGGAGTGGCATGGGGTGCTGTGTGCTACTGCCTTTTGCCCTCTGTGGCTCTACACTTGGTAGTGGCACACCAGCTGAATATCCTCTGCATTAGCTGGGTCTGTTCTGAGGCAAGGTTGTTTGTCAGACGAGAGGGTTCTTCCTTCAGAAGGTGAGGAACATACAGCAGCCTTGCCAGCACACTTGAATTGGTGTAAAGGACTGTCCTGATGTATCTGTGTTGCATTTGGAGGGGAGTCAATGGTCAGGACCCTCCATCCCTGATGTATCTAGTAGCTTAACACCTTTCAAGATACACCCAAACAGGCTGCTTATGGGCTGCCTGCAGGCAGGCCTTAAGCAACCTGACAGGCAATAGTATAGATGGGAGAGTACATGCTAGTCAGCTGTTTGCATGCACTCCTGAGGCTGCTTTTTAGCAGCAGTGTAGAAATAGCTAATGTAGGCAATTATAACAGAAGTGAGTCTCCACCTCCCCTGAATGGGAAAACAAAACAAAACAAAACAAAACAAAAGACTTGAACCAAATCTCAGATCTGAAAGCTGACCTCTGGTTTCAAACTCTGGTAGGACGACTTCTTACCTGTAAAAGATAATCATAACTAACCAGAGAAAAAAGGTCTGACTGTGATGAATGAATGTTCCACAGAGCCTGGTAGCTTCTAAAATGGGAAGAAAACAGAGAAAAGAAGAAATTATTTTATTCTGAAAGGAAAACATCTAGCACAGCCAAGATAAACCTGAACTAACTTTTTAGACTCAAGTATCCCAACAAGGTGATTGCAAGACAATCCAAGAAAAAAAAAAAACAACACACTTTATATATATATAAATATTTACCAATGTTGAAACTCGCTTGTGATTTTTCTCATAGTTTTGTTTGCCTTGCTCTGAATATTTTAAAGCAGTAAATCAAATGTGTTGCACCTCACAGAGAGTTATTAACAAGAATAAGGAGATTAAAACGTGTAAATCTAGGAAAAAAACAAACGTTATTTGTTACCTACATAAAAAATACAAGTGTCTACTAATAAGTATAAATGGCAGCTTTTTGAATGTGAAACATAACTAATAATCAGTATCTTATAGCACGACAGCCAAAGGCAGTGACATTTGAACAGCATGTCTTCTCTAAGCTTAGATAACTTGGTAGCACATGTCGGCAAGTGCTTAACCATGTTAACATAAACCCTCATTAGACGGGATTAGGCAAGAAACAGTGACAAACAGGATGGACACTAACCCTCTGAGGAACTAATTCAGACACTACACACTAATTATCCTTTTAAATTACTTCAAGATTCAGGGAATGAATATCAGTGTATGTGCATATGACTACATGGGGAATTGTGTTTTACATACTACAACCTGTTTGTATTTTGCAACAGTTTTAAAATTATTTCTCCTTCATAAACGGTTGTCAAGATTTAAAAAAGTGTTTATTCTTCAGGTTCCCTGGACAATGATCAACTCTGATGCAAAAATATATGATATTTAGATGTTTTTCTTTGTTCAGGAGAAAATGACTGGTAATTTATCTAGCAGAATCTCTCATAAGTGAGTGGATATTAGCATTTTTGTAAATGCATTTTAGGAACAGTCAAGGACTCAGTTATGACTGAGTTCAAATAATGTGAAGTATGGTAACTTTCACTGTAGGCTCCATAGCGAATTACCAGAAAAAAAAGGATGCCCTAAAGAAAAGATATAAGCAAATACTGACTCAGTGAATTGTATTCTGATTTCACTTATTGATTCCTAACTTACTTTAAAAAAAATCTGTTATAGGTTAATTTGCCTCTAATCTTATTCAGTAAAGTAGAGTAGATCTTTAATTAACACTCTTACATTTCATAAACTACGTTGCTGATGTGAAGGTAATCTACCAGTATGAACCATAATCACATTCTGGGGTAGTAGTGTAGTAGTGTCATTTATCTGATATTATTCTTAAAGCAAAATAAATAGATTCTGATTACAATGATGTCAAGTATGTGTTTAAAAATGTCTTAAAAGAGTATGAGTAATATATATGTATAAATAAGTACATAAAAAAATCAAAAAATGACACACGAAAATAGCAGATGTTTCTCCAATTTACCTGGCAAAACCTAATTTTTACAATCATCATCTTTTTTTTTTTTTCTCTTTTACCATTGGAATTGTTATTAAAATAATTTAATTACATATGGATATTATGGGTGAATGTTATATTATAATAAAAGAATAAAAAAGAATTTAAATGTAGCCTTTGACAGTGAATAGGGGCTTTGCTTTTAAAAATTCTCTTTTTTCTTTTTTTTTTTCCCCCTCCAGATATGGAACAATATATTTTCCTGACTTCTTTGAAATTTTCAAGATAGTACACCATAAAAACTTTTACATCTAAAATCAAAGTTGAGGAATTAGTGGTGATAGCATCGAAATATCACTCCACCTTTTATTTTATACTAAGGAAAACAAAGTGCTTGCAAAGTAAATAAAGGAAAATTCCATCTTAATTTTCTGTTACTGATTTGCATGAGTCAAATTTTCAGAGCAAGCTCATTTTGCTTAATAAATACAAGTGACCACATTTTTGCATGCTATTTTGGCTAGTTATATAAACACAGTTATAGTGTGAATCTGCATTTTCTGACAATCTAAGAATTGCACACAGAATTACACACACACAAAAAAGTTTGTGCATTGATTTCTGACAACACTAACTCAGGGTGTTGTTCAGGGTGAAATCCTTATCTGCTCATTTCTGACAGTGATGCTATATCTGATTTTTTACAAAAATCATGACATGAACTGAAAGAAAAAAAAAAGTGAAAGTTTTTTCTTTTAAAACCTGTTAATTCAATCAGCAAATAAATTGTGAATTGTGTCCTTCCTACTCTTTTTACAGTAAGTAATGAATTTGTTTGACCTCATAGATAATCCGTGCAGAAATGAGATAGCAGCACCAGTATGGAGAACCCAGAGAGAGAGAAACTGAGAAACTCTTTTACTTCAGCTCAGTACCTAGGAGGTAAGAAAGCATTTATTACTGCTGACTAGTAAGCATGGCCCTTAGTGCATCATACGTAGGAATATTATGCATGAGACTATATATATGGAACAGAAGAGAATCAGGATTAAAACATGGATAGAAAGGTGGTTCAAAATGAAAGGAGAGAACTAAAATGCAAGAATGCCCTTTGGTAGAATCCATTACCCTAAACCCCAGTCTTGGGAACATGAAAACACCCTTGGCATAAACATTTGTGTTGAGGTCAAGTGGGATTAGAAGAATATATATTTGGTTGCCTGGGGCTATGTCACAAAAAGAAAATATCAATTAAAAAAACAAACTAGAGGTTGTTTGTGCCCTCAAAAGACTCTCTCTCCCTCTCTCTCTCTCTCTCTTTTTTTTTTTTTTTTTTTTTAATGCATTCTTTTGCTTTTTACATTCAGTGGACTTGATTTTGATCTCAGTTGTATTGGTTTTAATCAGAATAACTCCATATAAGTAAGGGCATTGCTCTGATATCAGATCCACCTGAACAAGGAGAGACTTATTTGCAGCATATTGCTTCAGTGCAGATGGTTAAAACAAGCCTGCACTTCAGTTAGTGAATGTTAAGATGTGATAGCATTAATCTGTGGTGTGAAAAATGGTCTGTTAATAGGGCTAGGTTTCATAAAGTGACTTGGTTTTGAATCAGAGCTGAAGCCTCTGGTTTCCTGTGAATGCTTTTAGCATGCAGGTCACCTCAAGGGCTTATACTAGGCTTCTGGCCTTGTTGATCATAGCAGGTGGCCATGTGCTAAACCTTGAGTTGACTTTCAGAAGGACTTCTTCCCAGTTTAAAACTGGGAAGCATGTACAAGTATTTTGGTGAATCAAGCCTGCAGTATACGGTTAGAAAATCTACTGAAGACAATGGCAACCTTTGACCTCATTGTGGTCTGTCTAAATTAGGAAAAGATGTTATTTATCTGATCTGACCTTTTCGTAATCTACATACAATAACATCTATATATTTTTCTTTAGTTTGGTTGATCAAAATCAGTTAACCAACTGGTCTCAGTGCTGTTGCCAGAAGACTCGGTGTTATTTTCAGTTTCTCGACCTTCAGTGCCAAGATATGCTCTTGTATGTTTCTGCTAACTGTTTAGGAAAGGCTTTTGAAGTTCCATGAGAGCTAAAACAACAGATCCTTGAGACATGGTAGGCTCTGCAGTGAACAGAAAAAAATTAAGTCACTATGGGAGTCAGACTGGTATAGGTAAAAAAAACCAACATGTTGCTATGCTCATGGTCTAAACTTTTGGGTAGACCTGTGCAGTGCGAGGAGTTAGACTTGATGATCCTTATGGGTCCCTTCCAACTCGAGATATTCTATGATTCTATGATTCTATGCTGAACAGGGAAAACTTTGCTGAACAAAAATGCCTTGATTAGAGACTCGCATGTGCTTTCATGGGGCAGGTTTTGTTATGTGAACTCACATTCTTCAGGAACTAGTCTGAAACCTTTAGCTATGTGTAGACTGTGACCTGAACCATATTTGTAACACAGTATTGCAGCTCTGGAGAGTGACTGCATTGAATACTTGTCATTTGACTCTTGATGAATTACTCTCTCACCCTGCCATCACATGAAATGTCCTCAAGCACATATGTGATGATCTAATCCCTTTATGAATTAAATGCACATATTTGTTTATTAAAACATCAACAAGATGGAAAAAAACATCTTTCTATACAAACCTCAAAAAAATAGTCTTCTTTTTATAGTGTGATGGCAAAATATAAGGACTATTTTACTATTGTAATACCAATCTTCATTTTGGCCCACACACTGCAAAAATGTGCTTTCATTTTGTATCCCAATGAAGCAACTGCATAATCTTTCCACCTGTTTATACTAGTATAAAAGTTATATCTCACTGAATATGCCTTATATTCCAGATTGATTATTAGAAGTAATAGAAAATTGTATTATTTTGAGATTTTATAGATTGTATCTACTTATTTTTGTGGTGAAGTATAATTAGCTGATGAAGGTCTCAGGATGGACAATGAATGAAAAGAAAAAAAAATGAGTTCATTCTTATCCTACTATTACTCAGGTTTGAATTAAATTCAACTTGAGTGTCATTAGTTGGAAAATGTTCATATTTTTAAGCTAGAGAAAATATCCCTACTGCATTAAATGTGTTAATTGAACATTATTTATAAAACCAATTGCTCAATAAACAATTTTCCCAACAGAACTGATATTTGACTTGGCAATTCATATAAACAATATGTATGTTCTTAATGTATATGTTTATCTACAATAGTAAACATAAGCAACCTTTTGCCTATCATATAATGCCCCTAAAGGCATTATGGGTTAACAGTGATTTAATCCCCTTATGCATGCATAATATGACAAGCTTTGCATAAATGATAATAAATAATTGGTATGTATAAATAATTCATCATTTTTTTTGCAGTAGAAATAGAATTCTTAGACATATTTTAAACAAAGAGAATAGCAAACATGATCTCAATCAGAAAAGGGGTTAAATCACATTACACAAAACAATGTTTCAAATAATCAAGATTCATGCATGCAAAATATATTTTTATTTCTTTCATGCTAGCATATGATAGCCAGCTTGTTCTCAAGTATGGAATACATATTTAACAGCATCATAAAATAATGGAAGAAATAAGTGCTATATTGGACATTTAATGTAAAACAAGTGATACATCAGGGAAAATAAATGTATATACCATGTATGTATACATACACAGAAAAATGGTCAGTATTGGTGATTTTTTTTTTTTCTGGAATCAGTTCCAGTGATTTTGGGAAATTCCTCTAATCATTCTAGTTCACTTACTAACTAATAAAATGTTATAATGTTAATTTTTGTAGTAAGCACTTATTTAACAATGACTCTGTGGTTGCAAAATAAACTAGTAATTGGATAACTTTTTTAAATGAAAGAATATCCTAAAAAAGGAAAAAAAATACAATGTCACTCTAAATAGGTAATAGTAGTAATAGTAAAAATTTAAAGATTTTAAGACTCAACATAGATAGCCATGAATTAACTTAATGTAATGCCATCCGTATTCAGCAAGGCAGTCAAATACACTCTTTAAGTACATGCATCAATCTCATTGACTTTACATTATTCTCTCCAGAGAATATTCTCTCTTCTTTTCATTAGGAAGACTCCGATTCTTAACTACCATCAAAATGCCAACTCTACTAGCTTCAATAAGTCCCTCTGAAGCTTCTCAAAGTCTCCTCTAATTTTGACCAATATAAAGAGTGCTGGCATTTGCAAATGTTGGCGTGTCATTTCTTAACCCTTTCAACTGACAATTGTGTTTATAGACATACATATCTAGTAGGAGTAATAACAACATCTAAGAAAATTAAAAATATAGTGACAAAGCAAAACCCCACAATTATTGTAAATTTGTTTTTCCCACTAATATTAAATATTGCTGTTTTTATTAAGGATCTGTGAGGTACCTAGCTGGTAATGTATTACCCTGTAAAAAAATAAAGAAATAAAAATCCTTTATACCTAGAATCTGTCTTTTAGATATTTTCCAGCCAAAAGCAGAACCTGAGTTCTTACTTCATTACTGCTTAAAAATTCTATAAAAGCAGTCTTAGCTATTTTGAAAGTACAAGTTAATATGTTCCTATTATTTACTTGTAAAGCAGAGAATTGTGGTGTGCACTAATTTGCCTTTGCTCCTATCACGTCGTGGCCTTTCAGTTGTTTCATTATACATTATTCATTACTTTTCATTAGTTTCAACGAATTTCCTGATATTAATTCATAAATCCCAGAAGTTTCCCTATTCCCATTTAAAATTAGATAAGAACTCTGTATATTATATGATACAGTAGCAAAGTTAAATAAAATATTTTGTTTTGTTTTGTTAGCAGCTCACCTAGAATGTAAATGTTTTGGTTTATTATTTTGCTTGAACCTGACACCTCAATGTCTGACTATGCCCTAAAAACCATAAGACTTACAAAATGCCTCATTTAAATCCAAGATATTAAGCCTCAGAATTCCTTCTCAGATGCTACCTGACCCCAATGTCATAAGAAACCATATTTTTCTCTCTTTTTTTTTTTTTTTTTTTCTCATGTATTCAGCTGTCTTCACATGCAGACTCTCAACCCTGGGCCCTGCAAGAACTGCCTCTTCTCTGGCAAAGCCCATTTTAGGCACTCAGGTAAGGGTGAAAAGCTTTCAGGATAGTATTTACTCTACATACCTCACCCAGACTGGTAGACATTTTCCTGGGGAAACTAATGGTTTTGCCTACTGCAAAGAGCCTCAAATGCAGCAAATAGCAGCAGTTCCTGTTATCTGACAGCTCAGAGATCAGACCATTCACAAAAGACATAGGAGACCTGTGTTCCATTTCTTCTTTCTCTCTTGGATCCCCTGCATTGTAGCCTATGATTTACATGCAGAAGGAAGGGTTTTGATTCTTTGTGCTGCAGTTATTCCAAGTGGTGTAGGACAACAGGCTATTGAGGGCATCAGAAACAGAAGGAGTGGAAAGGCACACAAGTCAAAATAATTTTAGTCTTGCCTTCCAGTCTCTGATGCAGTGCGCATTTTATACAAAGTAGTCATTGGATTAAGGTGTGTGAACTCCCAGTGTTATCATACTCTGTAGCCTGTCTGTGCCTGTGAGCTCACCTGAGCACTGAAAAAATGCAAGCTCATATCCCTTCAGGCATAGGAAGGATCTTTTTTATTTATTTTATTTATTTATTTATTTATTTATTTATTTTGAGTTTTTGTGTTTTTTGCAAAGATAGGTTCTCTAAGGCAGGGCAACACTTGTACTCTAGCACTAGCCCTGGTTTGGCCAAGAGATGTGCCAGGTGCATTCAGTCATCAGTTGGGGGATGTAGAGGGGATGTAGGAGGTAGGTCCAAAGTAATCCAAATTTAGTTGGGTACAGTTTCACAACCTTTTAAATGGCAGGAATGTGCCTCTTCCACTTTCCATCTGGCAGTCCTTTGCTTCTGGTGAGCTGCATATTCAGCTCCCTATCACAGAATATATGTTTTTTCCTTTCCTCAGGTGTGAGGCAGTGAGATGAACTGGCTCACTAGCAGCACAAATGTCTTAGTGAAAAGGATGGGGCAAGAGTGAGTATGCAGGGAAACAGAGGAGAAAAAATAGCCACAGAAAATAGTTCTACCTAGATCAACCTAGTAAGTAGCACTTAGCTGTACTTTGAGGTTCAGGAATAACTTTCTTTCAAGTTTTCTTATTGGCTAGTGGAAGGAGCTGCTTGACAGCAAGGTTACTTTAGGTGCCCCTATGGAGGGCATTTCCACTGAACTGAGGGCTGTCCGTTCCAGTGAGCACCAAGGTGCTCAAGCACAAGATTAGGAGCTATACAACACCTAGAGTGTTATAAAGTTCAGACTGTTGTTGGATCTGCCCTGTAACATTAGCAAATGTTTTACCAAGGCATATGATGACTCCAGATATAATGAAATTGGTTTTTTATCCTGCCATTTCCTCTCTTAATTTTGGACTTTTTGCATAAAAGTCCAACTACTAAGCAGCTTTAAAGACAGGGAGAATCTTCCATTAAAAAAGAAAAGGTTGAAGAATATCAGAAATGTTCCTTGGAACATATTTGCTTCTGATATACCTCAACTTTGCTAGAGCAATGTCTTGTTTTTGAAAAATAAAATATATTTTAACTTGCAATCTGTGTAATATTATCTAATGCAGGATAGATGTTATCTACACAGGGTATCATTATATCAACTGCTTCTGCATATTACTACTTCCAATATAACTGAAAGTAGCTACTAAAATCATTGTTTTCCCTGGGTTCCTTTGCTCTAGGAAGAAGAAGATACGTAAGAAACATTTTAAATAAGATCATTAAAATTATATGCCATGAAAAAACGTGAGTAGACATCTAATTTAAGTTGAATGTTCTCTGAAATTTCTTACGTGTTTTTCCTTTGAGGCATGCTGAACAGCAAATACCAAATTCTTAACAACAGTAAGGAGGAGAACACATGTAGGATAGCATTTGTCCTCTACATTGGCTTTTACCCTGAAGTATTATTTCTTGCTTAGGCATTTAAAAGAACCAGTGCAATCACGGATGCAACTTACAACTTACACAGTGGAAATTAGAGCCTTTTAGGGAATACATATTCAACTGATAAAAAACTAGCTCCTTAAACTTTGGTGCGACATAATATTTCTTTTGGCAAGGGGTCACCAGTGCTCAACATACATCATCACTACCTTATTAGATCTTGAGGCAATTAGCTGAAAACAAACAGAAGAGACAAGCCCTGTATTGAGCTATAGAAACCAGAAGAAAATAGCCCATGGCACTCCATTATTCCAGAGCTTCATCAAAGGCTAGGCACTAGCTGCAGTTTAAAGAAAGGAGAGCATTGTTTTCATGTAATAGCTATACAGTATAGGGACTTTACCACATTATTTTTCTACTGATTCAAATTACATCCAAACTTGTCTGGTTATAATAGGGCAGTGGAAAGAACTTTTCAGTTCCTCCATAAAACAGTATGTGCAATGTGTTGCTTGATTAGTTAAGGATTAAAAATCCAATTAGATCCTCCCTTTTCATGGGAAATCACATGAGGAATTTTGAGAAATATTGGTGAAAACCACTACTTAAAGTAACTGTCTGTGATAACAAAGTACTGATCTATAAGGAAGCCATGGAATCATCTAAGCAAACTGACCTTTAGCATTTCCAATGCAAATGAGAATTTCTGAATAATAGGTTTAAAATTTAGCTAAAATAAATATTTCACTAATTTCAATAAGAAACAGCATTTTCTCCCTACAGAAAAATATAACCACTTGAGAGAAAATGTCTGTCACTGTAACTATAACACAACTAAATGTTATAGTTGGGCTACATGGTGTTTTTAGTAACATGCTCTACAATTGGTAACCAACAGATTGTGGCTTCACTCACATACAGTAAATATTAAGAGTTACAATAGATTTTGTAACAACAACCAAACAAACAACAACAACAAGAAACTAAATTCTTAACAAAACAATATTTAATTTTTTGGTTTCAGAAAAGAATAATTGTTGGAGGTACCTGACTGCCACTTCTATCTGACTGTTAGACATTCTTCTATGTATACCAATTGAATCACTGGTTTTCTTTTTAATCACAGCAAATCTTAAAATTAATTAACATTTTAAGAAATTAGTTGTTCTAAGTTGAAGCTTTATAACACTTTATAAAAAATGTAGGGAAAAACAAATAACAACCAAAATAACAACTGTTCGTATCAGTACAGGCTAGGGGGAAACCTGCTGGAGAGGAGCTCTGAGGAAAAGGAGCTGGGGGTCCTGGTGGATGACAGGTTGACCATGAGCCAGCAGTATGCCCTGGTTGCCAAGATGGCTAATGGGATCCTGGTGTGCATTAAAAGGAGTGTGGCCAGCAGGTTAAAGGCGGTGATCCTCCCCCTCTATTCTGCCCTGGTCAGGCCTCACCTGGAGCATTGTGTCCAGTTCTGGGCTCTCCAGTACAAAAAAGACAGGGATCTCCTGGGAAGAGTCCAGCAGAGGGCCACAAAGATGATACGGGGCCTGGAGTATCTTGCCTATGAGGAAAGACTGAGGGACCTGGGTCTGTTCGACCTGGAGAAAAGAAACTGAGAGGGGATCTTATCAATGTTTATAAATACCTGAGGTGTGGGAGACAGAGGGATTTGGCCAACCTCTTTTCAGTCATTTGTGGGGACAGGACAAGGGGCAATGGCCACAAGATGGAGCACAGGAAGTTCTGTACCAACATGCAAAATAATTTCTTCACAGTGAGGGTGACGGAGCACTGGAACAGGGAGGCTGCCCAAGGAGGTTGTGGAGTCTTCTCTGGAGATATTCAAGGCCCGTCTGGATGCCTACCTGGGCAGCCTGCTCTAGGGAACCTGCTTTGGCAGGGGGGTTGGACCCTATGATCTCTCGAGGTCCCTTCCTACCCCTACAATTCTGTGATTCTGTGATTCTGTGAAATCTTTCATCTTGAGCTATAAAGGTATTCTAGATATATGGAATGCCAATACCATCTTCCATGCATCAAATTTTTGACTTTCATCCCCACCCAAAATAAAATCAAACCAAGCCACTCCAAGTATATAAACTGAGATCTTTAAGGATCTAAATACCTCCTTTGTATCACTGGTGGATTCTGAAACTAGAGCCAAAAAAATACATGCCAAAGGCTTGTATCATGATGTTGTAGGGTGGAAGATAAAGAGCAATGCTGACATTCTACCTCCATAGCTTTAGGAGTGGCTTCAAATGATCTGTAGACTTCCTTGTTCTCAGTATAGGGGTTACTTTAATCACAGTCTGTATCCTCTTGGCTTCTGGATCAGACCTGCAAGACAATTAAGAGTAACTGCTCTTAATTACACTGAAGAGCTACTAAGCACTTATGAGAAGGCAGGTCACTAAAGTCTATATTTCACCCGGCCTCATCTGCTGTTTCAGTTCTGAGACATGTTTCAGGTTGTAAATGCTTCTCCACATTGTGTATAAATTTTTTTGTAGAAAGCCAATCCGTTTTTCATATGTGAATATGAAAAGAGGCCTAATAGGAAAAACAACAACAACAACAACAAAAATTGCTAGACATACAGTCTGATACTTCTTTTGAATTCATGTTTACACAAATTACTGTGCTTAAAATAAAGGTGAAGAAGAAGAAACAACTGGGAAAATAATTAGCCTAAATTTATTTATAAAGAAAAAAACTATGATTTGAAATCTTTCTCAAATAACATAAATATTAACATAAGTGTTTTTGTTGTTGTTGTTGTTTGTTTGCTTGTTTTTTCTTTTTCCATTGTAATGTCTCCTTTCCAATCACTTATTTAATGTTGCACGTCTATTTCTTTTCAGCTCTTCAAAGTCAGAGGAGTGATTTACAATAGTCTTATCAATTTCATGTGAATGGTCTACGGAATGTTAGGATTTGGTCAAATTCTTTCCCACAAGAGGTTTCAATTTGTTCATCATCCCCCCCTGGTATCTGGTTTCAAGACATGATATGCAGCATTACCTTTAGTATCAGTTCCGCAGATACAATACATTAGCAGAGAAAATTAGACACAATTCCTTTTAGATCTGATGTGCTGCTGTTGTCTTTAGGTTGTCAGGGTGTTGAATTAATGGCAACTGGAGAAGGTTGCCATGACTTAAGGGATCACTGTAAAAGGAAAAATAATCCTTTATATCTTTTCAGGGAGAAAGGAAGGCAGCTGTTACATATCATTCTGCTACGAAGCTCCCCCAACATTTTTTGACTTTGTTATGCTACCAGAAGAGATGTCTGTATGTATGTATGTATATGTACAGAATTCTTCTAGAAAATTAATGCAAAATAACATATATGTGGTAACTTTAACTTAAAAAAAATGAAAATATACTATTTTAAGCTTGATCAAATAATTTTTGGTATGGTATATAACTTTTAGAATGTCTGTTTCCCCCCTGGACAACCTGAAAACATATTATATCAATTTATATTACATTTCTATTATATTTATATTAGTAGTATTTCTATTTCTGTGAGAACCACGCATGAAGTTATTATATAATCTCATGAATATAAAACTATAGATGGTGGTAACAGCCTCTTTTGAAAACAAACAAACACCACACCTCATGCTATGCACTTTTTTGGCTCTGTTAAGAACATGGTTATAGTTACCTACTTACGCTTTGTAAAGATTCTTTATTTTATTTTATTTTATTTGTTCTTAGAATGTAGACTTGTAAATCACAGAATCACAGAATCACAGAATTTCTAGGTTGGAAGAGACCTCAAGATCATCGAGTCCAACCTCTGACCTAACACTAACAGTCCCCACTAAACCATATCCCTAAGCTCTACATCTAAACGTCTTTTAAAGACCTCCAGGGATGGTGACTCCACCACTTCCCTGGGCAGCGCGTTCCAATGTCTAACAACCCTTTCGGTAAAGAAGTTCTTCCTAAGATCCAACCTAAAATTCCCCTGGCGCAACTTAAGCCCATTCCCCCTCGTCCTGTCACCAGGCACGTGGGAGAACAGACCAACCCCCACCTCGCTACAGCCTCCTTTGAGGTACCTGTAGAGAGCGATAAGGTCACCCCTGAGCCTCCTTTTCTCCAGGCTGAACAATCCCAGCTCCCTCAGCCGCTCCTCGTAGGGCTTGTTCTCCAGGCCCCTCACCAGCTTCGTCGCTCTTCTCTGAACTCGCTCAAGCACCTCGATGTCCTTCTTGTAGCGAGGGGCCCAAAACTGAACACAGTATTCGAGGTGCGGCCTCACCAGAGCCGAGTACAGGGGGACGATCACCTCCCTAGCCCTGCTGGTCACACTGCTTCTTATACAGGCCAGGATGCTGTTGGCCTTCATGGCCACCTGAGCACACTGCTGGCTCATATTCAGCCGACTATCAACCATCACTCCCAGGTCTTCCTCTGACAGGCGGCTCTCCAACCACTCATCTCCCAGCCTGTAGCTCTGCTTGGGGTTATTGCGTCCCAGGTGGAGGACCCGGCACTTGGCCTTGTTGAACTTCATACCGTTGGCCTCGGCCCATCGGTGCAGCCTATCCAGATCCTCCTGCAGAGTCTTCCTACCCTCGAGCAGATCGGCACACGCACCTAACTTGGTGTCATCTGCAAACTTACTGAGGGTGCACTCGATCCCCTCATCCAGATCATTGATGAAGATATTAAAGAGGACCGGCCCCAGCACCGAGCCCTGGGGAACGCCACTAGCGACCGGCCTCCAACTGGATTTGACTCCATTTACCACGACTCTTTGGGCCCGGCCATCCAGCCAGTTTCTAACCCAACGAAGCGTGCGCCAGTCCAAGCCAAGAGCAGCCAGTTTCCTGAGGAGAATGCTGTGGGAAACGGTGTCAAAAGCCTTGCTGAAGTCAAGGTAGACCACATCCACAGCCTTTCCCTCGTCCACCCAGCGCGTCACTTTGTCATAGAAGGAGATCAGGTTCGTCAAGCAGGACCTGCCCTTCATAAACCCATGCTGACTGGGCCTGATCGCCTGCTTGCCCCGCAAGTGCTGCGTGATGACTCTCAAGATAATCTGCTCCATGAGCTTCCCTGGCACTGAGGTCAAACTGACAGGCCTGTAGTTTCCCGGGTCAGTCCTCCGGCCCTTCTTGTAGATGGGCGTCACGTTTGCTAGCCGCCAGTCAACTGGGATCTCCCCCAATAGCCAGGACTGCTGATAAATGATGGTAAGCGGTTTGGCCAGCTCCTCTGCCAGTTCTCTCAGTACCCTCGGGTGGATCCCATCCGGCCCCATCGACTTGTGCACTTCCAAGTGCCGTACCAGGTCACCAACCATTTCTTCATGTATAGTGAGGGCCACATCCTGCTCCCCATCCCCTTCTACCAGTTCAGGGAATTGGGTATCCAGAGAACAACCGGTATTGCCGCTAGAGACTGAGGCAAAGAAGGCATTAAGCACCTCCACCTTTTCCTCATCTCTTGTAACTAAGTTTCCCCCCACATCCAGTAAAGGATGGAGATTCTCCTTAGTCCTCCTTTTTGTATTGATGTATTTATAAAAACATTTTCTGTTATCTTTAACGGCAGTAGCCAGATTGAGCTCCAGATGAGCTTTGGCTTTTCTAATTTTGTCCCTGCACAGCTTCGCAACATCCTTATAGTCCTCCTTAGTGGCCTGCCCACTTTTCCAAAGATTATAAACCCTCCTTTTCCTCCTAAGCTCAAGCCACAATTCTCTGTTTAGCCAGGCTGGTCTTCTGCCCCGCCAGCTCGTCTTTGGGCACGTGGGGACAGACCGTTCCTGCGCCATTAAGATTTCCCTCTTGAAGAGCGCCCAGCCTTCCTGGACTCCTCTGCCCTTCAGTACCGCCTCCCAAGGGACACTGCCAACCAGTGTCCTCAGCAGCACAAAGTCAGCCCTCCGGAAGTCCAAGACAGTGGTTTTACTGGTCCCCTTCCTGGCCTCGCCAAGAATAGAGAACTCCACCATTTCGTGGTCACTCTGCCCAAGATAGCCCCCGACAATCACATCCTCCACCAGTCCTTCTCTGTTTGTGAACAGAAGGTCTAGCGGGGCGCCACCCCTGGTGGGCTCACTAACCAGCTGCGTCAGGAAGCTATCTTCCACGCTCTCTAGAAACCTCCTAGACTGCTTTCTCTGGGCTGTGTTGTGCTCCCAGGATATGTCAGGGAAGTTGAAGTCCCCCACGAGAACAAGGGCTGACGATTTCGCAACTTCTGTCAGCTGCCTGTAGAACTCCTCATCCGTCTCCTCATCCTGGTTCGGTGGTCTATAACAGACCCCGACCAGGACGCTAGCCTTGTTGGCCCTGCCGATCCTAACCCAGAGGGACTCGACCTTGTCATTCCCAGCCTCTAGTTCTACAACATCGAGAGACTCTCTAATATAGAGAGCCACACCACCACCCCTTCTGTGCTGCCTGTCCCTTCTGAAGAGTTTATAGCCAGTCATTGCAGCACTCCAGTCATGAGAGTGGTCCCACCACGTCTCCGTGATGGCAACCAAGTCATAGCCTGCCTGTTGCACGATGGCTTCCAGCTCCTCCTGTTTGTTACCCATGCTGCGTGCATTGGTGTAGATGCACTTCAGCTGGGCCATTGCCTTATCCCCTGGCCTTGCTATTGTTCCCCCTGGCACAGCTCTAACAACCCTTGCTTCAGCCCCGTCCCCCTTCTTACCTAGTTTAAAGCCCTCTCAACGAGCCCTGCCAGCTCCTGGCCCAGGATCCGTTTTCCCCTAAAAGATAGGGACCCGTCTGCAGCCATCAGGCCGAGTGTCGAGTAAAGTGCCCCATGGTCGAAAAACCCAAGATTTCTGTGTTGGCACCAGCCCCTGAGCCACGTGTTTAACAGGTGGGCTTTCTGTGTCCACTTTGTACCCCTCCCTGCCACCATAGGGATGGACGAAAACACCACCTGCACTCCTGCTCCATCCACTAACCGTCCCAGTCCCCTAAAGTCTCGTTTGATAGCCCTGAGGCTTCTCTCTTCAATGTCATCACTACCTGCCTGGACTATCAAAAGAGGATAATAGTCAGAGGGGCGAACCAGGTTGGGAAGCTTCTTGGCAACATCCCTGACCCTGGCCCCAGGGAGGCTGCAGACTTCCCTACGGGTAGGGTCAGGCCGACAAATAGGGCCCTCGGTTCCCCTGAGGAGAGAGTCTCCCACAACAATAACCCTTCTGTCTTTCTTGGTGGAGGCAGTCCTGAGGCGTGGAGTCGACCTCCTCGCTCTAGGCATCCTCCTGGGTACTCTTGCTACCTCTTCCTCACCCACCGGTCTCTCAAGCTCCAGGGCCTCAAACCTGTTATGTAAGGGCACCTGGGAAGGTGGGGGCGGAAGGGGAGGGCATCGCCTGCGATGTCGATCAGGGACCTGTTTCCATTCCTCCTCAACTCCCAGATCCCCTCCCTCTGCCTGACGGCGACAGGGCAAGGGGTCCACCCCCGTTTGAGATGTCTCACCCCGGTACTTCTCCTTGAGGCCCTGCAGGGAGTTGCTCCACCAGTCTATCTCCCGCTCAGACTCCCTGATATCCCTCAACCTCTCCACCTCCTCCTTGAGTTCCGCCACCATGCGGACCAGGTCATCCACCTGCTCGCACCTCACGCACCCAGTTTCTCTGCCTCCCACCGATGGCAGCAACAGGCTCAGACACTCCCTGCATCCGGTGACCTGAACTGCTGCATTTTTTAACGGGTAGTCGGTCTGGGTGTGTACCGACTTCCTGGAGAGCACACCGTGCCTCGTGGAGACCATTATCGCCTAGCTAACGGCTGTCGTTACAGGAGGTGTTGCGTATGGGCGGGGGAGAGCGCCCTGCCCTTCCTGCTCGCCCTGCCTGCTCGCCCTGCCTGCGCGAACTGCCGCGCTAACTGCCACACCACTCCCTTCTGACGCGCCACGCCCTGTTCGCCGCGCTCCTGGTCGCTCGCGCTCCCTAGGGGCAGCTTTTGAACGGCTGGGGAGGGGGCGCTGCTGGCTCTGCCTACGCCTCGTCAGCGTCCCTCACGAGGGCTGCCGGGTCGTGGCGGCTCCCTCAAGTAGGCTCGATGCCGGAAAATTAGCCCTGCCTGGCCCGATCCCCCGCTCCGCTGCAGAACGCGTCTGCCCCGGAGCCGATCGCCTCGGCAAATGTCTCATGATTTCTGAATTTCTGTAGGAAAAACTAATTCATAGAAAAGCAACTTGAGAGTGACATTTATACAGATATCAGAAGTTTACAAATGATCCTGGAAAGGTTGGACAGGTCATCATGGACTTCCTGTGTGCTTGAGAAAGGATCTTAACATAGGTGCTGATTAAGCTGGAAAAGTAGTTTAGAGGTAAGGAGTCCTCTATGTATAGTTGTACAATACAAATTGAATGGCTGAGAACTCTAGTGGGTGGAAAGACAGCAAATACTACTGAAAACTTCCAGTGAAGAAAGTTAAATTCATAGGGAAGACTGCACTGCTGTCATTTTAGACTTAAATACTCTCATCTTTGTCTGTATGCACACCAGTTCACTTGTGTAAGTTTTTGTGTAATCTTTAAAAAAATATTTTTAACACTAAATTTGGTGAGAGAGCTTACTTAACATATTCACTTTATAGTGTGTATCTGTTATAAAGTATAGGTGCAATTAAATTATAGAATCATAGAATATCCTGAGTTGCAAGGTAGTCACAAAGATCATCAAGTCCAAGTCCTGGTTCCACACAGGACTATCCAAAAATCAGACCATATGTCTGATAGCATTGCCCAAATGCTTCTTGAACTTCAGGAGGCTTGGTGACATAACCATTGCCCTGGGTAGCCTGTTCCAGTGCCCAACAACCCTCTCTGTGAAGAATGTTTTTCTAATACCCAATCTGAACCAACCGTCATGTAAATACATGCTGTTCTCTCTGGTCTTATCACAAGAGAGATATCAGCACCACTAGAATTCTACAGTGACACCTTGTAAGCAATAGCAGTTTTAGTCTCCTTCATCAGTACTCTTCACTTAGCCTCTGGAAAAGCCTGAATAAATACACAGGCTTTGTAATATGTCTAGAAGGCCAGAGTTCTTGATCTGGAACATTCTCCAGAACCCAAAGGCCCTGAAGATATTCTACCTTGAACACTACAGTAGGGAACCTTGGAGGCCATCAGTTTAAGGACCCAAGCTGAGATCAGCTGTTGAGTTAGAGAATAAGGAAAGAATTGGTTTCTTAGGTAAAAAGTACTTTATTAAACAAGTCTTAATAAATCAAAACAAAACTCTCAAATTTAATTTGAAATTTAGGTAAAAGTATGTTTAAAGAAGTTCGGTTGTAATGTGCTCTAGATGCTGATTTCATACCCTGCTATTGTCTGATTTAACAGAGGTTTTTCTGGCTGTGCCCATGGTATTTTGGAGTGAAACAGCCATGCTTGCATGAATGACTGAGGGAAGGTGCAAGCAAAGGGAGGACTGGCAGTCTTCTGGTCTCTTGAAATTGGTGTAAAATGATTCAGAGCCTCTGATGTTAGGTGGACATCAGAAGCATAATTCTAAGGTTGCCTGCCTTTTACCATGAAGATCTGTGAATCTTTTTTTCATGGAAAACAACAGAAACAACAAAACAAATATTAATGTTGACCGTTTATCAGACTGCATCCTTACACCAAACCATCAAACTTCCAGGTACTGAGTTCCAGCCAGAGAGCTTCTCCAAACTATAGTTACCAGCTGGTAACCAAAGGGATTTTGTAAAAACCCAGCAGGACTACCAGCATCACAAAGCTGCTGCTGTTGGAACTATCTTGTTTCTCATAGTGGTCTACCACTGAGCAAGGCAAGTGCCATAACAGACTTTGCATGACATATCCACTGAAGGAGGAATGCATTCATTCTCCCAATCCAATCAACTCTTTAAAAACCTATCAGGAAGCACAGCGATGCTATCAACTTCTTAGTGCCAGTTACATAAAGTGATTTAAGATGGACAGTAATTGAAAACAGAGATTGTGAAAGTTTGTCCTTTTTTTCTATTTCAAAAAGTTTTATACCTGCCATTTAAAAATCTGCATTGCCACCATATTGACAGGTAATGCTAGTCAATCTTCATCACATATATTTATTAGTAGTATATATTATATATATGATAATATAATAAATATGATCTAGCCATATTTGATTAAGTTCATTACAAGTGAACAAACGCCAACAGTTCTATCAGTCTGAATGACAACCTCCCACCAGCTCTCAAAAGAAAAACAAAACTATTTTCAATATTTTATTGAATTGGGCTCTTAGCCCAGAGATAGAGTTCACAAAGCTGAAAACAATTAGGAAGCACATCTCTTGAAAGGATGAAATCAAGGGAAAAAAAGAAAAAAAAAAAATCATACAGAGCCTTCTGAGAACATTTTACTAGATTCCCAAATGTCAGTGTTATAACTGTGGAAAGAAGGAAGCAGAGGTTATAAAAACAACAGTGAAGTTAAGTGGAGATGAAGGCAACAGGATGAGTAATAAAAATATATATAGCAGTTGGAAGAAAGAAGAAGTTAATTACAACAAACATAGAGGCAAAGAAAAGCAAAAGACTTGTAAAGCAATTGAAAAATACAAGGAGAAAAAATATTTAACTGTGAAGAACTGATAACTTTTCATGTAAATTGAAACAAAAATTGTCCTTACAATGGCACAGTTCATTACTAGGCAAATACATTTAGACTCACCAATAATTATGTGGAAAAAGTGCTTACTATTTTTTTTTTTTTTTTTACTTAGGAAATATAGGAAAAGAATCTAGATTATGAAAAGAAGCTTTGTTTCATATGTAAGACAGAAAAAAGCAAGTAGTAAATTAAATTTAGAGATTTCCTCTTTTAATAATTCTTTGAACAATATTGAGCTCCTAGGACTTCACAAGAAAAAAATCTTAGGTGTTTTCACAAGAAAATGAACACAGTCAGTAAAGGGTCAACAAGAAAAGTGGGGTAAATACCTAACATCAGTCCTGAAGAAAACAACGGGATGACTGGTAGGAGTCTCGATTAATAATGAAAGGAGGGAAATATAATTAATGCCAATCAATGTGGTTTTATGGAAAATAGATCTTGTCAAACTAATTTGATATTTTTGTGAGATTACAAGTTGGGTTAATAAAGTAATAATGTTGATACAATATACTTAGACTTCTACAGAACATTTAGTTTCACACTACAGAATGCATTGGTTAAGAAGGATATATAATGAACTTGGCACACGTTAAGTACATTAAAAATTGCCTATCTGACAGACCTCAAGGTGTAATAATAAATGGGATATGATCATTAGGTCCTATTTCTAACAGGACAATGTAGGTCATGGTTTTGAACAATTATTTATGAAATCACTTATTGATAATGTTGGGACAATAAAAATATTTTTTGAGGCTTGCAGGAGACAAAAAGACTGGTAAATAGAAACAAAAATACAGGGATCAGATTACTGAAGCTGTGTTTAATAGAAACCTTGATATATGTTCTTATTGCATGGTGTTCATCTCTTGGTTCCCTTGTAGCACACCATTGTCTCAGGTACCTAGCATATACATTGATCTACATTGAGCAGAGTAAGCTGATAGGATAAGTCCTATGTTTTTTTTTGTTTTGTTTTGTTTTTTTTCAGATGATGTCAGGGTTCTCTTCATGGCGCCTTTTCATCACATTGTCATCACATTGACATCTTCAGTCATGAACAGAGAGAGAAGAGGAACAGGATTTGAGAAGTGTTTTTGTTGAAGTCTAGGAAAAGATGGTCCTTGATGGCCAGCAAGTTACCTTGGCACCTTGGACTGTACAAAACACAGGAAAGTGTAAGCCTTTCTGAGCAATGCTGTAGCTTACCTAGGGCACTTGGGTGAGATGACTTTCATAGAACTTAAAATAACAATTGGACAGTGCTTGTTGTACTGTGTGTCTGGCATTGAGTAGCTGAACATATTGCAAATCTGGGACCACCAACAGAGAATGGAAAATTATTTTTTTGGGGTGTGTGTATGAGAATATTTCTTTTCTCTTGAGATGACAGAGTCATCTGCAAAATTTTGGCATCAGGCTCTGGAATTAATCTCATGACCCCAAAGAGTGATTTCCCTCAACAGCGTATCACTTTTCAACAAGTAAATCTGAAATCAAGATTATGCTGATGGAAGTGTGCACAGTGGACATCTTCAGATAGTCAGAAATATAATGCAATCACTTAAACTGTTTTGTTGTTTTTGTTGTTGTTGTTGTTGTTTGTTTGTTCGTTTTTGCCTGAAAAAAAAAAAAAAAAAGAGGAAAAGGACAAGTCAGACCTTCAGTATCAAGAAGCAGATGTCCTCCTGATTCTATCAACATCCTATTCTGCTTAAATATATCTTCCATCTTTGGAAACCTTTCTTAGTATGTAGTCTTGCTTTGCAGAGACTTTACCACAGGAAGCCAGATGTGGGCTGTAACAGTCCATGCTCTGTATCTAAGCTCTTATTACTTCAGGAGAATGCAATAATCTTTGTATACAAGATCTTTTGGATTTAAAATCAATAAAAGTACAAAATGAAGGAAATATTTCTAGTTCATTCATTGGAAAAATGAGTGATCACTGCTGCAGAAGCTGAGATTTTCTGCTGAACATTAGCAGTTCCAATTTTAAATAAGTCAATTGATTTTATTTTATTTTTTTCCCTTGGAGAGGCTGCCAGGATCTGTTTCTCTCCCTCTGTTTACATCTTGGAGGGTTTCTGAGGGTGTTTGTCTCTGGAATCTCTGTTTCAAAGAGGTTCTGCAAGTCTCTATTTGCAAACCTTCCCTTGAAGTTACACTGAATCTCTCTAGCATTCCCTTGCAGAAAAACACAAGTTCTTGGAAAATAAATAAAAAAAAAGTTAAAAAAAAAAAAAAAAGTAGAATCTTTCAGAGTGTAAAACTGTGAAATTAGATTTTTAGTGAAAAGTTATGTGGCCTCCATAGGTTCACCTGCCTATATACTAAACACAATGCAGATATCCATGATTAGAAAGGAGAAAATAAGGAAATGAGGGAAATGAGAAGGGAATATGTTTGTACCTAGGGGAGACACAGGGAACTGAGAACACAGAAAGAGTATCATAACTGAGAGGGTTGCTACACCTTAGGTTACTTTCCTGACATTGCATCTGAACAACTGCTAGTTTTAATGATGCTTGAATGCTACATAGCTTCAGATAGGAATGGGCAGCATTTTCTGGCTATCTGAAAACCTATTTGTATTGCGTATAATACAAATACAGCTATCTTTGGCAGTTGACCAGTCAGATGTTATGGTAAAGACAGGTACTATAATAGTAATAAGGAAAACTTAAGTAGGGATGTATGTATAGTTTGAGAAATAATCTGTGGTCACTGGTGGAAAGCAATATAATACATCTGATAAAAAATTCAAAGCTCAAATTCTGTAATACGAAAATTATAAATGAATATGGTATGAATATATCAGATGCTATAAATGAGAAGACGACAATGCCATTTACAACTGCAATACCAAATTTTAGCTCAGGGTAAGATATGCCTTTAACATGTCGTCAACTTCTGCATTTTCTGAGTTTTTTCAGTACTTGTATCTTTAACATTGTTTTTAGTGCAGCTGAGATACTACAGCAATCAAGTAATTTTAATTTCAGCCAAAACTCACCTCCCAAACAGTACATGTTCTCTGCTGGTATTTGATATCCTTATAGTCACTGCTTCTGAGTGCACAACTCTTATTGCTGACCTTGGCAAATATCAGTGCCAAGGCATGCTTTTGATACAGCATGCCCTATGTTTTAGTGTTGTAACAGCTGTATGACTGAGGTGGCAAAGTAAAGGGAAGAAAAGGATTTTACTGCAATAGAGAAAGAATAAATGGATAATACTGAAAAAGAAGAATCAAATCAAAAGAAGCTAGCACAGCTAAAAACACCAGCAGAGTCCTTGACTGTCTTGAATTTAACCCTTAACATTTAAGGGTTATTCAGCATCTTGTTTAATCATGCATATATTTAAGTGTCACAAGAAAAGTGCCTTTTGAAAACCAAATATTAAGATCTGTACCACATCACAATTTTATTTTTTGTCTGTGAACAAAGTACTCCTTGAGCAAACAATATTAAAGTATTATAATATAGTATTAACAGTATAATAGTATTGCCAGAACTAAAGATAATCACTATTATCATTAGTGTCAGGGAAGCAAGGTGGGACAAGCATTCCTTTAGAATAGAAGGTACCCTTAGAAACACACTGGATAAAGTCATTAGGACTAATCCATGGTCTACATGCCATTTTAAGGCTATTAGTAATCATGTGATGGTTCTTGAGCTCTGAAAGGGCCCGAAAAAAAAAAGCACTGTAGTACTTAGATACTTAGATGGTCCCATGAACCAACAGAAATGAGGCTAGGCAGCTGCCTGCCTTGCTATGAGGTGAAGGCTACAGATGGAGAAAAAACAGTCACCACTGGGAAATCTTGCTTAACCCTCTCCCCTGCTCATGGAACAGCAGGGCAAGGTCCATACTGGTTAATATTTTTTCTTATTTTGGAAGCCTGGATGAACCTTCTTCTTCCATTAAGCAAATGTAATGATCTCAGCAACAACATATTTGAGCTTTTACTGTCAAGAATTACTGAAGCTTCTATTCCTTGAACCAAAAACATAATATAAAATATCCATTTCTATTAATTGATTTCTCTATGCATTGAGTAATAACTACTTATTTACCTCAAGCATTATAAGTCTTCAAAAAGTATCTCAGAATTCAGATTCTGCAATAAATATGGAGAATCTGTCACATGGAAAAAATGTTGTATACAATAATTTTCTAAACTCACTGTCTTTCCACAATGAAACATTACATGTTGAAACAAACACCATTTAAGAATAAATGCATTTCATACATTTAATAAATACTAAGCAATCAGTTGTGAAGTAGCTAACAATCAGAGAAAATAGATTACATATCTCAGTCATTTCTTAACTACTTTAATTGCTTATTAAAATGATTGCAAGTTAATGGATTAAGATTTATGTTGCTAACTGGTATTGGATGGATGCTCTCCCACCAGGGATAAAAAAAACTTCTCGTTTTCAAAAGGTTTATGGTGTTCTTCACAAGAATTAATTTTTCCCAAAAGATCATCTGTAACTGAGTAAAGTTTCAACATAGGCAAGGGTCTGACATTGTTTAGGTGCTGTCTCAGGAAAATCAGGTTTTCAAAGGATTTAGTTTATGTGTTGGTGGTAATATTAGATGTCACAAAAACTTTGTCCAGAGTAGTTGAGACTTGCTTTGGTCAAATTTTCCTTTTTAAATCAATTGCTTAGCCTTCCATATCCTAAAGAATTTACCTAATTTTTTATTGCTATAGTTGAACTATAGTTCAACTCCAGTTAGGTTACCCCATACCTGTACATTAATGAAATGGCTGCTGTTACCTTGTCATGGTTATCATTTCTGAAATCATTTTTTGTTTTGTTTTGTTTTGTTTTTCTTTTAGTATAGTTTTAAATCTCATAGTTGAAAAGTCTTTGAAAATGAGGTTCCAATCAGAATTATTTATTTATTTATTTCCGGTGGTAGTGGAGTTTCTTACAATAAGACAAATATTTTCTGGTCACATTCTCCTTCACATTCTATTTAACTTGAAAACCAGCTGTGACTTCAGATTTGTTCTTAAGTTCAGCATCTTGTCATATTCTTGAGTACTCTTTGATTGATACAGATACAAGGTTAATGTAACCATACAAGAAAAACATTGCCTCATGGAGGCAATTGTCATCAGCAAGCCCATGTACTTGGTCCAAGATGTAGTTCCAGATCAAAATAAATATTTCTTTTTTGCTTTTTGACAGAAAGAAGTACTTGACAGGTTTCTAGTTCTTCAGAAGTCACATGATGGCTAGAAAAAGTGACAGCCCTCAGATCAGAATGACATGCAACAGTCTACAGTGTACTTGTACAAATCAAAGCATTCTTTTTAACTTGAACCCCCTTTTCTGAATTAGAAAAGCCATATAGTCAGACTTGTCTGCACTGGGCAAAAGTCGCAGTTTTTAACTAATATTTTATCTACAATGTTAAAAACATTGATAAAGATACTATGTGAATTTAAGTACTTTATCTTCTTACAAATATTAATAATTAAAACGTAATAGTAAATATTTTTATATAATATAAAAATGATTTTATATTTCCTTAATTTAATTTCTCATTTAAATAAAGAAGCATTGAAGTTAGTGCTTTGGATTTTTTTATTTTTATTTTTTTTTATTAAGAGTGGATGTGCATGTCAAAATGTACAGTCTTATATTGCAGCTTGGGAAAGAGATGTTACACAACGAACGAATCACACTTGTTTTTAGCTGCTGATACTTCTTACAGTTGATGGCTCTTAAAAAAGCCATGTAACCTTCTGGGATCTAACCAGGGTCCAACCTCATAAAGCAGTACCATGGGGTTTTAACCCTTCTATATGACATACAAATGTTGTTGGGCTATGAGGCAGTATATTAGCTAACACCCTGAAAGACGAGTAAACAGAAAGAAGTAACATTGTTGACACAGAGAAAAGTGTGCTGGAAGCTGGCCACTCAGTAAGACTAAGGATGGATGTGTTTCACAGCAAATAATTCACCACCTCACGACAAAGTACTCATGGGTGTGGTGAGCATATTAATGCTTTTTATAGTAGTTTGTTAATCCTAGCGATCTATACTGGGTGTTAGGCAATATATGTTTAAAATACAAATGAAACTGTTGTCTCCTCAGAAACTGTGTCACTGCCTGCTTGCAAATCCATGGTAAAAGATACCTAAGCAAGTCACTCAGTGGAGATGTGACATTTTCATCATCCTAGCATTAACCTGGGATAATAGGTGATATATGACAATACCCCAATATTTTCTTTGGAGTTTTTTGCTTGTTTGTGCATGCATAGCTATCTTTTTACTTCTTTGGATTATGGTCTCAGCATCCCAGATGATGTGTTAATACGTAAATAAACTGAAGTAAATTGGGTTCCTTTGCTGCCAGTTTGGATTGAGCCATCACCATATTTCAAGCTTTGGAATCAATTTTGAAAAACAATTGGTGCCAGAGGAAAAAAAAAAAAAAAAAAAAAAAAAGGAATTTTGCATCATGCCTTAAGATTGCTTGTCAATATGTAGCATCCTTTAGGAGAGGCCTGATAATTTCTTTATTGCCACTTAAGGTTTCATTAGCCCAAGATGACTGGCAGGAAATGATCATATGGGTTATTCATATTCTCTAGAGCAAGTTTGCAATTGAAAGCCTTTTTTCCAGTTGGTACCATTTGGGGCTGAAACATGCAAAGATGCTGGAAGAGATTCATTGACATTTGCAGGCATGAGAGCACTACACTCAAAACTGTTTTACCAAGACTATAATTAGGGAATTGCCACCATCAGTTTTGGGAGCTCAGGGGAAATATTTTGCTTTTTTTTTTGAATATTTTGGAACTCTGAAGATAATTTGCAGTCAAGTATCCTGGCAGTTTGTAATATGTAAGTTAGAACTGTGGATTATGACTAGCCCCTTAAGATATTTCTTGTGGGGGTACCTTAATTCTGATTTATTTACTGGGGATCAGGACTAGCCCACAAGAATGCCTGGAGTTGTTTTTCAGTGGTAATGACTTGTACTTATTTTTTGACTTATGAAGTCCTTCGTATTATAGCTTCCCTATGACTCAATTTCCCATTTTTAATAATGATATTTGACCAGCTTCATGGAGATCTTTTGAACTAGGGCTGAAATGTCAAATGTGGTCATTACTATGGAGCAGGAACTAACTATAATTTCTTTCACTGAAATTATAAAGATAATTTAGTATGAAAACAGTGATTTTTCACGTAAGACAAAGAGGATGGAACGTCACAATTTTTTTTCTCACTAGCATTTAACAGGTTTTTCTAGGGACCTGGGGCATTGGGTGGGAAACCGAAAAAAGAAAATGTCAGTTTTTACATATGGAATTCCCCAAGTCAAAACTGATTCAGATGTCTTATACTCGTCTCCCCAGGTGAGAGGAGATTTTCTACACTAAAGTGTCAAAAGCACTGAAAACAGCTAATTTTACTAGGTTTGCTTTATGTGTGAAATAAAATGTTCCACATTGCCCTGTTTAATAGTACTGAGACAGTGCCCATCTGTTCTAGCAATGGTAATCTCTCTGATGGAATGTCTCCCCTCTATTCAACACACAGAAACCTTATGTGTAAATTGAATTCTTATTGTAACTGGTAAACAGTAGGATTTTAAAACGTCTGAGGATAAGATTAACACATTGTTACAATAGTAAAGTTTGAATTAAAGAATTCTGATACTTCAGAGGGTTCTTTAAAAAATATAGTTTATACGTGCTACAAATCCTGACTGAAATTCTAAAAATGTTGCTATTGCTCAAACATTACTTTCTCATTAGCCAACTAGAACAATTAGGAAATGTTTCAGGTAACTTTAATCTTTCAGCCTCACTACACATTGTTCATATTCTTATGTCAACAAGTACATGCTGATATTTTAAAACTGATCTCTGTATGCTAATTTTCTTATTTCCCCTTCTAAAAGACTACAACTTCCTGACTCTTAATTCTGGTTGACAGTGAATGGTTTTGTTTCTTATTCACCTCAAAATAATGTATTGTTGTGAAGTGATTTATAATAAACAGTATCCAGGAAAAAAAAAAAAAATATGATGGTGATCAGTTTTGACAACTAAAAATGCATTATTAATGGAATAATAACATTGGAAGCATCTTGAAAACAATCTGATTGTGAGGAGTTTATTTTTCTTTTCAGACTCAGATTCATTCTTCTAGTTTAGAAATTATTCTGGATGGACAGGTCATTACAGAGAAGAATGCCAAAATTATTGCATGTTAGAAATTCTTGTGATGCTGCCTGTCAAATATAGAATGATAGGTACACTTAAAATAAAGTCAGATACATTATTCCCATTAAAATCCACTTTTACATTATCTGATTTGACATATAGAATAGATATTTTAAATGGGCATGTATGTCAGAAAATGAAATTGCCCTAACTGCTTGATTTTACTTAATGGCTGTTGATGAAAGATACGATTCCTATTTCCTCTACACACAGTCATATATGAATATAAACACTGGAATAAATTTCTGAATAACAACACAGCTCAGTTCATCTCTTTGGCATTTTTTCCAGAATTGCTACTGAAGTAAAAGTAAAAGTAAACCTTGAACTGAAACTACATATAAATTCATCCTCTGCAGCTGTAACAGAGGACAAGTAGTAATATAAATTTGCAATATGCTTACTCATACATTTATGCTAGGATTTGAGATATCTGTATGATATACTTGATATGATTTGCATATAGCACAGTATTTAAAGCTTGTATTCTAAGTCAGGATGAATTCTAAACTACTGTTGTTATGTAATTCAGTAAAAAAGATATTTATGCCAATAGCCAAATTATGATGTCTTAACAGCTGTTCTGTAGGAGGACAAGTTTACCATCATTATTGGACTTTATATTAATTACAGTATGTACTTTATTGAATTTGCTGAAGTGCTTTGCTGGATATTCTCCAAACACTAACAGCCAAATGGAATTATATAAAAAGGGTCAGCAACATTTAAGAGTATGTGAAAGTGCTTTAGAGATTGGTTATAATTAAAGAGGTTGTAACCTAACACACACAGTGTAAATGTCACTGCACACCTATGTTTTCTTAACATATAATTGAAAGGAGTTTATTGAGAATGACTGTGAAATCTGAGTGTTTGATAAGGATACCCCTAAAATCTTTAAATATTTTAAATATATTTTTTTAAATATTTATTTTTTATTTTATTTTTATTTAATTTAAAGTATTAGAAAATCATGTCTATAGAAGCAAAAAGCACCATGCTATGTGAAGCCATGAGTTACATCTTTAAGTGCACTTAACATTGCTTGGAAGAGAAATAACAACAGTAATAGCTGAAAAGTGATGTAGTTGAGCAAGTTTGACCTAAATTCTTTATATAATCCTGTGAGTAAGTATGTTTTTATAGGGAGAAGGGTTAATTGTCTACCTGCTAGCATCGTTGTTGCCCCATCCAGCATCTTGGAAAGTGGAAGCATAAAT
Organism: Nettapus auritus; assembly: GCA_011076525.1. Taxonomy (NCBI): domain Eukaryota; kingdom Metazoa; phylum Chordata; class Aves; order Anseriformes; family Anatidae; genus Nettapus; species Nettapus auritus. The sequence continues at coordinate 92,537,355 of CM021766.1, read as the reverse complement.
CCAATCCTAACCAAGAGGAGGAAATTCAGCAGGAAAAGCATCAACAAAACAAAACAAAACAAAAAAACTAGATTGCCAGTGGGGACAATTTAAGGATGGGAAATCATAGCAGAAAAATAACCGTTAAGCTTCAGATTTAGGATCTAATTTGCACAATTTTTAAGAGAAAGACTGCTTGTACTAAACCTGATAGGGTTTTTGTCTGTCACTTTGTTATTCCTGTTTTTCCCAATTCCTATGTATTTAAGTTAGAAAGAAAATGTTTAACCCTTTTTTATCAGAGCCTTATCATTAGAGCCGCATCAGTAACTTGAAAAAAAATTACTGTGAGAAAAATAAATCAAAATATTCAAGCTAGAAAAAATATTTAATTGCAGGTATACCTTTTTTTTTTTTCTCATGAAGTTTCTGGATTTCTGTTTCTCATAAATAATTCATTCATGGGCTGTCTAAAATACTGGAATTCATTATAAAATATAAACTATTTTTTTTTTCCTCAACCAAAATAAAAACAAGGCCCTTTGTCTTTCTGTGTTATGGCAAGGAAAGGGAAACATATTTAGCTTGGTATACTCTCACACTATCCCAGCAAAGCCTGGAAAAAGAATATTCTTTTTATAGGCTGTTAATGTTCAGAAAATTAAATTCCACAGTTGTGACTGCGAACATCTGAAGATCACTTACATTTTCAGCCAGTAAACAAATAATAATAAAAAATCTGTCATTTCTGTGTATAGTATAAACAAAAGGTTTGGGTCCATACATGGAATAAGATATGCTCACTTCAGTAATTACAAATAAAAATATGAACACAGTTATCTGTTAGGGAAGGTGTTCTGACAACAGTTTTTCAGTGAAAATGTGTATTTAAAAAAATATTTTGAAAGATGCAATTGTTGAAATTCTGCTCACAGAACAGATATATTACATCATTTCTTGAACAACACTTAATATTTATAGAATACACTTACAGCTGAGATGATTAAGATCACTCAGTACCTACATTTATCTTTCTGTACTTAAATAAATTTTCAATAAATATTTTAGCTTATATTCATTTTAAAAGGCTAATATCCTTTCTGTCACAAAGATGAGCTAGGGTAAAATTTAATGAATTTTCAGGGATTTTCCACACCTGTGGAAAAATTAAATTGGGCTGGAACATGTGCAGGTCAGATTCCTGTATGTCCAACAACTAATTTCCATGAACCCTATTTCTATGCGCCAATCCTGGTCGGCAGGCAAATAGGCAAATCTGTGTGAGTGATCCCTTAGGCTGAAACTTTGGCCCTAAATGAAAACATGGTGAATAATGAGCTATAGAAGGAATTTATATTTCCTTAACCAATAAAGAACAACAAATAATGACTAATTTAATTTTATATTTATTTGAAAAAGACTTACAACCCAGATCATTTTTTCTTTCATTTTAATAATGCTAAATAGCCAATGATTTTGATCGCTTTATGACCATGTCCAATGCCAAATGGGCATAAGCATCATTAAGGAACAAGGCTACAAGCCTAGAGATGCGAATACTATTTCTGGCTTTACACAAGCTTTATGTGTTACCTAGGGCAAATTCACCTAGGAACGGATTTGTAAAGGATAAGAATAGACATCTCTGTTATGCAATTTCTTAGCTCAACTAGTGATTCAACTGTCTTGGAATTTCACATGGTTATTACTTAGTTTCATTAGTTTGTAAAGTTTTTGTTTGTTTTTTATTTTGCATTTGAATTTTTTGAAAACCCGAGTTTGAAAAAGGAAAAAAAAATAAAAAAATAAAAAAATCAGAAAACAAACAAACTCCATGATATTAAAATATTACAGCAAATCTAAAATATTCTTAAAACAGGCTTCTGTAACTTATGCCATACATAATATATAAATTTCATTCTGATAGGGACATTTTAAAATAAAAGTTTTCCTGCTATGTTACTGGGATATATTGCATAATTTGCATGCCAGCTCATCATTTCTTCTCTCCAAGTTGTGCACTTCCTTATCCTGTTTTTCACTCTGTCATGCATATGCATAGCCATACTAAAATATGCTATTATATATCGTTATTTCATTAAGAAAAAATGTTAGGAAGACATAAATATTTAACTGATGCTGGGAAACGAGCAAGTTGCATATGCAGCCTTAGTTCTGCCCCATTTTTTCAATGAATTATAAAAGCCTATAATTTCAAGGTAAGCCTTTATTTCTCAAGAGCACAATATAATACTGTATGCTTTCTTTTTCCACTGAGACAAATATAGTCTATCATACAGTACTTAATACAGACAAGCATCCATTTAAATTGTAGTTTCCAAAATATGCTACAGGTTGAATACAAAGGTGCAGAGCTAGAGTATTTTTTTGGCCTAATGTATTGATTTTTGCAATTAGTTAGAAGTCTTCTCCTCAACTTAATCTATATCAGCATTGGTGCTTGACAAAAACTACATGGTGTTAGCCTAAATTGTTAGAAGGCATGTTTGGGGAAAAAAAAATCTTGATAAACATTGGCTCATTTGATTTTACCCTAGGTGTTTCATACCCCTCTGACAGGGGGATTTAAACATCTGCTTAGTGTCACTTACGAGCAATTGGAGTCAATGTAACCAGTTGTTGATTGAACTAATTTACTCAGCTAGCAGAGATGGGTTGGGGGGGGACCAGCCTGAAGATATTCAACTATGATAAGGGCTTAAGCTGAATATGCCTACTTGGCCAAGTCATGCAGGTGCTATCTCACTCTCTCTTCCCAGAACAGACTGGGACTGAATGTGTACGGACTATCATGACCAGAAAAACAGATGAGAATATAAAAAAAGGAAAAAATAAAAATAAAAGACCAAAAAAAGAGAGTTCAGTAACAGAAAACATAAAATATAGTATTTGAAGTAAATAGACAGTGTTCATGTATCTGTACCTAAGCCTCACATGGGAAAATAATGTGAATTAAATACACTTCCCATCTTTGATTGTTTCTTTTATCCACTTCCACTAATCCATGTCTCCAAGGATTTATTCTTACATTTCAAGCCTTACAGTTTTTTACTTTCAACCTGTTACATAGATGGTCCTCTGGGCCTTTAAATCTGACATTTCCTTCCAGTATCACACTGCTTTGATGTCCGTCCTGATCAAGGTTTAAAACATGGTTAAACACAGCATAGTTTTAAAATCTGATGTCACGCAGTTCTTCCAGGGTTACAGGCAGAAGCTTTTCACAAGTAGGGAAAGAATACTTCTACCTTTCTACAGGGTCTGGCACTCATTTTTTTTTTTTTTTTTTTTTTTTTTTTTTTTTTTTCCCTGAAAGGATCCATGGAAAGATACAACAAAGCAGCATTGCTGCTTTTAGGTAGAGAAAAAGTGTTTGGGGAGGTGAATCAGTGTATGTGTGTGAGAGAAAGACAAAGGAGATAGGGAGAAATGCAAGCCAGGGTAATATATGACTATGTATGAAAGGTAAAGGTGATGCTGAAGTCAATATTTTCTAAACTTTTCTCTGTAAGGCATCCAGTATTTCAGAGATAAGACCAGTTCAGTGCTGTTGATCAGATAAATGTTGCAATTGACCTAGTTTGAAGAAAGATGAATTGTCAGGAAATTCCTAACTCCATTAATGGGTTAATAATTTTAGTATGCTATTCTTTTTTGAAAAGGCTTATTTAAATGTTTATCAGTTGTGCAAAGTGGAGCAGCACTGGAGATTCGCAAGGGAGAACTGATCATTGCCTATGCATGGAAGCGTTGTAGGAAGATTAAAATAACATTGAGTATATTCTGTAAATGAAGGAGAGAACTAAAAGAAGCCTCCAGAGTCCATTATAAATTTTAATAATACATCAAGGTAATGTAACTGAATAACCGATCTCTGAGGGAAGAAACACAACATTTGGCTAATATTACAATTTAAATTATGAAAACAAAAAGAGCTTTTAGTTAATCTTGTCTTTCTGCTTTTATTCTTGAGGCTCTTTTTTATTTTCCCTGAATCCAAAACACCATGTAAACAAATAAAAGTACGGGAGAAAATAAACAGTTTGGCATCTCAGTAGATTAATTAATGCGCTTCAGCCTTGGCACCAGTAGGCAAAAATTATGTGCATAAATAATATCACTAATTAAAAAGATGCAGATTAACATGCAAATAATGTTAATGAGGATCTGCAATTCCAAAGTGGATTCGCATAACATCAACAATTTAATGGGTTGGAAGGCTTGTGTTTGCATTACATTAATAAATTTCAAAGACCTTGCATAAAAAAGTTCTGTTGGAGCCTCTGTTTCCCACTTGTGAGTTGTAAATTCTGTGGGCAGTAGCAAACACTCATCGGCAGATGCCAAAGTCATTATCTCAAAGGCTGTTGAGATGGTGCCATGTGCCAGTGTGACCAGCTGTTGGGAACTGGGCAGTAGGCACTGCACTGTGCCAATTATTCATATTATTTGAGTAGTCTTGATATTTATTTAAACTGATTAATATTTTGTGCTCTGCATCTTGATCTGGAGGGAAATCATTTTAAGCAAGCAAAGTTTTAAAAAAATCTTATTAGCCTTTGATGTGTCATGGATGGTTGAATGCATAATGGAATTGATTAAGCAGACATAATTTCTAACCATAGGCAAAAACAATATAAGATGTCTTTAATGATGTCATATAATGTTGAGATTAAAAAAAAAAAAAAAAAAAAAAAAAAGTATCACAGGATTAAACTCCAACTGAATCATAATAACCCAGATTTTACTTAAAAATGAGAACTATTACATTACAGTATCCTTTTTCACCCTTGAACTGGGGAATGTTCCTCTGAGGACACTTCTTACAAAGAGAGCAAAGGTTAAGGAAGATTACAGCAAACTCATTTTTAAATGCCATGTAACTCTTCATTAATTTTCTTTCCTGTTCTATGATAATCATTATCTATTCAGCACTCAGGCATTCCGCTGTGGCTTTGGGATACCATGACACACTGGACAAAGCATTTGACTGAAGATGGACCTTGACAACATACCAAAATTGTCCAGCTGTGCAAGCTCTGTCTGAAAGATTTAGGAATCAGTTACCTGTTGTCTGTGTGGAATAAGTCTGTTGGCTTCACAAAGTGACAGAAACAAGGATAAAAACTTGCACAAAATCAAAACGTTTCTTAAGATGTCTAAGACTCAGCAATTAAAGAAAAAAAAAATGGTATTCTATGTTTATACCTTTTCTTCCTCTCCAAGTTCCACCGAGAACTTAAAACTATTGTCAGTTATAAAAACTTTGTATAAAAAATCTGTATAAACACCTTGCAAGAGGGTAACAAGTTCTAAAGCAAGGAAAGCCATATATCTCCACTGCAGCCAAATAACTTCATTTCTGGTCCTCAGCTCCTGCTGTACCCATGTTTAATGGCATTATAAATGGACAAGAACATCATGCATGGCTGAGTGGCAGGTGGCCAGGCTGGAGAGCGTAAAATGGCTGAAGTTTTCCCCTACCAATGTTCTCTTCAGAGCTCTCTTCTATGGGAACATTGATTTTCATGAAGCATATGGACATATTCAAAATAGCATTTTAAATTCTCTTTTTAAGATGGCTGAGATTGGGAAAACATTCAAGAGTTATTGGAGATAGAGGGGGGATTCACAGCTGACAGACCAAAAGTGTGACAGAATATTATTTATTTATTTAGGAAAGCAAGTTGGAAGCATGATCATGCTTTACAGTGACAGTACTGTAATTAAAATAGAATTAGATTCAACTATTGTGCATTTATACCATAGTGTGTCTCTACCTGTAGTTATTACAAGTTTTAATATATAATAAAGATATGATATAAATGTAATGCAGTAAATAGCATGATTCTAGCTGTATATCTATTAAAGAGAATAAAGATAATAAGGATAATGGGTGTATGAATAAATTTTAACTATATATTAATAACAATTATAACACAAATACATTACAATTTATAGTTAATTACACAAATTACAATATTGTAAGAATACAACAATATTTCTGACACTCAAGCACAAATTTTAACATCTAACACTTGAGAATATTTATTAAAATAGTGGAGCCAAATGCATTTTATATATTTAAAGATGCTTCATGGGTACAATGTAACCAGCAGGTATTTGAATTTCAGAATTATTCTGGGACAAGTTAGACTTTTTTCAAGCCCAAGTTGGTATCTAGGAAACTGAGTCATGGATTGACACACATGCCCTAGCACGGCATGTAGACCTGGTCTTTGGCTGCTAGAAGTTTCAGAACCCATGATGGAACAACTTTTTGTTTCGTTGTTTTTTGTTTGTTTGTTTTGTTTTGCTTTGAACTCTCTATCTTAACTGTAGCCATCATAAAAGATGTATCACACTTCAGTTTTTATCAGTTTACTTTTTCCACAGCCTATAAAAATACCTGTTAAACGTGTTTCAAATTCCTCTCTTTTACCCAGGAATAAATAATTTGTCATCAAAACACAGAACATTTTTCTCTGATTCCCACTTTACTGATGTTCACTGTTCACTAATGTATAGTTTCACTTGGACTCCAAAAAGAGATCAAAAAAGAGAGCTAACGGCAATATTTCTGCCTGTCCGGTTCACAAGTATCACTTTAAATATCTTACATGAATCCATAACTCTTTAGTCAAGGAAATAAACAAACACCACCACGTATATTGAAAGGGTATTAGGGCTGCAAAGACAGGTCAGATGTCAGGAAGCGGTAAAATACAGATTAATTAAAACCCTACATCTGCCTTCTCTATTATGATCTCTTCATTATCTCTGTTCTGTAATTATACTTACATATCAGTACAGTAGTGCTATGAGTAGTGCTATGACTCGAGTACTGTGTTCAGTTTTGGGCCCCTCACTACAAGAAGGACATGGAGGTGCTTGAGCGAGTCCAGAGAAGGGCTACGAAGATGGTGAAGGGTCCGGAGAACAAGTCTTATGAGGAGCAGCTAAGGGAGCTGGGACTATTTAGCCTGGAGAAGAGGATCGCACTCTACAGGTACCTTAAAGGAGGCTGTAGCGAGGCGATGGTTGGTCTATTCTCCCATGTGCCTGGTGACAGGCCAAGGGGGAATGGGCTAAAGTTGCGCCAGGGGAGGTTTAGGAAGAACTTCTTTACTGAAAGGGTTGTTAGTCACTGGAATAGGCGGCCCAGGGAAGTGGTTGAGTCCCCATCCCTGGAGGTCTTTAAAAGACATTTAGATGTAGAGCTTAGGAATATGGTTTAGTGTAGGGCTTGTTAGCATTAGGTCAGAAGTTGGACTCGGTGATCTTGTAGGTCTCTTCCAACCTAGAGTATTCTGTGATTCTGTGATGACACAACATTAGTAGTTTGCAATGCAAAATGTAGCCCTCGTTGGATACGATTTTGTGAATATCAGTGTTTACTATAGGCAAACTAATTACAAGGCCATATGGAATGAATATTTCACTGTCTTCCCTTTTTTAATATGTAGAATGCAGTTAATTACAAATAAGTAGTTTCTTAGTAGGTGACTAACTTATTCTTCCATTGCAGTGGAAATAACATAAGCAACAGAAAATAATCCATAAACATTAAATACTTACCCCTAAAAAATGTATCTTCCTTAAGTACGTAGAGTTCCCAGTCTATTCAAGCCATGTCTGGCACAGGAGATAGGAACCAATATAGAGGTAGTTCTTACTTGCTTTTCAGATTTGGGTTCAAATATGACTCAAACATGCATTAAATCTCCCAAGTATCTGCTTGAATTTGGCTAGGTAGTACTGACATCCTAGTGTTCATTCCATTAACTTGGAACTGATAAAGTGCTTTTTTCTGTACTGATTCTTCTTCCTGCACTACATAATTACTCAGAAGAGTGGCTGAAGAAATACATAAGGTTCTTATAATACTTAGTAAAACTCGCTGTCAATAAATGTAAAGTAGCATAGGTTGATTAAAATGTTATTTTATTTATACCTGTTCTGTGCCAGATTCTAAATCATCTATTGCCACTCCAGAAAGCAGTATACAGACCAGTCTCTGAGAATACAATCTGAACATTCATCAGCAAAGAGGCAAATGTTATCATTGGGAAAGAAATTGAGAACAAAGAGATCATAATCACAACACCAAAAAATGCATTCTGGTGCCACGTTTTGAATACTTCAAACAGGTGACATAATCTAATCTCAAAATAACCATGTAAGAACTGGAGAAACTAAAGGGGAAGCAGATGTCTCTTAATTCCTATAAGAAGAGAAACAAAAGAAAATAGGTTTGGGAAAAGATGGCTAAATTGAGATGTAAGAATTTTATAATCCTGAATGCCATGAGGGTGATGAATAAAATATTCCCTACTTTGGATAAGCACAAGATGTAGACATTATAGAGGTGCCAGTGAAATTAGCAGACAACAAAGGGAAGAAAGTTTTTTTACCACATGTAAATGTGTACACCATGTGTAATGTAACAGAGGAACTGCTTGTCATAGGAGGCCAAAAATAAGAACGGCTTCTGAAAGGCTAGGCACTCTGCTAAAGGGTAAATCCACCTCAGCTTCACAGCTTCACTCCAGATCGATACTTCTCTGAATAATGGGCACTTAAGCAATTTTTCTAAGTTGGAAGAAATGCCAGGGGAAAACATATTTACCAGGTGTCTTGTCATCTTTAAGTATGTGCCACTGGTCACTCTGGAAAGAGAACATGGGATAAAAATAATTTTGATGTAGCCAATTTGGCTGCTGTTCATTTCTACTATTAGCCTCAATTTTGTATGTTTTTGTATTTGAGTAATCTACTCTCAAAGTCTTTCAAACAGCTGCTCACAGTTTTTTGAACAATATGGGGATCAAATTTCTGTCATACCTATAGGTGTCACAGTGGCCTTTCATACCTATAGGTAAGCACAAATGTGAATTCCTTAAGACATTCATTCTACTTAAATCTCATGTTTTTTCCTATTCATTTAGACTAAACCTTGGACCTCATTCACTAGGGTTTTTTGTAATTCCTTTACAATTGCACTTGTATAAAAATTGGAATAGTACAACCACAAATCAGTCTCAGATTTTCATAAGCTCTGAAATAAGCTAGTAAAGGTATGCATATTCTTCACAGAATAATACGTATCACAAATGAATGCAAGATCTGTGACTTAATTGAAACACCAATGACCGCTGCATCAAACTTCTGAACTTTGCTAGAAACTTTGCTATTGATCTAAGCCTAATAAGCCACTGACATAAATAGATATTAGATATATAATAGATATATATATAAATAAATATTATACTGAGTGACTTAATCAACCAAGTATCAGGTGTTAAATTTAAGTTAAGAACATAGAAAATATACTATAGAATATAATATGTAACATAAGAATTTGAGGATAGTTTTCTACTGTTACGTAGTACTCATAGGTAGGGTTATGAAAACAGGATTAGTGAGGTCCTGTGAGTTCACACCTTTGTGTGAAGGCATATAAAATTATATCTGTTATTTCTCACAGGTGTTTGATTACCAATAGCAAGAAACCTCTAGAGACCTATTCCAGTGACTTATTACTACTGGGTGCTTTCCTGGTGTCTAACCTGAATCTACCTTGTCATAATTTATTTCCATTGCTGTGTGTCTTATCTGTGTGGCACAAGAACAGTTTATTCCTTTCATCTCTATACTTCACTATAGTTCAACTACACACAGCTGAACACCTATCATATCTCCCCTTCACTTCCTTTTTCTAGACTGAACAAACCTGACACTTTTAATATCCTTGCTGTCCACTGCCTCAAAAGAAAACAAATAAGAAGGGTTTAGAAGGGCATGGAAAGTCTTTTCACTTTGCCCAGTCAGAGCAATGATCAGGCACAACTTTACTCTTTACATCTCTATATCACAGGGAAAGCTGTGCTTGAGCAGTTCCTCTGTGACAGTTCTGGGAAGTAACAGAGCAGCTCTTTCCCTCAGGAGAAACTCAGCAGTTAGAGTAGGAATTGTAGCTAAATGGGTCTCATTGCTAAAGGTCCCTACTGTTTTGATTAAAACACTGGGGGCTCACAGGATTTTGTCTGTGATAAAGAACATACAGTTGCTCTCATCTATGAGTCTTCAACCACTGGAAAGAGGGGAAAAAACAAAACACAAACACACACACAAAAATTCTCTGGTTGCTAGTTTGTTCTGACTAATGAGAGACTGATAGAAATTTGCTGTACCCTGCCACATGAACAAGAGCAAATTGCCTCCTTTACTTCCCCTCCATCCCACCACCAAAGTGCCACAGCTAACACTTGTCCACAGTTAACACTTGTCACTTAATACCCTTCCTCTGCATGCTCACTTAAAATGCACCTACACAAAAAAAGGTCCCTATAAATCTCTTATTATTTTATTGTAGCTTAGTTCTCACAACAGGAACCAAGCACTTACACTCTAGGTGACCAAGGATGTTTGGGCTTTAACCTTCCCAGACAGTACAAGCGTCATACTGAGGCAAGGTGCATTATGAGTGAGATTTCCAACCATCTTGATGCCCCTGAGAGGCAGAAATATAAAAGACAATCATGAGTTTTTGGATTGGAAGTATATATGCAAGTACACACACTGGTAGATATAAATATATATAACATATAGACAGCATATACATGTATTATATACACGAAGAACAGAAGTTGGGCTATGTAGGATGTTCTGTAGCATCAACTCCTTCTTAGTGTCTCAGGAAGGAAGGTAGACATTGTTTTTCTTTGGTTTGGGATCTCATATGAGGTTAGAATAGGTGTTATTTTTTTACCAACTGCTTATGCTAGCGCAGTTCTGGCCCTAGTGTCATGTCAACATGGAGGTGTCGAGTTCAGGTACATCAAGTTTCAGGTAAACAATGAATGGATTTTTATTAGGAACTGTAATCTGGAGTTTAGCCATTCTTCCTTTCTCGTGATCTGGGGACACTAAGAATCAAGACTTTTGACACTATTCATCCTTTCAGGAAAGTACCAAAATAATATACTGCATGTTGTGATCCCTGGGCATTTTTTAACCAGCAATAAATAGCTTTCTCATGATTAGCTGCCAATGTGTATCATTTCTGCTCCAGCTGGTTGAGGCACTAATTGAATAGAAATACGCCATGTAATAGAAATCAAACACTGACTAGTAGAAGGTTTCAGGGAAATGCCAGTGTTGTCATGACAGAGAGATTTATCAGAATATTCAGTATATCTTATGATGTCTTGACTGTCCAACTGGATATGGAGTGGAGGCAAATAATAGAGTACAAATATAGGGAAAACTGAAAGAGCATATATTTTTTTTCTGTTTTATTTTAAAATGTATTTATACACATGTTCACAACTTATTGAACCTAAATCTTTAACATATAATATTGTATTATATTATAATACAATTTAGAATAAGGGTTAGTAGCTGTCAGCTGCCTTTTTTCCTCCTTGGGAAACTCTACGTTCTGATTCTTGTTAGTGTATTAAGATAAAGCCCAAAATATCCATTAAGATCATTTGGGGCCATTAGAAGAAATCTGAAGGTGGTGCTGCATAGAAAAAACTACTGCTGAATAAACTTAGTTCAAGCTGGAGGTTGTTCAAGCAACTTACTTCAGTCTTGAAAAAACACTCCTAGGAATTCCTAGTCGATTTTAGTAGTTTCTGGGGAACAGACAGCAGTTTCTTGTGAACAAAGTCAAATATATTAATACATAGCAGTTTCATGTGAACAAAGTCAAATAAATTAATAAGTAACTATAAGACTGATGAAAGACATACTAGGAGGAGTCAACAGGGAATAACAGCAACTGTGATAAATCTTAGATACTTTTAGGCCACATTTTCTTTCCTTTGAGAAAGAAATGAGAAATTTCTCATTGAGAAATTTCAAGTGAGAAATGAGAATGAAATATTAAAGTGAAGAGGACATTTCCTAACTAGCAACTCTTTCTGAGCACAAACCAGCTGCAAGTGAATGTGTAACATGCTGCTCATTGAATTTTCAAATCAGAGCAAACAAATCAGGAGAGCCTTGTTTATTATTTGTATTTCAGGAAAGCTCTGGGCTTGATTTAGGAGGCTTTGATTTAGGTACATTATCTGATCTGTATTATTGGCAAGAATAGAAATTTCAAGGTACATCCTCCAGAACAAGATTGGAGGTGGAGATACTATAAGAACAGTTCTGAGGTTTGTCTACTATGCCTACCCGACCTAGCGCTGGAAAATTGTACTCTGGATAGTTTACATAATGGCTGTATATATGAAATATTAATTTGAATTTTCCTGAAGAAGAAAAGAAAGAAAAAAG